>OZ024832.1:10807607-11527556 GCA_964016985.1 Anodontia alba
CCGCTAAGTTCAAGAGCTTAGTAGACAGCAAGAAACAATTATTGTCCATTGAAGGTACACTTGTAATGCGGTACATTGAAGGTATACTAAAGTAATGCTCGTAACAACCTCGCAAAAAAGAAGTAAATTAAATGATGATACATTACATTTGACGTATAAAGATGTGAATCTTCAAATGATTTCTTATGACAAAATTTTGGGAGTGTTAGTAGATAATAACCCTCACTTGGCATATCATTATCATTAACAAATTTTTACATTTATTACAAAAAAGATCTCTTCGTACTTATGGCTACTTTCCAGAATAAAGGAATATTTATCAATCGAAAACAGGGTCAAATTCTACAAATCATATATTCAACCTCACTTAGATTTTTGTAATATTGTATGGGGAAATACTTCCCAAAGAAATCTTATGGAATTTACAGACTTCAGAAAAGGGCCTGCAGGAGTATTCTTAATTATGAAATAGATAGTATGGTGGATAGTTTGAATAAATTAAAAGTGTTAACAATTTATGAACGGATTTTCTTAAGAAAGGCCAAATTTATGTTTAAGGTTTTCATCCAGGAAGCACCTTTATACATTTGTGATATGTTCGAACCAACAGTCGTTAATAACGAAGCTCGTATTCTAAGATCGACTTCGAGTAACAATTTCGTAATTCCAAAACCGAATAAAGAATTATTCAAGCACAGCATGTCATACTCCGGCACATTAATTTGGAATGTATTGCCTCAGCACGTAAAATTGTCAAATAATATTTCAACTTTCCATAATCGCTAGCATTAAATGGATGAAACGTTAAATACTACATCTCTATCCTATATTGCTTGGTTTATATATATATATATATATATATATATATATATGTATATGTGTGTATATGTGTATATATATATATTTATATGTGTATATTTATATATATATATATATATATATATATATATATATATATATATATATTATATATATATATATATATATATGTGTATATATATGTATATATATATATATATATATATATATATATATATATATATATATATATATATAATTATATATATATATATATATATATATATGTATGTGTATATATATATTAATATATATATATATATATATATATATATAATATATGTGAGTGTTTTTGTATTAGTGTTTGTGTTTGGATGTACTTGTTTGTGGGTGATTGCTTATTTTTATATGTACATTTAGAAGCATTTAGAGATCGAAAATAATTACCCGAAAACCAGAACTCATTCTTGCATTCCGTTTTCGGTAAAAGCAAGTTTTAGGACTGGGTTTCTCTCTCTCTCTCTTTTTTTTTTTTTTTTTTTTTTCATTGTACTGAATGGTGCTACGGCCTTTTTCATTCATAATGAAAAAAGGAGTGATGGCAATCGGACGTGTGGCAAATGTATGGCAAATCTGATCTAGTGTCTTATTTGAACGAACTGTATGTATGTGCGTGCTTTATTTTGTTTGCATATTTTCATTGTTTGTATATATTTTGTTAGGTGGGCCTCAAGGAAGAGTAGCTTGTAGCTAATTGTGTTACCCACTGAAAATAAAGTCTTTATTATTATTATTATTATTATTAATAATTTTTATATGACATTTTTCTGTCAAGTTCGTCGTTTCCTTATTGTTGCTTCGAATACTGGCAATCGAAAGGTACGGAATCGAGACAATTCATCGACAAGACAACTCATCGACATGGTTTTTGGAGACAAATCACAGACACAATTGAAGACAACTCATCGACACTTTTTGAAGACAATTCACCGACACATTTGTTTGAAGGTAATTGGCAATCATAGGTAATTAAGGGTAATTATGGATAAGTGGTACATTGTATTTGACTGATCATACCTGTGAATGACTAGCCTACCTGTTCTGCCTGTCAGTGAACAGTCTCAGAATCGATTATTGGGCTAAGATTGCGGAAAGGTTTTTAATTTTAGTCATTAGTGATGTTCTGCATCCTTTACGATGCAGCTGCTGACGGATGCGCGCTCAGCGCCACCGCTGTGCTGCAAGACCGGAATTGGAAGTTTAATAGACTTGATGACTTGATCATGTTGATGTCGCACACTTTGACTGTGGGGGAGCTGTCTCAAAGTCCCACTGAGGCTAGCATGTAGCTTTTAGGATGTTGATTGCTATGGAACTGCAATACTGATAATACGACCACTGGAATTGTAGGATAATTGAGCCTCGAGATTTGTACAATTTGCATTTAGATACCAATTCTGATCATCGAGATATAAACAGTGTCGGTGAATTATCATCAAGATAATAAGCCTATGCGATGAAGACCTCGGTTAATCCCACTTTAGGGGCGGTCACACGGATCACCGAAATACCGGAATACTACCGAAATACCCGTGAAAAATATAGGTATACCTGTGAAAGACACCTATTAAATACACCAATATTGGCTTTAATTAATCAATTAAGTAATATTATGTCAACCTAATGGAAAAGGGATAATATTTTAACCTCAAATAATTTGCAAATTGTCTTTGAAGTGTTTTTTTTTTTTTTTTTTTTTTATTTGAAAACATTGTTGATAGTCCGCTAAATCAGAGCCGGAATACGACCGGAATACCCGTGAAAAACGTGAATTACCTACTCTTCAAACGAAAAGTACATACGACTTTTTGTATAAAATATTTATCAGTTGAGTGAATAATTTTATATAAAAAAATATATGACCAGAAAGAAGTCTCAAACACGACACACCGAAAGTTAATCATTTACGCATGTTTGAAAGATACGCAGATTTAACAACCAATGCAGTCATAATGAGTAACGTCATCCTTACATCCATGGAGCTTGTATGGATATTATTTTAAATATAATATAAATATATTAATATAAATAATGTGTTCCAGCAGCACGCCTTTATAAATATGAGAATCGTTGCATCAATCTGTGTAAATATTACCCCGAATACATCGCGAAATTTTATATATAGCGCTCTCCCCGCAAAAAAAAAAAAAAAAAAAAAAAAAAAATACTTTGCAGGTGCTGCTGCTGCCAAGAAAAAAGTTTGAACCCCCGAAGCACTGCTGAAAGTTCTAGAGGAGATGTCGATCTTACTGTTTTAGTATTTTACGGTGAAAATTAGGATGATCATTTCTTTTGAAACGTCTGCTCCAGCAGATGATTCACATGTAATGTCACTCTTAATTTACACAAGAAAATAAGAAAAAAATGTAAATGCCGTCTGCTGAATATGCTAAGCGCTTCAAGGGTTAAAGTATGGATACATTTCATTTGACAAGGGAGACAGAAACGGACACGCTGGAATGTATCTACATTCGAGATTGAGGCCTGGACGGTTGATGATTGGACCAAGGATACGACTGTTCATTTAAATCACCGTGACTTGATGTCTTATGCCTCTTTCAACAACAACAACAGCAAAAAAAAAAAAAAAAAAAAGTCATATTGAGATGATAGAATGCGGCGTCTGGTCAGGTATCACTGTTTGCAAAAACAGTTTAGCCATTTTTCTAGGCATAACCAAATTTCATAGCTGGATGTACCTGAAATGGACCAGCCAGAATCTTACAAGTTTTGCAAACTCTCTCTCTCTCTCTCTCTCTCTGGAAAGCTCTTTCGTTATGCCCTAATATAAATATGACACGTCTGCTTTCGAGCTATAAGTTGTTTGCACTGACTTCATTGGAAAAATGATATCGCACCGGCGGGAATCGAACGCGATTCGATCCCCACTTAACATGAAACACATGGTTAGCTGCAGTCATTCGCTTCTTCCACTGCTTCAAGATTGACAGTTACAAGTTTCTGGAGGAAAAGGGTTCAGTGTACTGGTTAAACGCTTATTTTATAAGCTTAATTGGCGCGATTCGTAAAAAAAAGTGCTGTTCCCCATCCCGTTTCGCATGGGCCAGACTCGTAAAGCAATTGCAGTTAACTCCCTTTTAATAGTCAGTTGCAGTTAGCTCCCTTAGAAGAGTAAAACCCTGCAGTGTGAGGACGATACCCCGCATTTACCAGGGTACAAATGAATATTATGTTATTCTCTTATGGTATTACAATAATAACATTATCATTAATGGCTTATTGAGCAATCTTCAAAACTTTCGTTTCCAAGTAAAGTGTTCTGTTTTTGTGTCTTCAACATTCGATATGCAAAACCAAGACCGTAATTTATTGAACGAGTAAAAGAGACGCACGTATAAACCTAGCATCGGCGGGAAGGTATCTTCACATAATACTGTCATATGTCTTCGCGGACATTCAAGGCAGCGTCTTCCTGGGTAGAAACCAATACTAAGATACGAGAATAAAGTGTCTTGCTCAAAGACACAACACTTGGTGCTCGCGGGTATCTGTGCATGGTAAAACCTATAATAACTTTACGAAAAGACGAATTAGCCTGCACACTGAGCCTGCACATCAGTAGTCTGATCAGAGCCTTCGCTAATCGTATGTACCGCCTACAATCTATGGGTTTAACAAAAGGTCTAGTGCGACGAGCGAAGACTCGGGTCAATCTGCGCAACTGCACATTCTGATCAGAGCATTCGCTGATCGTATTTACCTTCGATAGCCGGGCTGTCCAAAGCGGGATAAACAGTGTGACTCATCACATTCTGATCAGATCCTTCGCTGATCGTACAGTATGCACCTTCTTCGGACTCCGGGCTATCCAAGAAGCTTGCTTTATATAGTGGGTCGATGCACAAACTGACCAAAGTCTTTGCTGGTCGCACGTACATTGTACAATAGTACGTTTTGTCGTCTGGTTCATTGTAAGAACATTGTAAATCATACTTTTGTACCGACGTAATTTTGGTTTAAACTGGAGTTAAAAACGGCCCAGTCAACACTATGTAGGTCTTGTCGAGCCCGCACACTTTTCCGGGGTGGGCTTATTCATAAGCTATTAATCATTTCAACAGTTCATATTCTTTGACGATAGAGCCTACTTTTGGAGTTATGGCCCTTTGAACACCGAAAATATTTTAGTGATTTCTGTAATATATTTTTGTCCACTCTATAACTTGAAAACTATTTGAGATATATATGTGAGATACTATATGACTTAGCTGTTACTGGGACGTAAAAAAACCCACTCACTCATTTGAATTGTCATTAGCCTCTTGCCCCTTGTGTGCGTAAAGTCAGTGTATGTTTTTGTGTGACAGACACCCTTTTCACATGGGCTGTCATATTGATTCAATGCCTCTTTGATAGCAGGAGCGCCCCTTTAAGTTGATTAATATTGACACGTGCAGTTGCTGCACGGGAGTGAGAATTTCCCGGTCTTTTACCATATACGTCATTTATATTGAGCGCGTGCGGTTGTTGCATGGGAAAAGGCAGTTACAGGAATACCAAATATAAACATGTAATTCGTCGATTGGGGGCAGATGTTTGATTCTCTTTGTGATTTTTGTGATTTTCATGTGTTTGTTTTGTTTTCTACAGCATATTAAGTAAAACTGACCATGCCGGACCCACTTATGTGGCCGGAGTAGACTGAGCCGAAGAATCCGGTATTTTTTCATATGGAGCGTTGTTGAGGCCCATGTTACGTGCTCGAACAGTGAATGGGGCTACCAGGGTTTTCTTTGGACCTAGGGAGCACCCAAATATATTCAGGGAACAAGGCAGCATTGGTAAATATTTTAAGAAAACAAGGGAATTGATCTAAATTTGGTGGATCGGAATGCTGAATTTGGAAAACACTTTTGGGATAATAAGACCTTTGCGACCAGCGCAGACTCAGATCATCCTGCGCATCCGCATGAGCGTGGACGATATAACCTTCACACAGACTGTTCTATATGGTGGAAAAATGTCTCCGGGTACAACATTACGATTCCGAGTAACTTCGCACAACTTTGCATAACACATACTTTGCGCGGACTTGCGAGTGTTGTCCGCCGAATATTACGTTTACTCGGTTTGATTCCGAGTGTTTGGGGGAAGTCCGCAAAACGCCGATATTCGGGGTAAAGAGTTTTTTTGTTTTTTTGTTTTTTTTTTTGTTCTTTTACCTGAGCTGTACTGCATGTACTTTCCGTTTGAAGTGTAGGTAATTCACGTTTTTCACGGGTATTCCAGTCGTATTCCGGCTCTGATTTTGCGGATTATCAACAATGTTTTCAAATAAAAAAAAACACTTCAAAGACAATTTGCAAATTATTTCAGGTTAAAGTATTATCCCTTTTCCATTAGGTTGACATAATATTACTTAATTGATTAATTAAAGCCAATATTGATGTCTTTAATAGGTGTCTTTCACAGGTATACCTATATTTTTCACGGGTATTCCGGTATTTCGGTAGTATTCCGGTATTTCGGTGATTCGTGTGACCCCTTTAGGGGGATTACGTTGTTTCATATTTCTGCCTATAAACGTTAGGCGTTTTCGTTAAAGTCGTTTTGGTTTGAGCAGATTAAGAAAACTATATGGTTCTGTATTTTCTCCTTAAAAATGCTATGTATATAACAGCGCATTGTATATGCGTATGGGCTTCTGAGACTAAGCAGTCTGGTTTTGTCACACCTGTATGGTAACCCCGAAGTTTTTCTCGCGACAAGGTCCATGTTGTTTCTTATTTTAGGCTGAAGTTTCAGCTTGACATATAGCATGTATTAGCGAACAGTGAAGCTTTTGACGAGACTGCGCGGATAAGCAGGCTCGTCTGAAGCTTCGATGTTTGCACATGCAACATTTCATGATGGTTGGCTTGCATCTAACAGGATGTGGCTCAGCAGTAAAATACATAAAGGGGATAGGGGAATGAAAGTCAGGTATATCATTTAATAGTTTATTTACAAAATATATATCAATAAAAACAAACTAGCACATAAATCAGTTAAGACTATACATATATAAACACGTTCCCTATACGTATATTTTCCTTTAAATCATGCTTTTAAAATAAAATGCGTAAGTTTATTTACGCCAGCCATCCTATGCGGTTAAAATGGTCTCTTAATTGTCATCAGTAAGCCAAAAATATTGAATTAATATCCTAAATTCGTTATTTTGATCATAAACGTGATAATAAATCATTTTATTTTCAAAACATTGTCTTCATTTTATCAGCTTGGGTATAATTTCAACATAATAATGTGGCGGTGAATTGTCTTCAAAAAGTGTTGATGAGTTGTCTTCAATTGTGTCGGTGAATTGTCTCCAAAAACCATGTCGATGAGTTGTCTTGTCGATGAATAGTCTTGTTCCCAAAGGTACCTGTTGTGGCATGAGGTCTCATCGTCAGTAATGATTCAATATGTGCTTACATCATGTACATTTAAGCATCGGAGTCTGAGATTCCAGTGATTTATTTACAGTTTTATACCTATGCGTCCCAGGACTCGCTTGGGCTATTACTAGAAAATCATTATGTCCATTACAGAATTTTCCACTATAACTGCGAGTCCCAAAGCAAAAAATGTGAGTACGGGACACGGGATACGCAGGTAAAAAAAATCACTGCTGAGATGCGTGCAGGTCAGAAGTTTTCCCTGGATCACTCTTAGTGCGCATCATTAGATTTAGGGATCCAGGGCAAAATAGTCTATCATGTTACCGGGTATTCTTTTGACCTTCAAAAGAAAAAAGGAAAAACAACCCAAAATAAAGATGAGCACGCTTCCAAGTTTATTTATTGCGTATCTGAATGAAAGTGAGCGCTACATGGTGTTTCCAAATGGAAATGGGAATGTGTCTCAATACACAAACAAAAGGGTCAAACCCGTATGAAAATACCCGCTTGGAATCTGGGTGGAAATGACACGTACGTCTATAGTATATTCCTGGCGTGTTCCGTCTGGAGGTTTAGTATTTTAAAGTACAGACGGGGTTTTATTTTTAGTAAGAGATCAAAGGAAATTGACCTATTCCAGGCGTAAAATTGGTGGTAATATTTAAATTAGTCCGCTCCATATGCAAATTGAGGGTTTGGCGTCCAGGCGTATTCCTGGTGTACAAATGAAAGGTCTTTCAGATATTCCGGGTGTACTTTTCAAAATCCAGGCATAATCCAGGCGTAACAATGGTGTGGTCCACCTCATGTATTGAACAAAATCCAGGCGTAATAATGGAATGGTCCGTCTCATGTATTTGTCCTGGCATAATTTTTACATAAAATCCAAGCGTCCTAGAAGTCCGCCTCCAGTCAAACTGAACATAAGAAAAATTCCCAGCCACTGTTGAAATTTAATCAAATCCTATTTTTAGAGCAGACAGCAGTTTTATTTTGTAAATTATTTTTCAGGGAAAATTAGAAAATCATCTGCTTAGTAACTGATTAACCTCTAATGTCAAGCCTTATTTTCCTTGAAAAATGAAAGAAAAAATATTTGATATTTGATGACATATGCAAATGTCATGACTGGCAATTTAAAGGTTGGGGGTACTCAATTCTACAGAAAAAAAATATCATATTGTCATATGCTGATGCTGTAGTCTGATCAGGGACTACACAGTTTGCCATACATAAAGTAATATTTTAGACACAGTCATGTCTTTTAACCTGCCAGTGCAGAAGTGATAACTAATGAACTTACCCCTGACTTTGAAAATGACTTCCTTTCCATTTCATTCTGCATTTTTTTTCCACCTCGAAGGTTTGGCATGTTAAGTCTCTGTGAGTTTTACAAATAACACTTGGTGAAAAGTCCTTTGGGAAATAGGTACACAAACATTTGTCCTTTGTTAATATACCAGCAACATTAAATAGACAGATAATTGTCCAAAGTAAATATTCATAGAAATGCCACATGGAGCAAACACATGCAATTGGTGATTCCTTTGAGGTGCCAGGTTATATATAGGTCAATGGGTCAATGAAGAAACTTTAAGTATTAATAAAATTGGCGGGTACTTATTCCAGGCGGAAAAAATAACAGTGTTTCTGAAAGTTTAAGTTGTAATAATCCGGGTGGATTTTTATTCCTGGTGGACTTCAAAACAAATACGCTTGCAGCAATGCTTTAGAGTACGCCTGGACTCGGAAAGAAGTACGTGTCCGGGCGTATTACGCCAGAATTTTCTAAAATCTGTGATACTTCCGCTTGGATTCCGCTTGGAATCCAGCTGGATTCTGTCTAGAATTTTCATATGGGAAGGACCTTTTGTTCATATGACAAATCATTGTATTCCTAATTCGTCACATGTCCCATGTGACACAAACACATTCTCCTACATTTCAGAAAGACCATAGAACACTACAGTACAAAATAATATATGATACGACTAGATGTAAATGACAAGGCATCTAACAAAATCTCTGGCTTATAAACATGTTCCATTTCCATGCACATCAATAAAACCGTCCTTCTTATAACTTACGGTCAAAACATTCGATAATATGTCAGGATGAAAATACTGGAGACCCAGATTTAGAAAGAATGTGTCTGGTGACAACCGGCTGTCAGCAGACTTTTAGGTCTGGTGGACCAAAAAGTCTGGTGACAACCAGCTGTATTTTTTCCAATAATGCTGTGTAATGATTATTGTTTTTCATATAATTCTACAATTTTAGACATTTATTTTCCTTTTTTTCTTATATATTTATTCTCATGAACAAAATAAATTAATTTTCAGACAGGATAAATTACAAAGTGATCTAGTTTCTTGTGTAGAATCTGGACAATTCAGCATGTTCCCTTTTTATGTGAATGTGCGACAGAAAAAAAAACAACAGAAAATTAAGGGTGTAGTGTATATGCAGACAGGAATATCATGGGTCTCGAACGATAAGATAACTGTAACGAGTGGTTTCATAGAAAGTAAGTAAAAGTATAGTAGATGCTGATACTGTCGAAACAGACTCTGTGGTGTTTTTTTATTTATTTATTTTTTTTTTTTCTAGAGGACTACAATACTAGAAGGGATCAGTAGGAGTGATCTTGTATTAGATGGGATTAGTTATACTTTAACTCTATGCTTCAATAGCTAGCAAATAATGTAAAAAATGTTCTAATAAATTTTGAGATACATTTTTGTTTTTAAGTACATGTAGTAATGTGTATATTTTGTATTATTATACATGTAGCCCAGCTTTGAAAAAGTGGGGCCAGGGTTTTCCCTGATTTGAAAATGAGGGTCCCTCAGACTCCCCAATCTGAAGTTATGGGGTCCATTAATAAGATTTAGGGGTACATGTGTACATGTATATTGTTTTAAAGAGGTTACTTGTTGCCTAAATAATGATAATTATTGTACTTCTTTTGAGAAATGGATTAAAATTCCAAGCCAAAGTTATATGAAGTTCAGTTTAGATTGATATTAGATGCATCAATTGAAATAGGACCCTTACCACTAACTTTCAACGGTCCTGGATTTGGTTTTGTGGGTAAAAACTGCCAAAATAAGAATTAAATCCCTTGATAGGTTTTTCAATTTGCCATGAATGAAGTTTTCACTACAGATTTCTCAGGAACTACAATGTATGATAGCTATAAGTTGAAACTTGGTACTCACATGGACAGTGGGCTGCTGTATCATGTATACCAGAAATAGGGCCAAGGGCCTTTAACTCTTGGAGTTAATCCCTTGATAGGTTTTACAATTTGCCATAAATGAAACATTTTTGTCCCACTTTTCTCAAGAGCTGAAAGCGTAACAAAGTTGAAACCTGGTACACACATGGACAGTGGGTAGATGTATAGTGTATACCAGATTTAGAGCCAAGGGCCCATAACTCTTGGATTTAAATCCCTTCATAGGTTATACATTGCCATGTTACCATGTCCTATAATTATGATATCTGGTAAGAATATATTCTAAATATTTCAACACCATAATACATGTAGCCTGCAGCAGGACTACAGTCAGATCCTTCAAAAGACAATTCTAGTTTTATGAAAAGAAACCAGTATAGATTTAAAGTTGGGTTCATTATTTATGAACTTTTATCAACTGGTTATTTAACTGAAATTTGCCTCAACCAAAACAACTTTAGATTTGCATGAATTATAAAAGTACATGTACATGTTTGTTTCCTGTCATAACTTGCTTTCCCATAAACAAATGTCATTTTACTTTTCATAAAATGTCTTGCACAAATGTCTGTGAGTAAAACCACAATGTTTTTAATTCGAAACTACCATCAATGGCAAATCCCCTGACCGCACCGTGAATGGCCATCTTTTTTTCAATCTAGGGCATCAGAGATGTAATTTTATCAAGGGTTTAACCCTGCAGTGGGTGATAACTCGACAACTGTGAATCAGACATAGAACTCTAAACCCATAAGTTGTGGGACTCAATGTCCTCTACCAAATGGTGAAGTATCATGGAAATACCTTGAAGGGTTTTAGAGTAATTGGCCGCACAAGATTTAACAACTATGGGAGGTAACTCCAAAACGGAGTCAGTTAGAGTTGTCTTTCTTGTATGCGACATGCCGACTCAATGTCCTCTACATATTGGTGAAGTATCATAAAAATATCTTAAAAGGTTTCAGAGTTATGGTCCGCACAAAATTTTACAATTTTGGCAGACTATGGGATATAACTCCTGAACCAAGTCAATTAGAGTTGTCATTCTTGCACATGACACTCCTACCCAGTGCCCTCTACAGCCTGACAAAGTTTCATGAAAATAGCTCAAAGGGTATAGGAGTTATGTGCCGCACAAGGTTTCATCTACAGACGGACGGACAGACGGACGCCATGGCAATCGCTATATCCCCCAAACCTTTCGATCGGGGGATAAAAAGTGTTGCTTGGCTTAGCCTTCTTATACCACATACAGATGAAATCTTCTAAAACTGTTTATTTAACAGAACAATGTTAATTAATGTCCCAAAGAAATTCAGTGCATTCCATCAGAAGAGGTACATGTACATGTACCAAAATATCAAAAACGTCATGTTCTTTTTATAGAAATTTGACAGTGTACTCTGTTATGCATTTAAAGTTGAACCATGTCCTTACAGTATTTTTATCCTTCTATCGACTGAATGCAGTACAAATGCATAAATGTAAGTTCCTTTATTCCCAAATGCATTTTAAAAGGAAGCTACTCATACGCAAATGTTGATTTAGATCCCTTATTTGTTTCGGTAAATGCCATTTCCTTTTTCTTCGATAGAGTTTCCTGAAAATTGTTGCAAATTATGCGTAACTCATATGTTCTAAACTGTGATAACAATAATTTATGCACATTTGTAAAATTTCTGTGGCATTTAAAAAAATAGTTACCTGTATACTTATTTTTGCCTCTCAGTATATATGAGAGTTAAAATAGGCATTAAACAGTTATTCAGTTTTACTTTTTATTCTTTTTAGAACATTATTATTCCAGTTTAAGGACAATATTCCATAACTTTATTGGAAAATATAGCTGGTTGTCAGCAGACTTTTAGGTCTAGTGACAGCCGGTTGTCACCAGACTTTTGGTCTAGTGACAGCCAGTTGTCACCAGACCTAAAAGTCTGCTGACAGCCGGTTGTCACCAGACCTCGCCATTTAGAAAATAGGAGGGAATTGGTACAGGGAACAACCATATTGGGGAATGGGGTCAGGGAACAAGCATGATGGGAACTGGTAGAGGGAACAAGCATGATGGGGAATGGGTACTGGAAACAAATAAAATGAGGAATTGGGACAGGGACCAAGCCATGACGAGATTGGGTACAAGGAACAAGCCTGATGGGGAATGGGTACAGGGAACAGGAATGATGGGGAATGGGAATAAGCATGATGGGGGATGGGTGCAGGGAACCATGATGGGGAATTGGGGTAGGGAACAGGAATGATGTGGAACAGGTACAGGGAACAGGAATGATGTGGAACAGGTACAGGGAACAGGAATGATAGGGTACGGGAGTAGGAACAAGCATGATGGGGGATGGGTGCAGGGAACCATGATGGGGAATCGAGGTAGGGAACAGGAATGAGTTGTCAGCGCCTTCCTGGTCTGCATTGTCAGACATGGGTCGGATGGAGGATCAGTCGCCTTATTCAGCTTGGGGGCTTCCCAGGCATGTTTGAGGTGTGGTTTTGCATATGGTTTGGGAACCAAAATCATGAACTGGCTAGAAAATATTTTTGAGAATCATTCTGTAAGCTGTGTAAGGTATGAGCTTTAGGTCTTGTATTTGTTGAAGTCGGTGATTTTATGAAGACTCCGGTAACTATTTCCCATTGGGTAATTGATTATAATTTGCTATGGCCTCATTCCCTGTCACGTCATGTTGCCCTCGATGTTTGTTCCCTGTACCTGTTCCCCATCATTCCTGTTCCCTGTACCTGTTCCACATGCACACATGCGTAGGCTCGCCCGAGCCACTACTGGTCCCTGTTACCATGTCGGCCACAATCACATGAACTGGCACAATTATATCATTACGAAAACATGCCTATTCAAATATATTGAAAATTTCACCTCCAAAAACTGAAAATTTACAGATAAAAAATTCTAATATTTTTCATATTTCTGCTGAAAACACAGATTGTGGGTACTCGTTAGAACCGCCTTGATGAGGCGGCTCTAATGAGTACCCTTATTCTATGTTTTTAAGCAGAAATAAGAAAAATAATGTATTCCCTTGTAAACCCCAGTTTTACTGTATAAAAGTGGGGTTTAAGGGGGTCAAAATTATATAGGCATGTTTTCGTGATGAATACAACTTTAATGATATACGCTTGCTTACATTTCTTCCTCTTTACCATCAATTCCTTTTTTCCATATATAATGCACCTTTCAGACTGAAGTGTCTCCGAGCACTTGGATAAACATCCCAACAATAACAGAATGGTGCAAGGGAAGTAACTAGTGCACTAGAGATATCAACCTCAAGATACTTAGCACAGGTGGCTGTCTCCAGGACCTGGCCATGCAATGTATATGTAGTGTTCAGAGGTCTCCTGGAGCCAGTCACCTGCACCACTTGGCATTTGGAGGAGTTGAAGGCCATGTCCCGTCTGGTTTCCCAAGTCAAGAGTCTGTCAAGGTGATTCTGGAGGGTGGAGCTGTCATCATCGTTTTCAACTGTCAGATACAATGCTTATTAGCAAAAAGCCGTACCAGGCATAGCTACAGATAAGAGGGGGTATTCACATAATATTTTTCTTATTTCTCCACGAAAACATATGTTGTGGGTACTCATTAGAAGCGCCTCAGAAATAAGCACCTCAGAAATAAGAAAGCAGCATTTTTCGGATGAAAAAAGCGCCCTATCTGTTGCTATGACCAGGGAATGGGCCCCATCAGGCAGATCATTAATGTAAACAAGGAAAAGAATTGGTCCCAAGACCAAGCCCTGGGGGACACCAGAGGTCCATAGGTCTAGATAAGGGAGGGTATCCGGTAAATATTTTTCTTATTTCTCCACGAAAACATATATTGTGGGTACTCATTAGAAGCACCTCAATATTTTTCTTATTTCTCCACGAAAACATATGTTGTGGGTACTCATTAGAAGCACCTTGCTCAATATTTTTCTTATTTCTCCACGAAAAGATATGTTGTGGGTACTCATTAGAAGCGCCTCACTCCATGAAAACATGTTGTGGTACTCATTAGAAGTGCCTCAGTGAGGCGCTTCTAATGGGGTACCCACAACATGTTTTTGTGGAGAAATAAGAAAATTATCAATTCTTTTGGATGGAAAAAAAGCACCTTAACTAGTGCTATGGGTAACTGGTATTGAGTCCAACTCCTCCCCATCCATCACTCCTCGCTGGAGTCTACTCCCAAGGAAGGCTTTAATCAAACTCAACACCTGTTCTTGAATGCTGTACATGTAAAGCTTCTACAGACTGTGGTTTACCTTATCGAAGGCCTTTGAGAAGTTCAGTAGTATTAGGTCTGTTTGCTTTCCCACACTGGCATTCCTAGGGAGCTCCTCTATGAGCAAAACATGTTGGGTCTCACATGACCTCTTCTCACTGAAACCATATTGGAGGTCATACGAGACTCCCTGCTCATCAATGGTTCCGGTTGCTGGTGACAACCTTTCAACTTCAAATATTCTTACAGACGCTTACAGACATTTGTTCTTGCCATACTGATATTTCCAAGTGCTGTTATGTTTGCTTTATCTTTTTAGTCCACCGACTTTGTTCCCCTGTCTGAGTATAGGTGTTATTTCTAAATTTTTGTTAACTCGTCTTGCTTATAACTTCTGCGCATGTGCAAGGAACATCCATTGTTTACTTCTGCCCAAATGTATTCAGCATGAAACTGCTATTTTCTCCACAGTGCTTTTCTGCCCTCAATCCTTCACTCATCAGAGGTGTAAAATTCCCTCAAAACTTACTCGCCCAAGTTTATGGTCTGAATTTTTCATTTAGATGCTAAAAATGAAGAAAAAGTGAAGAAACTTCTGATAATCTCACTTACCCTCCCTTAAAATTGACTCACAAATGCGAGCGGGTGAGTGGAATTTTACACCAATCTCATAGGGAAGGATGTTTTCCAGAGCATTGACAGCATCATGTTTGCTGGGACTACCTGCATGTACAAATCTTCTCTTTGTACTCAGTTTGTAATGGCTATGAGTTTCACTATGTCAGAAGCTAAAGGGCCTGTCTGTAGACATAAATTAGTCTTGCTGTATGTGTGCAGCCTTCTTTTAACAAATTCTTATGCTCCAGTGGGGTGGTCGGGTGGTGCGAAGGTGCTGTGTATCTTACATCACTGGGGCGTCCAACTGATATTGGCTTACAGTTACAGTTAAGCAAGGCCTGCTATCCTTGTAGTGGGTAAGGGTAGAGGGGGAATGTTTTTATTTCTTCTGTTTCTTCACTTTCATTCCTGTTCCTCTTTCTTCCCTGTCCCTCTCTTTCATCTCCTCTACTCTCTTCTATCTCTTTTCTCCCTATCTCTGGGAGACGACACAATATGACCCTCAAGGGTTGACGTGTCGTTAAACCCCAACACAATCAATCACTCTTATGCTCAAGAACCTAATCCAGGTCCTCGTCCTGTTAAATATCCATGTGGTCATTGTCAGAAAGCGGTGCAATGGCCAACTCCAGGAGTGGGATGTGATACATGCAAAGCCTGGTACATGTATCACACAGATTGCATGGGAATGTCTGTGATAACATAGAAAAACCTAAAAAATGTTAACTGGGAGTGTGTTCAGTGCGGTATGCCAAATTTTTCGACGTCTTTGACACTACTGTGAATGGAACTAGTAACTCTTATGATCCTCTAAGCAATAGTCAGTACTCTGACATCAGCTTTGACAACCCTGCTGCCACTTCCTCGCCAATCATGCTAACCGATCCTTAACCCTTTGTAGTCGGGAGACCTGTAAAAGGGTGCTTGGAAAATAGTGCACCCAGATCAGACACTGCAGAACGTGGCATCTGATCGGTGTCTCCACTGTTTGCAAATAGTTTAGCCATTTTCTTTAGGAATATGTAAATCTCATAGCTGTACGTACATTTGTACCTGAAATTGAAATTGGAGTCATCCAATATATAGTGTGGGAGAGTCTATTCAGTCTACAATGGGTTAAATTAGGGTATCCACCGTCCCAAGTCCCGAGAAAGGACATTCTGCTCAAAGTACTGATTGTGAGTTGCCAATCTATCAGAGGTGCCAATAGGAATCCACTTTTTCACAATCTGATTGACATAGCAACTGATAAGGCGCTTTTTTCATCCGAAAAATGCTGATATCTTTCTTATTTCTCAACAAAAACATATGTTGTGGGTACTCATTAGAAGTGCCTCGGCGAGGCGCCTCTAATGAGTACCCACAACATATGTTTGCGACAAGAATAAAAAAAATATTACGTGGATGCCCCCTCTTATCTGTAGCTATGCAGATTAAGTCAACGAAGCTAGATAGTGTCATCAGGTGTGAATCCTGGCTACATAGTAGTATATCATGGGCTGAAATATTCCCTTCTGGCTACAAGTCTTTAGGAAACTAACTCCTCCTGGTAAGGTACTTTTTCATCAGAAAAGTACCAATATATTTTTCTTACCCCTTGTCATGCTGAATAAATTAAGATGCCATGCCCACTTCTAATTTCCAGCCAATCAGATTACTTGATCCAGGTTTTTGATAGAAATTCACACATTTAATGACAAACAGTGCAGATCCAGATCAGTTGGCTTCTTCAGAAGCCAACTGATCTGGATCTACACTGTTTGCTAAGGCAAGGCATGTTGTATTCAGCAAGAGAAGGGTTAATTGTGCACAAAAACATGTTTTGGGTACTAAATATAATGAGTACCAGAGCATACCAGAAAATCAAGTAAGAAACATAATATATGTAGCTACCCCCCTCTTATCTGGAGCTGTGCTTGGTATTTCATGTGAATCATTAAATGTCGTCTCTTTTTTTTTTTTGAAAAATCAGAAAACATTGAAATCAAAGTATTCAGCACTTCAAAAGTTCAGTTTTCATTAAGGGCCATTATTTTAGTATTTCTTGCACCAATTAACCCTTTCCATGCTGCATGAAGATGCTACACCCACTTCAAATTTCCAGCCAATCAGATTACTTGATCCAGGTTTTTGATACAAGCTCACATAATGGCAAACAGTGCAGATCCAGATCAGTTGGCTGTTTGCAAAGGCAGGGTACATGTATATCTGGGTTCAGCAGGACCAGGGTTAATACAATAGGGTATTGTAAGGAAAAATCTTGGTACCAAAATCAGTGAGAAATGGGTGAGTAAAATTAGCTGGAAATACCCAGTGGCTTAAAATCTTATCTAAGGCACTGAAGTGCCCAGACTTAAGATATTCATAATACATGTATTATGCCAGTGACATTTTTTCTTTCAAAATTTAGGGGCCCAGTCAAAGTTAAGTGGCAACAGGCCCCTGTTATTTTCCATCCCCATAAAATATTCTAAATAGTTCTAACATGTGTATCATTTGTTCCTTTCAGAATAAAAAAGATCAGCAACAGCTACAGAACACCTGGATATTACCAAACATTCTTTAGTGCCCTAATATTGTAGGGTGAGCAAATCTGGTCCATAGCACTAGATGAGAAGAGTTAGATAATTATTTTCCTTTTTTTCCACAAAAACATTACAGCTGCAATATCAGAAAATGTACCCTCGGACATGTGCCCCCAAGGAAGACTACATTACGAAAACATGCCTGTTCAAATACAAAGAAAATTTCACCTCCAAACACTGAAAATTTTCAGATAAAAAACTCTGATATTTTTCATATTTCTGCTCAAAACATAGATTGTGGGTACTCGTTAGAACCGCTTTGGCAAGGCGGTTCTAACCAGTACCCACAATGTATGTTTTTGAGCAGAAATAAGAAAAATAATTTATACCCCAGTAAACCCAAGTTTTATTATATAAAAGGGGTTTTAAGGGGGTCAAAATTATATAGGCATGTTTTCGTGATGACTCAGCCAGTACATCCGCACAGTCTGACTGATGATCCATAGCTCTAGTGGAGGATATTTTTATTTAATCCAAAACAGTATTGATATTTTTTTTCTTTCTCCGCAAAAACGTGTTGTACTCATCAGAAGCATCTCGCCGAATCAATCTGATGAGTACCTACAGCATATGTTTTTATGGAGAAATAAGAAAAATATTTACCTGATACCCACTCTTATCTAGACCTATGCAGTGATCAGTCTTCATTGTCCACATGAAGAAACTTTGCATTCTTGACTATCCAAAATGTGCCCGTTGAAGATTTTGATCAGACTGCAGAAATGCACAGGCTGATCTGAATTTTCATTGATTGCACATGTTTGAACTTGTGTTCTGATTTTGCGACTCATATAATAACTGGATTTGCCTCATTGAGTTGACTCCAATAAGTACTAAAAGGTTTGTTTTTGTGGAGAAATAATAAAAATACAATCTATCAAACCCTTAAACAGCCTGGGAATCGGTCAACTTGTATGCTGTAGTACTATTGAACAATACATTGACTTGTTCCGGTAGTGTCATCTCACTAAAATGTCATGAAATACACAACGGCTGCATCCTATTCCTCAGTGCTTATTGTTCAGTGCATGATATTTGGTTGCCAGAAACGATATCTCGAGAAATCTGTGAAGTTTTCCGTTAAAACAAGTGTTATAACAATCTTGAACTTTTATTTCAGTATATGACATTCTCCGATTCTTAGTAAAACACAAAATAAGTAAATGAACTCACATTTTATCCAGCTTATCAAGACCTTGGGAAGTTGTTTACACACATCAATAGGTCCACCTGCACAAGTCAGCTTATTCCTTTATAGTTCACTGTCGGGGTACAAGTTGAACGATTCTAGGGTGTGTTAAAGCTCTAATCACAGCTAAACAGATGACATGTTGCAATTTTTTTTTTTTTTTTTTTTTTTCAAAGAAAATAAGACAGGACATTTCATGTCTCTTTAGGAGACAATTTGCATGTAATGTCAAAGTCTGTTTTCTGGAAAAAAAAATAAAAATACGTGTATTTCAGAATGTCGTCTACTGATTTTACCCAGCATGCTAAGTGTTAACAGATGTTAAATGAGATTTGTTCTCTCTAGAATAAATTTGACCAAAACTTTGAACAAAACTGTTAGAAGCAGTACTTCTCTACCCCTGATCTTTATTTGTGAATTTACTTCTTTAAGCAACAGAAAAGTTAGTCTAAACAATTGCTTTTACCATCAGTCCAGAAGTATGTCGGAATCAAAGTCAGAAAAAAGAAAGCTTGAAAATGGTGAGGGTGATTCTGCCATTAAAGATAGTGGCAGTGAGTCTAAGAAACCAAAAGAAGAAGACTTCCTTACAAAGATAGCTCTGTCAAGAACAGATGTGTGTCAGTCCGTCGCCGAGTTCAAGTTCAATAAGAAGAGGGTGAGGGTTCTGTCCAAGGCCCAAGATTTCCCGGACAACTCTGAGGGTGTAGTGTATTGGATGTCCAGGGACCAGAGAGTTCAAGGTGAGTTAGCATGCTAAATAGTACGACTGGTGATCTGGATGTTGAGGGTTCAACTCTCGCTGGGTCAGCACCATTCTTTAGTGGCGACTGATCATAAAATATTTTCTGTGATCATTCTCTCCCTCCCGCTGATTGAAGATTGGCAGTTGTCAGTTTCTGGCGGAAGAATGTGCACAATACTGGTTAACCACTTAGAGGACTAAGCCTGCCCAGTAAGAGTGAATTTAGGTAAACTGATTGCACTCAACTTGGCCGCCATGGGTTGACTGTGCCGTAAAACCTCAACACAAACGAACATGCTAAATAAAATTATCAGCTTATAGCTCCAGATAAGGCACTTTTTTCAGTCAAAAATGTCAATATTTTTTTTCTTATTTCTCCACAAAAACATATGTTGGTGGTACATGTACTCATTAGAAGTACGGAGACAC
Organism: Anodontia alba; assembly: GCA_964016985.1. Classification (NCBI taxonomy): domain Eukaryota; kingdom Metazoa; phylum Mollusca; class Bivalvia; order Lucinida; family Lucinidae; genus Anodontia; species Anodontia alba. Next base: position 10,827,914 of record OZ024832.1, read on the forward strand.
TTCTGATGAGGACCCACAACATATGTTTTAATGGACAGATAAGAAAGATATTAGATGGTGGACAAATAAGAAATATATTAGGTGGCTACTCCGTCTTATCTGGAGATATGCAGCCACTGACATTTTGATATATTTTTTCAAAAAAAATACTACTTGACAATATGTGTAAAAAAAACATATGTCCACTATATTCACTTAGTTTTTTTTTTTTTGTTTGTTTTTTTCCTGAACAGGAAAGTATGTACATAATTTAGAAATGGAAACTGGCATTTTTTTTTTATATATTTATTTATATTTTTTTTTCTTTTTTTTTTTTCTTTTTTTTTTTCAATTTTTCAGTGCTATCTTACTGAACTTTGATAAATGTCATAAAAATTAGTACCTCAAAGTTTCTAACAAAATGAAAAATGCAGATAGTGCAGCCCTATTAAAGTATTTTAAGAAACTCCATTGAAAGCAAAGTTTAGGCCAGAAAAGCATGGATTGAAATGTTAGAAGTTTTAGGACATTTACCATACTGAGTTGCCTACTTTCTTCTTGTGTTGTTTTGGTATTTGGAGCTGCAGAGGGAGGTATGGGTGTCAGGTGACACAGTTTAGTCCTGATCTTTACCAATAGCGTTGAAATGATTTTTGCCATCCCACCTCATCAGGTCATACTGAGAAATATGTATTCATTCCAGACAACTGGGCTTTTCTGTATGCACAGAAGTTAGCCTTGAAGATGGAAGTACCGCTTTATGTCTGTTTCTGCCTGGTTCCTTCTTTCCTGGAAGCTACAATTAGACACTTTGATTTTATGCTGCGAGGACTACGAGAAGTGGAAGAGGTAAGATATTTCTCAACTAACCCTTGCATTGCTAAATGAATTAAGCCTTGCCATGCTGAATAAATTAACATGCCCGTCCACTTCTAATTTCCAGCCAATCCAATTACTTGATCCAGATTGTTCATATAAATGTACATATGTTTTGGTAAACAGTCCAGATCATGATCATCAGAAGCCAGCTTATCTGGATCTACACTGTTTGTAAAGATAGGGCATATCTGGGCTCACACATTCTTTCGTGGAGATTGATCATGAAATATTTTCTACGGTCATTCTCTCCCTTCCGCTGATTCAAGAAGGGCAGTTGTCAGTTTCTGGTGAAAGAATGTGCACAATACTGGTTAACCGCTTAGAGGACTAAGCCTGCCCAGTAAACGTGTGGCTAGGTAAACTGACCGCGTTCGACATGACCCCATTGGGTTGACTGGGCCGTAAAACCTCAACACAAACAAACAAAATATCCGGGCTCACCAGGACCAGGTTTAAGGAGCAATTCATTGTATTTGATGATAATTCTTGGACAGTTTTTTTCTTATTTCTTAGAAAACAAAAACAAAAATAAGAGTCAGTAGAGTCCCAGAATTTCCGAGCATGTTTAAAGTTGGAGATCTTTACCTCCAAGCTACATTATTTGGAAGTTTGTTTGTGTTGAGGTTTTACGGCCCAGTCAACCCAATGGGGTCATGTCGAGCGCGGTCAGTTTACCTAACCACACGTTTACTAGGCAGGCTAAGTCCTCTAAGCAGTTAACCAGCATTGTGCACATTCTTTCACCAGAACTGACAACTGCCCTTCTTGAATCAGCGGAAGAGAGGGAATGACCGTAGAAAATATTTCATGATCAATCTCCACGAAAGAATGTTGCCGACCTCGGTGAGGGTTGAACCCGCGACCTCTTGGTCACCAGTCGGACGGTGCATCTAACTGAGCCACCAAGGCCTGTGAAACAGAGGAATTTTTAAGGTGGAGAATTTGATGATAATTCTGGGATAATCTTCTCTGTTTTACATCAAAAGGTATATGTTGTGGGTATGGTAAATGTCCTAAAGTTTTGTACATCAAAGTTGCTGACAAAATGTCATATGCAAAAAGAATAGACCCAGATAAGACTGCTCCTTCAGGAGCAGTTTAATCAGGGTCTATACAGTTTGCCATTCCACTGAAGTTTTTAAAAAAACAACTGCATAAAAAGCAAAATTTAGGCCATAATAGTATAATAAAGTGTTCGAAATTTTAGGACATTTACCATACTCAAATGAGTACACCCCATTTCAAAAAGGAGCAAAGACAATTTTGACAGAGTTATCACCCTTGATTGTGTATCAGATCCCCTTTAATGGTTAGCATACTGCTTAAAAAATTCAACAGAGTGCATTTGGTAGTATTTGTCGTGTATTTTCCCAGAAAATAGGTTTTCACAGTTCATGCAAATTGACTCCTTAGGGTATGACTGACATATTGTTGGCCACGAAAACTCAAATGAAATAAACAAAAGTAGGATATCCTTTACTACTTTGCACATAATGTGTAGATTCAGCAGATGACAAATTTACGATAGTTTTCTTATTTTTCCCAGAAAATAGGATTTGTCTTTTTGTGCAAATTGTTTCTATTGGAGACAATTTGTGTACAATGTGAAACCCTGTTTTCAGGCAATATAAGAAAAATATTTCTAGATGTAATCTCTTGAAAGTTTTAGCCATCATGTTAAGTGTTAATATTGATTATGGGAAACAAAGAATGAAACCGTTTTGTTCTGGCAGAAGCTGCTTTTAACTCTTTCCCCGCTAGTGGCGACTTTTGTCGTTTGCTGATAACCTTTGCAAACAGTTTGGACCCAGATCAGGCCTGACAAAATGTCAGGCCTGATCTGGATCCAAACTGTTTGACACTCTTATGGTATCCCTGAAAGATAATTTTTGAAAAAGTTAATTTAAAAAAAGTCTAATTTAAAAAAAAGAAATCCATAGACAACAAAAAAGCATTCAAAATTACCCAGCATGCAAAGAGTTAATAGTAAAGTGGACTTAATTGTGTGGTCTTAATTGCAGAATTTTCATGTTTTTTTTTCGTTTTGTTTTTGTTTTTTTTCTCAATTTTAGGAATGTCAGAGACTAGATGTACAATTCCATCTTCTGATTGGTCATGCTGCAGATGTTCTGCCTGGGTTTATAAAGGAACATCAGATTGGTGGGATTGTTACAGATTTCTGCCCTCTTCGTGTCCCGGCACAGTGGGTAACAAATGTGAAAAAAGCTATTCCCAATGATGTGCCATTGTGTCAGGTATATTTGGAACTGTCCACATTTTATATATATTACCCTAAGTATCCGGACTCACTAACTCCTTACATTACTTGTATTAAACTTTGAAAAAAAAAAGCAATTTTACTACCAGTTGATGTATCATAAATAATACTGGTTGAGAGGCAAAGAGTGTAGACCCTGATCAGATGCCATGTTCTGCAGCATCTGATCTGGTCTACACTGTTTGCTCAGTCCTATCTGTCACAATATTTAGGGTTATTATGGTACAACCTTGATAGCTCAAACCACTGATCTCCAAACCAGTGCATAATTCAAACTAAATTCTAATGCACTCGCGTATGTAACGCGACGTCTGATTGGATAACGTCAAAAATTTGCGACGGTATATTCTGCGATATACTGTCGCAAATCCGACGTCATCACGTAACGTCGCTTCTCATTGGCTGGCATTTGGTTTTACGCAGCTCACAGCACTTGTCGTTTTGTGCAAATAGTACATTTTTTCAATAGACAAAAATGAATAAATGCATTAGAATGGGGATAACTGCATCAAATGTGTCATTTGGGGAGGTAAATCGGCGGTTTTACGGTCGCAAATTACGTTTTACGGCTCCGCTGACGCGTCGCCGTAAAACGAAATTTCCGACCGTAAAACCGCCGATTTACCTCCCCAAATGCCAAATTTGAAAGCAGTTATCCCCTAAGTATGGACAAAAAAAATGTTTATGTTCTTACATTTTAACTCCTTTATCTCAAACTACTGTTATCTCAAAACCAAAAATTCTGTTTCCTTGGAATTTGAGATGAAGAGAGTTGACTTTAATACACTTTTATATATACACATATCCCAGCAAACGCACAACGTTCTAACAACATCATTTCAACGTTACTGCAGTGTTTTGACGTTGCAGCGAAGTTGAAATGACGTTGCAACATTGTGTGTTTGCTTGGTGTATTACAAATCTGAAGGTATTTTTGTCTCACTTTTGGGGGGAAATGTGAGAACGAGCCATAGTGCTGTTAACTGCTGGTTATCAGTATAATGGGCAGCACAGCCTGAAAAAAAGATTGATTTTTTTTTTTTTTTGTCATTTTGATGCTATTGGAGGTATTTACTTTAAACCTTGTGCAAAGTGTCCTATAGTTGGGACATTATTGGATAAAAGTTTCAATACCATTGTCCTCAAAATCAAGGTCACAGCTCAAAGACAAATACATGAGAGAAGGTAGTAGAGAAATTTACATCAAACCTTGTGCAAAGTGTCCCAAAAGTTTGGACATTATTTGATAATGGTTTCAGTACCCTTAACCTCAAGGTCAAGGTCACAGAGCAAATTTGACAAATTCATTAGAAAAACCTCCAAATTTTTTCCCAGCTGGCAATTTGAAGTTATTAGAGGAATTTACTTCAAACCTTATGTATAGTGTACCTGTTTTTTAAACAATATTTGATGAGCGTTTCAGTACCATTTATCTCAGAGTCAAGCTCACAGGTCAGATTCGATAAATACATGGGGAAGTCATTGAATTTTTTTCTAGCTGGCACTTTGAAGCTATCAGAGGAATTTACTTTAAAATTATAGTATACCTGCACCAATACACAGGCTGATTTGAATCTTTAAATGGCACACATGTCAGACAGTATGTCTTCTTGCATTGAGACACTTCTAATGAGTACCCATAAGCTATGTTTTCATCTAGAAATAAGGAAAATATTTATCTGCATACCCCTTTTATGCAAAGTTAACCTTTAAAGCATCAATCACAACTGCATTAGATTACACTTTTAAATATTTCTTTTCTTATTTATTTTTCTTAGAAAACAAGCCTTGACGTTTCTTGTGAATCGTCTGCCAAGCAGACGATTCACATGAAATTTCAAGGCTTATTTATAAGAAAAATAAAAATTTTTAGAATGTCATCTGCTACAATTTTGCTTGGCGATTTTAAATAAGGAAAATATTTATCTGCATACCTCTCTTGTACCAATCACAACTGCAGCAGACGACACTTTTAAATATTTATGCTTTTATTTATTTTTCTTAGAAAATAAATCTTGACATTTCCTGTGAAACATCTGTCAAGCAGATGATTCACATGAAATTTCAAGGCTTATTTATAAGAAAAATAAAATTTTTTTTAGAATGTCGTCTGCTACAAACTGTGCTTGGCACTTTAAATACCGTAAGGAAAATATTTATCTGCATACCCCTCTTGTGAGAATCACAACTGCAGTAGAAGGCACTTTTAAATATTTATTCTTTTATTTATTTCTTAGAAAATAAGGCTTGACATTTCCTGTGAATCATCTGCCAAGCAGATGATTCACATGAAATTTCAAGGCTTATTTATAAGAAAAATAAAAATTTTTAGAATGTCGTCTGCTACAGTGAATGGATACTCTTGGTAGATTTTCTGGCATCTTTGACAAAGGGAGACAATTTTTGTGACTTCCTGTTTGCTTTCATGTACAGGAACCCTGTTAGAAAAAGGAGTCTTCCCATGGGGAGCAAATTGTTCCCTTTTAGAATAGTCCATTTCAGAAGGGAGACAAAAACCCTTATCAGAGTTACGTACCTTGAAAGTGTATCGGTTCCCCTTAATTTTTACAGGTTGATGCCCACAATTTAGTGCCATGCTGGGAGGCATCACCAAAATTGGAGTATGGGGCAAGAACAATCCGTAGTAAAATCCACAACCAGCTACAGGGTTTCCTCACGGCTTTTCCTCCAGTCTGTAAACATCCGTTTAAAGCTAAACAGACAGCTCAGGTAATTAACGTAATTGTCCTAGAGATTAGATTTGAATCCCTTTCACCAGTATTTTTCCTTTAACCCTTGTACTGCTGAACCCAGATATACCCTGCCTTTGCAAACAGTTTAGATCTAGATCAGTTGGCTGAAGAAGGCAACTGATTTGGATCTACATTGTTTGCCATTAAGTATGTGAATTTATAGCAACAATCCGGATCAAGCAATTTGATTGGCTGAAAATTAGAAGTGGGTATGGTATTTTAATTTATTCAGCATGACAAGGGTTAATAATGCAACTCTTGATAAGAAGAGGTATCAAGTAAATATTTTCTTTATTTCTCCACAAAAACCTATGTGAGTACACATTAGAAGTGCCTCACTGAGTTGCACCTAATAAGTACCCACAATATGTGCTTCCACGGAGAAATAAGAAAAATGTCAATACATGTACTTTTGGGGTGAAAAAAATTCTAATCTGTTGTTATGTTAGTGACAATTCTATTTGAGACAGCTTTCCTGTGGTGGAATATCCTGTCTGATGCTTTCGTTATGAGGCTACAACATACTTTTATACCCAGCCCACCCTGCAAATTTGCTCCCTTGTCTTAACCCTTCCCTTGCGGAACAGGTCATGCCCTATCTTAGCAAACAGTGTAGATCCAGATCAGTTGGCTTCTGAAGAAGCCAACTGATCAGGATCTGCACTGTTTGTCATTAAATATGTTAATTTCTATGCATCCATTTGTCATGATTTGCTTGTGAATGGTACCCAATAAGCCATGTTTATTGACATTCTTGTTTTTTACACCCTTGCCTCAGGATAGTTGTGTGGTACCATGGTTTCATATTGGACATCTGTCCGTCTGTCATATGTCCGTCTGTCCGACTTTCATTTCTGGATGATAACTTGAGTCAGTGTCAGTAGATTTTCACCAAACTTGGTATGTGCATTGATATTGTAGAGATCTGGTTTGGGATTGCAAATGGGTAAATTTTTTTTCTATTTCTGACATAGTTATCTGCCCACCACATGGCCGTATTTTAACTTGAGTAAATATCAATGACTCGAGTAAATGTCAATTGATTTTCACGGAACCTGATATGTGCATTGATATTATGGAGATCTGGTTTCAGATTGGATAGATTTCATCAATTTTTGACGAGTTTTCTGCCTGTTACACAATAGTGCCTGGGTATTATCGTTTCATGTTTTTATTTATCTAACATGTGAATTGGTTTGGAATCCCATTTAAAACCTAAAAAAGAGGTTCTAATGTATGTTAAATTGTCTACTGTTCATTTTGTGGATATACCTCTGGCATACTTGTTTACCGAGGTACATTGTTTTTGCTTTTTGTTCATCAATTTGTTTATATGTAAGTATGTGCGTATGTTTGTTTGTCCTTCCATAGTGTAAGTGGACTTCATATTATTATGCTATTGATGGATTTAGTTTATGTTTTGCCAATTGCTATATTTAGTACTGACACCCAATTTCATGTGGCTACAGGAATGACCTCTTAATATATTGTAGATTTATGTGATTTCTTACATTCCATGCACCAGTGATTTTGCCTTAAATCTTGAGGGTCACATCATACTTGGGAAATTGGTTTTGTGTGAGACCATGTGACACCTTAACTAGAAAGCCAAGGTAATGAGTGAAAGACGGATACTATTGGTCACTGTCCAGTTTACCTACCAAAAGGTTTGACTACCTTGTATACATGTAGGTAGCATCCTTGTCTTTATCACGTTTTAGTCTGGAGACCTTTAAATGGGTAATTGGCAAACAATGCAGACCCTGATCAGACTTCACAGAATGTTTGCAAATATTGTAGGTTAGCCTTTTTTTCTCTAAGAATATGTAAATCATACAGTCTGACATCCTAAAATTGAAGTGGATAAGAGAGTTGACTCTTAATCCATTAGGTTTCTCACCGCTGTGGTTCGAGCCTCGCTCGGGTCATATGTGGGAAAGCCAAGTTCTGCTTACGGATGGTCGGGTTGTTTTTCTCCGGGTTCTCCGGTTTTCGCCCAACTTCGATGAACGATCGGCTCGATATAAGTGAAATATTCTTGAAAGGGCCGTAAAACCCAAATCAAAAAAAAATTCCTAAAATTGAAACTGGACTATCATATATAGTTTGGAGAGAGTTTATTCAATCTAAAATAGGTTAATAAAAGAACTATTTGATACTGGATACAAAATCTTTTTTCTGTCATTGCATATAGCTGCAGATATATAAGGTGCTTTTTTACAGCAAAACAAAAAAATTTCATTAGAAGAGAAGTATCCACAACATATTTTTGTGGAGAAATAAGAAACATATTTACATGATACAATCTGAGTTCTGTAATTCTTTAGCATGTTGATTGGGAAGCAGCCAGAAGTAGTTTGGAAGTAGATAGAGTCGTTCCCCCTGTTGACTGGGCAACACCGGGTACAACTGGTGGTCTGAAGATGCTGGAATCATTCTGCAAGGAAAGACTGAAATATTTTGGCAGCGAGAGAAATAATCCAAACAAAGATGCACTTAGTAATCTGTCACCATGGATACACTTTGGTAGGTGTCAAGGTTGTTAGTAATCTGTTACCATGGATATCCCAGGTGTAAAAGTCATTAGAAATCTGTCACGATAGAATCACTTCGATAAGTGTGAAGGTCATTGGTAATCTGTGACCATGGATACACTTTGTTTGATGTGAAGTTCATTAGTAATCTGTCACCATGGATTACATTGGTAGGTGTGAAGGTCATTAGAAATCTGTCACCATGGATACATTTGTTAAGTATGAAGGACATAAGTAATGTGTTACCAAGGATACACATTGGTAGATGTGAAGGTCGTTAAAATTTTGTACACCAAACTTTTTATGCAAACAGTGTCAACACAGATCAGACTGCTCCTTCAGGAACAGTCTGATCAGGTTCTACACTGTTTGCTATGATACATTTTTTAAGAACAACTGCATAAAAAGCACAATTTAAGCCAAAAAAGTATGGATAAAAGAGTGCAAAATTTTAGGAAATTTGCCATAATTGCAGTGATAATTTACTATATTTTTTATTATTTTTGCACCAGAAAATATACATTGTTTAAAAACAGAACTGGAACACTTCTTATCTGCAAAGAAAAGTAAGATTGGCACCTGATTTTTCTGTTGCAGTAAAAAAATGTATCTGTATGTGTTGGGTCCACAATCTCTTGTGTGTATATTTGTACCCCAACCCCTGTCATTGATAGTTGATTTATTTATTCTTGAACACTTAGCACACTGGGTAAAATTTTCAGCAGACAACATTTTGAAATATTTTCCTATTTTTCCCAGAAAACAGGATGAAGCATTTCATACAAATTGTCTCAAATGGAGACATTTTGCATTAAATGCCGCATCCTGTTTTCTGGGAAAAATATTACCAATTTATCGTCTGCTTAATTTGTCCAGAGAGTGGTAAAGGTTAAAAGGGTAATGCAAATAATTTGAACAATGAATGCAGCAATGATGAAAAATTTTACTGTAAATGTCCTAAATTTCGAACACATTAATCCATATGTTTTTTACCTAAATTTGATAATGTGAATCGAATATATTTTATTTTAGGTCAGATATCAGTTCAGCGGTGTATTTTGATGGTGAGACAGTACCGAGGGAGATACAAGGAAAGTGTGGAGGCATTTATTGAGGAAGCTGTCGTGAGAAGAGAACTGGCTGACAATTTTTGTTACTACAATAAACATTATGATAGTATTGAAGGTAGGATTGAATAGTGAAGTCTTGATCAATTTTAATCTATCATCAGTCACTTGTTCCTCTGTTGACCGATTTTCTCACTTCTTATTTTAATAGACAATTGTAAAATATGAAAATTAAGCTGTTTATATGGGTCATTTTAGATTTGTGGTGAAATAAGATGAAGAAATTTGATGAAATAGCCTGAAATAAGCACTGATTCAGATAAGGCATTTTTTTTTTTTTTTTTTTTTTTGATCAAAAAGTACTGTCATTTTTCTGCCGACCTCGTGGAGATTGATCATGAAATATTTTCTACAGTCATTCTCTCCCTTCCACTGATCAAGAAGGGCAGTTGTCAGTTTCTGGCGAAAGAATGCGCACAATACTGACCGTACTAGACATGACCTCATTGATCGACTGGGCTGCAAAACCTCAACACAAAAAAACAAACAAACTGTCATTTTTCTTATTTTCTTGCCGAGATACTCATAAAAAGTGTTGTGCCCCTTGTGACTGATGATCTGAAAGAAATTTCGTAGTCAATTTTTTTAAAAAAATTCTAGCTTTAGTAACATATTTTATTTCACTTTCTATTTTGATTAACAAGTTGTGAGAACAAATTACTAAGCTGTCTGTTTGGGTCATTTAAGATTGTGTGAATAACTGGAAGAAATTTAATAAAAATAACCTGCAATAAATACAGATGTACCTGGAAGAGGGCTAAAATCAGAATGATATATTTTCTACAAGTCAACAGTCAGTCAGTTTTCAAACCCATGATTGACTAAGAAATTCTGGGCAATTTCCAGTTTTAGTAACAATGTAAACCCCTTTTAGACAATTAAATTCTCCCACACTAAATATAAGAACAGTCCAATTTAAATTTTACATATGTCAAGCTATGGAATTTAGATATTCCTAGAGAAAAATGGCTTAACTATTTACAAACAGTGGCCAGCCTTGGTGGCTTAGTTGGATGGGCCGTCCTACTGGAGACCAGGTCGCGGATTCAACCCCTGCTGAGGTCAGCAACATTCTTTCATGGAGATTGATCATGAAATAATTTCTATGGTCATTCTCTTCCTTTCGCTAATTCAAGAAGGGCAGTTGTCAGTTTCTGACAAAAGAATGTGCACAATACTGATTAACCGCTTAGAGGACTAAGCCTGCCCAGTAAATGTGTGGTTAGGTAAACTGACCGCGCTCAACATGACCCCATTGGGTTGACTAGACTGTAAAGAAAGAATGTGCACAATACTGGTTAACAGCTTCGAGGACTAAGCCTGCCCAGTAAAGTGTGGTTAGGTAAACTGACCATGCTCGACATGACCCCATTGGGTTGACTGGGCCGTAAAACCTCAACACAAACAAACAAAACCTCCACACAAACAATTTACAAACAGTGGAGACCCTGATCAGACGCCACATTACTTGGCATCTGATCTGAGTCTGCACTGTTTGTCAGTTACCCTTTTGGAGGACTCGAGACTAAAATGGGTGAATAAAAGAGACCTTTGGTCCACATATTTTAGGTGCTTACGACTGGGCAAAGGAGACATTGAAAGCACATGAAAAAGACAAGAGAACTCATGTGTATACCAGAGAGCAACTTGAGAAAGGTAAAACACATGAAGCCCTCTGGAATGCAGCACAGGTACGCAAAGTGTATATACACTATTCGCCATAAAACATCTCTTGATAAGCTGCTTTTTTCAATCCAAAAGTATTGATATTATTCTTACTTATCCACAAGAACATACCGGTATGTTGTAGGTACTCATTAGAAGCACCTCAGCTTCTAATGAGTACCCACAACATACCTTTTGGTGGAGAAATAAGAAAAATCTTTACCTGATACCCACTCTTATCTAGAACTATGCCCTTAATACTGTACTATAGTCTTAGGTTTTCCAAACTGGTGAAAGAATGTTCACTAGTACTGGTTACCCCTTAGAAAACTGAGCCGTCAGCCTTGGTGGCTCAGTCGGATGTGCGTCCGACTGGTGATCAGTAGGGCATGGGTTTGATCCTGGCCGGGTCCGGTAACATTCTTTCACGAAGATTTATCATGAAAGTTTTCTACAGTCATTCTCTCCCTTCCACTGATTCAAGATGGGCAGTTGTCAGTCTCTGGTGAAAGAATGTGCACAAATACTGGTTAACCACTTAGAGAACTAAGCCTGCCTCTGAAAAATGTGGTTGAGGTAGACTGACCATGCTTGACATTAGCCCAGTGGTCAAAGGAGGACTAAGCCAGCCGAGGAAAAGTGAGGCTAGGTCAACTGACCAGCTGAATATGACCTTAATAGAGTTAACTATCATGCCATATTATGACTGTCAAGATACTATCACTATCAGAGATACCCCTATAATGTTACTATCACTATCAAGGGTCTAATATCCGGATACTATCACCATCTCCAAATCACACAATATTTTAGTGAATTTTATTGATTTTATAAAACCTGACTTCCTGTGAAGACACCTAACATTACTACCCTCTCAAATCAGCTTTGCTTCCATTTTACCAAATATTTTTTGCAAAACAGACATCCTTTCTGTTTTCATACTTAGTTAATTTAGACAAAAAAAAAGGCATCTTGGTGGCCATGTGATTAGCCAGTGCTCCAGCTAGCCCCATACAGAGGGTTGGGTCATCCATCTTGCCCTTTCCTGATACCCCACTACCCTCCTTAAGCTTTCCTCTGCCTTATTTCAACTCCAGACATAAAACCCTACATTTTGCTGAAAATCTCGTGAAATTGGACCAAAATTAAAACAGTTATCAATGTATAAAGGTCATTTTTATGTGTTTTCTAGTCTGAGGCATTTATTGTAGAATGGGATTATATTTTGTAACATGTCTTAATACTACATCACATGACACCTGGTGCCCTCATTCTTGTATGCCCCGACCGGCATCCCTCTGCCCTCAAATCCTAATGAGCATTGTTAGCGCTACCGACTTTGGATCACAAAGACCTGTATTCAAATCTCGCTAGAGGCGGAATCCAGCTGATGACTGTATGGCGCTTCATTGTGCAGCGTTTCATTATTATCTTTCCATAGTCTGGATAGGACTTTAATAATGTGAGATAAGAGGTGGTATCAGATGAACATTTTTCTTATTTCTGCACAAAAAACATTTGTTGTGGTACTCATTAGAAGTGCCTCACTGAGGCACTTCTAATGAGTATCCAGAACATAAATTTTCATTGAGAAATAAGAAAAATATTGCCTAGATATCCCCTTTTATCAGGAGCTATGGAATGTTGCTAATATCTAGGTGGTTTCCATTCGAATTTTAGAATCAGTTGGTGAATGAAGGCAAGATGCATGGCTTTATGAGGATGTACTGGGCCAAGAAGATACTAGAGTGGACCAGCAACCCAGCTGAGGCTCTCGAGATAGCCATATACCTCAATGATAAATATTCCTTGGATGGTCGTGATCCTAATGGTTACGTAGGTAAGATGCCTCTTAAAAAAAATAGTGGAACTTTAATGGCTTAACACTTACCATGCTATGAGCACATTCAGCAGACAGCAAATTGGTGATATTTTTCTTATTTTTCCTAGAAAATAGGATCTGACACTTCATGCAAGTTGTCTCCTTCTTCTAAGGAGACAACTTGCATGAAGTGTCTGATCCTATTTTCTGGGAAAAATAAGAAAAATATTTCAAAATATTGTCTGCTGAAATTTTTACCCAGCATGCAAAGTGTTAAACATCTTTAGAATCATGGAAATTTGTTCTAGACATGGGTATTTTGAGCCACTGAGGGTTAATCATTGCTCCTGGTCAGGAGGCAATCAGGATGATTTAGGGACATCTTTTCGATTGTCTATGAAATAATGGTATGTTGATTCTACTCATTAGAATCAACTCAGTGAGTTGTTTTTAATGAGTACACACAATATACATTTTTGTGATAAAATAAGAATTTCCTAAAAATATCCTTAAATACATCAAATGTTTTCTTGGGCTATCAGAAAAAGTTCCTAGGAACTAAAAACTGAGTTTGAATCGGCCAAGGTAAACAAGGTATTTGAGTCATTGATGTTTTACTGTAGTTAGTAATGAAATAGTGTCAGACTGTGAATTATGAGAAGAAAAATTCTGAGAGATATAAGGATCTATCATAGGTGTGAGGGGTAGATAGAAAAGTCTGCCCCGCCAAAGATCACTGTCTGGCATCACAAGGCTTACAGAGAGATGTCAGACTGTGATCGCAAGGGACAGATTTTTCTGTATACCCCTCACACCCGTGATAGATTCTTTTTCTTGCACACCTTTCATTTCTGAACGTAGATATTTGTAATCATGCAGTCACATTGATTGCTGATGTCCGCCATATTGTGATGACATTACTGTGGTGTTTAATCACATCATAAGGTTCAGTGAGGTGAACCTTAATGATGGCATATGTGATGTCCATTACAACCAGTGCATATCAAATGTGAGATTTTTCAAATTTTGTGCCGGCCTCGGTGGCGCAGTTGGATGCGCGTCCGACTGGAGACCAGGAGGTCGCGGGTTCGACCCCCGCCGAGGTCGGCAACATTCTTTCGTGGAGATTGATCATGAAATATTTTCTACGGTCATTCTCTCCCTTCCGCTGATTCAAGAAGGGCAGTTGTCAGTTTCTTGCGAAAGAATGTGCACAATACTGGTTAACCGCTTGGAGGACTAAGCCTGCCCAGTAAACGTGTGGTTAGGTAAACTGACCGCGCTCGACATGACCCCATTGGGTTGACTGGGCCGTAAAACCTCAACACAACAACATTTTCAAATTTTGTCTTACCCTGGGTAGAATAAGAATTTCTGTCCCAGGGTTAAATCCAGGATTTCCTTATCGGATGTGCAAGAATATAACTATATGTCACTGCCTAGTATTATTATAATGCTTTTCATTTTCTCTTTGTTGTTAGGCTGTATGTGGTCAATCTGTGGAATTCACGACCAAGGCTGGAAAGAGAGAGAAGTATTCGGGAAGATTCGTTACATGAACTATGCGGGATGTAAGAGAAAGTTTGATGTTGGAAGATACGAAGCCAAATACAGGAAACAGACTATTATTAAATGATGGACACAATATGTAATGGTACAAATGCCATTTGCAAAATGCAGTCTGATCAGGGCCTTCGCAGAATCAGTAAATACTGTTGGATGTATTTGTAGTAGTGATAGGTATATAATACACTTGAACTGACTTGCAGGACAAGCTAGCTTTTATAGTGACACAGAAGTCCTGCAGGCTTGATTTGATCCCTGGCTGTGCAAATAGTGATAAGAATTTTTTCACCTATTACATCTTGCACCCAGTGTGAATGACCTACATACTTGAAGCACATCTGTGTACAGGGAAATTTCATTGAAAACCAAATTAGAGAGTTTAGGATGAATTTAGATTAAAGAGGCGGGAGGAATATGTAGTAGTGATATGTGTATGGTACACTTGTACTGCCTTACAGCGCAAGCCAGCTTTTATCGCTTTGAGGTTGAATGTTGGACATTTTTCCAGTGGGTAGGTGTGGAGTCACAGGTTGATACAGGTTATCATGTATAACTGTAGATAATGCTTCCCACTCTGTGTAAACTTTTCAGCAGATGACATTTTGAAATATTATTCTTATTTTCCCAGAAAACAGGTTTTGAAATTTCATGCAAATTGTCTCCAATGGAGACAATTTGCATGAAATGTCAAAATCTATTTTGTTATTGTCTCCATTGGAGATAATTTGCATTAAATATCAAATCCTGTTTTCTGGGAAAAACAAGAAAAATATGATCAATATTTTGTCTGCTGAATTTGCTCAGATAGAGAAAATCTGTTTTGAATACGCTTGTAAATCTCAAACACTGATAACTCAAACTGCTACTTGAGTCAAACTAAATTTTGGATAATGTTGGTTCAGTTTACACTTCTTATCTTCTTTACATTTCAAACTACTGTTATCTCAAACTGATAATTTTGATCCCTTGGAGTTTGAGATAATGAGAGTCCAGTTTTACATAGCTCTAGATTATGCACATAAATCATCCTAACCCTTAAAAAGCCAAGAAAACCTGCATCTAAAAATGTCGTCTGTTTATGTCGTCTGCTGAATATTCTTGCAAACTTTTCAAACCTATTTTTGAATACAGGCAAACAGTGTGGACCCTGATCAGACTGCTCCTCCTCTAGGAGCAGTCTGATCTGGGTCCACACTGTTTGCAAAAATGACTTCTAAAATCACAAGCAGATGACAAAGCAGACGACAATTGTTGTGATTGGCAGTTTAAGGGTTAAACTATGGATTGTTTTTTTTTAATTTCTCCAAGTTGATACTCATTAGTAGTGGTACCCTGATGTGCATCTAATGAGAACCAATATGTTGGAAGGGGCTTGTAATGAGTACGAGCAACACGTTTTCTTGGAGAAATAAGAAAAATAACTTTCTGGATAGTATTCTTTTCTCAAGCCATGAGTTTTTTACCTCAGGACAGAGTTAATATGTTTCTTGTATTTTTTTTGTTTGTCAGTTTGTAAGTTTTGTTGTTCTTTCCTTTTTTTTTTGGTATTTTTTGTAGTTATTTATCATTGTCAAGATCTACCTCATATAAACTCAGGAAAAAGGGCAGTGCCCAGTGTACAGTCAGTGACTTAGAATACATGTCAGGTGCCATAGTCTAGTCCGTAGTGCTTCTGACTGCAGATCTAGGGGTTGCAAGTTTGAATCCCAGCTGGCCCATGTATATGTAACTTTCATGGAGATAGCTGGTGAATTATTTTTTTTTTTTTGTGAAATATTTTCTGATGTCTTTTTCCCCCTACCGTTAATTAAAAGAAGGACAGTTGTCAGTTACTGGTGAAAGTAAGTGCACAAAGTACTGGTTAACAACTAAGAGGACAAAGCTTGCCTAGGAAAAAGGGGAGTTGGCTAACTCAACACACTGGACATGACCCTTATAGGTTGACTGGGTCATAAAACCTCAACTCGAAACAAGTTGTGTGTGTGTGTGTGTGTTGTGTGTGTGTGTGTGTGTGTGTGTGTTTTCTTTGTAGTAATTGGTCATTATAAACATCTACCTCATAATATACTCAGGAAAAAAAAAGGGTGATACTTAGCATACATTACCTTAGAATATACTGTAATTAACCCAAAACTATAACTCATTACCAGAGCTACAAGACTTTGTCATAACATTTTTGTTATTTCACAACAAATACATATGTTGTGGGTACTCATTAGAAGTGCCTCATCGAGGCACTTCTAATGAGTACCCACAACATATGTTTTTGTTGAGAAATAAGAAAACAAGCAATACTTTTCAGTTGAAAAACGCGCCATATCCTGACCAATGCTCCTTACCATAATCATCCTAAAATTAGTGTCCATTTCAGTGGGAGGGAAATTCTTTCAGGAGAGGTACTTCATCCCATCTGAAAAGGGGTCTACTCAAAAAGGAAAGAATTGTTGCCATTGGAGCAAAGTGTTTCTTTTAGTGGTAGTCCTTTTTAGAAAGCATCCCTTCTGATAAAGGGTCTACCCACAAAGGAAAGAATGTGCGAATTCTTTTCATTTAGAGTTGACCCCTTTTCAGAAGAGACTTGATATGAAGGAAAGCAAACTGGAAGTCAAAAAAGTTGCCCCCCCCCCCCCCCCCCATGTAATTATGAGTGTGGGCTGAATGACAAACAGTGTAGACACTGCTTGTTCAGGCTATGTTTTCCGTAACAATGTTTGTCTGTGTATAAATGTTTTTTTGTCTGTCAAATATTTCTCAGGAACTCCTCTGTCTAGGATTTTGAAATTTGAGTACGACTTATATTGTGTAAAAGAGAATCAACATCCCCATGCTTATTATTCCATTTATTTTGTCATTTTTCTTTCTCTCCAATCACATGCATCTGATGGCTATGGCCGGGGGTATATGAGCTTTCTCACTGTCTGCTGTATTTGGGGTAAATATGGTATTTAACCCTTACTATGCTGAATAAATTAAGATGCCATGCCCACATCTAATTTTCAACCAGTCAGATGACTTGATCCAAGTTGTTGAAACAAATTCACTTACCTGATGACAAACAGTGTAGATCCAGATCAGTTGGCTTCAGAAGCCAACTGATCTGGATTTAAACTGTTGCAAAGACCGGGCATATCGAGGTTCAGCAGGACAAGGGTTAACAAACAGGGAATATACAGATAATGGAGTGGCAACAGGAGAAAATGTACCTTCTGACATGTGCCCAATGAAGACTCGTCAGTATGTGCACCTATGCAGTTTGATCAGTCCTCATTGTCTCTATTAAGAAACTTTTCATCTTTGTATATCCAAAATGTGTCCAGTGAAGATTCTGATCAGACTGAATGCACAGGTTGATCTAAATCTAGGTGGGCACCCATATCCGAAGATATGTTTTCTGATGTTGCAGATCACTTGGGGCCAGTTTAGGATCTTTGATATGGTTTACTGTAATGTAATATTAACTTGCCATTGCCTAGATTTTCTAGACATTTCACTTTGTCAGCTATCCAAGTAAGAAGGATCGCCATATAAATTGGAGTAAAAATGGTGTAATATTCATTAATAAATACTCATTTTGTATTTTTGCCTTTCCTTCTTGTCCCATGTGCTGAAGTCAGATACTCATCCTACTGCTGATCAGGATGCAGGCTCGATCTTAGTGGGGTCTGGCCACATTCTTTTGTGGATATTGATCATGAAATATTTTCTATGGGTATTCTCTCCCATCTGCTGAATGAAGAAGGGCAGGTGTCAGTTTCTGGCAAAAGAATGTGCATAAATACTGGTTAACTGCTTAGAGGACATCCTGCCCAGGAACAGTGCAGTTAGGTAAACTCACAGGCTTGACATGACCTTAATAGTGTTAACTGGGCCATTAAACTCCAAATCAGTTGTCCAACTCGTCTGCTAACATTCCATTTTTATCATAGCTCCAACTAAGTCACTTTTTCAACCAAAATTAATGATATTTTTCTTACCGTTAAACAAAAGCAGGGCCCAGTTGTTCAAAGTGTCGTTAGCTTAACGAGCTCGTTGTTTTAGCGGATTCAATACACATTCTGATATTTTTTGCTGAAAAAATGTGAGTAGCTTTTGCACTGCAAAAGCTACTCACATTTTTTTCAGCAAAAAATTTCAGCATATTTGCATATCACTCGCTGTAAATTTTAATGAATCGTTAACTAACGACATCGTTAGTTTTGAACAACCGGGCCCAGTTTGTTAGTATTACTTAGAAGCATCAAATCATGTTTTCATAGAGAAATAAGAAAAATATCTAGACTTATTGATTGAAAAAAGGATTTTATCTGAGCTATGAAAAAGACCTTTCATATCTTGTAGAGCATCCAGCAGAAGCACCTGGCCCCCGAGTTTATAAAAACTTCTTTCATGCTCATCTCAGCTGAGCATGGAATTTTCTCTGCTTATAAATATAAAAAATGGCAACTTTAGTTGGCT
Source organism: Anodontia alba (assembly GCA_964016985.1). Taxonomy (NCBI): domain Eukaryota; kingdom Metazoa; phylum Mollusca; class Bivalvia; order Lucinida; family Lucinidae; genus Anodontia; species Anodontia alba. Next base: position 10,846,972 of record OZ024832.1, read on the forward strand.
TTATCATATTTATAAGTAGAGAAATTTTTATGCTCAGATATGTTTAGCAAAAAAGAATTAGCAATTGTTAGTAATTTGAGATTCATTGGCATGAAAAATTTCATGCTCAGCTGAGCTGAACATGAAAAAGTTTTATAACCTAGTGGCCCAGGTGGATGAATAGTTAGCTCTACTGACTTCTGATCAAAAGGTCCTGGCTTTCAATCCAGCTGGAGGCAGAATTCAGGTGGTCACTGTATGAGGATTTATTGCACAGACCCTTCCATTACCACCCTTCCATCATCTTGATATGACTTCAATATGTCGAATAGGATATAAATTTGTTTGTTTTATTATCCCCACGCTTAACCCTTGTCCTGCTGAACCCGGATATACCCTGCCTTTGCAAACGGTGTATATCCAGATCAGTTGGCTTCTGAAGAAGCCAACTGATCTGGATCTGCACTGTTTGCCATTTAGTATGTGAATCTACATCAACAAACTTGATCAAGTAATCTGATTGGCTGAAAATTAGAAATGGGTGTGGCTTCTTAATTTATTCAGCAGGACAAGGGTTAAGTGATGGGGATATTGTAAATGCATCCGTCCGTCAGGCTATTTCCTCCTAAACCACTGGGTGGAATTTTAACCAGACTTGCACGTGGTAAGGATGTGCAGTAACAACATTATTTTTCACTCTGCCCCATGTGACCTTTGGGTGGGGTCAAAAGGTCATTGCGTCCATCCGTCATGCTGTCTCCTAAACCACTGGGTGCAATTTAACCAAACTTGCTTCATGACTTCCCCACATTGAAAGGGTGTGCGAGAGCAACATTATTTTTCTGTCCATCCATCTGCCATCAAATTTTAATGACCTTTACCCACTTTTCCCATTGTTTAGTTAGTGCTTTTTTGCTTGCCTGTACGAAAGAACAGGAAGAGCTATTGCACTACCCCTGGCGTTGGCGTTGGCGTTAGCGGCGGCGGCGTTAACAAAAATGTTAAAGTTTTAGGTCAAAGTTTTTAAGACCTCATATTTTCTAAATCCTCTGATGGATTTAGTTTATATTTGGTATAATTATAGATGTTGGTCCAAAATTTTATTGAACCCTATCCACATCCCTGCTTATGACCTCTAGGTCAAGGTCACGGACTTAGAAAAAATTTTATGTTAAAGTTTTTAAGATCTCTTAATTTCTAAATCCTTGCATGGATTTACTGTATTTTTGGTATGATAATAGATATTGGTCCAAAATTTTATTTGGCCCTACCTCCACCCTTGCTTATGACCTAAAGGTCAAGGTCACAGACTTAGAAATTTATGCTAAAGTTTTGCGTTAAAGTTTTTAAGATCTATAAATTTCTATATCCTTGTATGGATTTATTTTATATTTGGCATGATTATAGATATTGATCCAAAATTTTACTCAGCACTAACCGCCCCCCTGCTTATGAGCTGGAGTCAAGGGCACAGACTTAGAAATTTTATGTTAAAATTTTGCGTCAAAGTATTTTTAAGTTCTCTTAATTTCTGAATTATTGCATGGAGTTAATTTATATTTAGCATGATTGTAGATATTGATCCAAAATTTTATTCGGCACCATTCCCACCCCTGCTTATGACCTAGAGTTTAAGGTCACAGAAATTTATGTTAAAGTTTTGCGTCAAAATTTTTAAGATCTCTTAATTTCTAAATCTTTACATGGAGTTACTTTATATTTGACATGACTATAGATATTGATCCAAAATTTTATTCGGCACCATTCCCACCCCTGCTTATGACCTAGAGTTTAAGGTCACAGAAATTTATGTTAAAGTTTTGCGTCAAAATTTTTAAGATCTCTTAATTTCTAAATCTTTACATGGAGTTACTTTATATTTGACATGACTATAGATATTGATCCAAAATTTTATTCGGCACCATTATGACCTAGAGTTCAATGTCAGAGACTTAGAAATTTATGTTTAAGTTTTGGGTCTTAAGTTTTTAAGAGCTCTTATTTCTAAATTCTTGCATGTAGTTACTTTATATTTGGCATGATTATAGATATTGCTCCAAAATTTTATTCAGCACTATCCCTGCCCTATAACCTACAGGTCAAGGTCACATACTTAGAAATTTTATGTTTAAGTTTTACCTCAAAGTTCTTAAGATCTTTTATTTACTCAGCTACTTTTCAAATCATACTAGTTATATTTGGTATACAGATAACAGCTATGGAAGCTGTTCATCCAAAATTATATCTAGTACCATTCACCATTCTCCCTCCCTCCCTCCACCCCCCCCCCCCCCCACCCCCCTCACATACACACACACACAACACTATGATCAGGATTTTAAGATCATAATTTTTTATTTGATTGATAAGCATGAGTTCAGGTGAGCTATCCTGTCTACCGACAGGTCTTATTAGCTCCATTTCTCAATCAAGAAGGCCTCTATGCTAATGAAACTTCATACACATATCCACCATGATTATATGCCAGCAACCATTTCTGACCTTGAAGTACATTTCAGACACATCTGCCCACTGCCCTCAACTGACCTTGCTCTACTTGACTGAACAATGTTTAGCATGTGCATTCATCTGTTTCTCGAACATCAGAGCCTCTGTGCTAATAAAATTTCATACAAACATCTTCCATGACACTCCATGCCCACTTCATCAACCGTTATTGACCTTACCTACCATTCACACTTGGCGGAACATGCCCACTTCATCAACAGTTATTGACCTTAACTACCATTCACACTTGGCTGAACATGCCCACTTCATCAACAGTTATTGACCTTACCTACCATTCACACTTGGCTGAATAATGCACTTAGCTCAGTTTCTTTGATATGGAGACCTCTACGCTTGTTAAACTTCATACAGACATCCAGCATGACACACCCTGCCCACTGCCATTGATAGTTTCTGATCTTGACCTACTTTTCACACTTGACTGAACAACCTTTAGTGTAATTATCTCACTTTCGTGAAAACCCAGGCCTTTAGGCTAATGAAACTTCATACACACATCCACTATGAGGCACCCTGCCCAATGCTGTAGACTGTTATTGACTTTGATATTTTTCACACTTGGCTGAACAATATTTAGTCTGTGCATTTAGCTACATTTCTTGAACACCACCAGCAGTTGTGACATAGCCATTTGGAGAATTTCTTGTTTAAGCAATATTGAGATGACGAATCAGCGATAATGAATGCTCTGTGCAGTTAAGCGCTGTACAGTCGTGAGCTGAATTCTGCCCCCAGTGAGCTTCAAACCCTGGACCTTGTGATCGGAATTTAGAAGTACCACTTGGTCACAAGGGCAATTCCATAAATATCAGACCTCATACTTTTCAGGCATGTTCCTGATTTCTGGCTTTAACCCTTAAACTGCCAATCACGACAACTGTCGTCTGCTTTGTCATCTGCTTGTGATTTTTAAAAGTCATTTTTGCAAACAATGTGAACCCAGATCAGACTGCTCCTCAGGAGCAGTCTGATCAGGGTCCACACTGTTTGCCTGTATGCAAAAATAGGTTTGAAAAGTTCACAAGAATATTCAGCAGACGATATAAACACATGACATTTTCAGATGCAGGTTTTCTTGATATTTTAAGGGTTAAGATTTTGAATTTTTCTTGTATCTTCAGGTAAAGAAAAACAGGTTCTGTCTCTGAAATTAAGAATTTCAAGCCTGAAAACATCTGACCAGTATGAGGACTGAAATATAGAAACTTGTTTATTGTTTGGATGCTGTAAAAAGTAACAAAACGGATTACTATTTAGCTACCTTTATTTATAGAAAAAAAAATTGATTATATAATAACAATAACAGCAGTTTTAATATATACGGTAAATATCCTAAAATTTCAAAGTGTCTGATAAAATGGCATATGCAAACCATGCAGATCCAGATCAGACTGCTCCTGAAGGAGCAGTCTGATCTGAGTCTACACTGTTTGCTATTCCACCAAATATTTTAAGAAATAACTACATAAAAAACAAATTTAGTCCAAAAATATGGAATAAAATAATTAAATTTTTAGGACAATTACCATACTTTAAAGCAAACACATAAAGGCACTTAAAAAAGAAATCAAAAACTATCTTGTATAAATATAATGCACAAAAGGTCATGGATATGTTATAGGAATGGATTTTTTTTGTGGATTTTATCCATGTGTAAACTCCAGCCATTCACTTACAATGGGCCTTAAGTTAAGCTTTGCATAAGCACATAAGAGAGGTTCCAAAGATAAAAGCTTTCACTTTAACCTGTTCATCATTAATAAAAGCATACAACATTTAATAAACATTTTTTCTTATTTTTCACAGCAAAAAAAAAAAAGACGACATTTAATTCACACAGTATCCAATGTCAGTTTTTATTGTCTGTGATATTTAAGTAACACTTATTTTATCTTATGATTCTGATCACAGAGTGCTAAAGCTTTAGATGAGTACAGATATAACCTATCATGCCTTTACTGATCTATATAATTAGTATATTTAAAGCAACTTTTTTGCATGACACAGTGCAAATACAGATTGGTTGTGATGTAAAAAAAATTGTCATATACTAGTATATTTAAAGCACCCTTTTTTGTGTGACACAGTGCAAATACAGATTGGACAGAATTTACCAGGGATAGAGAGGAGCATTAACCTTAAAGTGACAACCAAAACTTGTAGCAGACTGCATGTAGTTTCATTTTTTAGAGAAAATAAGTCTCTTCTCGTGTTAATTGCAGACAATTCACATAAAATGTCAAGATTTATTCAAACTGTCATCTGTTGCAGTTGTGATTGGCACTTTAAGGCTTACAATGAAGCAGTATTGATTAGGTCCTATTTCTCCTAAAAAAAAAAAAAAGAAAACGAAGAATAAAAAAGGAGGCAGGTAATAAGAATTGCCTCGTAAAAAATTGACTCTGAATAGTACCTGCATATTTTTGAGAAATTAGAATTATTTGTCCAGATCTAACCACATCTGTTCTAGAGCCTCACTGGAACTGACTTCCATGATTTTTCAGAATAGATTTTTACAAAGATAAAAAACAACAACATAAAAAACACTAGAAATGTGTGTTTGTGAAACACTATGCTCCCAACGATACACTTGTCCATACAAAATGACAATGTTGGAAAGGAGCATAATTCTACCATTATGTTTTTTTCAAAAAGCAAATCAGATCACCTATTCCTCAGGCCAAATAGGCTCATCGAGTTTTAAGACTCTAGCTCAAATGTTTATCAAGATATCTTGCTCACATGAAAAGCCTGACAAATAAACGGACAGATGAACAACCCAAAGCAATGTGCCCCTCCAACTTCTTCGAATTTGGGGACATAATTATAATAAAATAAGACAATAAAAACTAGTCATCTAAACATTTTACTTCCTAAGTATATACTTCCATGGGAGGTAACTCTATCAAACTTGTTCTGCCTTCCTACTGAAAAGAGGACTATTTTAAAAGGAAAGAATTTGCTCCCCTTGGCTGTGAAAATTCTACTCCACCTAAAAGTCTTGATTATTTATCTCAGTATTCCAGGACATTTTGCTGGGGGAGCACACTTTCCTTTCAGAGCAGACCCCTTTCCAGAAGAGAAAGAGGTCAAAAACCATTTGACATAGTTGCCTCCCCTGAAACTATCCATTCCTCTTAAACACAACTTTGCATCACAAGGATTATGGTGAATGTCCTAAAATTTCGAGCACCAAAGTTTCTAACAAAATGGCATATGCAAACAGTGCAAACTTAGATCAGACTGTTCCTCAAGAAACAGTCTGATCAGGGCCTACACTGCTATTCCACTAAGTATTTTAATCCTTTCAACCCTGTAGACCAAGACAGTTACCTTTGCAAACAGTGCAGATCCAGATTAGCTGTCTCATCAGGATCTGCACTGTTTGCCATTCTGTTCTTGCTTTACATCTGTTAATCTTTCGGCAGCAATGGATGTGTCCAAAATGCAGAGATGGAAGAGTCTTGTTTCAGAAGCTCAGGGTTGAAAGGGGTAAGAAATTACTGCATTAAAAGTGGTATGGAACTAAGTGTTTGAAATTTTATGACATTTACTGTATATGGTTTCTCCTACAACTACCATCACAGAAAGACAAAAATACTGATACCAGCAGTAATAACAATTAAAGGTTGATACTTGACCTACTTTTCACATCTGGAAATGATCATCAGCTGACCTACTTTTGATGTAACCAGGTTACCTTATTTTTTATTGTCTGAAAATAGCAAGTCTATATGAAAAGTAAAAAGGTATTGTAAATGTCCTTAATGTCTAACAAAATAGCACAGGCAAACAGGACAGACCCGGAGACTGTTTGCCATTCAACAATTACAAGAAGCAACTGCATAAAAAGCAGAATTGTGATGAGCCAAAATAGTATTAAATAAAGAGTTCAAAATTTTAGGACATTTACCAAAGATGCTTTGACTTTGATACAACTATTATGTGCCTGGTAGCGTTAAAAATCTTGGTTCAGTTTGGAAAGTAAAAATGCAGACAAGAAGTGATGTTATTATCATTTCATTATCTCCTGATGATAATTACAATCGGTTGTCAGCCACTTCTGCCTCTTGTGGCTGATGACCGTGAAGTTTTCATAGCCCACTAATCGAAAAATTCAATATTTAGGAACAAGTTTTAAAGCAGGTTTTATTTTTGTTGAAGTTAATGTTGCACCTACATACTAAAATGTGAAAACAAGCACCAGAAGAGTGAGAGTTCATCCTTGTTAGCTCCAAGAGATATAACAATCAGTGAAGTGAAACTAACTGTAAAGTTTAACAGTTTGTAATCCTCATTTAGAGTGGTCACTAGGGTGGACATAAGTACACGGGTCAATGATTTGAAGTACGGAAACTTGCATGCCTAAGTGGCCCATCCTAACATAGGTGCATCAAAAAAAAAAAACTGGAACAAGCATAGCTCCAGATAAGGTACTTTTTCAACCAAAATCTGGAAGAGGGCTAAAGTAAGAACAAATTATGTTCTACATTTAGAGGGTTGATCGCAAGACTGGCGTAAGTCAGATGGTTGTTTTTCCCCAAACCTAATCTCCTCACCATGAAGGCGTTATGAAGATCTGTAAACAATGAAAATTTAGGTGCCATTGCTCGTTTGAGCAATGGCACCTAAATTTGCATTGTTTACAAAGGGGTCCAAGCTGCTCCTAAACAAGGATTTCAAAAATACGTTTGAGTTACGATAGTCTTGCGCTCAACCCTCGATGTAAACTATTAGTTGATGATCAGTCAGTTTTACAAAAGTAGTGATCCCGTATGAAATTCTTGCCGATTCCCAACACCATCTCAGGCATCAACCTTCGACATCATTTCACAATGATGTTCATTTTATGACTAATTAACCACAAAAATAAGTTAAAAATTAGCTATCACTAAATGTGCATAAATAGGACTATAGCAAACACCCAGTTAGCATTCTACGTAAATCTACATCGGACCGTCATCGGCCCGTCAGCTACCCTGACGGACCGATGACGGCCCGATATAGATTTACGTAGAATGCTGACTGGGCACACCAAGGAACATAGGAACCTCTTCATAAGGTGGTTCATTATAAGACAGTTTTGGGTACAAAATCATTTAAAAGGGGACCCATAAAATGTTCTATCATAAAAAAAATGTATAGATTATATAGATAAAACGTGAAACGATAATACCCCACCATTATCATGTCATGGGCAGATATCTCTGTCAAAATTTGATGACATTTGCCAATGAGCGATCCCAAAGCAGATCTCCACAATATAAATGCACATATCAAATTTGGTGAAAATCCATTGAGATTTACTCAAGTTATTGTCCTGAAAGTAAAATAAAATGAATTGTGGGCAGATTACTTTGTCAAAAATTTACTTCTGATAAAAGTTCCATCCAAACAATGATTTTCTGAAAGATTTCAAAAGCAGAGTAGAGAACTCCATCACCATGTCTACTCAACTTGGAACATTGGAAACTACATGTGCTTTCACTGTACGTAGAATGTAAACAGTAAATGTCCTAAAATTTCAAACACTTTATTCCAAACCTGTTTTGCCTAAATTCTGCTATTTATGCAGTTACTTCTTAAAATACATAGTTGAATGGCAAACGGTGTTGACCTTGATCTTCAGGAGCAGTCTGATATGGGTCTGCACTGTTTGCATAAGTCATTTTGTGTCAGGCCTTTGGTGTACAAAATTTTAGGACATTTACTATATCACAAAATAAACAGGCGAATTTGTGACTTGTAGATTTTTACTGTCAAAAACAGGGCTTGACATTTCACCTGACTACTCCTTAGGGCAGGATTCACATGAAATGTCAAGCCCTTATTTTAAATAAAATAAGAAAAATAGTTTTATGCTGTGGTTTGCGTATATTTACACTTGCCATGTGTGGGGAGTGCTTAAAACAGATGACCTTTAAGACAAGTTTGACCATAATTATTATCAATTTGTCACCCGCTGAATAGCTAAGAAAGTCATTAAGGTTAACAGGCAGCAAAAATGGACTACATGTGGTCCAAATTTTAGAACAAGTATGGTAAGGAGATTAGGTGTGACTATTAGGTGTAAATGCAGTATTTAAAAAAAAAAAATCTACTGGCTTTCTAAAAAAATGCATTGATGTCTACTAAGGTAAATGTCTTAAAATTTTGTACGCCAAAGTTTCTAACAAAATGGCTTTTGCAAACAGTGTAGAACCAGATCATACTCCTGAAGGAACAGTCTAATCAGGGTCCACACTGTTTGATGTTCCACTGTTTTGAGTAAAAAACTGCACAGAAAGCAAAATTTAGACCCAAAAAGTAAGGAATAGGGTAGAAATTTTAGGACATTCATTGTATATACTGCAGGTTGCATTCGAATTTGACCATTACCATTCTGGGTTCAGATCTATTGAGCTTTTGAACAGCATGATTTGGAACATCACAGTCAGCTTAAAAAATCATTGGGTACTCTATATATAGTTTGATTCAGAAATGTAATTTACACAAACTAGGCGCTGTATTTAATGTTTAACATTCGAGATAAAATTTTCAGAAAAAGACATTTTGAAATATTTTTTCTTATTTTTCTTATTTAAAATGTCAACCCCTATTTTCTAGGAAAACAATATCAGTCATTTATCATCTGCTGAATTCTTTTTTCCCTGAGAATGCTAATTTACCATATTCGATCTAATTACTGCACTGTGCACCTAGGTTTTTCAAAATTGCTGGGAACTTGTGGTGAAAAATATGTCTACCTACGAAGGGTACACTATAAAAAAGATCAGTAAAGGACTTATTAGATGCAGTTTATGCAATTTTTTTTTTTTCTGATTTTATGCTTACGGATGGTCAGGTGGTTTTTCTCCGGGTTCTCCGGTTTTCGCCCACCTTCGATGAACGATCGGCTCGATATAAGTGAAATATTCTTGAAAGGGCCGTAAAACCCAAATCAAAAAAAAAAAAAAAAAAAAAAAAAAATTTCTGATTTTCTTTATCAGTGTTGTGGGTACTCATTTGAATTGCATTGACAAGTCAATGCAATTCAAATGGGGACCCACAACATGTGCCTTTAAAAAGAAGAAGACAGAAAGTACATTTGGTGTTACCTGAAGACTATAGAACTGCTTGACTGTGCGCTTATAGGGGTATGTACAGTAATTAGGTCAATATGATAATTTATTTATGCCTAGCATCCCATGAAAGATCAAAATGATACTGAAAACAGTGTAGACCCAAATCAGATGCTGCAGGGTGCAGTGTTAGATCAGGGTCCATGCTGTTTGCATGAAATATAGAAATTTTGCAAAATCGGTAATAATAAAACTAACTAAATGCCCTTTAAATTGGAAATGGATTCGTCCAAAGAGATAAGGTGATATTGTCCATTCGGCATAAATGGGTGAAAGACACACTTAACACTTTGCATGCTGGGTAAAAATTTCAGCAGACGACATTTTGAAATATTTTTCTTATTTTTCCTAGAAAACAGGATTTGACACTTCATGCAAATGAAGTGTCAGATCCTATTTTCTAGGAAAAATAAGAAAAATATCAATTTGTCGTCTGCTGAATCTGGCCATAGCATGGTAAGTGTTAATGAGGATTACACAAAGCTATAGTTATCAATGTACATGTCTGGATCTTGCTGAAGGTGTTCAGATTTCACTCGCCGGAGATCTTTGTCGCCAAAACGACCACCCACCAGAGCACTACGACTTAAGCCCTTCCGTGGTACCTACAAGATATAAGAGCCTGTATTAAAAGCGGAAATCAATATGTCCAGGTAGATACTATTTTTTATGATTAGTACTTGGACAGAATGGGCATGAACAAACTGTGTAGACCCAGATCGAGTGCCGCAAGACATATCATAGAGTCTACACTGTCTGCCATTCATCCAGCACGCGCGGAGGAGAATGGGGAGGATGGGGGGGAGGGGGGGGGGCAAAAAAGAGAAACTCATTTGATTTGACATTTCATGCAAATTGTCTCCCATTTGGAAAAAAATTGCACTGAATTTCATATGCTACTTCTTTCTATTTAAAAACAGATAAGGAAAAACAAACATTAGTTTCCCATCTGCTTGATAAAATTTTCAGTGGACGACATTGAAATATTTTTCATAAAAAACAGGATTTGATATTCCATGCAAATTGTCTCCAATGGGGACAATTTGCATTATATGTCAAATCCTGTTTTCTTGGAAAAAAATAAGGTATATATCATCAATTTGTCATCTGCTGAGAAAGACAGTGGAATCTTGATGATAAAAAGTTCAAAATCAAACTTAAAATTCCTTTAAGAAAAGCAGCATGTTCACTTGAAACAATAATTTTGGACAGATATGTGTAAGCAAACAGTGTAGACCCAAACAAAAAGTTTGATCAAGGTCTGCAATGTTTGCCTTTCAGTACTCTTTAGGATATTTTATCAGCTAAACAAAATTTGAGGGTTGAGCGCAAGACTGTAGTAAACATATTTTTGAAACCCTTGTTTAGGGGCAACTTTGACCCCTTTATAAACAATGCAAATTTAGGTGCCATTGCTCATACGAGCAATGGCACCTAAATTTCCATTGTTTACAGAAAGAAATGTTGTAATCTTCATAACGCCTTCATGGTGAGGAGATTAAGTATTGGGAAAAACAACCATCTGACTTGCTACAGTCTTGCGATCAACCCTCAAAATGGAGTTGTTCAAGTTTAAAAATAAATTTAACACATAGCATGCACAGGGCAACTTCAACAGAATGACAAACTTATGATTATTGTTTCAAGTGAATATGCTACTTTTCTTAAACTTTTTCCAGAAAATAGGACTTGATATTTCATGCAAACTGTCTCCTTAGGAGACAATTTGCTTGAAATGTCAAATCCTATTTCTGGGAAAAATAAAGAATTTCCAGAACGTCGTCTGCTGAAATTTTTACCCAGCATGTTAGGCGTTAAAGTAATTTGATAATGGTATTGGAATATTTAGGGTAATTATGGTAGAACAAATGAAGCCAAATCAATGACTATACAGACAAGTATTAGCTTTCACAAAAAAACTTTGTGTGCTAAGGGTAGATAAAGTTTTTTGTAAAAGCTACCTGAGCAGTTCATGGAAAATAGCATTGGACCAGTCCATGACCTTCCATAAATTGCTTCCAGAGCAGTGGCAAACATTAAGATTGTCTATGCCCATGGGCATAGACAAAGACAATAAGAAGAAATTATATTTGCACAGCTCTAGATAAGAGTGGGTATTGGGTAAATATTTTTCTTATTATTCCACGAAAACATGTTATGGGTACTCATTAGAAGCGCCTTGCTGAGGCGCTTCTACTGAGTTCCACAACATAATGTTTTCGTGGAGAAAAGGGAAAATATCAAGTTTTTGGTTGAAAAAAGAAGAAGCCTTGTCTGGAGTAATGTATTTGTGTGAGTACTGCCACACAATCATGAGAAAAGGCCCCTTATGCCATATGTTAACAGAAAAAAAGATCAGCCTGCATATCAGTTTATTCTAATCAGGGCCTTCACCGTGTGTCAATATTTTTACTATCCAGTGATTCCCTAAGCAGGCAACAAATGCCCAGATCAAATTGCATGAATGTGCAATCTGATCTTGGAACTCAAATCTGCAAAGAAAAGGGACTTTTCTCATACTGTGGCTTAAAATGCATTTGTTTGAACAGTATGCAAAGTGCAGATGTGAGTAACAATATACATTTCTAAAATCTGACTAAGGACTTGCATCTGTCTGAAATCTGACCAAATCTGGTCAGTCAGCACATTTCTGACCAATGACTGATCAGACAGCATATTTCCAAGGCTTGACCAAAAACTGATCAGTCAGCATATTTCTGAGGTCTGACAAACAACTTGTCAGTCAGCACAGAGCCGCAATGTCAAAAAACGTACATTCCGACTAAGGCCCAGTGAAGATTCAGATCAGCCTACACACTGGGGACCTCATGAAAGATAAGTTTTTACATGCATTTATGTATGTGCTAAATGCTGTAACCCTTGATATATAAAGTCTTCTTTTACTAACTTCCCAGCTAGCATTCTACGTAAATCTATATCGGGCCGTCATCGGCCCGTCAGCTACCCTGACGGGCCGATGACGGCCCGATATAGATTTACGTAGAATGCTGATTGGATAGCCAGAGATGCAAAGTCTCTTCATAAGGACAATGAAGACTGATCAGACTGTGCAAGTGCACAGGCTGAATTGAGCCTTGGTTGGGCGCACACACAAAAGATACATTTTCTCATGTTGAAGCTCGTGTATTTAACTCTGAACATAGGGCTTGTCATTGCGTGTAAATGATCTTCCATAAAATGTCAATAAGCCCTATTTTCTATTCAAACAAAAATGTATAAATTACATAGAAAAATGACCATTTATGGTCATTTTTCTATATAATCTATACATTTGGCTCCAAATAAAAAATGCATAGATTATATAGAAAAATTACCCTTTAGGGTTATTTTTCTATATAATCTATTCATTTTTGTTTGGAAACAACATGGCTGTTTATGGTTGTTTAGCTTACATAGGTTTTTGGTTTTTTTTATCCCAGCAATAATGCTATAAAGAGGTGGTCTACTCAGATATTACCTAAATGACGCTTTACCATATTAGCCCGTTAATATTACGACATGCCCAAATAAATAGTGCAGACCAAGATCAAACTGCAGGGACTGCACTGTTTGCTTTTCAGCTGTATATTTTAGATTTTTGGTTGGTTTGAAGTTTAATGGCACAGCTATTACAGTCATGTCGAGCCGATCAGTTTACCTAATCACACTTATTCTGGGCAGGCTTAGTCCTCTAAGTGGTTAACCAGTACTTGTGCACATTCTTTCACCAGAAACTGACAACTGCCCTTCTAGAATCAGTTGAAAGGAGAAAATGAACACAGAAAACATTTCATGATCAATCTCCACAAACAAATGTTGCTGGACCTGGTGGGGATCAAACCATCAACTTCCTGATCACAATTCGACAACGTATCCAACTGAGCCCAGCACATTTGAGACACATCAGGAGACATTCAAATGGACTTGAGTTCTCAGTCCTCTTATTTATTTTGTTAAGTCCAAATTTTTGGAAAAGTATGGTAAGGAGTTGAGGTTTTGGCATACTTAGAGTAGATATGGTATTTATTTGGTTTGTAATTATTTCTGCATAACACTAACTACAATGGGCCATGCCACGCGAAAAGGTGCCTTCAAGCATGTGCAAAATTTGCAGATTCACATCATCCTGCACATGTGCAAGGTCTCATCCATGCGTTTGCTCTCCATTGATACATTCTGTAGTATCCAATGATTCTGGCAGTGGACAGCAAAGGCCTAGATCAGACGACCCATCCGCACAATCTGATTGGGCCTTCGCTGTCCGTGCATGCCCCCAAGGCACATTTTCGCTTGGCGAGGTTCAAATTTATATCAGCAGATTTATTTTCTAAATCAAAGGCTGCATATAAGCGAATCGTCATTTTTTTTTTTTTTTAACCTAAGCAAAATTGTAGCAGAGAACATTCTACTTCTTTTAACTATCATTTCTCAGAGAAAATAAAACTAAAAATATCACAGAATGTCATCTGCTACAATTTTGAATGGCCTTCATAATAACTACACCCAGATATATGAGTTGTGATGTGAAAAATGTACCTTCTGACATGTGCCACCCAATGAAGACTCAAATCAGCTCGTGCATCTGTACAATCTAATCAGAGTCTTCAATGTCCGCATGAAGAAACTTTGCCTCCTTGGCTATCCTAAATGCACCCAGTTAAGGTTATGATCAGACTGGGCAAATGATCTCAATCTTCACTGGGCTGATCTGAATCTTCACTGAGTACACATGTCTGAAGGTAAGATTTCTGGCACTGCAGCTGTTATGCATGTCTTAGATGAGACTACTTTTACAGCAGTACTTCTAAAAATCCATAAATTATCATTTATATATGTGATGAAAAAATAACAAATTTAACACTGGTCCTGCTGACCCCGGATATGTCCCACATTTCCAAACAGTGTAGATCCAGATCAGTTGGCTTGATCTGGATCTACACTGTTTGTCATTGAGTATGTAAATTTGTACCAACAACCTCGATCAAGTAATCTGATTGGCTGAAAATTAGAAGTGGGCTTGGCATCTTAGCCCTTGCCATGCTGAATAATTTAAGATGCCTAGCCCACTTTTAATTGTCAGCCAATCAGATTACTTGATCCAGGTTGTTGATATAAATACCTTTAAGGTATTTTGCACACTTTAAAAAGCATGTTAATAACAAAAATTAAATGTTAAAACACAATACTGCAATCATGTATAAATCAAAGGGTTAGAAATTAAGCCAAATCATGAATCAATATTCTCTGCATGTGAAGATACATGTGTTTTGGAATAGATAGATATGTAAGCCAATTAGGAAGCCTTGTCAGAAATGTTCATATGGTAACTGATCTAAAATTTTGTACACCAAATTTTCTGACAAAATGGCATAGGCAAACAATGTAGACCAAGATCAGACTACTCCTGAAGTAGCAGTCTGATCTGGGTCTATCTTGTTTGTGTCTACATTGTTTGCTATTCTACTAAGTATTTTGTGAAGCAAACTCATAAAAATCAAATAAGACTTGACATTTCAATGTCATGCCTGATTTTCTCTGAAAGTTTAAAATGTGCTCTGCTATAGTTTTGCTTGGCAACTTATTAAAACCCAAATGCTGATATAGTATTGATAGTGCAGTGATTATTTTTTGAGTGATATTTTGAGATTTGCTCTTTTTTTTTTCTTTTGCAAAAAATCTCATTGAGATTCGCTAAATGGGAGGAAAAATTTAGCTAAGGACTTTTTGAAAATTCATAATTTCACACCAATCATCACGAAAACATGCCTATATAATTTTGACCCCCTTGAACCCCACTTTTATACAGTAAAACTGGGGTTTACAGGGGTATACATTATTTTTCTTATTACTGCATAAAACATAGATTGTGGGTACTCATTAGAACCGCCTCGCTGAGGCAGTTCTAACAAGTACCAACAATCTATGTTTTGAGCAGAAATATGAAAAATATCAGAGTTTTTTATCTGAAAATTTTCAGTTTTTGGAGGTGAAATTTTCCATATATTTGAATAGGCGTGTTTTCGTAATGTTTTGGCTGAATGAGAAATTTTCTCCCATGATATTTTTGAGTCAGAATTTATTATCCCTGAAGCTGCCATTAATTTTTCTACATTTTGACATTTCAGTTGCCATACCACAGACAACAGATGTAGGAAATATTGACACATGATAATAATTAACAAAATTATTAGTTCAAGCCGATGTTAGACTGCCACCTTCACCTCAAAACTTTTTATGGAGCACTCTTGCAGTGAGCTATGCGTCGACACCGGACGCGAACTCCCTTTCTTTTCTGAAAGTAACACATGTAATGAATGAACTTAGCAATATAAATACTGAAATTATTATCGATTTTGTAACCAATAATCAATTAAAACATCACCATACATAATAATTACAGAACACTACAAGAGAAAAAGATGAATTTACACTTAGCACTCTGAGTACAATTTCCAGCAGCCAACATATTGAAATATTTTTCTTACATTGCAGACAGTTTGCATGAAATGTCAAATCCTGTTTTCTCGGAAAAATATCACCAATGTGCCATCTGCTGAATTAGCCCAGAGAGTGGTAAAGTTAAATGTATTTACCCAAATTTTTCCAACAGATCTATGATCATTCATGTTTAAAGTATGAAGTAAAATGGTAGTAGAAGACATTCTAAACTGTTTTCATTAATTTTCTGAGAAAATAACACTTGACATTTCATGTTAATCATCTGCTTGGCAGATGATTCACCAAGCAGATGATTCACATGAAATGTCAAACCTTATTTTCCCTAAAAAAATTTTTTTTTTAAAAATCAAGATGTTGTCTGCTGCAGTTGTCATTAGCACTGTATATTTAATTCAGTTTGATTGACGTCTGCCATTTCATCTGTAAAGTGTCAAGCAAACCTGTAGTAGATGACATTCTAAATTTACTTTTATTATTTTTAGAGGAAGTTAGGCTTGACATTTCATATGAATAATCTGCTCATCTGCTAGGCAGACAATGCACATGAAATTTCATCTTATTTTATCTGAAAAATAACAAAATCTGTTTTAGAGTGCCGACATCTGTTACAAATTTGCTTGACTTTAATGTTACTAATATTATAGCGATCAAACATGGTTTTTCATGCATTAACATTCGCCAGGTCCCGTGGGAGGTGTTGAAAACCGCGGCCGAAGGCAGCGGTTTTCAACACCTCCCAAGGGACCTGGCGAATGTTAATGCATTGAAAAACCATGTTCGATTGCTATTATTGCATAAAAACTGAAAACATTTGCTACTTTTCGAGTTATTTCTTGCACTATTTTGTTTCGCCGTTTCACTGATGTCTCGCTCATGCAATTTTCATGGACTATGCTCATTCTAGGGTTGGGCACTACATATCTCGTGACGGCAGATATTCTGTGGCCCCAGTACAGGCATATTGAAAGTTGCGTAGCCGTGCATTAATAGCACATGAATTGCCTTGTTAATACACGGCTTTTCGCCGGTTAATGCACGGCTATTACTAACGTGCGGCACTGCTTTTTATGCAATAATATTTTTTTTTATTTTTTTTAATCCTCTTTTGTTTTACTTTTGCCCTAAAGGGAAAGGCGACATTGGTGAAGAATGTACTGAGATGAATGATATTGACAAACCATGCATTTTAGTGCAAATCTGTCAGATCAAAACTGGATAAAAACTGAGAAAGTTAACAATGTTTAAGATAAACCTTTCTCAAGTATGTTGCCATTTTGAATGTGTAATGAGATTCAAAAACTTTTAAAGTATTAAATAAAATCTTTCTGACAGAAATCAGTGTGGTTTTCAAGCAAAATCAATAAACAGCTTGAAAAGAAAAATATATAAATAAAGCCATAAATTTTGTAGCATATATTATTCATTTAGGTTTTCCAATATAATCAGGGCTTTATGACATCATAAAATTCTCATTAGATATTCAAAATGGCAGTGTCTATTAGGGCTGTTTATCATGACAAATTATGACTATCACGATACTATCACTATCAGAGATATCCCTTTCCATGATGCATCAGGATACTATCACCATCTCCAAATCACACAGTTTTTTAATGAATTTCTTAGATTTTATAAAAGCGGACTACCTGTAAAGATACCTAACGTTACTGCCTTCTCAAATATTAGCTCTACTACCATTTTAACAAACATTTCTGAAAAACAGAAATCTTTTTTTTTTTCATACTTTTGTTCATTTACACAAAAAGGCATCAAAATACTATTACAGAAGGAGAAAACCTACAGGGACAAAAACTATCAAAACTATCGATAGCTGAAGAGACTATCACAGATAGTTGTCGATAGTTGAAAACACTATCACGATAGCACTATCATGACAGTCACTATCATGATGCATCGATGTACTGTTACACCCCTAGCATCTATCTATAAAAGCGATTTTGATATCTTCAAAGCCCCTATACAATTCTTATTATTCATCCAATTGTGATCAAACTTGCATCAAAATGAAAGGTTTTATTAGGTCTTTTACTTCAGATACAATCTTTTCAATATAACCTTTCCCTTTAATGGAAATGGATACACCTTCAGAGCAAAAAAAAAATATATATATATATATGTATATAAATAAAACTGTCAAAATTGTTCTGTTTCACTTCTGAAAAGGGGTCTACTCTAAAAGGAAAGAATTTGCTCCCAAGGGGAGCAAATTCTTTCCTTTTAGAGTAGACCTCTTTTTAAATGCTTTTGTGCAGAAAAGCAGAAAGTCACAAAAAAATGGCAAAAATCAGCCAGGCATATCTAATCCCCTTGAACAAAGTCGTCCAACAAAATTGGGAATAATAACAACATATTCACTGGATGTACAAGGCCAACCTGCACTAATGGATATATACATGCATAGTCCGAGCAGGGCCTTTGCTGTCCCCATATGCCCTGAAGCTTGGACCCAATATACACTGTACTAGTAACTATAGTACAGGTATTGTATTTATTGGAAACATGTTGTCATGGCTGAGTTTTCATAATTTTGTATGATGAAGTTTAAATGCTTATATTTCATTTATTTCTCCAAATATCTGAGATTTGTTTTCAAAAAGCAATAGTTCAATATATTACCTTTAAGACTGCAGCATTATATTTAAGGAAAATTAAACATTTTTTGTAAACATCAACAAGAAACCTAGGTACCCATTTTAGCTATTTTCGGCACTTTTACCAGAAAATCATCAGAAATTCACCCAAAATGATGGTATAACTTCAATTTTATTAAACGTGACAGAACATTTTTCAACCAAACCTATTAAAAACAATTTATTACAACTTCAGTTATTGCCCAAAATCATTTTTAAAGACAATAGTGCTGTAAAATAGCGCTAAAATCAAGCCAAGACAACATATTTTGGCAGTTCCGTTAGTGACATGTCTGGGTATTATTAGGTCTGAGCCTCAAGGGACATTTTCACAAGGCATTGCTTAAATGCAAATTTCTTCCAGTCACTTCTTGCAATTCAAAATATCTACATGTTTATTGCTATCTCCTTATTCTTATGCATTTTGTTTCTTGCTGAAATACAATGTCAATATGTTCTCATCAAGGCAGGCATAAGGTGAAGACAAAGGATATTCTTTGTGAACATCAGCCAATAGTGTTCTTTCTTAGACAAAGAATATTGCTTGCGAACATCGGCCAATAAATTTCTTTGTATACTGACATTATTATGATGTTGCATGCATATTGCCTTGACATAACATGCCAGTTCCACCATCTGGCTGTTCCAAATCTTGCATTAAGTACACTTTAACTCTGGCTACTGAAAATTGGGTGAATAAAATAAAATGTAAAAAATATAAGAATTTGAAGTTCAGATTTTTAGCTTGTACTGGGTGATGAAAAACATTAAGCTATTTTAACCATTACCACTCTGCGGGCTAATTAACCAGACCACAAATTGATGATATTTTCTTATTTTGCGTAGAAAACAGGTTTTGATGCTTCATGTAAATTGTCTCCACTAGAGACAATTTGCATGAAAAGTCAAAACCTGCTTTCTGTTTTCTTAGTTTCCTCAGAATACAGGTTTGACATTTCATGCAACTTGTTTCCACTGGAGACGATTTGCATGAAAAGTCAAAATCTGTTTTCTGGGAAATATAAGAAAAATATTTCAGTATCTCGTCTGCTGAAAATTTTACCCAGGGGGCTAAGTGTTAATGTCTCCAAGAAGCCATTACAGCTTCCCAGACATTAAAACAGCCTAATGTTTCTATCATCAGTACAAGCTAATAATTTGAATTTCGATTCTTATCCCTTGTCCTACTAAACCTGGATATACCCCCACCTTTGCAAACAGTGTAGATCCAGATCAGTTGGCTTCTTCAGAAGCCAACTGATCTGGATCTGCACTGTTTGTCATTAAGTATGCAAATTCGTATCAATAATCTGGATCAAGTAATCTGATTGGCTGAAAATTAGAAGTGGGTGTGGCATCTTAATTTATACACCATGGCAAGGGTTAGTAGACTCAGGCACAACAATAAAGGTGCAAGTTATCTGTCAAACAGTGATATGGGTGAGGTGACGGTGAATAACTTGTGATAATAGCTTATGGTTACTATGGAAATATAAATTCTCAAAGAAAATAGAGTCTCATGCTCTTGTTGTTATCTATCAATGGATAACAATTCTAAACCTATAGCAGATGATCTATTAAGGAGACTTGTTGAAAATCATAGAATAAATTTTCTTATTTCTCCGTAAAAACATATGTTGTAAAGAATTTATTGATCATCGTGGGATATTTTTTTTTCTTATTTCTCCATAAAAACATGTTGTACGTACTTATCAGAAGTGGCTCACCTCTACATAAAAACGTATGCTATGGATACTCATTAGAAGTGCCTTGGTGAGGTGCTTTCAATGAGTACCAACAACATATGTTTTTATGGAGTCAAGGTGCTTGTAATGAGTACCCACAACATAAATTTTTATGGAGAACTGGAGAAAATTACCCCAGAATTATCACCAAATCATCTCCTTAATTAACCCTTGTCCTGCTGAATAAACTGAGATGCCACTCCTACTTCTAATTTTCAGCCAATCAGTTCACTTGATCCTGATTGTTGCTATAAATTCACATACTTAATGGCAAACAGTGCAGATCCAGATCAGTTGGCTTCTTCAGAAGCCAATTGATCTGGATCTACACTGTTTGCAAAGGCAGGGTATATCTGGGCTCAGCAGGACAAGGGTTAACAAGTCTTCTGATATAGCTGTGACTGCAAACAATGTAATGTAGAACTGTTATAGTAAAACTCAAACAAAAAAGAGGAAAAATATCACAATCAAAGTCATCATCCAATCAAAAATAATATTATTGTTTTCAATACATATAAGCATAACTTGTTAGAGGCAAATTTTAGTTTCATACAAAGTAAAACCTCAGATTCTTTATGTAACAAAAATGAAAACATTCTGTGAAAGTCTGTGCTGATCAAAACTGCATCATATGTTCACAGCCACCATATTCATATTTTTTAAAATAATTTAACAACAGGAACTTCTCCGTAGCAATAATAATTGTCCAATACCCAATTACTTTGTGCATCTAAGGTTTATTTATAAATCATCCATCACATGACCAAAATCATTCAGATTCCTATTATGCAAAATAAACTGGTATTACGAACCATCTTACACATAAATAGTGCTTGCTTGGATGATTTTTCGTCCATACAGGAAGCACTCCCCTTTCAGAGATTTCAACCATTACCAATTTCTGGTTTAATTCAGCAGACGACATTTGAAACTATTTTTTATTTTTCTCAGAAAATAGCCTTTGAAATTTCATGCAAACTGTCCCCTAAGGAAATAATTTGCAAGAAATGTCAAAATCTATTTTCTTGGAAAAATTAGAAAAATATTTTAAAATATTGTCTGCTGAAGTTTTTACCCAGCATGCAAAGCATTTCAAGGTAACACTATATTTTCTGAGAAAAAAAATGAAAAATGTTTCAAAATGTCTGCTTAAGTTTTTACCCAGCATGCTAACTTTTGATTAATCCTTGTCCTGTTGAATAAATTAAGATGCCACACCCTTTTCAAATTTTCAGCCAATCAGATTACTCGATCCAGATCGTTGATATAAATTCACATACTGAATGGCAAACAGTGCAGATCCAGATCAGTTGGCTTCTTAGAAGCCAACTGATCTGGATCTACACTGTTTGCAAAGGCAGGGCATATCCAGGTTCAGCAGGACAAGGGTTAATGGTACCATATAAAAAACAGGAAACTCCAAGGAAAAGTTCCTGTCATGTAAACAGATTCCTGCAATGGAATTGCATGGCCCATTCATAAAGGTTTCCATAGAGGAGTATTTGATGATAATTCTGGGAAAATTTTTCTTATTTCTCCATAAAAACATATGTTGTGGGTACTCACATTGGAAACGCCTCACTGAGATGCCTCTATGTACCCACAACATATGTTATCATGGAGAACTGGCGAAAATTATCCCAGAACTATCAACAAATACTCCTCCTTAACAAGTCCGCTGTTATTTCCATTTGATGCAATTTGATGCAATTTTTTTTGCTTTTTTACAGAACATATCAAAAAGTTGTCAAAATAAATACCATATTCAACCTAATTACCACACACACCCTTAAAAGCACACATTCAAGGAATTTTCTAGTCTTCAGATAACAGCCTGTTAACTTTTATCTACTTCTTTATTAAAGCATATGGTGTGGGTACTCACTTGAATTGCCTTAATAAGTTGAGGCAATTCAAATGAGTACCAACAACATATGCTTTTATGAAGAAAATCAGACAAGAACTAGTAATGGTGTTTTCAGAGAAAACAGATGTCCCCCATCCATGAATTTTCAGTTTTTCTACTGTCGTGACCTTGAAAATAAGGTCAATGCCACCAAAACCTAATCAGTTCTATGTTATGTCCCAATTATATATCCATGAAAATTTGTAAGAATCCAACCACTGGTTCACAAGATATTGTGCAGACAAAAAAGTGTCATGCTGACGCCGACGCCAACGGGATCAGCACCAAAAGCAATGTCCCCCTCCCTGTAGGTTGGGGGACATAATATTGAATAAGCATAATTAAATATGCCACTCAATAAGTCCTCTCCTGATCTTTCTTTAAAGTGTGCCCTGAATTGGTGGATGTATGCAAGTTTTTCCAGTATTTGAAAATCTAAGTGCACAGTGCGATAATTAGATCAAATTTGGTATCGGTTGTTGAGTTAAAGGCATACACAGTTTAACACTATAGGAAGCATTATATCTACCAATATTGTCTATATCAATTCCTAACTCATTAAAAATTCCAGAAAGACTTTCAACGTCTTCATCAGGCTGCAACAAAGAGGTGTGGAAAAAATAAGAAAATAAGAAAAAGAGTTTAGAAGAAGGAATATTGGTCGTGAGTTAGCCTAGCCACTAGGCGTTAAAATGAATAATATGGATACAAAATGATCTATTTGCAATAAAATGAACAGTATAATAGTTTTATAGCTAGTCTACTCTCCTTTCTCAATTTGAATTGGATAATACTTAGCCAAGATATGTATGGAGACTCTACCAAATAGACTTGCCATTGTTAACAAGTTGATAAACTTTTAACCCATTGTATACTGAATAGACTCTACCACACTATGTATTGGAAGTCCAATTTCAATTTTAGGTAGGTGAGGCTATGATTTAGATATTCCTAGAGAAAAATGGCTTAAATATGTGCAAACAGTGAAGACCCTGATCAGACGCCGCATTCTGCGGCGTCTGATCTGGGTCTGCACTGTTTGCCAAATACCCTTTTAGGGGTCTCCCGACTACAATGGGTTAATAATAAACAAAAATGATCAGACTTTTATTATCAGACTAGCAGCTAGTCTAGTCGTGAGTGTTTATATGTGTGCATTATGACTGCATTACATCTTAATAAAGCCAAACTTTAGACATTATAAAAGCGTGTCCTTGGTGTTTATTCTTTTGTGTTTTCTTTGTGTCCAAACGCAACCTTTAAGAGTTTTATTTGTAAGTGTGCATTACGACTGCATTACATCCACATCACATTGCAACAGTCGTGTAGAAAAAGTAAGAAAAAAGATTTTAACAGAATAAATGCTAGGCATGTGTTTTTATATGTGTGCAATATGACTGCATTACATCGACATCAGGCTGCAGTAAGGAGGCGTGGAAAAAATTAAGAAAAAGATTTTAACAGAAGGAATGCTGGGCATGTGTGTTTGTATGTGTGCATTATGACTGCATTACATCGACATCAGGCTGCAGTAAGGAGGCGTGAAAAAAGTAAGAAAAAGATTTTAACAGAAGGAATGCTGGGCATGTGTGTTTGTATGTGTGCATTATGACTGCATTACATCGACATCAGGCTGCAATAAAGATGTGGTGAATAAAAATTATCTTTTGAATACCCTCTCTAAAGCTGGAGCCTTATTTGGGTTTGGAATGTTGATAAGACCAATAAGTTGTGTTGCCTTTTGTTGTTGTTGTTTTGTTGTTGTTGTTGTTGTTTTTTTGCTAAGAACAGGGGGAATGGATACACTTTCAGGGGAGACAATTCTGCCAAATTGATTTTTGTCCCCCTTCTACACTGGGATTTTCTCTAAAAGGAAAGAAATTGCTCCCAAATTCTTTCCTTTTAGAGTAGACCCCATTTCAAAAGAGGTGTCTTGTGCAGTAAAGCAAAACAGCAAGTCAAAAAGTTGTCTCCCTTGTAAAAATGGCCAAAAATTTAGCAAGGGTATCCTTGAAATGTTATGTAAGCACTAGTTATCAGATGGCCTAATTCTATATTTTCTAAATATGGAATATAACTTTTAATTTGTTGAGTTTAGGTTTTATGGCCCAATCAACCCAATAGGGTCATGTCGAGCATGGTCAGCCACACTTTTCTTAGGCAGGCTTACCGGTAGTCCTCTTAGTGGTTAACCAGTAGTTGTGCACATTCTACTGCCAGAAACTGACAACTTATTGTAGCCCTTCTTAAATCAGCTGAAGGGAAAGAATGACCTTAGACAATATTTCATGATCAATCTCCATGAAAGAATTTTGCTGGACCCGCAGGGATCGAACCAGCGACCTCCTGATAACCAGTCAGATGCCCATCCAACTGAACCACCGAGGCCAGCACTTTTAATGTAAAATACAGGAGTTACTTACATATGATTAACCCTGAAAGTGCCTAGAAAAATTTGTAGAAGAAGCGATTCCAATTTCTTTCTAAGAGAAAATAAGACTTGACATGTCATGTGAACCATCTGTCTGGCTGAAAATTCACATGAAATATCAATTAAGACTTATTTTCACTGAAAATAGAAAAAAAAATATTTTAAAATGTTGTCTGCTCTGCTTAAAAGGTTAAATTCCTAAAGTCCAGATTTTAGTTTGTTTGTTTGTGTTGAGGTTTTGCTGCCCAGTCAACACAATGGAGTCATATTGAGCAGGGTCAGTTTACCTAACCACACTTTTACTGGGCAGGCTTAGCCCTTTGTGCGCTTAACCAGTATTGTGTACATGTACATTCTTTAGGCAGAAACTGACAAGTGCCCTTCTTAAATCAGAAAATGGAACTGAATAGATGTTTAGTGGAATAAAATCTTATACACAAAAAGTTTCTTTAACCCTTGTCCTGCTGAACCCGGATATACCCTTTCTTTGCAAACAGTGTAGATCCAGATCAGTTGGCTTCTGTACTGTTTGTCATTAAGCATATGGTTTTGTATCAACAACCTGAATCAAGTAATCTGATTGGCAGAAAATTCGAAGTGAGAGTAGCATCTTAATTTATTCAGCAGGACATGGGTTAAGTTGGTTTAAAGTGTCTAGGGAATTTTAGAGGTTTTGCATCGCTAAGGTTCTATGCTAAAGCTCCATAGAACCTGTGCAACACACATCTGAAAATCGGAAAATTCTTAAACAGATTTACGTCCCTTTCAACATCATTTTTAAGACAACGGAAGGGTGATAAAGAAAAAATCTGTGCCATGAAGCACAGTACAGACATGAGATCACTTCTGCCTTCAGAGGAATTCCAACTCAGGGCCTCACATTCCAAAGTTGGAAGCACTCACCATACTGTCATCCGGATGCTTTAAAATTCTAAAATAACTTTTTTATATATACACCCGAAATATTGCTGATTATTTTTTGACTAAACATTCAGTCAGTTCCATTCACTACTGCAACTAAAATGTAAATCTATATTAAAAGTCAGATTCCATATTTAGAAAATCCAGGATTTTTGGTAAAAGCTCTGTTGGTGGCAAAGCAGTCTAAAAAATGTTACAGAAAATAAAACTGTGGTTTCAAATACTGTAGCCTAAAATGTGACATGCCATATTGTGTATTATTACCACTATGTGGAGTAGAATTGCCCTGGAAATGTAAAATAAAATGTCAATAATAACCCTTAAAGCACTAAGCAAACTTTGTAGCACACAACATTCTGAAAAAAAAGTAAAAAAAAAAAAAAGTCATTTTTCAAAGAAAATAAATTTTGACAGTCTGCACATGAAATGTCAAGACTTGTTTTCTCTGAAAAAAAAAAAAAAAAAAAAAATATCAAAACTGTCATCTGCTGCAGTTGTGATTGGCGCTTTAAGGATAAACCTACAAGCAAGATCACTCTGACCTGAAATTATTTGCCAACCTTCACAAAGAGGGCTACTTTTAAAGGAAATTATTTGCCTCCTTCCTAAATGAGGGTGACATTTAAAGGAATTATTTGCCTCCCTTTTCAAAGAGGACCACTTTTAAAGGAAATTATTTGCCTCCCTTCTCAAAGAGGGCTAATTTTTAAGGAAAGAATTTGTCTCCCTTCTAAAAGAGGGCCACTTTTAAAGGAAAGTATTTACCTCCCTTCTCAAAGATGGCCACTTTAAAAGGAAAATATTTGTCTCCCTTCTCAAAGAGGACCACTTTTAAAGAAAAGTATTTGTCTCCCTTCTCAAAGAGGGCTACTTTCAAAGGACAGTATTTGTCTCCCTTCTCAAGGTGAGCCACTTTTAAAGGAAAATATTTATCATCCTTCTCAAAGAGGGCCACTTTAAAAGGCAGGTATTTGTCTCCCTTCGCAATGAGGGCCACTTTTAAAGGAAAGTATTTGTCTCCCTTCTCAAAAAGGGCCACTTTTAAAGCAAAGTATTTGCCTCCATTTTTGAAGAGGGGTATTTAAAAGAATAAAAATGCTCCCTGCTGCATAGGGATCCATATAGCAGGGAAACAAACTCTTTTTAGCTGGAGTGATGTCCCTTTCAAAAGGGAGGTAAACTATCAGCTTAGGGTGTTCTCCCTTTAAGGTGTACACATTTAACCTTAAATTCTCACAAGTTCAGGAACAGGCCACAAGTTTTTGCTAATTAACAATCTGGATTAAATTTTCAGCTGACAATATCTTAAAATATTTTTCTTATTTTTTTCCAGAAAACATGTTTTGACATTTCATGCAAATTGTCTCTGATGGAGATAATTTGCATGAAATGTCAAATCCTGTTTTCCAGAAAAAATAAGAAAAATGTCATCAATTTGTCATCTGCTGCATTAGCCCAGATTTTAGTAAAGGTTACAAGGCATCTTGATGGAATGAATCAGTTACAGATAAGGCACTTTTCTCAAAGAAACAATATTGACCCTTGTCCTGCTCAATAAATTAAAATGCCATGCCCATTTCTAATTTTCAGCCAATCAGATTACTTGATCCAGATTGTTGATACAAATTCACATACTAAATGGCAAACAGTGCTGATCCAGATCAGTTGGCTTCTTCAGAAGCCAACTGATCTGGATCTACACTGTTTGCAAAGGCAGGACATATCCGGATTTAGCAGGACAAGGGTTGATATTTTCTCCACAGAAACATATATTGTGATAACTCATAAAAACATCAACACATCTTCTGAATAAAATTTCAATAT
Source organism: Anodontia alba (assembly GCA_964016985.1). Lineage (NCBI taxonomy): Eukaryota > Metazoa > Mollusca > Bivalvia > Lucinida > Lucinidae > Anodontia > Anodontia alba. The sequence continues at coordinate 10,874,538 of OZ024832.1, forward strand.
GCCAAAAAAAAAAAAGACATATATTCATCTGTATAACCCTCTTATCTGAAACAATGCAAATGTGGACTACAAACAGACTGCAATGTGAGAAAATGTACCTTCTAACATGTGTGCTCAGTGAAGATTCAGACCAGCTTATGTATTCACACAGTCTGAACAGAATCTTCACTGAGCACATTTTGGATAGCCAAGGATGAAAAGTTTCTTCATGAAAATGAAGACTGATCAGACTGTGCAGATGTGCAGGCAGATTTGAGTCTTTATTGGGTGCATATGTCAGAAGGTACATTTTCTCACATTACAGCTAAAAGAGTTCTGCATGAATTGACTCCTCCGTCAAGTCACTTGACCATTTAACTGACAACCATAACTGACCATTCAAAATAGCTAATAAGGTAATTGTCAATGTTTCTTTTTAGACAAACAAATCAACACATGCTTTTTACAGGTAAGCACAGGTATATCAATACAAAGTTTGTCTAAGAAAATTCACGTGGGCGTGGTTATAACTGCCTGACGGAGGAGTCAATTGTCTTTCCAAATAACTGATAACAAACTTAAGAGCCGTCCTTTGTCCGTAAGAAAATTAACCCTTGTCCTGCTGAACCCGGATATGTCCAGCTTTTGCAAACTGTAGATCCAGATCAATTGGCTTCTTTAGAAGCCAACTGATCTGGATCCGCACTGCTTGCCATTCAGTATTTGTATTTGTATCAACAACCTGGATCAAGTAATCTAATTGGCTGAAAATTAGAAGTGCGCATGGCATCTTAATTTATTCAGCAGGATAAGGGTTAATTAATTACACTACTAGATATTTCTGCTGAAACATCTCTTTCGAATACAGCTGACTTTGGTTATCTCGAACACTGATTACTCAAACTACTGTTCAAGTCAAACTGTATTAAAATACAAATAAAATCCAATACAAAATACAAAAAAAAAAAAAAAAAAAAAAAATACAAAAATAAAATCTGAAACAAAAGCTCATTAACACTGGACCTTTAACAATTAGTTTAGTATTTTACCTGTATAGAGCAGTTACACTGAACTAGCTGTCCAGTTTACAAGAAAAAATCATTGATCAGTCATTACTAACACCATCTTGCCTTTTCCTATATCAGAATACTTATTCAATTTATGTAATTTGGGAAAATTAGTTTGAAACAAAAGTGAAGCTCCTGTGATTTGGGTTACATCTAAAGGAGCCCCAGTATAACCCTTTAAATAATAAAAGTTAAAAGTAACAATAAAAAAGTGACATTTCATACAAACAATGTCAAATGGTGTGAGAAGTGTGTTGGTTATAGATGAGACATTAAGTTATTTTTTTTTAAGTTTAGTATGCTGGGTAAACATTTTTGTAAACAACATTCTGAAATATCTCCCTTATTTTTCCTACAAATAAGACTTTGACAGTTCATGCCATTGCATGAAATGTTAAAGCGTATTTTGTGGAAAAAAATAAGAAAAATATTTCAAAATGTTGGAAATGCTAAAACCTTATAGAAAGAGAAAAATATTACAAAATGTTGTACAGTGAAATTTATACCGAGCATACTAAGTACATTAAAAGGAAAGTGTACACAGAACAGTGGAGTGGAAATATTTCACCGCGAGCCAATTCAGGGAAAGAAATCTGGAGCACTCACCGCTTAACCTTTACCACTCCCTAGGCTAATTCAGCAGAGCACAAATTGATGATACTTTTTTTTTTTTTTATTTTCTCCAGAAAATAGGTTTTGAAACTTCATGCATATTGTCTCCAATGGAGACAATTTACATGAAATGTCAAAACCTGATTTCTGGGAAAAATAAGAAAAATATTCTAAAATGTCGTCTGCTGAATTTTTTACCCAGAATGCTAAGCATTAACACACAGAACGCTAAGCATTAACACACATGCATACAGTAAAGGTTCATGTCTGCATGGATATCAAAACATGTTAAGGTGAGTATATGTACTTTCAAGGGTGACAAATCTCTCAAAATTGCCTGTAATTCAAAACTGTTTTAAGGGAAATGGCTACACTTTCAGGGGAGACAACCCTTTTAAAATTGTTTTTGTCCCCTTTTGAAAAAGGGTCTACTTTAAAAGGAAAGAATATGCTCCCCGTGGGAGCAAATTCTTTTCTTTTGAGAGTCGATCCCTTTTCAGAAGGGGCTTCGTGAGCAGAAACCCAAACAGTAAATCACAAAAATTATCTCCCTTGTACAAAATGACATAAAATCTGTCAAGTGTTTTCAATCCCATTAAGTGCATTGTACCCATCCTTGTGCTCCTTTTTATGAAGTGGTAAAGGTTAAGACTGGCTGACACTTCAGTATTTGTATACACCAAAAAACAATCTGATTTTCTCCTGGTGCAGCATAAAAAAATAGTTCCAAGCAAAAAAATAGTTCCATACAGAAACTCATGTGGAATCACTATAATACCTTTGGTGAGATGTTAAAATCTCCATATGATTTTACTCCATCCACAACGAGCTAAAGGGAATAGGAAAAGACACTACATACATGATGAAAACACATGTTCACCAATCAAATAAATATTATTTACAGGATTCTACTGTAATGCTTAGCATGCTGGGTAAAATATTCAGCAGACGTCATTCTGAAATATTTTTGTTATTTTTCCCAGAAAATAGGTTAGAAGACAGTTTGTATGAAATCTCAAAGCCTATTTTCTAAATATTTCAGAATGTGGTCTCCTGCTGAAGTTTTACGCAAAATGCAAAGCATAAACTATGCCCCAACCACCAGAGTTTATGTTCTAAAAGTATAATAAATGTTCAAACAGTCCAAAAAAGAAAAACACAAAAAATGCTTAAAGGGAAGTTTGCAAAGGGAGGCATACTTGGACATCTTTGCAACACAAGTTGCTTCCCTTTACTTTATTAAAACCAAATCTGCCATTTTTGCTGTCTTTATTGTGTTTGCTGCTTTCAAAGGATTAGTTTATTCAGAATTCATTTATTATTTTTTCTTGGTTTGGATTTTTCGTATCTCTAGGATTTTTCATATCTCCAGATAAGAACTTTTTTTTTTTTTCAATCAAAAAGTATTCCTGTTTTATTTCTGCACAAAAACATATATCATGGATCACAATGGAAAGGCCTCATCAAGGTGCTTCTAATGAATACGCACAACATGTTTTCATGTAGAAATAAGAAAAATATTTGTGTGGCTACCCTCTTCTCTACAACTGCAATTTTTCGAACATTTACCATACAGACTAGGTCAGTTTGGAACTCTTGTAAACTGCAAATAAAAGACTAATAAGCCATGCTACGTAAAAATGAGCATGGTCCAGCTAAAACATGTCTACATCAATCATCCTAAATACTTGGACATAATAATTCCTTAATTAACCCTTGTTATGCTGAATAAATTAAGAACCCATGCCCATTTCTAATTTTCAGCCAATCAGATTGCTTGATCCAGATTGTTGCAATAAATTGACTTACTTAATGGCAAACAGTGCAGATCCCAATCAGTTGGCTTCTTCAGAAGCCAACTGATCTGGATCTACACTGTTTGCAAAGGCAGGATATATCAGGATTTATCTAATTTGTCGAGTGGACTCTTCTACCACAACTCACTGGACCGATCTATTTCCAATAGCAGGGTGTCTGGTGTCTGGTTAATTTTTATTATTACTATGTTTTACAAAATTCCTGTATTTAATGCAAACAGTGTAGACCCTGATCAGATGCTGAATTCTATGGTATCTGATCTGGATCTGCACTGTTTGCCAAATACCCTTAGTTTCCCAACTAAACAGAGATGCTCCAGATGCTGTGGGACTCATTAATATTGCTGAATCCAGATATACCCTGCCCTTGCAAACAGTGTAGATCCAGATCAGTTGGCTTCTGAAGAAGCCAACTGATCTGGATCTACACTGTTTGTCATCAAGTAGAGGAATTTGTATAAACAACCTAGATCAAGTAATCTGATTGGCTGAAAATAAGAAGTGGGCATGGCATCTTAATTTATTCAGCATGGCAAGCTAATTAGTACCTACAATACATATGTTTTTAGAGGCACTTCTTATGAGTACCCACAACATATGTTTTGATAAAAGAAAATTGAGCCGCAACCTGAGAAAATGTACATTCTCGCATGCTCCCCCAACAAAGACTCAGATCAGCCTGGTCAGAGAAGTGCTTCTAATGTGTACCTACAACATATATTTCCGTCGGGAAATAACAAAACTATCAATACTTTTCAGCTGAAAAAAAAAACCAAAAAACACTTTATCTGATCCTATGGTAGACCCTGATCAAACTGCTCCAATGATCATACTGCTCATTTAGAGCAGTTCGAACTGCTCGTTCTGAGCACACTGACCTAAGTCTAAGCTATTAGCTCAAGCATGTCTGTCCAAGTGTTTAGAGTATATATGGTACCATAGCTCCAGATAAGACGCCTTTTATTCAACTGAAAAGTACTGATATTTTTCTTATTTCTCAATAAAAACATATGTTGTGGGTACTCATTAGAAGTGCCTCAATGAGGCGCTTCTAATGAGTACCCACAACATATGTTTTTGTTGAGAAATAAGAAATTTATTATGTAGATACATCTTATCTGTAGATATGATATGGTACACAAACTTTCATTCACCAAACAGTGATATTTTTCAATATTTTCTCATCTATACTTACATGTATTCTAAGAGCTTTTTTGTCTTTGGTTAACTCTGCCACGGTTGTCTTTTTGCCCTTATCTGGGTGCGTTGCTGGGGTGGGACTGTCTGCTGCCCGCTGTTTTCTTCCTGTAGGACTCGGACTTCTTGACCTTGCTAAATAAAATAAATAGCGGTTCTTATGTGAGAGGTTTTTTTTTTCATGTGAGCCACACCATGAGAAATCTTTCGTTTGTGTTGAGGTTTTACGGCCCAGTCAATCCAATGGGGTCATGTCGAGCGCAGTCAGTTTACCAAACCACACTTTTACTGGGCAGGCTTAGTCCTCAAAGCGGTAAACCAGTATTGTGCACATTCTTTCGCCAGAAACTGATAACTGTCCTTCTTGAATCAGCAGAAAGGAGAGAATGACCGTAGAAAATATTTCTTGACAGAATCTCCATGAAAGAATGCTGCTGACCTGGCAGGGGGGTCAAACCAGCAACTTCCCGACGACCAGTCGGACGCTAACTAAGCCACATCGTACCTTCCAAATGTATGCCCTATGAAGACTCTAATCAGCACATCCATGCAACCTGAGTAGAGTCTTCATTGTCCATATGAAGAAGCAGCATCCCTGGCCATGAAAAATGTGCCTACATAGTGCAGATTCTTATCAGACTGCATGAATCTGATCGGAATTTTTGCTGGACGCACATGTCCAAAGGTGAATTTCCTGAAGTTAAGGCTTAGTAACACTTTGCATGCTGGGTACAAATTTCAGCTGACAACATTTTTAAATATTTTTCTCAATTTTCCTAGAAAATAGGATTTGTCACTTCATGCAAATTGTCTCCTATGGAGACAATTTGCATGAAGTGTCAGGTCCTATTTTCTAGATCTCGAACTTCGCGGGACCTGATGAAAATGTTTGTTATCAGTAGTTTGAGACAATTAAATCCTGATGTCATAGGTATTACGACTGTTTGTCCAGATATGCTTGGACGGCATGTGTATATTGTTAAAATATATGATTTATTACTCAACAAATCATTGCTAGCGCTGATCTATTTCTTAATGCTTAGCATGCTGTGTAAAATTTTCAGCAGGTGACAGACTGAAATATTAATCTCATTTTTACCAGAAAAGAGATTTTGAAATCTACTACACTCTTGTTTATGTCTGACATATGTCTTCAATATTCTACCCTTTACCAGTCTGGGTAATTCAATTATATTTTTCTTACTTTTCCCAGAATATATTGGCTGACGAGACAATTTGCATGAAAAGTCAAAGCCTATTCTCTGAGAAAAGTAAATAAAATATTTCAAAAATAAAAGCACCACAAGCATAATATCCTGCTATAGCAATTATTTGTTTATGTATTAAACTTATCGCTGCGAAAATGTCTGGAAAGAAAATGACAGAGGGACAGATAACAATCCTAAACCAGATCTTGATAATATCAATACATATAGCAAGTTTGGTTAAAAGGCCTTGTTATTTACTCAAGTTATCATCCAGAAATGAAAATATGGGCATGTCTCGGGCAGATAACTCCATAAAAATTTGACGAAATTTGTCCATTAGCAATTCCAAACCAGATCTCCTTAATGTCAATACATATTGCAAGTTTGGTTAAAATCCCGTTATTTACTAAAGTTATCGTCCGGAAACAAAAATATTGGTGTGTCTCAGGCAGATAACTCCATAAAAATTTGACGAAATTTTTGCCTATTAGCAATCCCAAACCAGATCTCCTTAATGTCAATACATATAGCAAGTTTGGTTAAAATCCCTTGTTATTTACTAAAGTTATCGTCCAGAAACGAAAATATGGGCGTGTCTCGGGCAGATAACTCCGTAAAAATTTGACGAAATTTGCCCATTAGCAATCCCAAACCAGATCTCCTTAATGTCAATGCATACAGCAAGTTTGGTGAAAATCCCTTGTTATTTACTCAAGGTATAGTCCGGAAACGAAAATATGGAAGTGTCTCGGGCAGATAACTCCGTAAAAATTTGACAAAATTTGCCCATTAGCAATCCCAAACCAGATCTCCACTATATCAATGCACATCCCAAGTTTGGTGAAAATCCATTGATGTTTACTCAAGTTATCATCCGGAAACGAAAAACGGATGGACAGACAGACGGATGGATGGACGGATGTTCTCACGAATGGACATTTAGGTGGCTAGGCGTTCGCATAATGACTACATAAGTGGCAAATTCTCTTAAGCGGTAGGCCACGTAAGAGCAAATTTTTGCCACTTAAATGTCAAATCTACGGAATAAATCCCATATGCACTCAATGACTACTTAAGCGGCAAAATGTCCAAATTTTTTGCCCTCTAAGTAGCCGGACATGAGTGTGGACGGACACACGGACGACCAACGTGAAACCATAATACCCCCCCACTATTGTGTGGTGGGGTATAATGACATCTGCTAAATGTTAAAGCCAGCATGCTAAGCATTAACCCTTGTCCTGCTGAACCCGGATCTGTCCTGCCTTTGCAAACAGTGTAGATCCAGATCAGTTGGCTTCTAAAGAAGCCAACTGATCTTGATCTGCACTGTTTGCCATTAAGTATGTGAATTTATATCAACAATCTGGATCAAGTAATCTGATTAGCTGAAAGTTAGAAAGGGCATGGCATCTTAATTTATTCAGTAGGACAAGGGTTAACAATCATTATTATATCATAATAATCTTAAGCATTGGGACAGAAAGGCCTGAGCAAACAGTGTAGACCCAGATCAGACGCCGCAGAACGCGGCATCTGATCAGTGTCTACACAGCTTGCTACTTTTCCTTCAAAATTTTAGACACGTCAACACATAGCTGAATGGACTTGTTCAAACTTTAGGACGAATATGATAAAGAGTTAAGATGTCCCAATACTTAGGGTAAATAGGAAATCAAATTTTACATGTAAAAAAAATTGCATCACCAGTGATTATTCTTACCTCCAATCCTTATGCATTCTTCTTTATGTCGGGCATTCCAGGCCTTCAATTTACAAGGTTTGCCACAGTAATACACCTCCTTACATCTGGTACAAGCAGTCAAAGAGACATTCACCGACCTTCCACACTCATAGCAGTATTTGAATAGAGGTTTCCTGTGACAAAAGAAACAGTATTTGTAATATACAGTATTCTGTTTAATTATTGCACATACCCTTATTAGTGCACTGTCATGCAATTTCTGAGTCTATAGAATACTGCCCTTGTACTTTCTATTAAAGGATATATTCTAGGTACTCACTTGGATTGCTTCATTTCTTACCCATAGCATATACTTTTTATATATATAAAGAAACAAACAGAAAATCAATAAGTACTCAGATGAATTTCTCTGCTATCTTTGTTTGACCTTTAACCTCTCTGGGCTAATTCAACAGACAACAAATTTATGATTTTGTTTGTTTGTGTTGAGGTTTTATGGCCCAGTCAACCCAATTGGGTCATGTCGAGCGCGGTCAGTTTACCTAACCACACGTTTACTGGGCAGGCTTAGTCCTCTAAGCAGTTAACCAGTATTGTGCACATTCTTTCGCCAGAAACTGACAACTGCCCTTCTTGAATCAGCGGAAGGGAGAGAATGACCGTAGAAAATATTTCATGATCAATCTCCACGAAAGAATGTTGCCGACCTCGGCGGGGGTTGAACCCGCGACCTCCTGGTCTCCAGTCGGACGGCGCATCCAACTGAGCCACCGAGGCCGGCAACAAATTTATGATATTTTTCTTATTATCCCAGAAAACAGGATTTGACATTTCATGCAAATTGTTGCAGGAAATGTCAAAATCTGCTTTCTGAAAAAAAAATAAGAAAAATATTTCAAAATGTCATCTGCTGAAATTTTTACCAAAAGGGCTAACTATTAAAGTGGCCCTTAATTAATGGATCCTTTACTATATGATCATTACGAAAACATGCCTATTCAAATATATTGAAAATTTTACCACCAAAAAATGAAAATTTTCAGATAAAAATTTTTGATATTTTTCATATTTCTGCTCAAAACATATATTGTGGGTACTCGTTAGAACCGCCTCGCTGAGACAGTTCTAACGAGTACCCACAATCTATGTTTTGAGCAGAAATAAGAAAAATAATGTATACCCCTGTAAACCCCAGTTTTACTATATAAAAGTGGGGTTTAAGGGGGTCAAAATTATATAGGCGTGTTTTCGTGATGTTTTCCAGTTACAGTAAAGCCTCAACGACTCAAACATCAATGGCTCTTAAGCTGATTTGAACTTGTTTTTGAGTCCCTAAGAAATTCTTCCAATGGCACAAGAAAAATATTCAGGGATACTGAAGGGAAATTTTCTTATTTCATCATAAAAATCTATGTTGTGTATACTCATTAAAATTACCCCAGTGAGACAATTCTAACAAGTATATACAAAATACCATTTATGAGTATAAGAAACGTTATACAGTCAAACCTCAATAGCTCAAACACCAATGGCTCGTTTACCATGGCTAATTCAAACTCGTTTTTTAATCCCAATGAAATTCTTCCGATTGCTCAAGAAAACAGACATTTGGGGAAATTTTCTTATTTCATCATGAAATTGTATGTTGTCTGTACTCATTAGAATTGCCTCAATGAGGCAATTCTAATGAGTACACTCAACATAAATTATTATGTAAAAAGTCATAAATTTCCCTGAATTATCGCTGTTTGCTTCCTGACCTGGCACTGTAATTAATCCTCAGTGGCTCGTACTATCCACATCCCCCCCCCACAACCCCTCCAGAGGTGTTTTCCTGTATATTTTACCTCTGATAAATGGTCACCTCCCTCCTCTGGTCAGCGGCCATAATAATTTATCAATTTTATGGCCAAAATCCAGCTGCTGAATGGTCAAATTTACAAAGGATTGGAAAAAACGACGACATAGAAATCCTAAGCAGGAAAACAAAAACTCATGGAAATCGCATCTCGCATAAAAAAACAAAAGACAATTATAGAGAAATACATTTTTCTTTATTGACAAAAAAAAAATACCATAATAAGTCAATTATTTTGATGTATACCTTGTTTTAAAAAAAAAAAAATATGTAATAAAAAAATTTAATATTTGTTACACAGTCTTAATTTCTTTTTTTCAAGCACCATGTGACATTGACCTTCAAAGGACAGCGTGTGATCAACAGGTATCAATTACAACCGCATGGCTAGTGTTTATCGAACATTTAAAGACCGACTAATTGATTGATGATTGACAGTTGTAATATAGGTAATTGCGATGGTCAAATCACTGAATGATAATTGCTCAAAATGATTATTGACACCTGTGTCTTTTGAGTAAATAAACAACTCTACTTTCAGTTTCACTGACTCGCTTCTATACATAGCTTCTAAAATGCGTAAAGTGCTGACTTTAGATGAAAACATCAAAGCAGTTAAGCTGGTAGAATTTGGGAAAAGCTCAAAAAAAGTTGCGAAGAGCTTGGTGTGGGTCGTACATATTTCCAAGAAACGTTGAAATATGGCAAACAGTATAGACCTTAATCAGACACTGCATTCTGCAGCATCAGATCTGGGTCTACACTGTTTGCAAATGCCTGTCTATCCCATTAAGTATTATTATGGTATAGTAAGTAATTTGTATGCTTCTGAATAATTCTTGAAAAAAAAAATGACTTTTATACTTAAAAATTGATCAGAACAAACAATATATAATTGTTATTTTGGACAATTTAGCATGTTACAGGCAATAAATAAATAATTGTAGATACAATTATGCAAAAGGAGTATCATAATCATAGTGTGTATTTCACTAACAGTTATCATTTGGGCTATATCAGTCCTTCAGCTGTCTCAAAATTGCCAGTGAGTGAGTACCTCCGCTGAGCAGCCACCTCTCTTAAGCAACCAAAATTGGCCATTCCCCTAGGTGGCTGCTTAATAGAGGTTCCACTGTATAATTTTCATTTTATAGGGCATAGTTCAGAATAAAATGAAAATTATAATGGTAAAATTAACCAATTTAAGCTGAATGGACTCTTCTATCTTAACTATTTGGACCAGCCCATTTCCATTAGAAAGGGTGTCTTGTAAATTTTCATTATTACCATGTGTTACAGAAATCCTTTTATTTAATGAAAACAGTTTAGACCCTGATCAGACACCACATTCTCCACTGTTTGCCACTGCCCCGTTATATAGGCATATATGGGTTAAGAATAAAGCGTTTGTTTCTAAAGATCTTTTGCACATTTCATATTTTTCCCTATTAGATCACTGCTTCAAGAGAAATTAAACTAAATGAACTACATGTTGAAATAAAAGATGGAACCAGTTCCCGGAAACTATATGAATTATCGACTGAAATAAGAGATAGTACCAGAGTTCCCAGAAATCAAACTAATTGAACTATAGGCTTAAATAAAAGACAGAATCTGAGTTACCAGAAATTAAACTAACTGTGTTCCATACAAGCTGAAAAATACAAAATAGAACCCAAGTTCCCAGAAAGTAAACTAACTGTATTACAGGCTGAAATAAAAGAAAGTATGTAAGCAACCAGAAACTAAACTAACTGAACAACAGGCTGAAATAAAAGATAGTACCAGAGTTCCCAGAAATTAAATTCATTGAACTACAGGCTCAAATAAAAGATAGAACCTGAGTTCCTAGAAACTGAACTAACAGAATTACAGACTGAAATAAAAGATAGAACCTGAGTTTTCAGAAATTAAACTAACTGAACTACAGGCTCAAATAAAATATAGTATCCAAGTTCCCAAAAAATAAATTAATTGAACTAGTAACAATGTTTTCAGAGAACAGATGTCAATGAGATCTCCACCAAAATCAATATGTCCCCCTCCCCTTAGGTGGGGTGACATAAGTAATTGAATTACAAGCTAAAATAAAAGATAGAACTAGAGTTCAATTTTATGATGGTTCAGAGCAAGACTATGACAACTGCCTTCTATTTTTATTACTGGAACAGTTTTGCACTTTTCAATCTATTATTAAGGGTGAAGCACCAAATTAAATGCCATGGTAAAATCAAAGCACTGACAGTACTGGTGGGTGGATTGTCTCTGAGCATAGGCTGGGAAAAAAGGTCCTGAACAGGGATTGGAGGCCATCTTGTTCAGTGGAGTGGAATCATTTTAGCAATCTTTAGTACAGAACAATGATAGGAACATTTCTGTGAAACAAGATGTTGTTCAAAGATTTTTTTTCTATTTTCAGCTCTAGTGGTCATCTTGTTCAGTGGAGTGGACTATTTTAGCAGACAAGAAACATTTCTGCAAAATTATTTTGAAAGTGAGCCACCAGCTTGCGCGGAGATGTCATTTGAAGTTGTTGTTTCTTTTTTTTTGTTGTTTTTTTTTCTAGTTTTAGCTCTGGTGACCATCTTGTTCAGTGGAGTGGTACTGTTTTAGCAATTTTTGTAAAGGGCCATGAGATGAACATTTCTGTGAAATTATTTTGAAATTGAGCCAATGGCTTGACAGGAGATGTTGTTTAAATGTTTTCTATTTTTAGCTCTGGTGATCACCTTGTTCAGTGTAGCAGATCCATTTTAGCAATTTTGGTGCATGGCTATAACAGAAACATTTGTGTGAAATTAATCTGAAATTAACTTAGTGGTCTAGGAGATGATATTTGAAGAAATTGTTGATGATGGACAGACAGACAATGGACAACAGACAAAGATCAATCACAATAGCTCACCTTTAGCACCTTGTGCTCAGGAAAGGTAATAAAAGATAGGACCGGAGTTCCCAGAAATTAAACTAACTGAATTACATGCTGAAATAAAAAATGGTACCCAAGTTTTCAGAAACTGAACTAATTGAATTACAGGCTGAAATAAAAGATTGTACCAGAGCGCCCAGAAATTAAAGTAATTGAACTACATCCAAAAAAAAAAAAAAGAACCCAAGTTTTCAGAAAGTAAATTAATTGATTTACAGGCTGAAATAAAAGACAGAACCTGAGTTTCCAGAAATTAAACTAACTGTATTACATACATGCTGAAATAAAAGATAGAACTTGAGTTCCCAGAAATTAAACTAACTGAATTACAAGCAGAAATAAAAGACAGAACCCAATTTCCCAGAAACTAAACTAAATGAACAATAGGCTGAAATAAATAAAAGATAGAACCAGATGTCCAAAAAAAATAAACTAATTGAACTACAGGCTGAAATAAAAAATTGAACCTGAATATCTTTCTCTCTTTCAATCTTATACGTGCATTTGGATTTATGTCTTGATATTTTTTAAATTTCTCTTCAGTCATAGTCACTACTCCTGTGTATTTTCTAAAACACAAAACAATATCTTATTTAACCTTTAAGGTGCTGAGCAAAATTGTAGTAGTCAACATTCTGAAGTTTTTTAATCATTTTGCAGAGAAAATAAGATATTCCATTTCATGTGATTTGTCTGCTAGCACACAATTCACAAGAAATGGCAAGCTTATTTTCTTTGTAAAATACAAAATGAAAATCATAAAGCCATATGATGTAGTTGGGATTATCCCTTTATAGGGTTAATATGGTTAAATGTGCTAGGTCACATGATAAATCATATGATAAAGTTCAGTCATATTGGTACAAATATAAGCTTGTTTGGCAACCCATGACCTGGTTTCAATATGCTACTGGATGTAACAGAGCTGGGAACCACAAGCCTATGGTCACCGGACAAGGTTATGATCTATAGCTCCTAGAGGTTGTATCAGGTAACCATTTCTCATAACTCTAGATAAGAGGATGTACAGGGTAATTATTTTTCTTATTTCTCTATGAAATCATATGTTGGGGCTACTCACTAGAAGCTGAATAGCAAGGTGCTTCTAATGAGTACCCACAACATATGTTCTGATGGAGAAATAGTAAAAACAAAACAAAAAACCTATGAATAGGTATGGTTGAATAAAGTGCCTTAACTGGTTTTAAGGTGTCTCTGAGTATTTCCAAAATGCACCTATCAATGTTTTCCTCAAGAGAGGGTGGCAGGATTCTCCCTGGGAATTGGACAATTCTGAAAATTTTATACTTAATTCCTTACCTAGGCCAGATCTTTCACTTATTTTTCTGAAGAATTTCCAGCTCAGGTATCTAAAACCCTGCCCTGTTTTTCAGTAGTCTGTCAAACAACAGAGGATAGGGATGTTTCTGCTGTCTAATTCCCAGGGTATCCCCGCTATCCCCCATCTGCACCGCACTCTAAAGGAAAACACTGATAGGTGTGAAATGCTCATATTCATATCATCCTGTACATTCACACAGGCTTGTCAAAGTTTTCGTTGTCTACGGCTATAGTTTAGCTCATTTTTGTCAGGAATCTCCCAAAACAGTAATTGGCAAACAGTGCAGACTCAGATTAGATGCTGCATTCTGCGGTGTAATATCTTGATCTGCACTGTGTGTAAATATTTTAACCATTTTATCTAAAAAGTTACATTACCAAGCATATGATACTGCATTAATCCAAATCAGGGCCCAGTTGTTCAAAGCATCGTTAGCTTAACAAGCTCATTAAGGGTCATTTCGTTAACTGTTTTAGCGGATTCAATGTACAATATTCTGATATTTTTTGCTGAAAAAATGTGCATTGCAAAAGCTACTCACATTTTTTCAGCAAAAAATTTCAGCATATTTGCGTATCACTCAGTGTAAATTTTAACGAATCGTTAACTAACGACATTGTTAGCTTTGAATAACTGGGCCGAGATTCCTTAATGCTTAGCACTCTGAGAAAAATTTTCGGTAGATGTCATTTTGAAATATTTTTCTTATTATACCCAGAAAACAGGTTTTGACATTAATTTTTAACATTTTGAAGTATTTTTTCTTATTTTTCCCAGAAAAAAGGATTTGACATTTCATGCAAATTGTCTGCAATGGAGACAATTAGGATCTTGTCAAATCTTGTTTTCTAGGAATGGAGACAATTTGCATGAAATGTAAAATCCTGTTTCCTGGGAAAAGAAAAAAAATGATGAATTTGTCATCTGATAAATTTGCCCGGAGAGTGGTAAAGATTAACATAAAACATTTTATTAAAATGCATTAATATTTATAAGCTATTTTAAAAATCTCATTGGTCAAGAGCATATCACAGTGCAGGGTAATACTCTGTCATGTTATCCTGTAATGTTACCCTCACATGTAATACCCTCTGATGTCACTTTGGTAGGTGCATTTTACCTGCAGGACAATATTCTATCAGGTTTCCCTGCAATATTACCCCTACAGGAAATATTACTATCTGGTAACATCACTGCAGTTGCAGTTGTAAGAATGTGGTATAATAAAACAATTGTTGCCCTTGCACGAGGGTATTATGATGATTTGTTCACCCTCGACAGTGAATGTTACCAGAGGGCTTGATTACCTGCCTCAGGTGAACAAATCGAGGGTCGAGCGCAAGACTGAAGTAATTCAAACATATTTTTGAAACCCTTGTTTAGGGGCAACTTTGACCTCTTTGTAAACAATGCAAATTTAGGTGCCATTGCTCAAACGAGCAATGGCACCTAAATTTCCATTGTTTACAGAAAGAAATGTTGTAATTTTCACAACACCTTCATCGTGAGGAGATTAAGTATTGGGAAAAACAACCATATGACTTGCTACAGTCTTGCGATCAACCCCCGAAATGGTCATATTACCCTCACACAAGGGCAACAAGTATAAGTTTGCTAGTTTATGAGATCAGATTCCTTAAAGCCATGCTCTTAGTGCATAAATTCCAAATAAACAATAGCAATACATGCTTTCATGGAGAAATTTTAATACTAAGCATAGTTCTAGTAAGAAGGGGAATCAGGGAAATATCTTTCTTTTTTCTCCATGAAAACATATGTTGTGGGTACTCATTAGAAGTGCCTCAATGAGGCACTTCTAATGAGTATCCACAACATGTTTTTGTAGAGAAATAAAAAAATATATCAAAAATTTTTGGTTGAAAAAAGCACCTTATCTGAAGCTATGTACAATGTACTAGGCTGTTAGTTATTTAGAAGATCGAGAAACATCATTTTACAACTGTAAATTCAATAGAGGGCATGCACAGTTTACCTAATAGGAGGAAACATTGGTGGAATACACCGTAAGTGTTCATGCCTTAAATTAAAGAAAACTAGTAACTTCAGATCTAATCATTTAAGCAATAAAATCTGAATAAAATTTATAGTTTAAAATTAGATAGGTACCCTGTCTGAATAAAATGCATACTTTGAAAATAGATATAGGAACCATGTCTCAATAAAATTTATAACTTAAAAATAGATAAGTACCATGTCTGATTAAAATTTATAGTTTGAAATTAGATAAGCACCTTGTCTGAACAAACTTTATAGATTAAAATTAGACAGGTATCGTGTCTGAATAAAATTTATAGATTATAATTAGGTAGATACCATGTCTGAATAAAATTTATAGTTTAAAATTACATAGATAACATGAACTGTATTTTTACAATATCCTCTTTCTTTATCCTGTATCATGATTGCAAAAAAACAAAACATAAACATGTACCTTCTAACATCTGCACCAAACAAAGACTTATATCAGCCTGCATATCCATGCAAATTTGCAGTGTAAACTCAATCTTCAATATGTACCTTTGCTGATGTTGTTGGTTGAGTTGAGGTGTTATGGCCAAGTCAATCCGATGGGCCTAGTCAACATTATTAAGGTCAAGTTGAGCCCAAGAGTTTACCACACTTTTACTGGGCAGGATTAGTTCTCTATGCGGTTCACCAGTATTTGTGCACATTCTTTGCCAGAAACTGACAACTGCCCTTCTTGAATCAGCAGACGGGAGAAAATGACCATAGGAAATATTGCATGATTAATCTCAATAAAAGAATGTTGCAAGACCCAGCGGGGATGCAATCCTCCACCTGCTGATCACCAGTCGAACATGCATCCAACTCAGCCATCAAGGCTAACCTTGTGACTTATTCAGGGGTCATCCTAGAGGGCGATTTGGGAGAAAAAGTCTCATTATGCTGGCTGACTTCCTTATCTTGAGCTGAGGGAGAAGTGAAAATGTATAGAATGTGTAAGGAAACCAAAAATTTGGACCAAAACTTCTCCCTGTAATCCTGAAGTTGTCACAAAAGTTCTCCCTATCTGAAAGCTCTAGGATGACCCGTTATTTAGTGTTCCTTACAATATCTACCCCAAATATTGGGATACCATAACTTTTTACTTGTTCTAAAATTTCTAAAACTCCATTTTACCATCCACTGATGTGTCTGTATACTTCTGCATGAGTGGCAAACAGTGAAGACCCTGATCAGATGCCACATTCTGTGGCATCTGATCTAGGTCTACATTGTTTGCTCAGATGTCTGTCCAATATTTGTGGTAATTACGGTATATGTCTTCTGATTAAAATTAAAATTAGATTAAATTAAAACCAATAACAAATTTGGCATGCATTTACCTAGGCTCCGTAGAGAATTTTGGAGGAACTTTTATCACATATAACAATCTTAAATATAAAGAATCAGTTTTATCAATATAAACTTCCAACCCAATAGGCTTACACTTATTTAGTGCAATCTGATTAGTTAAGAGCAACGGCATTTATACTTCAATAAATCCACTGAGTAGGAATCTTGGAACTATTTTCTTTGCTTACATTTCAAAATTAAGCAATTTAACTTGTGATTTGAGCCTAAACATAAGCAAGTTGGATACATAAGATATTTTTGCTGCCAGATTTTATCAATGTGTAACACTGGCAAATCATCCACAAACTTAATATAAAACCCTTTGGGCTTTACACATTTGTGAGTGATTTGCCGGCATTTACACATTGAAAATATCCTCAAAATTTGTTACCTTTAGAACCCTCTGGATAAAAAAAATCAGCAGACAACAAATTTTACTAGAAAATTGGGTTTTGAAATTTCACGAAAACTATTTACTACCAAGAAGAAATTTTCCATGAAATGTCAAACTCTGTTTTCAAGAAATCAAAGAAAAATATTCAAAATGTCTGCTGAAATTTTTACCCAACATGCTGAGAACATTTTCGGGGGTGACAACTCTGACAAAATTGTTTGTGCTCTCTTCTGATAAGAGGTCTATTTAGGAAGGAAAGAATTCGCTCCTCCTGGGAGCGATTTCTTTCCTTTCAAAGTAGACCCCCTTTCAGAAGAGGTTTGGTGTATAGTAAATCAAACAGGAAGTCAGAAATCTTGTTTCCTTTATCAAAACAGGCTGAAAATGGACCAGGCCTATCCCTGAGAAGTAATAATTTTTCACAAAAAGCTTGGGCTAAGCCTAGCATATAATGTGTGCCAAGCGTAGACTAAGCTTGTTTGTGAAAGCTAATACTTGGATACAATAATGTAGAGCAGTCCAATGAAAATAGCACTCACTGGCCCAGTCCATGACCTTTCACAAAGTCCTTCTGGAGCAATATCAAACTCTATGATTGTCTGGTGTAGACAATAACAGAAAGTGAATTTAGATATCATACTACAAACTAAGGCTGGCACAATTAATCAGATAATTGATTAATTGATCGATAAATTCCACAAAAATGATTATCATTACTGATTGCTAATAATCGATCATTTGATTTCTGTGTTTGTTACTTTACCGTTTTTACCCTTAGTATTCATACACCTCAACTCCTTACCATACTTTATCTAAAATTTGAAGAAGTACAGTTTACTACCCACTGCTGTGTCTAAAAATAGTTGGATGAGTGGCAAACAATGTAGACCCTGATGAGACGCCGCATTTGCGGGCGTCTCATCAGGGTCTACACTATTTTGCTCAGGCCTGTCTGATCAAATACATACAATGAAGAAAAACAAATGGTAAGAGTCATGCTCAGACAGGTAAAATTACGACCAAATTTTCAGAGATTTCTAATTGATTATCGATCACAATGGCAGGACTGATAATCGATTATCTTTTCAGCTCTGATTAGCCAGTCTTACTACAAACACAGAAACTTCAAATCAAATATATGATACAGGTACACGTACATCCTAAACAGAGGTTAATGTGACTGGATACACAAGGTAAATTGTTTTGTTATTTTTACAAGGGAGACAACTTCTGTGGCTTCCTCTTTGCCTTACTGCCCACCAAGTCTCTGCAAAAAAGGATTCTACTCTAAATAGAAAGAACCTGGGAGCAAATTCTTTCCATTTAAAGCTGTCCCTTTTCAGAAGATATTTAGGAGAAAATTCTTTCCTTTTCCAGTAAACTCCTTTGTAGAAGGGAGGCAAAATAATTTTGACAGAGTTTTATGTCCTGAAAGTGTATCCATTTTCCTTAAATAAACAGACAGATGGACATACAGACAGGAAGAAAAGCAGACAGACAGGAAGACAAGCAGACAGACAGACAGAGTCAGCAATAGTCAGCATGGCTTGCTGAATTGTGCTTTGCCTCTCAAACTTTAATAAAAAACTTCAACATGATTTGTTTCTTTGTCTGTGACTTTGACTTCAAAGTCACTCGTGTGGGTTGGGATGTAACAGCATAAAACTTCAGACCAGTATCTAACATCAGGGCAAAAATGAAGAACTTCCATCCAGAATTTCAGGAGATACAGTCGACTCTCGTTATCTCGAATTTCAAGGGACTCTCTGAAATACTTCGAGATATCCGTACCTCGACATATCCGATTTGCAGAATTGAGGGAAAAATAATTCGATTAACCATATTTAACAAATATATATGTAATAATAGATTCTTGAAGTTAGAGATATAATGAAAACATTGTGGAAAAGAGGAGAAATTGCTCCTTAGGAGCAATTTCTCCTCTTTTCCACAATATTTTTTACCTGTTGTTAGATTTTCATGTTTAGGCAGGGACCAGATTTTCACTTCGAGATAAGCGGTTATTCGAGATAAGCGGTTATTCGAGATAAGCGAGGTCGAGATAGCGAGAGTCAACTGTATAACCTTTTTAAAACTTAAACCACTGCCGACGCTGATGCCAATGCTGACATCTCTGCTGCTTCAGCTCTGGCTGCACTTTTATACAGATGAGCTAAAAACAGTGCCGTAATTAGGTCTAATATGGCAGTTTTCATACAACATACCTTGGAGGACCTGCCTTCTGCTCTGTTTCTTCTTTATACCCTGCCTCCGAAGCCTCTACTGGAGTCATGCCCTGCTGGGACCCTTCAAATGTCACAATGGGACCATCCCCCACTGTAGCTGGCTGGGTTTTAAGAAACTTTGGTCTCCTAGCATCTGGAGGTAATGGGGCACCAGCACCAATATAGATAAATGCAGAACTGGGACTAGCACCTGAAATCAAACATACCTTATAAAACATGTACTTAAGGGTACTGGGAACCAATTGTATCAGGACTGCTGATTGGTGCAAAAAAGGGCAGGGATTGGTGAAAAAAAAGGGAAGGGAAGTCCTAGGCAATTACATTATGTAAAGTGGCTTGTGACTGGTCAATAATAAAGATGAATTATTCTAATTTGAAGAAAAAATGTTTGTAATTTCATTTTTTGTTTCAAAGATTTTATAAATGTTTCTATTTGATTCTGATCAGACTGTGACTGAGCAGATACACAAGCAGACTTGAGTCTTCATTATGCAAACATGTCAGAAGGTACAGGCCCCAACCTAGGCCCAACAAGTAGGGAGAAGTGACTTCTCCCTCCAGCCCAAAAACTATCTCTATCTAGATATAAGTAAAGAACACATACATATAACTTTTCATTATTTGATTCAGCTCTTTGGCGAATGGTTATTTTTTTTCTCACACAGCTCCAGAAAAGTGGAGATAATTCAGTAATAATTTTCAGTGATTCTCTTTAAAAATATACATTGTGGGTAGCATAATTAGAACTGACTTGAACTGATTCTAACAGGTACTCACAACATATTTTTATAAAGAAATAATAAAAACTATCCCTAAATTGTCACCATTTCCCCTTGTTTAACCCTTGTCCTGCTGAACCCGGATATACCCTGCCTTTGCAAACAGTGTAGATCCAGATCAGGAAGCCAACTGATCTGGATCTGCACTATTTGCCATTAAGTATGTAAATTTATAGCAACATTCATGATCAAGTAATCTGATTGGTTAAAAATTGTAAGTGGGAGTGGCATCTTAATTTATTCAGCAGGACAAGGGTTAAGAGTAAAATGCTGCAGTTTCTTTGCTCCTAAACCATATACACATCATTCCAGAAAAAATCCAGAAAAATGGATATAATTCAGTAATAATTTTCTGTGATTCTCTTTAAAAATATACATTGTGGGTACTCATAAATAGAACTGACTTGAAATGATTCTAACAGGTACTCACAACATGTTTTTATAGAGAAGTAATAAAAATTATCCCTAAATTGTCACCATTTCCCTTTGTTATTAAGAGTTAAAATGCTGCTGTTTCTTTGTTTCTAAACCAACACAACATTCCCCAACATCTAAATGAATTTTACATGATTGCCCCTACCCAGCCGGGCTCCCCTACAACGAGAAACGGTACATGCCTCATGTAAAAATCAATTAAATATGGGTGAATATTTATCATCTGCTTATGATCAACACCTATCACTGAAGCTGCCGTTTACGAACTGACATACGAAGAGGAGAAAAAATGATTAAATTCACTCATTTGAAAAACAAACAAACAGTTTTCAATTAAAATCAAAGAAAAGACAAACTATTCAATTACCATCTATTAATCGGTACGTTAATCCGTTAATCACACAATCTGACATTACAATTTGCATCCGAAGAGTCGCTGCCGAAAGAGATCAAAGAGTTTTTAGTTGCTTGTACTGTTGTTTGAGCACAGAAGCGTGTCATCCAGGCAATCTTTTTGACGGTTATTGACACATTGGCCCCACCCACTAAACGGTAAAATTGTCACTCTTACACTGTCCACGTGGTGCTTTCGGCCAATCGTTTTGGTCAGTTATCATCACGTGTGATTGCATGGTATTCATTGTGGGTCACCGATGACATCAACACTAGTGATTACTGGATTAATCAAAGGAATATGGACGGTTATGGATAATTACCAATCAGGGCAATTATATCATGTTTTTGTAAACAACTAGTTATTGTAGGTGTATCGCCATTAGCGATCATTAAAGCAACAGTGTTTTTCAGTGTCTGCTGTAAACAAGCAAAAAATCGACTCACCGGCGCAAGCAAAACCAAAAGTACATTTCGAAAATCGCCGAAAAACAGGGCGAAGTCGTCTTCTCCTTCCCGGACCGATAGGGCGAAGTCATAAGAATTTCGGCGACTTCTTCGCCCTAATCGTCCCCTCGGTGGAGGCCTGAGGTATCTTTTCTCATGTTGCAGCTCAAAAATTATTCCTGAAACAGTCTAGTCTGGGCCTATCACATTTGCTATAGCGGTTGTACATAACGCCAAAGATTAAAACTTAACACTCTAGGTAAAATTTTCAACAGACTACAATTTGAAATATTTTTCTTATTTTTCCAAGAAAACAGGATTTGACAATTTGCATGGAATGATTATCTGGGAAAAATATGATAAAATTTATCCAATTTGTTAGCTGATGATTGCTTGTTGAGGTTTTATGGCCCAGCCAACCCATCATGGTATTGTCAAGCAGTTCAATTTACCTAACCACATTTTTCCTGGACAGGCTTAGTTCTCTAAGTAGTTAAGCAGTACTTGTGCAAATTTTTTCACCAGAAACTGACAGCTGCCCTTCTTGAATCAGCAAAGAGAGAGACTCAGTGACTGTAGAAAATATTTCATGATCAATCTCCTTGAGGAATGATGTCGGATCCTGAGGGGATCAATCGTAACCAGCCTGACGCACGCTGATCACCAGTCTGACATACTCTTCACTTTTAATGAGTCTGTATGCAAAATGCAGCTCCTATTTTCTCCATTGGAGACCATTTGGATGAATTGTCAATTCCTGATTTCTGGGAAAAATAAGCAACAGATTTGAATATGCCATCTGCTGAAAATTTTACGAAGCATACTTAGCGTTAATTTGCCTTACTTCTTGAGCCAGCCTTCTGTTCATCATACAGCCTCTTCTTCTCCCTCTCAACAGCTTTTATTCTGAGAAGATGACCAACATGGGCGAGAAGTTTTCGTCTGTTGTTGAACGTTTCTCTCTCACTTTGTGTCAGGGCATGGTATGGTGTCCTTGCAATACGAGTATCCTGAAATAGTTGGAGCTTCAGATAAGATAATAAAATCTATAATGATTGTCCTTGGAAACACAATGGCAAAAAAAAGTCATTGGATTCTATGGCACTTTTTATAAAAAAAATAGATGCTTGTGGGTGCCTTTTAATTTTTCCGGTTGGGTACATTTTTGAAGTCTGTTTGGAAAAACAAAATAGCAGCAGTTAAATTTTTCAGAAACTATTTGAAATCAAGTTTCCAATCTCAAATTTACAAATTTCTTTGCAAGTAAGTAAGAATACCATATGTTTGTGGTTTGTTAAAAATAATTCCCAGAAAAGTGAGAAAACTCCAGTGTTATGTATTTTCGTGGGTGGAAAAAAAAAATCCACTGAAAAAAATTGTGAATATGGGACAATTTGTGCATCTGCAAGGGTGCCTGAGAATCAAACTATTTTTTTTTTTCCTAAACACATATTAGAATGCAAATCAGCGTCTCGGTTTCACCGACTCTTCCTGTGACAGCAATCTTGTTTGGAGGGCTGCATAAACTCCCTAGCTCTGACTTAAGCTGAACTCTATTTTCTAAGATAAACTCTGTTTTCTAAGATATCAGAATGGGTTCAATGATCCCAAAGAAAATAAGAATATAAAAAACATCAATCCTGATTTGACAGAGATGATTCTAACAAAATCTGATAACGTATGAGCTGCAAAGTGAGAAACTGTATCTACGGAAACATGCGTCCAGCGAAGACTCTGTTAAGACTCATTACTCCAGAAAAGGCACTTTTTTAACAAAAAAAATACTGATATTTTTGTTACTTCTCCACAAAAACATTTGTTGTGGGTACTCATTAGAAGCACCTTACTAAGGTGCTTCTAATGAGTACCCACAATTTATGTTTTTGTGGAGAAATAAGGAATAAGAAAAATATCAGTATTTTTTTGGTTGAAAAAAGTGCCTTACTTTACAAAAACATGCCTATTCAATTATACTAAAAATTTTACCACCAAAAAATGAAAATTTTCGCATAAAAATTCTGATATTTTTCATATTATGCTCATATTATACTCGTTAGAACCCCCTGTATGAGGCGGTTCTAAAGAGTACCCACAATCTATGTGAAATAAGAAAAATAACGTATACCCCTGTAAATCCCAGTTTCACTATATAAAAGTGGGGTTAAGTCTGAAGCTATGGATAATTCAAACTATCATAGTTATTTACAGTAAAACAATTTTCAACCAAATACCTCTGGTATATTTGGATCAAACAATTTTCATGCTGCAGAAAAGTGGTACTTAACATGCATACTCAATTGCAAACTCTTTACAAAGGCATGCAAATAAAACGAAAGAGCATAAACTGTCAAAGAGTTGAACAAAAATTAATAAAGTGGACTCTCATTATCTCGAAGTCCAAGGAACTCTCTGGAATACTTCAAGATATCTGTACCTCGACATATCAGATTTGGGGAATTGAGGAAAACAATAAATCGAACAACCACATTTAATAAATGAATATGTAATTTGACTACTGAAGTTAAGAGATATATTGAAAATATTGTCGAAAAGAGGAAAAATTGCTCCTTAGGAGTAATTTCTCCTCTTTTCCACAATATTTTGATACCTGTTGTTAGATTTCCATGTTAGAACAGGGACCAGATTTTCACTTCGAGATAAGCGGTTATTCGAGATAAGCGAGTTCGAGATAACGAGAGTCGACTGTAGGCTTATCATTACCCAACTGTGAGAAAACATACCTTCTGACATGTGTGCCCAATGTGGACTCAAAATCAGTGTGAGCAACAGCACAGTCTGATCAGTCTTTGTTGTCCACATGAAGGAATTTTGCACACTTGGCTATCCAAAATGCATCAGTGAAGATTCTGACCAGACTGAGAATGCACAGGGTGATCTGAATCTTCACTGGGCGCATATGTCCAAAAGGTCATCTTAACATGCCTATGTAAAGTACATCCCATTCCACAATCATATATCCAATTCAACCAAATTACCACACTGCGCTTACATTTTTCAAAACTACTGGAAAAGCTTGTTATTTCTGAATTTCTGAGACGGTAAGGTTGATAGGGCAATTGATATTTCTTCAATCAATTTGAGTAGCTTCCCTTGAGAAGCTCTCCTTTGCAATGAAGGTTTTTAATAATGTGTAAAACAAATAGGGATATTTACAAAAAAAAAAAATATTTGCTTAGCAAAAGTTTGACTGCATCTAATGTGGTATCCACACTAATATATTAATTAAAAAAAAAATACAAAGTTAAAAACTGCAGCTGGTCCCTAAAATGAAGTTTAACATACCTCCAGATAAGGCGAGAACTACTGATACTTTTCTTTTTTCTTCACAAAAACATATGTTGTGGGTACTCATTAGAAGGGCCTTGTCGAGGTGCTTCTAATGAGTACCACATTATATGTTTTTTACGGAGAAATAAGAATAATGTTTTATGAATACGCCCTTATATCTGGAGCTATTGTATAAAATGAAAACGGCAGTCTTATTGATTTGGTTCATATAAAATAGCCAAACCTATGTTAAGCAAGCACCTACGGTAAAACCAAAAAGTGGTTGGTTAACCCTTGTCCTGCTGAACCCGGATATACCCTGCTTTTGCAAACAGTGTAGATCCAGATGAGTTGGCTTCTGAAGAACTTTAAATATATGTCATTGCTTCATAAAGGTGGCCATTTAGACAGGTTTCACTGTATAGGCAAGGGAAGTAATTTAGGTTCATCAAGGAATTACAAAATGTATGAACAAAAAGAACTGTCACAAAATGGCTAGTCCCCTGCTGCATGAAATTGGCAAGGGCAGACAACTCAAGAATTAAGAGGGCAAGAGTTGTCTTTCTTGGTTGTGACCCATCTTCTCATCAAGCTTAATAAATGTATAAAGTTTCATGAAAATATTCTGGGAATGAAGTGTAACGGGACCACAGACAAAATTAAAGAGACCTTGCTATTACCAATGTCCCCTACTTCGCTATCGGCTGGGGGCAAACAACACCATCATGTAACCATATAATAGTTTTCTTATTTTTCCATGAAAACATAGGCTGTCAATACAATTCAAATGAGTACCCATAACATATGCTGTTATAAAGAAAATCAGAAAAAAAAAACAAAAAAAAAAACACAAAAACATCGCATAAGCATCATTACGTAAGTACTTTGCTGATCTTTTTTTTTTTTTTTTTGTGTGTGTACCCTTAGTAAGAGGGACGTGCAAAAAGTTCTCCCACTAATAGGCTTCCTTGGTTTTATCCCAGGTATATTTTAAAATGCTTCAGTGCACTTGAATGGTGTGTTGAATAGCTAATGCTACCCCTTTATTTTGTGCAAATTGCTTTCCTACTGACCAAGTTATTTCAAATTGAAATAGATGCAGTCATATACACTGACCAATTTACTTGTTACATTGGAACATGGACCAAGCAAAGGATGGTCAGGAGTCCCTGTGACTTCTTTTTATTTCCAAGGCTTAAGAAAATGCTTTCTGGAAATAAGTACACGTCTAGAAGTTCTCTTGGCAGCGCTATTTATCTGTGTCTCCAACAGATACCAAAAGAAGACTATTTATCTGCTTTTCACGACTGGGTAAAAAGGTTACAAAAATGTGTCTCAGTAAAGGGGGAATACTCTGAAGGTTTGTAATAAAAATATGTTTGATAAAATGTAGCACTGAAGTAATCCGAACCCAGTGACAAAACTTTTTGCAGGACCCTTGTCTAGTAGGATAAATATTTTACCACAACTTTTCCCTGTAATTTTGAAAAGCCTAAGGATACAGTGTGGTAATTAGGTCAAATACGGTATATTAAAACAACCGTAACAGTGATTTCATAACAAGCAAGACAACTCAATACTGAATAACATCATTCCATTTTATAGACAATAATGTGGAAACATTACTACAACATAAGAGCTAAAATCCACTGATGATGATGATGATGAAGAGCTGACGCAGGACAGCATAGCTTGCTTTAATCACGCATTGCCTCTAAAAACTTGAACTAAAATCTTGAATAAGGTGTCTCTCTTGGGTCAGGATGGTACAGCATAGAACTTTAGACCAGTATCTAACATCAGGGCAAGTATGTACAAACTACTTCCGTCCACAGGTTCAAGAGATAAGAAACTTAAACCAAAAACTTCAGCCGATGCAACAAGATGGTGACTACTATAGCTCTACCAGTACTTTCGTACAAGTGAGCTAATGACTTGAGCCATGACATAAAACCTACCTCATGTCACACATGTGAATATATAGCTCCTAAAGGTCATTATCATAAATATTTAGACACTTCAACTCCTAATCATGATAGTGTAGTGTGATGGCCATAAAATGTTCTGTACTTCACTATAGTGTAGTTCATAAACGAGCCCATCCTGGAATTTTTGAAAATTTATGAGAGGGACACTGATGAGGCTTACTTGGTTGAAACCAGCTAGCCTGGCCCAGAAATGATGACACTTCATCTGTCTTGTGTGTGTTCATTGTGGTCTCAAAGGTTGTTCCTTATAGAATCTATCTATCTTCCCTATGGCCGGTGTAAGTGCCGACTGGTGGCCTTAACAATTATGGGCAGATTCAGCAGACAACAAACTGATGACATTTTTCTTATTTTTCCTAGGAAATAGGATTTGACACTTCATGTAAATTGTCTCCTATTTGACAATTTGCATGAAGTGTCAAATCCTATTTTCTTGGAAAAATAAGAAAAATATTTCAAACTGTCGTCTGCTGAACTTTTTACCCAGCATGCAAAGTGTTAAAATATCTTGCTTTACTTCACTACAGGATAATTTAAATTTTCTGGTCCAATGAGATCATTGAACCCATTCCAGGATTTTTGAAAATTTGCATGTCGGTTACTGATGAGGCCTAATTGGTCGAAACAAGCTAGTCTGGCCCAGAAAACTGGACACTTCAGCTGTTTTCAGTTTTGTGAGTGTGTTCATTGGTCTCAAAGGTCATTACTTTCAGAATCTATTTTCCCTGCCGCTGGTGTTAGTGTCATCTGGTAGCCATAAGTGTCATCCAATACCACATTATTAGGGGTTTGCAAAAATACTGGTACACCGGTATACTGCAGTATTTCTTTGGTGTGGTACATACCACGTTACACTTGCCTGTACCACAGTATTCTGGCGATTCTATTTTTAGCAACAGTCTATTGTAAAAAACCATAAATCTCCAAAATATTGAAACAGTTGAAGCTGAAACAGCTTCAAATGGTGTGCTTCAGGATAAACCATTGAATTTCATTTGCAAATGGTAAGCTTAAATGGCTTAGGCAATGGGTGAGGTGAAATAATTATACATGCAACATTAGTTGTTGTAAATACAATAAATGTTGATATTTTATGGAAGCAGAGGTTATGAGGATTTAAGTAACTCAGCACAGATAACTGAGGTGGTTTAAACTTATAGACCATCAAATGTTGGCATATCAACCAAATGTCCATTACAGCTGTCAATTTCACAATGACCTCCCTCAAAATTTAATACTGTTGTGGTATACTGTGGTATACTGCGGTGTGTACTGCAGTACTCTGCAGTACCATCATTCTTTTTTTTTTTTTTTTGGCGGTACCCAGCCCTATTCATTATAGTGTAATTTATATTTTCTGGTCCTTTGTGATCATTGAACCATTCCAAGATTTTTGAAAATTTATATGTGGCTCACTGATGAAGACCTAATTGGTCAAAACTAGCTAGTCTGGTCGAGAAAACTTGACATTTCAGCTGTTTATAGCTATGTGAGTGTTTTCATTGATCTCAAGGGTCATTCCTTTTTAGAATCCATTCACTGGCACTAGCTCAAATAACATGGTGGACATATACATTGGCACTAGCTCAAATAACATGGTGGTAATATTACTGACATGGCCCCAAATTATTAAGGCTCAATAACAGGACAACTGAGGTGATATTTTTTACTTTTATAACCTTTAAAGCACTAATCACAACTGCATCAGACAACATTTTGATTTTTTTTTTTTTTTTTTTTTTTTTTTTTTTTTTTGGATTTTTTTCAGAGAAAATAAGGCTTGATATTTCAAGTGAATCATCTACCTAGCCAAGTCTTACTTCATTACTCTGAAAAATGATAAAAGATAAAAAAATGCCATCTGCTACAATTTTGCATAGTGTTTTAAGGTTTAATCAATACTGCATATTGTGTGTACTCATTGTCATCATCTTGGCAAGGCAATCTGACCGAGTATTCATAGTTCCAGATAAGAAGGGGTATCTACAATTTTTTTTTCTTATTTCTCCATGAAAACATATATTGTGGGTACTCAATGGAAGCTTCTTGATGAGATGTTTCTAATGAGTACTACAACATATGTTTTTGTGGAGAAATATGAAAAATATCCATACTTTTTTGTTGAAAAAAAATGCCTAAAAATCCATAAAATGATCCATCAGAATTCTCTTATTATGGAAATATGACAAAATATCCATAAAATGATCTGAAATTCTCATTATATAGAACTATGACAAAATTACAACAAAAACATTCAAGTGGTGTCTCATACATAGTCAGGGACCCAGCTGGTAAATTTTGCTAAACCTTGAACCAAAAAGATATTAGAGCTGGGTATCGACAGAAAATATTGATACTAACCATAAGTATCTTGATACAGTATCATCACAAAAAAAAATCATGATATATCAACACATTGATGATATCTCCCCAGCTCTTAAATATATACAGCAACTTTTGTTACAGAAAGAAAGTTTGTACAATGCTAAAACCACTGTATAGCAGATCTTGCATTTGGATTATATCACGCAAGTTTCTACAATGACCCAGGCAATGTTTGTCCGATTCCAAATGTACAAAAGCCTTGTTAATTCCAACTATTACATTTTAATATTTTTAGTATTTCATTAAGTGTGAAAAGAAAAGTTTGCTATGTACCATTCAGTCTTCTTTTGCCAAACAGGGCCCAGTTATTCAAAGCGTCGTTAGCTTAACAAGCTCGTTAGTGGTCAAAATGTTAACTGTTCTAGTAAGTACAATATCTAATTCGCAGTTATTTTTGGTGAAAAAATGTGAGTAGCTTTTGCAAATGCAAAAGCTACTCACATTTTTTCACCAAAAATATTAGCCGTATTTAATGATCAAAGTTTTAACGATACGTTAACTAACGACATCGTTAGTTTTGAACAACTGGGCCCTGATCTTGAAGAGCATTTGTTAGGAACATAAAAAGACTCCATAATAAATAATGTTTTCATAAGCATTACAAGTCACGCCAAATCTCCATAATAAAAAAACTTTTTGGTAGACACTCCAAAAGAATTTAAACACAAAGTGAGATGTCAAATTCAGACATTAACTGTATTTGGAGTATTTCGTTGTGATATGATCATGGCCAGTCAGATGCATCTACCTAACATTGTGCACTTTTACACTGGGTACAGTTGCTGGTCAAAAATGGAAAACTGTATCATGCAAAATGCAAACTTTTTGCCAAAATACAATTCATTTTGAATTGCTATACAGTGTTTTCATATAAGGCAATGTCTAATTATTCTTATGCAAAGTTACAGCTACCGCATATATCCTAAGTACTGGGACAACTCGATTTCTTACCATGCTTGTCCTAAAATTTGGAATAGTCTATTTTCTTACCTGCTGATGTGTCCAAAATAGTGCTGGATGAGTAGCAAACAGTGTAGACCCCAATCAGATGCCACATTCTGTGGCATCTGATGTGGGTCTACACTGTTTGCTCAGGCCTGTCTGCCCAAATATTTAGGGTAATTAGGGTATAAATCTTTCTGGTCAAGGTATGAAGTCTTTTCTGCAAGATTTCCCACCTTTGGGTCTCTGACTCGCAAATATCTGATAAAAATCTGTAAACTGAAACAAATCCTTACAAAACAAAAATACTTACAAGATTTGCTAGAAATGGTAAGAAATCCAAAGAAGGAATGAAAGTTTGTGTATAAACTTGTTCTCTTGGGTAGAGAAGTACTAAACTGACTACAGTCTATTCGAGATGATCATAAGAATGAGTTATACCTAGCAGTAGGACAATCATTAATAATGCTTTTTTGTTTGAAATGTTATAGTGATGATGAAACTAATTATACACATGTTGTACCTATTATTCAATACTAACGCTTAGCATTCAGCAGCTGATAATTTGAAGTACATTTTTTTTTTTTTTTTCACAGAAAACAGACTTTGACATTTCATGCAAACTGTCTCATTAGGAGACAATTTGCATGAAATGTCAACACCTAATTTCTTGAAAAAATCAGTAAAATATCAATTTGTCATCTGCTGGTTGACTGATTGAATGATTTGAGGTTTTACAGCCCAGTCAACCAATTAGGGTCATATCAAGCCTCTCAGTTTACCTAACCACACATTTCCTGGGCAGGCTTACATCTCAAACTGGTTAACCCGTCGTTGTGCACATTTTCACCAGAAAATGATAACTTCCCTTTTTGAATCAGTGGAAGGAAGAGAATGACCCTAGAAAATATTTCATGATCAATCGCCACAGAAGAATGTTGCTGGACCTGGCAGGGATCAAACTCTTTTAAAAAAGGACAACTCCAGAAGAAAAGAATTTGCTTCCCTGTTATATAAAGCCCTTGTCCAAGGCAGTAACCCTTAAAACAAATGTTCTATGAAAACAAGATATCTTGCCAGAAAAAAAAAAAAAAAAAAACTTTGTAAATGTATGACACACATAAAATTGAGATAGTTATCCTAAACTTGGCATTAAACCATAATTTTTTACCATACTTCTCCTACAACCTGGGCCCAGTTGTTCAAAACTTAACAAAGTCATTAGTTAAAGTGACATTAAAATTTCTATATTGAAATATGGCAAATATGTTGATATTTTTTGCTGAAAAATCTGAGTATTGCAAAAGCTACTCACATTTTCCAGCAAAAATATCAATGTATTTGAAAATGCCGTAGCTACAAAAGTTAATGAGTTTGTCATTAACAAGCTTGTTAGGCTAACAATCCTTTGAACAGCTTGGCCCTATTGATAAATGTAAACAACAACTGACAGAAAGGCAATAATGCAGACCCTAGTTGAACTGCCCCTTTCCTTTAGAAGTAGTTTGATCTGGGTTTACAATGTTTCCTCAAGTTTGTTTTTCCAAATAATTAGGGTAAATGGTAGGTTCTATCTAGGTTCTGTTCAAAAGCCTTCAATAAACTTAAAAAAAAAATCAAAAAGCTTTTTACATGTTATTAGTAAGGTTTGACACAGAGATAAGCAATAGTTCAATCTACAGTGAAACTGCAAAGACTCCAACTCTGATGACTTGTTTACCATGGCTGATTCGAACTGGTTTTTGAGTCCTAAGAAATTCTTCTGATAGCTCAAGAAAACAACTACGGAAAATGTCATAAAATTTCAAACACTTTATTCTATACCTTTCTGACCTAAATTTTGCTGCTGTTTTTTTTTATGAGTTGCTTCTTAAAATACTTAGTGGAATGGTAAACAATGTAGACCCTGATCAGACTGCTCCTTCAGGAGCAGTCTGATCTGGGTCTGCACTGTTTGCATATGCCATTTTGTCAGACACTTTGGTGTACGAAATTTTAGGACATTTACCATATTTAGGGATATTTTAGGAGAATTTTCTTATTTTATTATGAAAATGTATGTTGTGTACTCATTAGAACTGACTCATCAAGGGAATTCTCATGAGCAAACTCATCATATCATTATTTTATAGAAGATCGAAACGACACCCAAAAATATCCCGAATTGCCTCCTGACCTTGCACTATTAACATTTATGATTATTTTCATTGAAGATCAAAATGACATTCCTAAATTATCCCCATTCCCCTGCTGACCTTGCACTATGAACATTTGTGATTAACTTTCTGTGGCTCAAACTACCCACATATAGAACAAATTTCCATGGTCCCAACGTTGTTTGAGCCATTGAAGGTCAACTATATTTACTATCAACTATATTTACTATCAACTATATTTACTATCAACTATATTTACTAACCTGCTGAAACATATAGTGAGCATAATCAACTGCTGTACCTATCAACCGCTTTGGACCTATTGGAATAGGTGCCAAAATATTGGCTCCAGCTTGTATCAACTTGTCAATCTGTGAATAAAAATAAAAAAAAAGTTCCATGATGGTCATGGAAATAACAGATTTTATTACTTGTCCAAAGACAAGTAAATGGTCAAAATCCACTTGTCCAATTTAAAATTTACTTGCCCGAAAATTGACATTTGTTTTATTTCCTAAAGAAAACTTATGTTGTGGGTCAATAGCTCGAACACTGAGGCACTTCTAATAAGTACCCACAACATATGTTTTCTTCCAGAAAAAAGAAAAAGTATATCTCATAATCTGGATACTCTTCTTAGCTAGAGCTATGAAGTCCTTGTCCAAGGACAAGTAAACTGAAATTTCTTACTTGTCCTAAGGAAAATGGGACAAGCTGGTCCAGTCTGGCATGGTATTTCCACAGCCCTCCGTTTCATCATAAGAAAACAGACGAGTTAAGGAATATTATTTTTATGATAATTCTGCGATAATTTTCTCTTATTCTCAATATAAAAATATACATTGTGGGTACTCATTAGAAGCTTCTAATGAGTACCCAAAACCTATTTTTTATGAATAAGAAAACATTATCCTAGAATTATCATCAGATATTCCTCCTTAACTCCATTTGATAATATAGTAGACTCTCATTATCTCGAAGTCCAAAGGACTCTCTGAAATAATTCGAGATATCCCTGCACTGATATATCAGATTTTCAGAATTAAGGAAAAAAAATAAATAATTGAACAACCACATTTCACAAATGAATATGTAATTTGACTTCTGAAAAAGATGTATTGAAAATATTTTGGAAAAAAAGGAGAAATTGCTCTTTAGGAGCAATTTCTCCTCTTTTCCACAATATTTTATTAGATTTCCATGTTAAAACAGGGACTAGATTTTCACTTCGAGATAAGTGGTTAATATATTAGAGATAAGCAGTTATTTGAGACCAGATAAGTGAAGTTGAGATAATGAGAGTCAACTCTAATTGTGGGATACTTTTCTCTAGTTGTCCATAAAAGCATATGTTGTGTGTATTCATTAGAAGTGCCTCAGCGAGGTGCTTTTATTCAGTACCCACAAATTTTTTTCTGACAATGACTGACATACATCACTTTAAGCCTATTTTCATATTTTAAGGGGTATAAATTAGAATAATATCAGTTTGGCATCTGCTGAATTAGCTCAGAGAGTGGTAAAGGTTAATAAAATTTATAAATATACATTTTCTGCTAATGTTCTGGTAATGAATTTGGCTTAATTACCTTATGTTTAATGACTATGTCATATTTAAACTTTGTTTACTAAGTTCTTAATAAAGCCTTCCAGCTCAGCCTACTTTTTCCATCAAACAGATGCCTAATTTTCCATCATGAAAACATACCTATATAATATTGACCCCCTTAAACCCCACTTTTATATAGTAAAACTGGGGTTTACAGGGGTATTCATTATTTTTCTTAATTCTGCTCAAAAACATAGATTGTGGGTACTCATTAGAACTGCCTCACTGAGGCAGTTCTAACGAGTACCCACAATCTATGTTTTGAGCAGATATATGAAAAGTATCAGGATTTTTATCTGAAAATTTTCAGTTTTTGGTGGTGAAATTTACAATATATTTAAATAGGCGTGTTTCGTAATGACTTCAAAATCATAAATTGAACTGTATAAAATTTCTGCTATATTCTGTCACATAATTTAGAACACACAGAAAATGTATAAGACATAAAAATACTATGCAGCCAACAGCAAGTATGACATAATTTTGAGTTAATTTTGGTATATTATTGATTTAGCAAGTTGGCTTAGCTGAAGTAGCTAGAGTTCACCTGGAGAAATTAATTTTGCACTCCCTGCAGTGATTTAAATTATACTGTTTCTCCAGACAAAATGTAATTAATACAAAAGGATAAGCGTTATATGAAATACACAAAATAAAGTTGGTTCATGTTAGGCTTGTCAACAATACAATAAAAATGTGAAACAATAAAACTCTGTCACTATCATGTGGCGGGCAGAAATAAGACCATTAGCAAACCAAAGCCAGATTTCCACAATATCAATGCATACCAAATTTGGTGAAAATCCATTGATATTTTCTCTAGTTATTGTCCAGAAACGAAAATATGGGTGGACAGGCTGACAGATGGGTGGAAGACAGATGGGCATATAAACAGACAGACGGATGGACATGCAGCATCCAACGTGAGACCATAATACTGCCAATATCATGGCATGGTATATTAATGGAATGAATTATCAAAATAATTTCTCTCACCAGTTGTATCCGCCCATTAATTGATCTTCTATACTCGTACTCTGTGTTTGTGGCAGCACAAAGTGCACTACCAACTCCATGCGTCAGGGGCAGACTTGTATCATTACCAAACACCAGCAGCTCATCTATAGCCTATAAGAGAGAAATAAAATGAGGACAAGAGGGTATCCTGATAAATATTTTGCTTTGAGCTGCTTCTAATGAGTACCCACAACATATGTTTTCATGGAGAAATAAGAAAAATATCACTACTTTCGGATTGAAAAAAGCATCTTATTGAGGGCTATGAAAATGAGCACAACACATAGCTTCAGATAAGAAGGTATCATAATACATACTTTTCTTATTTCTCCATGAAAACATATGTTGTGGGTACTCATTAGAAGCACCTCACTGAGGTGCTTCAAATGAGTACCAACAACATGTTTTCATGGAGAAATAAGAAGTGAGGTGCTTCTAATGAGTACCAACAACATATGTTTTTGTGGAGAAATAAGAAAAATAT
Organism: Anodontia alba; assembly: GCA_964016985.1. Taxonomy (NCBI): domain Eukaryota; kingdom Metazoa; phylum Mollusca; class Bivalvia; order Lucinida; family Lucinidae; genus Anodontia; species Anodontia alba. The sequence continues at coordinate 10,910,193 of OZ024832.1, forward strand.
CAGTATATTTATATTTTCAGCTGAAATGAAGCACCTTATCTCGAGCTATGACAACACTTTCCTCCACTCCAGAAAAGAAGACACTGTACAGTCAAACCTGTGTTAGTGGTCACCTCTATTAAGCAGCCAACCTGTATTAAGCAGCCAGAAGAAAGTTGCCCGAAAATTCATATACTTATATATTTGAACTGTATTAAGCAGCCACCTGCCTTCAGCAGCCACATTTTAAGCTCCCCATGGGTGGCTGCTTAAGACAGGTTTGACTGTATTTTGCTTTCATTCACATATTGCTGCTAATGCAAGAAATGGACTACAGGTCCCAAACCCAGTCCATTTTCACCGCAGCCCCTGTTTTACCTAGAGTTGAGAATTAATGCCCTAAATAATCTGAAAAGCAATAGTGGTGAAGTATGTATCTGAAATGGAAGATTTTGACAAGTTTGATCAAAATTGGATGAAAGTTATCAAGGTTTGAAGAGTACAAAATCAATTTTATGGGTGCCACCATTTTGAATATTTAATGAGGATTTATGACATCATAAAGCCTTATTTAAATATGTAAATCCTAAATAAATCCTAAACAAATAATACATGTACTTGAAATAATATACATTGTTCCAAAGGTATGAGAGGTCACAAAAGCATGATATACTAATTGATGAATGAACAAAAGGACAGATGGATGAACAAGTCCAAAGATATATGCCCTCAAAGTTGGGGGCATAAAAATGTCATAATTTAAATACAACTGAGTAGACATTTTCAGAAAATCAGTTAGTTCAAATCAATACACTTAAACCTCTTTATAACACAGTTCGTTATAACAAAGTTTTGGATATAACACAGTTCAAAGATGGATCCCAAAAATGCATAGATTATATTGAAAAATGACCATAAATGGTCATTTTTCAATATAATCTAATCATTTTTGTTTGGATATAACACGGTTGTTTAACTAACACGGTTTATGCTATGGACCCTGACAATCATGTTATAAAGAGGTTGTGGTGTACTTAATAGTACTAGCAAACAACCTCAAAGAAAGTGTATTATCCGATATCTAACACATTTGAAACTTACCGCATCATTTCCACTTGCAATACAAAGAGCAAGGGCAGAGAACCCATTACAGAGAAGATTTGTATCAGCTCTATGTTCCAGAAGTAATCTAATCACTCTTGTGCTATTCTGAAAAGATATGTACAACATAGCTTCAGATAAGGTACTTTCTTTTTAATCAAAAAGTACTGATATTTTTCTAATTTTTCCATGAAAACATATGTTGTAGGTACTCATTAGAAGTGCCTCTCCAAGGCACTTCTAATGAGTACACACAACATATGTTTTCATGGAGAAATAAGAAAAATATTATGTGGATACCCCTCTTATCTGGAGATACGTATGTTGTTGTAGGTTTGTTTGTGTTGAGGCCCAGTCATCCTGATGAGGTCATGTTGTGCGCAGTCAGTTTGCCTAACCACATATTTACTTGACAGGCTTAGTCCTCAAAGCAGTTCACCAGTATTGTGCACATTCTTTTGCCAGAAAATGTTATTGTAGATTTCTCAGAAAAGTATCAAAATTTTTCTTCTGAAAAAAAAAAAAAATATATATATATATATATATATATATATATATATATATATATATATATATATATATATATATATATATATATATATATCATCATCATCATCATCATAATCGGATTTTTGATTAACGTGCAGGTAGAGGGGCAACATCCACATCAGTGGGCCCCCTTCCAGATAGCTGGCTTGCTGCATGCATGGCAGATCTCACACCAGATCTCCACATATTTCTATCATGAGGGTTGATAGCCGAGAGCTTCCTCTCTCTGCAATCCCTCTCTGTCAGCTGCTTCCATGTCATCTTGGGCCTCCCAGGCCCACGCTTTCCCTCAACCCGTATGTGAAAGGCTGTCTTGACAGCACCATTAGAGTGTTCCACATATCCATACCATTGGAGTCTTCTCTCCTTCAAAATGAGGTCCAGATCCTCAATGCCAAGCCAAGCAAGTAGCTCATTGGACCTGGTGGTGACAATGTCTTGCGGCCTGACATTGCAGATCTGTCTGATCATTGCCCTGTCATTTCGCTGCAGACGCTGGAGGTTTGGCTTTGTCAATGGCCAAGTCTCGCTGGCATGGAGCATTGCGCTCCGCACACAAGAGCTGTACACACGGCCACGTGTTTTGAAAGAGAGGTGGCGTGAAGAGAGAACTGGTAGCAGCTCCTTGAACTTCTTCCAGGCAGTTTTCACACATGTTGTGGTTGAAAGTTCACAGCCACCTGCTGCTGAGAGCATGTCTCCTAGGTAGCAAAAGGAAGCTACCACCTCAAGCTTGTCAGGTCCGACCTGGACTTCCTTCTGTGGTCTGCCATCCAAGGGGCGTGCAGTTCCCCGGCACCATGTACATCTGTAGTCAGGGTCTTTTGTCAAGCGCTTGAGCCCACTGCATTTCTTGTGCACCCAGTGCTTGCAGCCATTGCAGAAGATGCTGCTGCTACCCAGTATGACAGATGGCGCATGGAAACTTGCCTGAACTCTGCATTAGGTCCAGTCCCGTACTGCAGATCATGATCTTTGTCTTTCCTGCATTTACTCAGTCCTTTCTTCTCCATTGCTTCTTTTCAAGTCAAGAGCCTCCTGACACATTCCTCAAGCGATTCAGCGATGATAACAAGGTCATCAGCATAGAGGTCCTCACAGGGGACCCCAGAGCGGAACTCACGTGATATATATATCATCTTATTTATGGATAAGAATGCCATATGAAGAATATCATTTAAAAGAAGATTTGTCTCCAGATAGGAAAGCTCATCTGAAATGGTGCTTGTAACCCCTACTGACCATTCCAAGGGAGTTCCTCTGTTGTGCATCAGTGGTTTCATACGTGGCATTTGTTTCGTCATTGTTTGTTCCTCATCTCTCCTTCTTTTGGTGCCTCGGGAAGGCTGTGCTTTGTAACTGTAGCATTTCCTGGGTATCTTTACATAAATTGTGCTTGTCCATCATATGAAAAGTTTTAGTTCTGTGACTTGACCCTAGACATAAGCATAAGAGAAATATTAGTACTTTTCAGTTGGAGTTACGTACCTTGTAATTATCATCCCTAGCACAGGCAATTTGTAGTGGTGTACGTCCACCCAGCAGCATCTGGCTCTCTGAAGATATAGCATCTTTACTCCATTCATCCATCTGCAAAAAAGCAAAGATGTCCTGAAAGCGCCATAATTTACAGAACACAGCCTACAAATGACCGCAAGAGAATGTTTGTTTTATTCTGGTTTTACCTCGCTTTCAACAATCTTTCAGTCATATCACAATGGTGTCTGGATGTGGCAGGGAGCTCAATACTCACTTTTAGAGTGCTGCCTCACTAAAATATTATACTCTAGACACATGATATGATACTCCACCCGGTCACTTTATACTGATACTGGGCTGACCAGTTCTACTTCCTAGCTCTGCTTTCTTAATACTGTGAGCAGCAATTGAAAGTGACCCTAACGATAGCATCAGAACAAGAAAATGACAGATGAAAACAAAAAAACAGAAACAAAGTGGGTGGTCACACAGCAGGTGACCATAGTGCTAGAATTCAAACAGGGCTTAATCCTTGTTACGCTGAATAAATTAAGACACCACACGCACTTCTAACTGTCAGCCTATCAGATCTCTTGATCCAGATTGTTGATACAAATTCAAATATTGAATCACAAACAGTGCAGATCCAGATCAGTTGGCTTCTTCAGAAGCCAACTGATCTGGATCTTCACTGTTTGCAAAGACAGGGCATATCTGGTACCAGCAGGAGCAGAGTTAATATGCAGCTGAATGCAAAACAGTACCGTACTTATCGTAAATATTCAGATATGCCAACTCCTTACCATACTTGTCCTATAATTTAAACAAGCTGATCAGACTAAAACAGTTATGCTTGAATGGTAAACAATGTAGACCACAAAAGAGAAGACAATTTAAATGAATGAAAAAGCCTTTTTTTCTGTGAAAAATATTTCAAAAAGTCATCTGCTGAAATTTTTACCCAGCAAGCCAGGCATCAAGATTTCACTGTTAATTTGCATGTATGAATACGGTATCAAATCTACTGTGCTACTGACATCTTTCAGAAAGATGTTTTCACTTGACATTTTATTCTGAATGGAAAAACTGATTTGTGATTAACAACATCTCGTAAATAGAGGATCATACATGAGTTGTCATTTCATACGAAATTTACGAAATGAGCCTTTGGCAAGTTTCATAAATTTCATATGAAATGAGGATGAATGTAAGATTCTGTTTATTATATCATTTTTAAACTGTGTTTTATGGCCGTAGAAGGTGAACTATTTTTCAACAGAAAACATGTTGTCACGGTCAGTGTCATGACATTACGCACTAGAAACCAAATGTTATGTAACATGTGGTCATATCATTATTATGATATGACCTTATCCACTTAATAAGTGACGTCATATGATAAAATAAATTTCACTGCCGAAAATGGGTCTTACCTATGCAATTTCTATAGTAAACTGGATTTTCGAAAAAAAAAAATTGTTAGAAAACATTTTTTGCTTTTCTTCACTGAGTTAAAATTTTTATTTTGTATAACAATATCATGAAATTTTCAGAAATTTTGAACAATGGAACTCATTCAAAACCTACATCGAAACTGTTGCATAATTTGCAATTTTAAATTTTACTATGGGAGAAATGGAAAATTTCATTTGTTTTAAAAAACAATGAATAGAATAAAATTTTAGATCCACAGGTAGTTATGACAAAAGGTTTTACACTAAATTATGACAAATTAGCTAATTTACTTCTTCTGAGTAAAGCGCCAAGCCAAAACTGATTTAATGAAAGATATCTAAAGCACAGTAGAACACCGTAAAGAGTGTAACATTTAAGAATGTTGTTACTGCCTGTAACATTTAACCCATCTACATCAGGTAGACTCTTCCACCACAGCCCTTTGAACTTTTGTACACGTACTTCCAACAGTAGGGTGTCTGGTTACCGTAGTTTTTATTATCACTATGTTTTATACAAATTCCTGTAGTGTAAACAGTGCAAGAGTAAACAGTGTAGACCTTGATCAGACTCTATGTCTGATCTGGGTCACCACTGTTTACCAATTACCATTTTGGGGCTCTCCTGACTAAAATGGATTAAGGGGAAAGGGACTGACAGATAATGGTTTGGTGTTTTATGTCCCTATCAACATTATTGAAGTCATATCAAGATAATGGAAGAATGATAATGAAAGTCTCTGTGCAATGACGCGCCATATAGTCATGAGCTGAATTAGGCCTCTAGCGTGATTCAAACCCAGGACCTCAAGATTCAAAGTTGGGAGCACTAAACACCGGGCATAATGAAAACACGCCTATATAATTTTGACCCCCTTAAACCCTACTTTTATATAGTAAAACTGCAGTTTACAGGGGTATACATTATTTTTCTTATTTCCGCTCAAAAACATAGATTGTGGGTACTTGTTAGAACTGCCTCACAGAGGCAGTTCTAACAAGTATCCACAATCTATTTTTTGAGCAGAAATATGAAAAATATCAGAATTTTTTATCTGAAAATTTTCAGTTTTTGGAGGTGAAATTTTCTATAGGTGTGTTTTCGTAATGGCCACTTGAATGCATCAAAGGGGCTGACATGGACAGCTTCCTGTTCTATTACCCGTAAAGTATTTAAGAAACTATCGTCTTCCTCTGCTCTGACATCGGGGTCTGCGAGGGCATCCAATAGTAGCTGAGTTATCTGCACACCTTCCTCTCCTGGTATAGCACATGAGATGTGAAGTGGAGCCAAACCACCTTTCTAAAAATCAAGAAAACACTGCATGTACAGTCAAACCTGTCTTAATCCTCCTCATGCTGAATAAATTAAGATGCCGCGCCCATTTCTAATTTTTTCAGCCAATCAGGTTACTTGATCCAGATAGTTGATATACGTTTTTTTCACATACTTAATGGTAAACAGTGCAGATCCAGATCAGTTGGCTTCTTCAGAAGCCAACTGATCTGGATCTACACTGTTTGCAATGGCAGGACATATCCAGGTTCAGCAAGGGTTAACAGCCACCTGTATTAAGCTATGAGGTGTATTTAAAAGGTCAGTTTTTCAGGAAAACCGTGTTGGGATAGACAGGCCTGAGCTAACAGTGTAGACCCAAATCAGATGCTGCAAAACGTGTAGCTTCTGGTCCGAAAAACCAAGTGTTGGGACAGACAGGCCTGAGCTAACAGTGTAGACCCAAATCAGATGCCGCAAAACGTGTGGTTTCTGGTCTGCAACTACACTGACTACCTCTCATCCAGTAACATAAAAGATGTAGTACACTTGTTCAAATTTTAGGACCAGTATGGTAAGGCCTTCAGGTGTCCCAAAACCTAGGGTAAATACGGTAACAGCCAGTATTGATTTTTTCACATGTCTGTCAAATGGGCAGTTACTTATTTTTGACACACGAATCAAGTGGTGTTGCGATAATGAGCAGATTGCTGAAGGCAATTTCTGGTACATGGTTAATGTTATGTGTTGACAAAAGGTTTGTTTATTTTTATACCTCAAGATAAGGTGTAAATTTTAGAGTCGAATATTAGAAAACATGAATTATTATGGACCAAATTTTTTATGTCCTTCTGAAGTGAAAATCGGTCCAGCTTTTCAAAACGTGGTCTCAGACTGAAGAACCGGCATTTTCTCAAGCCCAGTGTCCACTGAAGAAATTAGGAGAAATGATTGTAAAACTCTTTCTTCATCTGTAATGGGTCTAAGGCTATAATATATAATTGGCCACGCTATGTAAAAATGTGTCTTCAGGCATATGTAGACAGTGAAGGCCCAGACCAGCCTGTGCATCTACACAGTCTGATCAAGGGCTTCACTGTCCACTAACAGCATCATTGGATACTACAGGATATATGAATGGAGAGCAAATGCCTGGATGACACTTGTAAATGGGCAGGATGTCCTGCTGAATAATTTAATTAGCCACACCCATTTCTGACTATCAGCCAATCAGATTACATCATATAATATTTTCGTTCAAATTCACAAATTGAATGACAAACAGTGTAGATCCTGATCAGATGGCTTCTTCAGAAGCCATCTGATCTGGATCTACACTGTTTGCAAAATTAGGGGTTGTCGTGAACAGCGGGATAAGGTTTAAACGCACTTTTTGCTTGAATTGGCCTATATATTTATAATCACTTACTTCTTTCGGCAGAGTAAAGCTGGTAGATGCTCCTTTTGACAACAAAGTACGAACCATCTCCGTATCTGCAGCTTTGATTGCGAAAAACAAGACCGGCATTGGAACGCCAGAGGCATTAGGGTCAGCTCCTCGTCTCAACAAGAGATCTAACGTCTGTTTCATCCTCTCTCGTCTGTTTATAACAATAATCATTAATTAACTATGTATCTTAACCTTGATCACTCTCTGGGCTTATTCAGCAGACCACATATTGGTGATATTTTGCCAATTATCCTTTTAGGGGTTTCCACGACTAAAATGGGTTAAACAAAAAGTATTGATATTTTTTTAATTTGTCCATGAAAATGTATTACAACCTCTGGTGAAACATTTTTATCCATGCTGAATAAATTAAGAAGCCACACCCACTTCAAATTTTCAGCCTATCAGATTACTTGATCCAGGTTTTTGATACAAATTCACACACTGAATGATAAACAACTGCGAATCTAGATCAGGTGGCTTCTTCAGAAGCCAACTGATCTGGATCTTCAGTTTGCAAAGACAGGGCATATTCGGGTTCACCAGGGCCAGGGTTAATGAGTACCCGTAATATGGTACATGTTTTTGTGGCGATATAAGTAAAAGTATTTTTCTGGATACCCATTCTATCTAGAACTACATATCAAAGTTTTCAGCAAATTTTTTCTGATATTATAGAAGATAACATGGAAGTACAGTTAATAGACCTTTTTAATGTTATTGTTTTTATCCGGCGTACTGACCATGTGATTACAATGTGATGCCATGTGACCAAAAATTCTGGATGGCAAAAACATTCACTGTTCCATTGATACTGATTGATTCAAGCCAAATTTCACTTGGATAATAAATTCCTTTTGGTCAATATTTAATCGTCGATTTTATCCAGTGTTTTAAAATACAGCTTGAAGAAGCAATTCTTTTCCTAAGACAAATACAAATGTTTCAATGATATTTTTACGATATCAGCAGGCACGAGCGTAACAGTAAAATTACTTTATGGATACCATTTCTAGCCTAGTTTTAGCTAGTAATACTATATCCATACTATATAGTCAAAATATATGTTAATATTTGCTATATGTTAATATTTGTGTTTATCACATTTAAATGATCCCTCAGTGACATTCTCTTCTGAAAAGAAACTTTTGATGAATGAAACTACTTTTTTTTTCTGAAAAAAACATCGGCAATTATACTGTCCGATAAAAGTAAACAACAACTTTCTGCCATCCAATAGGAACGAGGCTAGAACATACTCTGCATTAAAGACCGAGAGGTTCTGAATGATGTTTAATGTGTGACTTAGTGTTTAAAAAGGTCTATACAGAAGCTGAAATATAAAAAGAAAATCATACTGCCAGACAGTAATTATTTAAAAGCAATTTTTTTTTTTTAAATATTGATATTTCTTTTATTTCTCTATAAAAACATACATTTTGGGTACTCATTAAAAAGCCTTAAACAAGGCAATTCTAATGAGTATTCACGATGAATAATTTTATGGAAAAATAAGAGAAATATGAGGCAACCTCAAATGAGTACCCAAAGTATATGTTTTTGTTGAGAAGTGAGATAAATATTTATCTGGGCCTGGTTGTTCAAAACTAACGATGTGGTTAGTTAACATATCATTAAAATTTTGATCATTAAACATGGCATATATTCAGATATTTTTGCTGAAAAAAGGTGAGTAGCTTTTGCATTTGCAAATGCTACTCACCTTTTTTCAGCAAAAATACCTGTGAATTATATTGTACTTACTGGAACAGTTAACATTTTAACCACTAACAAGCTCCTTAAGCTAACGATGCTTTGACCAACTGGGCCCTGGATACCAGCATTTATCTGGAGCTACTTGTTGTATCCATGTTAGAAACAAGAGCTCTGCAAGTGGAGGCATCATACGCCCGTGGCAAGTAATAAATTGTAGCACATATACTGACTCCTGTACAATTTAGTGTTCCAGATGTAAACTGTAAGTGGAGTTAGTTAGAAACCAAAAAATTACCAAAATTCTCAAAGGGGCATAACGCTGCTAATATTTGGTTGACTGTAATCTTGAAAAAATATGCTCCACATCATGGTCTAACTATTTACAAAGTTTCAGCTTCAATGATTGGATGTAAACTAATAAGGATTAGCCAGAAACAAAAAGGTTAACAGAAATTTTCAAAGGGGCATAACTCTATTAATATTTTGTGTACTGTAACCTCGAAATAATATGCATTGCTTTATACCATGGTCTAACAATAAATCAATTTTCAGCTTGATTGGATGTAAACTGTAGGAGGAACTAACTTTAGGAAAGGAACTAAATAAGCTTTTATGCTTTCGTTCTAATCCTATTGTTGTAATTTTGTATGTGTTGTATATGTAAACATTTCGGAAATAAATATGTTTAAACCAACTGTAGGAGTTAGCCAGAAACAAAAAGTTTATGGAAATTTTTATTGGGGCATAACTCTGGTGAAATTTGGTGTATTGTAACCTCAAAATAATATTCACTGCTCCACATCATAAAGTAAGTATTTACAAAGTTTCAGTTTGATCAGATGTAAAATTATAGAAGGAGTTAGCCGGAAACAAAAAGTTTACAGCATTTTAAAAGGGGCATAACTCTGCTAATGATGGATTGTAACCTTGAAACAATATGCACTGCTCCACATCATGGTCTAACTATAAATCAAGTTTCAGCTTGATTGGATGTAAACTGTAAGAGGAGTTAACCAGAAACAAAAAGTTTACAGAAATTTCCCAAGGGACATAACTCTGCTAATATTTTGTGGATTGTAACCTCGACCAAATATGCACTCCTCCACATCATGTCCTAACTGTAAATCAAGTTTCAGCTTGATCTGATGTAAACTATAGGAGGGGTTAACCAGAAACAAAAAGTTTACAGAAATTTTCAAAGGGACATAACTACTAATATTTGGTGGACTGTAACCTCGAAACAATATGCACGGCTCCACATCATGGTCTAACTATAATATAAGTTTCAGTTTGATCGGATGGAAACTGAAGGAGGAGTTAGCCGGAATGATAAGTTTACAGAAATTTTCATAGGGGCATAACTCTGCTAATATTTGGTAGACTGCAAGGTTGGCAAAATGCTGGCAAATATGAGTATTTTCCATGCCAGTGGTATTTACCGGTAAATACTGGCAAATACTGGTAAATACTGGTCGAATGAATTGACCACCCTTGAATTTATACAATAACCTACGCTCAACATTCATAGGGGTAATTTCAATTTTATTTGTCAATTGACTAAATATGTGTACTAAAGATTAAAACAAATATCAACTTCTTTAATAGCTTGAATTTAATTAACTATTAGATACATAGAGTTTTTTTTGTTGTTTTGATCAATTACAGATAAATAATTCACTTGTGTTCTAAGGCTTGCATGTGAAAAAATGAGTGAGCGAAACCTTAGAATACAAGTGAATTATTTCTTGGTAATCAATCAAAACAACCAAATAAACTGTTTATTACATTATCATCCATGTTTTAACCTTTGAATTTTTACATTAAGCAGTTATGATTTCCTACCAAAATAGTTCCAGTCAGTGCATGAATTTCAAGAGGCGTGGTTTAGTTTGAAAATCAGTCCCCATCTTGTTTTCACTTTAATGCAAAAATCATCCTGTGCTTGAAATACAGACGCAAAAATGTCACGAAAGTTGAACTGGATTATCAAGAAAATCATACTTTATGTTTGTCTTGCAGATCTTACCTCAAAAATGCCAACTGGACATGACAATTGCAGTCTGATTTCCATGATTTTATCAAATTTTCCGCGAAACGTCAACTACATGTATTGTTATTGTTGTTACCAACTATGTCAGCAACGTCGCCTAGCAAGTATGACGTCAAAACGTTCAAAATGAAATAATTCACTCGGTGAATTATAGATTATAATTCACTGATAAATCTCAGTAAATCACTGCTGAAAATGTAATAAATCTAAATACCAGCAAATACTGGAAAATACTGGCAAATATTAGTCAACTGAATTGATCATCCTGGAATTTATACAAGGCATGTAACCTACAGTCAACATCATAAGAGTAATTTCATTTGTACTGGTCAGTTGACAATAATTATACTTAAGTTTAGCACTATAGTATCAACTTATTTATTTATTAAATTGTTTATTTATATAAAACAGAAAATCATTTATGACATTTTATCACTTCTATCCTTGCCCCTTGCTATCTTGTGCCCCCTTGAATAAACACTTTCTTGACGCTTGTTGTTTTAATAATTTAGACTATATGGTCTTTTTATTAGGTGTCAAAGACCAATTGCACAGGTGAATTTTTACCTGTATTTTATTTTTTTTTTTCTGTATTTTTATGCTACTGAGTTTAAGTTCAAATAATAAAAATGATTTTTTTTTAAATTCAAGTTACTACATGGGTCTTTGAAATATTTTCAAAATTTTAGCCATTAATTCACTGTAAGGTATTCTCGTAAGGTATCTCTCATGAGTTTAACAAGAATATGATGAAAACGTTCTCGGTACTAATCATCATCCAATCAACTGGCTTTCTGATGGTCCAGAAAAGACAGAATTTCATAAAAATGTAACAAATGACAAAGCCAGAAACCTGTAGTTTTACAAACCAATATACACACTGAATGAACTAAAATGCGCCCCATTTTGGCAGAATGTGTATCATACTATGCATTTGGATGCAGACTTAGAGCCAAGGCCTTAAAAAGTGTGGAAATATCGCAATCCCGCACTCTAGAAGCAACTGGGTTATCTTTCACTGGCTTATTTCAGCCACTGATGACTATGAAAAACTTACTCATTCTTTATCACTGCAAGATGTCTTACTGTCCCAAGACCAGCACTGCTATCAGCACGATGACCACCAACCACCTTTTCATTCATACTCAACTGGGTTGCACATCGTTCAATCAACTGATCAGAAACTTCAATAGGATAATACTTCAAACTAAATGCTGAATCAAACTCCTCTTTCTCTTGTTCCAGTTTAGCTATTTTTTCTAACTCCTCTTCTGTTTCTTGACTTTCATCGTCAACCATTAATGTCACCTGTTTATTTGCATCAACTTTTCTTTTACCCTGTAATCTAGGAGACAGTTTTAAACTTTGATTTTCTTGCTGAATACTATCAAGGCTTACATTACTACCATGGTTGTCTGATATTTCAAGTTTCTGTCCTTTTTCTGCAGTTTTATCAACTATATTTGATGCACTTTTCTTTGAACCAGTCTGTTTTTTGGTTAAAATTCCTTTAGGTTGCTGGATCTGATGACTAGAAGGGTTTTCAGATTTTTTCTTTTTTTTATCAAAATCTGGTGGTTTGTCCAGGTACCGTTCTGCTATGTTGTATCGAAAGCTTTCTACAGGGTAGAAAAATATGCTCCCAGCTGACAAAGCAGAACATCCTTCGTCAGTTAACTTGTTCACATCTGCTCCATGATTCAGTAAACAGTTAATCACATCAATATGCCAATTCACCTGCAAGAAGAAAGATAATGCAAGGTTTTTTGTTTTCTAAGCTGAAGTTTTATGGCCCAGTTAATGTTAAGCTAGTCGTAAACCTACTACACTTTTCCTTGAAAGTGGTTAACCATTAATTTACATACTTCCGCCAGTAACTGACAACTGCCCTTCTTGAATCAGCACAAGGGGCGGAATGACCATAGAAATGATTTCATGATCAATCTCCAAGAAAGTTACAGGCAGGGATTTGAACTTGCAAGCCCTGGATCTGCAGTCAGATGTGCCACCAACTACACTGTAGAGTCTACCTCAGATAATGCCAGATAAGCTACCATATTGACCTTAATTATATACACCACAACCTTTTTATAACACTGCTGTTGGGGTCCATAGCATAAACCGTGTTAATTAAACAAACATGTTATATCAACACAAAAAATGTATAGATTATATTGAAAAGTGACCATTTATGGTCATTTTTCAATATAATCTGTACATTTTTGGGATCCATCTTTGAACCGTGTTATAACAAACCTTGTTATAAAGCGGTTTTAGTGTACAGACAGACCTGTGCAAATAGAGAAGATACAGAGCACATGCCACAAAGCATGATTCTGATCAGAAGCAAATAGACAAAGAGATGAAGAAAAAACAATTTCAATGTTAGGGGCATAAAAATTAGATCATATTAATAGCCATACCGTTGCTCCAATTAAAGGTGTGTGACCATTTTTGTCTGCAACATCTGCTGAAACTTTTCCCGATGTCAACAAGTCTTCCACGCACTTGAGATTCCCTTGTGTTGCTGCTACTAATAATTCTTCTGAAGCTAGTTCTAAAGGTCCTTTCTCCTTGAATTTACTACGATCACCTTTAAAAATCTTATTAACATCAAAGGATACACTCTTTCTGTTGCCTCTGTGCTTATGAACATGTTTCTGCATTGCGATCATAGATGGTGTTTTATTCCAAGCTAAAATTTTTTCATTGTCTTTTTTATCAGCACTTTCTGTCTGGAAAAATTCATTATCAAATAATTCTTTATTGACAGCTAAGCTTCTTGGATCAAGAGAAATATTAAATATTTTGGTAACTTTTTCTGTCATATTTTCATACTTATTATCCAAGCTATTATTATCATTATCCTGCATTTCCGAAATTTCCTTCACTTGCTGTTTAATTTTTTCAATATCATCATCTGTAGATATATATAAGGTATGTTCATTAGGATTAAAATCAAACTCAGAATGATTTTTCATGGTAAATGCCTCGGGTATAGGTGAACAAATTTTGATCAGTTTTTCACCATGCCACAGTCCAACATCCTGGGAACCATCTGTGTATGTAATAACCCCTGGGCCTTCTCTCTCGTCTTCTCTGTACAAGCCCTGAAAAAAAAAGTTTACATTTCTGATGGAAATCACAATCAGGCACAATAAAGATGGGCATAGCCTTAGATCACATGGGTACCAGGTAACTATTTTTCTTATTTATGTGCTAAAACATATGTTGTGGGATATTCTTTAGAAGCACCCCAGCAAGGTATTTCTAATGACTTTGGTATGTTGTGGGTATTCATTTGAAGTGCCTCACTAAGGCACTTTTAATGGGTACCCACAACATCTGTTTTCATTGAGAAATAAGAAAGACAAGATTTTTTGACTAAAAAGATGCGATTTATCAAGAGCTATATAAATGACAAGAGGCCCAGGGGCCATGGGTCGCTCACCTGAGTGACATAGCCACTGCAGATATGCAGATGTTATGCAATTTTTTTTCGAATCCTGTCATCGCAACTAATGAAAAGATCATCATTTAAGCAGTTCTTTATTTTGAAGAAGAAGAATGCCAGTCAATTGAGCGTGATCATTTGAACAAACTCTAAATGGCAGCCAGCTTGGATTTACGATCGGCACAATTTTAGTTATTTTTGATCTACGAGTCACCCAAATGCTTCCTACCAAGTTTCTAGTCAACTGGCCTTTCAGTTCAGGAGAAGAGGCGAAAAATAGATTTTCAAGATGGCTGCCATGGCGGCCATCTTGGATATCCGATTGGCACAATTTTAGCTATTTTTGATCTACAAGTCACCCCAATGTCTCCTACGAAGTTTGGAGTCAATTGGCCTTTCGGTGCAGGAGAAGAAGCTAAATATAGATTTTCAAGATGGCGGCCATGGTGGCCATCTGGGATTTCTGATCAGAACGATTTTAGCTACATTTGATCTACAAGTCACCCTGATGCTTCCTACTAAGTTTCGAGTCAAGTGACTTTTGGGTTTAGGAGAAGAAGCGAAAAATAGATTTTAAAGATGGCTGCCTTGGTGCCCATCCTGGTTTTACGATCGGCACGATTTTAGCTATTTTTGATCTACAAGTCACCCCGATGCTTCCTACCAAGTTTGGAGTCAACTGGCCTTTTGGTTCAGGAGAAGAAGCGAAAAATAAATTTTTAAGATGGCTGCCATGGCAGCCAACTTGGATTTCCGACAGGCACGATTTTAGCTATTTTTGATGTATAAGTCATCCCAATGCCTCCTACCAAGTTTGGAGTCAATTGGCTTTTGGGTTTAGGAGCAGAAGCGAAAAATAGATTTTCAAGATGGCGGCCATCTTGGATTTCCGATCGGCATGATTTTAGCTATTTTTGATCTACAAGTCATCCTGATGCTTCCTAGCAAGTTTGGAGTCAATTGGCCTTTCGGTTCAGGAGAAGAAGCAAAAAATAGATTTTCATGATGGCCGCCATGGCGGCCATCTTGGATTTGCAATCTGCACGATTTTAGCTACTTTTGATCTACAAGTCACCCTGATACTTCCTAGCAAGTTTGGAGTCAATTGGCCTTTTGGTTCAGGAGAAGAAGCGAAAAATAGATTTTCAAGATAGCGGCCATGGCGGCCATCTTGGATTTCCGATTGGCATGATTTTAGCTATTTTTGATCTACAAGTCACCCTGATGCTTCCTAGCAAGTTTGGAGTCAACTGGCCTTTCGGTTCAGGAGAAGAAGCGAAAAATAGATTTTCAAGATGGCGGCCATCTTGGATTTCCAATCGGCACGATTTTAGCTATTTTTGATCTACAAGTCACCCTGATGGTTCCTAGCAAGTTTGGAGTCAATTGGCCTTTCGGTTCAGGAGAAGAAGCGAAAAATAGATTTTCAAGATGGTGGCCATGGCGGCCATCTTGGATTTCCAATCGGAACGATTTTAGCTATTTTTGATCTACAAGTCACCCTGATGCTTCCTACCAAGTATCAAGTCAATTGGCCCAGGGGTGTAGGAGGAGTAGGCTTTTAAATCAATTGATGACGTCGCACGTCGCACGACGCACGACGGACAACGGACATTGACTGACCACAATAGCTCACCATGAGCACTTCGTGCTCAGGTGAGCTAAAAAGTAAACACTTTCATTAGACTGGATGGATGATCAGGCCCCAAGGTTATAAAACTTTTTTCATGCTCAACTCAGGTGAGCATGAAATTTGTCCTGCTAATAAATCTCAAATTATTAACACTTGCAAATTCTTTCTTGCTAAACACAGCTGAGCAAGAAAATTTCTCATCTAATAAATATAACAAGAGGCCCATGGGCCGCAATGCTCACCTGAGTTAACTGCTGTAAGTTAATCAGGTCATTTACTCATCATTCCTTATTAGCCTGTCAAGTTTCATGGCAATGGCTTAAGCAGTTTTTGAGATATCTTGCTTACAAGGTTAAAATGTTAAAATTTTCAAAGGGTCATAAGTAAAAAAAAGTTCAGATTTTTTTCAGAAGTTAATTGGTTCATCTACTTATGCTGTCCTTTAATGTTGTTTTTTTTTTTTTTTTTTTTTTTTTTGGGGGGGGGGGTTTCTATTTTTAGCTCTAGCAACCATTTTGTTCAGCAGAGCAGAACCATTTTATCAATTTTGGCAAAGGGGCATAAGAGGAACATCGATGAAATTATTTTGAAATCCAGCCTCTTTGAGATGTAGTTCAAAGGTTTTTTCTATTTTTAGCTCTGGTGACCATTTTGCTCAGAAGAGCAGAACCATTTTGACAATTTTGATAAAGGGGGATAAGAGGAACATTTTTGTAAAATCATTTTGAAATCAGGCCACTGGCCAAGGAGAAGATGTTGTTTAAAGGATTTTTCTATTTTTAACTCTGGCAGCCATTTTGTTCAGCCGAGTAGAACTTTTTAGCAATTTTGGTTAACAGCCATAAGAGGAACACTTCTATGAAATTACTTTAAAATCTGGACACTGGCTGCTGAGGAGATGTCTTTTAAAGGTTTTTCTATTTGTAGCTCTGGCCGCTATTCTGTTCAGCCAAGCAGAACCATTTTAGCCATTTTGGTAGAGGGCCATTGGTGGGACACTTCTGTGCAAATTCATGTATTTTGAAATCAGGCAAATGGCTCGTTTCGATCCAGAAGTCATCCGGTTGCTACAGAACAAGTTCCGGCTCAAGGCGACCAAAGGTTTGGGAAGAGATGTCAAAAATTGATTTTCAAGATGGCAGCTGTGGCGGCCATCTAGGGTTTTCTGTCGGCTCATTAAGCTAATTTGTGTCTATTAAGCACCCTAATGCTCATCATCATTTCGATTCAACTGAATTATAGAGGAGATATCCAAAATATGAATTCTCAACATTTTTCCCATATAAATGTATTGGGCCCATACAAATGCATGGGGAAGCAAATTTGACCTTGCTGTAAAAAAGGTCAAACGTCAACATAGGACCATCATTTTTGCAATTTTGAAGATCTGTCCCAGATGATCTGTGCAAAGATTAGGCCCCAGAGCTTATTTAGTTCTGGAGAAGAAAATTTTTAAAGGTTTTTACCATATATGGGCATGGTGGCCATCTTGGTCAATGGACTGCCACCATTTTAGCATTCTTTCATTCCCCTGCCCCAAGGAGGCTCCACATGAAATCTGAGCAACATTGGCCCAGAGGCTTCAGAGGAGGTTGTTTGAAATTCTCAACATTTTTTCCATACAAATGTATGGTGCCAATACAAATGCATAGGGAAGCAAACTTGACCTCACCGTAAAAAGGTCAAATGTCAAAGTACAACCATTATTTTAGCAACTTTGGTAGACCTCTTGTCCCCAATGATTCGTGTTAAGATTCAGCCCCAAGGCATCTTTGGTTCTGGAGAGGAAGATTTTTAAAGGTTTTTACAATATATGGGCATGGCGGCCATTTTGGTCAATGCACCATGACCATTTTGCCAATCTTTCGTTCCCCTAACCTTAGGAGGCTCCATATGAAATTTGAGCAAAATTGGCTCAGCAGATTCCGAGGAGAAGTCGTTTGAAAATGTTAACAGATAGACGGACACACACATGGACAGACGGACAAGAGACAAAAAGTGAACACTATAGCTCATCCTAAGCATAGCTCAACTGAGCTACAAATGCCAACTATTGTAATTGATCATCAGTCACTTATGCCTTTCGTGACTGATGATTGGAAAAAATTTTACAGTCGACTAATTGGAAAATTCTATTTTTAGAAACATATTTTTTCACTTTTTATTTTTGAGCAGCACTTGCCCAGAGGCTTCACAGGAGAAGTCATTTGAAATTATCAACATTTTACCATATATGGGCACAGCTGCCATCTTGGTCAATGGATAGCAACCATTTTAGCAATCTTGCATTCCCCTGCCCCAGGGAGGCTCCAAATGAAATTTGAGCAACACTGGCCCAGAGGCTCCACATGAGAAGTTCTGAACATTTTTCCCATACAAATGCACAGGGAAGCAAACTTGACCTCGCCATAAAAAGGTCAAATGTCAATGTACGACCATTATTTTAGCACCTTTGGTAGACCTCCTGTCCCCGATGATATATGCAAAGATTCAGCCACAAGGCATCTTCTGTTTTGGAGAAGAAGCTTTTTAAAGGTTTTTACCATATATAGGCATGGCTGCCATCTTGGTCAATGGACGGCAACCATTTTAGCAACTGATCATTTCCCTGCTCCAGGGAGGCTCCAAATGAAATTTGAGCAACATTGGCCCAGAGGCTCCAGAGGAGAAGTCATTTGAAATTCTGAACATTTTTCCCATACAAATGCATTGGGAAGCAAACTTGAACTTGCCGTAAAAAGGTCAAATGTCAAAGTACAACCATTATTTTAGCAACTTTGACAGACCTCCCATTCCCACTGATTTGTGCAAAGATTCAGCCATTAGGCATCCTCGGTTCTGGAGAAGAAGATTTTTAAACGTTTTTACCATATATGGGCATGGGGGCCATCTTGCTCAACGGACCACAACAATTTTAGCAATCTTTCGTTCCCCCAACCTTAGGAGGCTCCATATGAAATTTGAGCAAAATTGGCTCAGGGGCTTCAGAGGAGAAGTCGTTTGAAAATGTTAACGGACACATGGACGGACAGACGGACGATGGACAAAAAGTGGTCACTATAGCTCATCCCGAGTATAGCTCGGGTGAGCTAATAAGCTGCAAAATGAGAAAACGCACCTTCTGATATACATGCTCAACAAAGACTCAAATCAGCACATGCATCCACACAATCTGCATTAAAGCACCAAGAAAAACTGCATCTGAAAATGTCATCTGTTTATGTCGTCTACTGAATATTCTTGCAGACTTTTCAAACCTACTTTTGCATACAGGCAAACCGTGTGGGTCCACACTGTTTGCAAAAATGACTTTTAAAATCACAAGCAAATGACAAAGCAGACGACAATAGTTGTGATTGGTGCTTTAAGGATTAAGAAACTTTGCATTCTCCAAAATGCACCTAGTGAAGATTCAAATTAGACAGCGCAAATGTGCTGACTGATCTGAATCTTTGCTGAGCGCCCATGTCCGAAGTTATGTTTTCTGAAGTTGTGGCTCACATTTACCTCAAAAATATTTCCATTCGCAAATTTGAAAGTACCATATCCTTCCTTGCGATCCATGTAGAAAGTTCCAGAAAAAGAAGACCCATCAGGCCACGTATATGTACCAGGACCATGCCGCCTATCTTGGAAGAATTTCCCTTCGTAGGACTACAGAAAAAGAAAAAAGGTTCATGTCATAATATTACACTTTTATGATGGAAAAATATTAATAGTTTTTCTCATTTCTCCATGAAAACATAAGTTGTTGGTACTCATTAGAAGATCCTCACTGAGGAGTTTCTGTCGAGTACTCACAACATGTTTTCGTGATGCAAAGGAAAAAAAAATATCAATACTTCTTGAATACAGTAATAACCATAAATATTGGGACAGATAGGCCTTTGCAAACAGTGTAGACCAAGACAAGACCATGCAGAATGGGGCATCTAATCTGGGTCTTCACTGTTTCACATACATCCCAGCTAGCATTCTTTATACATCTATAACGGGCCGTTATCGGTCCGTCAGCTACTCTGACGGGCCGATAACGGCCCGCTATAGATTTACAAAGAATGCTCACTGGGATACAGCAATATTTTAGACATATTAACAGGTAGTAGAATGGACTATTCCAAATTTTAGGACAAGTATGGTAAGTAGATAAGGTGTCCCAATACTTAAGCTAAATACAGTACTTTTTGGCTGAAAAAAAAACACCTTATATCTGGATCTACCTTATGTAAAGAAACAAAACCACAGCACCAGATATGAGAGAGTATCCACATAATTTTCTTTTTATTATTTCTCCACAAAAACATATGTTGTGGTACTCATTAGAAGCACCTCAGTGAGGCACTTATAATGAATACCACAACATATGTTTTCATGTAGAAATAAGAACAAGAAAAACACCTAACAGCATTATGGACAGGTTTTTTAAATAATAAAGACAGTGAGAGTTGTCTCTCTTGCATGTGAAACACCTACTGGTCCTCCTCTTCATCCCTACCAAATATGAAAGCAATCCACTGAGGTATAAAGGTAACATTACTTTGAAAAAAGGTTAACCTGGGACAAAGCCTGATGGCCACCCGTTCGAACATCGCTATTTTAAAGGACAGATGTTTTGAAAAACCTGTCCAAAAATGACCCACAAGGGTTGATATATCATTAAAAAGGGAAAAACAATGTCAGTAGAGAGATATCTGACAAGCAAGATCGTGACAAACTGTGCAATTTGATGCAAATTTGATCCAATTCAGAAGAAGAAGTTTACCAGGTTTAAAGAGACATGTACTGAGATTGCTCTTAAGGGTGCCACCATTTTGAATATTTATTGAGAATTTATGACATCATAACGCCTTAATTAATTATGCAAATCCTAAATAAATAACATTTGCAACAATATTCAGCCTCTATATTTGAGTAAATAGCTTCTTCTGTAGCAATTTATTGACTTTGCTAAAAAACTGCATTGTTTTCTCTCAGCTAGAAGATTTCATTTATCCTAGTCCTGCTGAACCCCGATATGATCTACCTTTGCAAACAGTGTAGATCCAGATCAGCTGGCTTCTAAAGAAGCCAACTGATCTGTATTTGCACTGTTTGCCATTAAAAAATCGAATTTGTAGCAACAACCTGGATCAAGTAATCTCATTGGCTAAAAACTAGAAGTGCGTGTGGTATCTTAATTTATTCAGCATGACAAGGGTTAATAATTAGAAATGTTTAGAACCTCATTCAATATTCGAAATGATGGTGCCCTAGATAATGGCCCTGAAATCATTAAACATCTTCAAATCCCACAATTTTTTTTTAAATTTGCACTCAAAGTTGCTTTTCCCTTTAAACAAAAAAACTTAGTCAGTTTTGTGCAAACCAGGTACCTTCTCTGCTGACCTGACCAAGGTATGCCTGGCCTTTTATAAATCTTACCTGTATCTTATTTACATAAATCTTTAAAGGTATAAAACCTGCTTAATGTTTATATGAATCATTTCATTACCTATCACAAAGAAATTTATTGTTCAAAATTAAAGTGCACTTCTATCCAAAATAAAATCAATCTTAACCCTTAAACTGCCAGTCACAACAATTGTTGTCTGCTTTCTCATCTGCTTGTGATTTTAAAAGTCATTTCAGCAAACAGTGTGGACAGTGTGGACTCCTTTAGGAGCAGTCTGATCTGGATCCACACTGTTTGCCTGTATGCAAAATAGGTTTGAAAAGTTTGCAAGAATATTCAGCAGACGACATAAACAGACGACATTTTCAGATGCAGGTTTTCTTGGTGTTTTAAGGGTTAATGGCCCCCAATAAGGCAGTTTTTTTCAACACAAAAGTACTGATTTTTTCTTATTTCTCCATGAAAATGTGTGTTGTGGGTACTCATTAGAAATGCCTTGGTGAGGCACTTCTAATGAATACCCACAACATATTTTTTGTGGAGAAATAAAAACAGTATTATGTGGCTACCTCTCTTATCTGGGGATATGAATCCTGGATATAAAATCAATAGCCATAAAGTTTGAAATTACATCAGTCTATACTTAGTAAATCAAACACAGTTAGACAAGTACATTTTAACTTCCAAACAAACACTTTATTTGAGGGTTTCTTTGTAACTACCTACCTTAATTCTTAGCATGCTGGGTAAAAAAAAGCCGACAACATTTTGAAATATTTCTATTATGTTTTTGGAAAACTGCCTCTGACCTTTCATGCAAATTGTCTCCTCAGATACTTGCATTAATTGTTAGTCTATTTTCTGGGAAAAATTTGAAAAATATGTCATCAAATTGTCATCTGCTGAATTTGCCCAGAGAAGGATAAAGGTTATGTTAATACTGACAGCAAATTCAGTCAGCTTCTATGAATTTGTTTTTCATCTCAACTTTCTTTTAGATGAACATATGGAACTTACCCTACTGAATTAAGCAAATGGTGTAGACTCAGACAAGACATCTCAGAATAGAATAGATTCTATTGGGACAGACAGGCCTGAGCAAACAGTGTAGACCCAGATCAGATACCACATAAATAATGGCAAATTTGTCAGACCATGAAAAACAAGTCATGGCTATTTATATATTGGCACTACACTGTTTGAGTCCATGTTTGGCTGAAACTGTATACCAGGTATTAACCTTTACCACTCTCTGGGCTCATTTAGCAGACGATAAACTGATGGCAATTTTCTTATTTTTCCAGAAAACAAAATGTGACATTTCATGCAAATTGTCTCCAGTGGAGACAATTTGCATGAAATCTCAAAACCTGTTTCCTAGGAAAAATAGGAAATATTGAGCCAGTGCAGGACAAAACCTACAATAAGACCGGTGTAACCAGAAAAAGACTCAGATCAAACTGTACATCCACCCAGTATGGCAAGGGCCTCATTTATCCCTCTATGGATAGCCTGGAGGCTGTAGAAGGCACATGTGATCAGCAATGACTCTTAGACTGCATGAATGCACAAGCTGATCTGAGCATTTACTGATTGCACATCTTAGTTAGGTTTTGTCGTGTGCTGGCTCAATTATCATCAATGTGTCCTCAGCTGAATTAGCCCAGAGAGTGGTAAGGTTAAATCCTTAAAAATATGTCAAAACTGTATCAGACAATTTTCTCATTTTTTTCAAAGAAGATATGGCTTGACATTTCTAGCATTTCTAGCCTAGCAGACAATTAACTTGAAATGTCAAACTTTATTTTCTCAGGCCTTCCCTGCCCACATACACCTCAGATGGATATTTTTGCATATCATGGGCACTTAAGAGGAGTATTCATATAAATTCTGTATTCAACCTAATCACCTCACTGTGCACTTTTTTTCAAAATTACTGGGAGCACTTTTGGTAAAATATGTATCCACCCAAGCGTACTAAGGGTACACTTTAAAAAAAAAAAGGCAGTGAGGGACTAATCTTAAGATGCTAATGCAATGATTTTGTGTATTTTTCCTGATTTTTTTTACATGTATATAAGCAAGTTGATGCAATTCAAATGGGTAACCACAACATATGCCTTTATAAAGAAGTAGAGATAGGTACACTGGCTGTAAGCTGAAGACTATGGAATGCCTTGACTGTGCACTTTTAGGAGTATGTGTGGTAATTAGGTCCAATACGATACTTTCCTTATGTCTCCATAAAAACGTATGATGTATTGTATATTAGAAGCACCTTGGTGAAACCCCATAGCCTATGTTTTTTGGAGAAATAAGAAAAAATACCACCATATTTTGGCTGAAAACAAGCACCTTATCTGACGCTGTGTGACTTGGCTCATACATTAATATAAATATAAATAATTAAGGGGTATCATTTTCTCAAAACATCACCAGTTTATTATGTATCTTCAAGTACATAAAGATCTAGCACAATGATAGCTCATTAAGCAATTAACCCTTAAAGTGCCAATCACAACTGCAGCAGATGACGTTTTAAATTATTTTACAAATTTTTTTAATATAACAATAATACCCCACCACTATCATGTGGCTGGCAGATAACTGTCAAAAAAATGATGAAATTTGTCCATTAGCAATCCTTAACCTGATCTCCACAATATCAATGCACAGTCCAAGTTTGGTGAAAATCCATTGATATTTACTCAACTTATTGCCTGGAAACAAATATATGGATATGTGGCAACCAGACAAAAAAAAAATGATAAAATGTGTCCATTAGCAATCGCAGATCTTCAGAATGCACATACCAAGTTTGGTGAAAATCTGTGACATTTACTAAAGTTATCATCCGGAAACAAAAATATGGATGGACAGACTGACAACAATGGATTGAAGCTGAACGTGAAACCATAACACCCCGCCTTGTGATGGCGTATAAAAAGTCTATGTACGGTACCCCCATAACATATCACAAAACATGGGAATGGATTACTGTTTTTTTATATTTTGACTGTTTCTACTCCTAAATTTTTTTCCCCCATCAGCAGTTTGCCCTGCTCAAAATTTTATTTAACCCTTCTCTTGCTGAACACGGCATGCCCTGTCTTAGAAAACAGTGCAGATCCAGTTCTGTTGGTTCGTCAGAAGCCAACGGATCTGGATCTGCACTGTTTGTCATTAAATATGTGAATTTCTATCTAAAACCCGGAAAAGTAACCTGATTGGCTGGAAATTAGAAGTGGGCGTGGCATCTTAATTTATTCAGCATGACAAGGATTAATTTTAGTGGCGCAGCCTCCTAATGGCACAGTCTCCTCACTTTTTTCCATTTGAGAAGCAACCTCAGAAAATGTACCTGTGTAGAACCATAGCACCTCCTCTGGGCAAATTCTGGATAACCTATGATGTAAAGTTCCTTCATCTGGACAACACAGACTCTGACCAGACTGCTGAGATGTGCACTGCATAGCTACAGATAAGACGGGGTATCCACATAATATTTTTCTTATTGCTCCATGAAAACGTATGTTTTGGGCATTCATTAGAAGCGCATCGGTGAGGCACTTCTGATGAGTACCCACAATATATGTTTTCAGGGAAGAATAAGAAAGATATCAGCACTGTTTTGGATGAAAAAAAAACGCCTATCTGTTGCTATATTTGTTTGTGTTGAAGTTTTACGGCCCAGTCAACCCAGTGGGGTCATGTCAAGCACGGTCAGTTTACCTAACCACACATTTACTGGGCAGGCTTAGTCCTCTAAGCGGTTTACTAGTATTGTGCACATGCTTTCGCCAGAAACTGACAACTGCCCTTCTTGAATCAGTGGAAGGGAAAGAATGATCATAGAAAATATTTCATGATCAATCTCCACGAAAGAATGTTGCCGACCTTGGCGGGGGTCGAACCCGCGACCTCCTGGTCTCCAGTCAGACACGCATGCAACTTAGCCACCGAGGCCAGCTGTTGCTATGTGCAGGCTGATTTAAGTCTCTATTGGATGCACATATCAAATGTTATGTTTTCTCATTTTGCAACTAATTTTCACAGAGTAAAAAAGTAACAGAGGGAAAGGTATAGCCATACTACCACATTTGTCTGACATAGGGATTGTTCTTTACCGCAACTCTTCTTTGTCTGCATTCACGGCCAATTACTGAAATAATTCTTTCAACATCACAGTCTTTCACAGTTGGTTTCTTTTTTTTGGTCTTGCCCCTATCTGATCAAATAGGCTCCTGTGCCAGCCATACAGACTCTATTAAACATCATCTGGTGATAAATGTACACAACTGATAGATATACCATTGCAAGCTGCCAAATCCTTTCAGCAATAGCCATATATGGCACTAATCTCTCCGAGTTTTTTTTTTTTTTCATACATGTGAAACAAACAATGGTTTGTAACCTGACTCATTATCACATGACAGTCATGTTTGTTTGTTTGTGTTGAGGTATTACGGCCCAGTCAACCCAATGGGGCCATGTCGAGCACAGTCAGTTTACCTAACCACACGTTTACTGGGCAGGCTTATTCCTCTAAGCGGTTTACCAGTATTGTGCACATTCTTTCGCCAGAAACTGACAACTGCCCTTCTTGAATCAGCGGAAGGGAGATGACAGTCATGTGATTATGACATATGCTAATGGTAAGTTTGTCCAATGATACATGGAAGAATAAAACTATACAAATAGAGTATGCATATCTCCAGATAAGAAGGGAAATCAGGAAAATATTTTTTTTATTTGTCCATAAAAACATATGTTGTGGATACTAATTAGAAGCACCTCACTGAGGCACTTCTAATAAGTACTCACAACATATATTCTTATGGACAAATAAGAGAAATATCAACAATTTTTGGTTGAACGTGCCTTCTCTGAAGCTATGGTATATACATGTATATGGGGTTATAAATAGAAGAATAAAAGTACTTCTTGATTTGCCCACGTATGGTGACCATCACCATGTCTCAGGTCATTGTTAAACTGTCCTTCATACTTGCTTCCTTCAGGCCAGTGCTGAATTCCTGAAATATAAGAATAAATATTGAATTTCTATTAACCTATCTCAGGTGGGAAACCTGCAAAAGGGTAGTTGGCAAAAAGTGCCAACCCAGATAAGATGCTGCAGAATGCTGTGTCTGATAAGGCTCTACACTGTTTGCATTAAATACAGTAATTTCTATAAAACATATTACTGTATAATAATAAAAACTAACCATACACCCTGCTATTGAAAAGGTCGGTCCAAAGAGCTGTGATAGAAGAGTCCACTCAACAAAAATGGGTAAATGTTTGACACACATGTATTTACATAACACAAGATAAGCAGGCAATACAGATAAATTATATTCTTATTCCTTCACAAAATATATAGGTCATGTCAAGCGAAAAGGTGCCTGAGCTTTCACAAAGGCCCGCATGATACTTTGTGTGAGCCCTGGATGATCTGAATTCAGATCATCCAGGGCACACACAAAGTATCATCTGGGCCTTTGCTCTCCATTCATACATTCTTTAGTGTTCTATGATTCTGCTAGTGAACAGTAAATGCCATGATCAGACTGTGCAGATGGGCAGGCTGATTTGGGCCTTTGCTGCCTGCATAAGTCTGAAGACATTTTTTTTGCCCAGTGGAGCCTAATCATATTCTTATTTCTCCACAAAATATATGTTGTATCATTAGAAACACCTCAGTGAGGCAGTGAGGCATTTCTAACCCTTGTCATGCTGAATATATTAAGATGCCACACCCACTTCTAATTTTCAGCCAATCAGATTACTTGATCCAGATTGTTCATCCAAATTCACATACTTAATGGCAAACAGTGCAGATCAAGATCAGTTGGCTTCTTCAGAAGCCAACTGATCTGGATCTATACTGTTTGCAAAGGCAGGACATATTCAGGTTCAGCAGTTCAACTTAATTCATTCTATGAAGACTAACCTCTGCTGAAATGAATGGTGATAGTGAAAGAACGCTAAGCTGCTGTGGGAGGGTACTATAACATATGAACCACAATATAAGAAAACGTACCTTCTAGCATGCACGCACAACAAAGACTCAAATCAGCCTGCATATCTGTGCAGTCTGATCAGATTTTTCATTAACTGCATGAAGAAACGTTGCACCTTTGGCTATCCAAAATGTGCCCAGTGAAGATTCTGTTAAGACCACAAATGTGCAGGCTAGTATGAATCTTTGCTGGGTGAACACGTCCAATGGTACATTTGTTGACATTGCAGTTCATATGTTTTCACAGAGAAATTATAAAAAAACTATCAATACAGTAAATGAATTTCAAACACTCTATTCCATATTATTTTGGCCTAAATTTTGCTTTTTACTTAACTGTTTCTTAAAATACATAGTGGAATGGCAAACAGTGTAGACCCTGATCCCACTGCTCCTTCAAGAGCAGTCTGATCTGGGTGTACACTGTTTACATTTGTCATTTTGTCAGAAACTTTGGTGTTTGAAATTTGAGGACATTTACAGTATTTTTGATTGAATAAAGTGCTTTATCTGAAGCTAAAATATATATAATATGCATGGAATATGAATTCTTTAATTCATGCTTTTAAACCCATTAAAGACGGAATAAACTCTCTCGCAATATATATTGAAAGAGTCCATTTTCAATTTTAGGTATGTCATATAGATATTCCTAAAAATGGTTAACTATTTGCAAACAGTGGAAACCGTGATCAGACACTACATTCTGCAGCATCTGATCTAGGTCTGCACTGTTTGCCAGTTATTTAGGGTTCTCCAGTCTTCAATGGGTTAACCCATTTTTGTATGGAAACCTCAAAAAGGGTAACTGTTAAACAGTGCAGACCCAGATAAGATGCTGCAGAATGCAGCATCTGATCTGGGTCTACACCGTTTGCATTAATTACAGGAATTTCTATAAAACATAGTAATAATAAAAAACTAACCAGACCATCTTCAACTGGAAACCGATCAAGCCAATGAGTTGTGGTAGAAGAGTCCACTTGATGTAAATGGGTTAAATACATGCACACCAAACGTAAAAATGCAATACCGGTAACTGCTTTTATTATCACCTGAGCATAACAACTATGCATCTACTAGTGCAGTACTGAAACTTCTTTAATTCAGACTCAGATTTTGAAAACTATAAAGGCCCTACACTTAATTATCAGAGGGTTGTTGAGACAAGTAACTGGTGATAATTCTGGGATAATTTCCTCCAGCTCTCCATAAAAAACATATGTTGTTGTATTCATTAGAAGCACCTTGCAGAGGCGCTTCTAATGAACACCTTATCAACCCCTTATCATACTTTATCTAAAATTTGAACAAATACAATTTACTACCCAATGTTGTGTCTAAAAGTAGCTGGATGAGTGGCAAGCAGTGCAGACCCAGATGAGACGCCGCAAATGCGGCATCTCATCTGCGTCTGCACTGTTTGCTCAAGGCCTGTCTGACCAAATACATACTAAAGTATAACAAATGGTAAAAGTCATATTCAGACAGACAGGTAAAATTATGACCAAATCTTTAGTAATTACTAATCGATTATTGATCACAATTGCAGGACTGATAAACGATTATCTTTTTGGCTCAGATTAACCAGCCTTACCCACAACGTAAGTTTTTATGAAGAAATAAGAAAAATTAGCACAGAATTATCATCAGATACTCTTCCTTAACAAGTCCTCAGAGTTCTGCATTATATTATATTACAACTTCTTTCATTGATTTTCATTGTTTAGTATTTTTACAATATCTACAGCTGTGCATGAGTCTTCATGTGCATTCTAGAAAAAAGAAATGTGTTTTCAGGTGAACTAATTTACCCATCGCTTGCACTGTCAGTTTAACATACAATATACTTAAAGTTTACGACAATTAGCCCCACCCCAGGACATGAATCTGGGGCTTGGGACCACTGAGAAAAAGTCTATGGTTTTGGGAAGAGTCAAATAAAGTGGACCATCTACTTACATTGATTAGGGTAAGTGAGTTTGTTTGTTTTAGTTGGCATTTTATGGCCAAGTCAACACTGTTGAGGTCATTTCAAGCAGGTCAGTTAACCTACTTACACTTTTTCTGTACAGGCTTACTCCTCTAAGTTGTTAACCTGTACTTGTGCACATAATTCTGTTCGTAACTGATAACTGCCATTCTTGCATCAGTGGAAGTGGTGGGTGGGGGAATGACCACAGAAATGGTAATATGATCAATCTCCACAAAGTCATGTAGATTTTACCAAGCCGTGATTTGAACTTGTGACCCCAAGATGTTCAGTCACACATGCTACCACTGCACTTTGGAGATCAGGAAAGTTAGATACATGTACACTCTCTAAGAGAGCAGCTGCTGTGCAACTTATGTTATGAAGACACACGTCATATTTACTCTGATAAAGCTCCCCTCTCTAATATATACCCTTTTTACATTTTTATGGGAAAAAGATGGCCAATATAATGGCATCTAAAATGACTTGATTACACAAAAATATGTTCATAAATATTTGCCAAAATTTTGTGTCAGGAGTATCTTTTTAGGGTTTGTGAATTGCAGTGCCCCTGGGGCATTTATTAGAACACAGTAAATGTCCTGTAATTTTGTACATACACAAGTATCTTATAAAATGGCATATGCAAACAGAGCAGACCAAGATCAGGAGCAGTCTGCACTGTTTGTCATTTCACAAATCATTTTAAGAAACAACTGCATAAAAAGCAAAATTTAGGCCCCAAAAGTGTAGAATAAAGTGTTCACAATATAAGGCTAGTTATAGTAAATAGGGTATACAGATATGGAGGTGTGCAAATAATCATTACAAAAACATGCCTATTCAAATATACTGAAAATTTTACCACCAAAAAAATGAAAATTTTCCCATAAAATTCTGATATTTTTCTTATTTCTGCTCAAAACATAGATTGTGGGTACTCATTAGAACTGCCTCAATGAGGCAGTGCTAACAAGTACCCACAATATGCTTTTGATCATAAATAAGAAAAATAATGTATACCCCTATAAATTCCAGTTTTACTATATAAAGTTGGGTTTAAGGGGGTCAAAATTATATAGGCATGTTTTCGTGATGGCTTTACATGAAGACTCTATGTTCCTAATCCAGTCTACAGCTGGGGCATAATATTAACGAAACCACAGATGATGGGGAATTGATATACTTTCAGGGGAGACAACTCTTTCAAGATTGTTTGGCTCCCTTCAGGAAAAGGGTTTACTCTACTCTACTTTACATTTCATGTCTGTCTAAGGAGAAATTCCAAAGCTTATTCTCTGGGAAAAAAAAGAAATATATTTCAAAATATTGTCTGCTGAATTTTTTACCCAGCATGCAGGATGGTAATAGATTATTGTAACTGCTGATAAAAGTTTTGCACTTATTCTCACCTGAGCCTGTTCTCATGTTATCAACATAATCTCCTTCATAACGGGCACCATTTGGCCAGCTAAATATCCCACGGCCAATTCGTTTATAATCCTGGACCTGTCCTTTGAAGTAAGCCCCACTCCTGTAGTTTACCTCCACTTCTCCGTCACCTGACAGTGGTTCAAAGGTGGCAGTCTGTAAACTAGGGAACTTTGTACTCCCGGAGCTGTATCTGCCGGAATATGTCATGTTTGTTAACTCTGCAGCTATCCCTGAAATGTTTAGAAAAAAACATTACCACATTTATGCAAATTTAGTACAGTTGACTCTCATTACCTCGAAGTCCAAGGGACTCTCTGAAATACTTCGAGATATATCAGATTTGCAGCACTGAGGAAAAAAGATAAATCAAACAACCACATTTCACAAATGAATATGTAATTTGACTCCTGAAAATAGAGATATACTAAAATATTGTGGAAAAGAGGAGAAAGTTCTCCTTAGGAGCAATTTCTCCTCTGTTCCACATTATTTTGTCACCTGTTGTCATAGTTTCATGTCAAAACAGGGACCAGATTTTCACTTCAACATAAGCGGTAATTCGAAATAAGCAAGTTCGAGCTAATGAGGTTCGAGTGTATTTGGACGGACAGTTCTGAGCAAACAGTGCTGCCCCAGATTGTAGCATTAAAAATTGATTAGACACCATCAGTTTTGTAAAACTGACTGATCACTGACTAACAGTGGACTTGTAGAAAGAGATATGTAAGTCCATGCTAATTTTTTTCTTGTTGGCTTGAAGTTTAGTCAAAGGAAAATACCATATTTGACCTTGTAACCATACAATGCACTTGGGTTTTTCAAAATTACTGGGAAAACATCTAGTAAAATATGTATCCACCTACTAAAAGTAAAACAAGATCAGCAAATGGCTTATTTAATAGTGCTTACACGATGTTTTGTGGGTTTTTTTTTTTCTGATTTTCTTTCTAAAAGCATATGCTGTGGGTACTCATTTGAATTGCATCAACAAGTTGATGCAATTCAAATGGGTACCCACAACATATGCCTTTATTAAGAAGTACACAAAAAGTACATGGCTGTAATCTGAAGACTATGGAATTGCTTGACTGTGCACTTATAGGGGTATATGCAGTAATTAGGTCGAATACAGTATGCTCGAAAGAGGAGAAATCAAAATCAGGAACTGTATGTATTTTAGGTCTGGTAAAACATTTTGTGTTTTGGAGCTAAGAGCAGGTCACTAAGTTTCAGTGTTCTTTTCACTTGAATATTTTATGCAACATTGTGGTTCCAGAGAGCTAGAGAAAAATGCAATGAAAGCAAATAATTAACCTGAGTAATATACATGATCCTAGGTAGATAATTTTGATATCTGCAGGTGAGATGCTGATAAGCTTCATGTAAAAACATAGAAGAACAAGGGTTCCCACAGGTGCAATGTAGCCCTACAAATCCGAGACAGAATTAAAACATTTGAAGATTTTTGCCAGTCACTTTTATTGAGTTGTCATAGTTTTCTTTTCGTCAAGTAGTGTGAATGAAACACTAATGAGTGCCATGCAGTTGCTAAATCTCTGAATGTCATTACACTGAGGTGGAAGATCCTTAAGCACATGTAGAGAGCTACAAGGGCTGGCACAATTAATTGGATACTGGATTAATTGATGGATAATCAGAAGAAAAGTAATCATCAATATTGCTTGCCTAATAACTGATTATTTGTGTTTATTCATAATTTTCATATCCAGTGAGACATATTCTTTCTGTCTTAAGTTTTTTGATTTGTAGTTAAATAAAAATAAACCCCACAGTTGATGATTTGAGCTTCACTATCACGGTTTAAACATAAAATATACTAAGATTTAAGCTCAGAAAGTAAGCCATCAAGGTAAGATAATGACCAAATCTTCAGTAATTACAAATTGATTATCAATCACAATGACAGGACTGATAATCGATTATCATTTTTGCTCCGATTAGCTTAAGCCCTTAGAGCTACATCTGAGAAAAACACATCCAGGTAATATGTTAATAAGCTTTAATGTAGTGAATAAAGCTTGTAAGTGAGGAGCCTACCCAGGAACCTATGTGCTGGTTAAATTAAATGAATAAATAAATGAATAATACATTTATTATTTGTTAATTTATGAATTTAGTTACCACCTATGGTAATTTTAGTTACCACCTATGGTGAAACATTACCACCTATATTATGGCACATTAAACTCATGCAAAATAATGCTGGAATGATACATAAAGCACTCGTAATATTTAAGTTGTTTAGAAAGTACTTTTTGTCAGAAAAATAACAAGGTATATACTAATTTGACAATGGGTCTATTTCTGTGGTCTGCATGCTCTGGCATCTCTCTATATCGAGTGACCAGATATTGAAATGTGACCCAAGCACAGTAGCTACATGTAAGTATTGAGTGCACTGGCCTTTAGAGCTAGAGGTACCAGGATCAATCCCAGACATGGGCAAGAGAATTTCTATATCTGAACCAAATTACTTTTGTGCCATTTGTAGGGATGACATGAAATTAGTGCTATGTCCTTCAGACAGATGTTAACTGGAGGCCCATGTGCAAGGAAAGTCACCCCCTGTGGGGGTTACAGAACCCTACAGTTATTCAAAATGGTTACCTGTAGGCCTTCATCCTGCAAACCTGAATCTGTCTAGAAAATATTTAGAATTGGGAGTCTGACAATGTTCTTATATTTTAAGGAATGCTGAGGCATAGCCTGAAGCCATATGGAAGAAAGCAAATAAGCATTTTGCACACATATAACTTAATTTCTACCTAATGGTATCAAAAATATCTGATGGCAAACATTCTTGTAGGTTATAACAGACATTGACATGTAACTGACCAGGAAATGGTGATGCAACAGTATTTCTACTTGTAGACTGTCTTTCAATGATAATAGATGTTATACTGTCAGAATACTGCTGGTTTTTATTTGGCTTTACTCCAGACAGAGGTTAGCTGTCATGACATTGCAAAGGCAGCACCAGCCCCTCAACTACCTTGTAAGTAGTAGAAGATCATTCTGTTTGTCTTCCTCCTGATCTAGATGGGAGGGACAGGTCTTTTAGATCGAACTGAATTTTTGTAGACAGATGGAGGTT
The DNA here is from genome assembly GCA_964016985.1 of Anodontia alba. Classification (NCBI taxonomy): domain Eukaryota; kingdom Metazoa; phylum Mollusca; class Bivalvia; order Lucinida; family Lucinidae; genus Anodontia; species Anodontia alba. The sequence continues at coordinate 10,944,275 of OZ024832.1, forward strand.
TGACTGATATTTACAATAGATATTCACACAATGTAGATCTATATTATGTCTGTGGCAGAAAGGTAGCCTGGAAACCCATAACTCCCTTCATGTAAGGTTGAGCAATTCTGCTTTCAAACTTTTGTTGCCACAATAATTTTCTGTATATATTTTTTTAAACATTTGACTAAATGCCTATGAGAATCTCAAAATTAAAGAAAATTAAAATTGCATCTTTAATTTCTACAACCTCGTAAATACATTGTATTAAGGGAACATTTAGGGCATATTCTCATAACTCTGTTCACTCAAATTTCATTGATTATCATAAGGCCAAAAAAAAATATGTGTGTTTCAGGTTACACATGGAAATTTAAAATAGGGACGGTAGATTGGAAAATATTTTTATTTTGTTAAAAGTTTTTATATGGGGTTAACAGGAAAACAATATGACCAAATGGGGAAATCCCCACAAAATCCTTTTAAAACTTAAGGCTCAGGGGTGAAAAATTAGGCACGGCCAAGTATCTGATACACAGATTTTATTTTAGGCAGTGTCTAGAGTGCCGGTACCAGCACCCTAGACTCGGAGGCTAGAGTGCCGGTACCGGCATTCTAGCCAATAGGTCTAGAGTGCCAGTACCAGCACTCTAGCCAAGTCTAATAGGGCTGGCTAGAGTGGTGGTAATATATTAATTCTTTGTTCTTTCTGCGATCTCCGCATCCGGGTGCATCTGCTGTTTTAGGTTTGATCTGTTCGCATGCAGCATATTGCACGTTTTACATGTTTGAGGGTCTTGGTGGGCTGTGGGTTGGAGGTGGGAGGAAGGGGTGAGGACAGCTCTGAAATTCTCTAATCAAACAAATACCCCATTGTAATAGTCTCTTTCTTTAACCTTTATCACTCTCTGGGCTAATTCAGCAGACGACAAATTTGCAATAGTTTTTTCTTATTTTCTCCCAGAAAAAAGGATTTGCCTTTTCATGCAAATTGGTGCCAAAACAGGATTTGATATTTCAAATGTCAAATCATGTTTGCTGGGGAAAAATGTGAAAAAATATTTCAAAATGTCGTCTGCTGAAAAAAAAAAATTCTATCTATATACCGGTATATAATGAAAAGCCGTCATTCTTTAAAAAGTCATTTTTTAACACTATACAATTATAAGCTTATAATATTGCCATGTCCGAGTGTTCCCACATGGCATATTGCATGTTTTACATGTTTGAGAGTCTTGATGGGCTGTGGATTGGAGGTGGGGGAGGGAGTGAGGACAACTCTGAAATTCTCCCATCAAACAAATACCCCATTGTAATAGTCTCTTTCTTTAATCTTTACCACTCTCTGGGCTAATTCAGCAGACGACAAATTGGCGTTAATTTTTTTTCCCAGAAAACAGGATTTGCCTTTTCATGCAAATTGTTGCCAAAACAGGATCTGACATTTCAAATGTCAAATCCATTACCGGCACTTTAGCCAGCCCTATTAGACTTGGCCGGAGTGCCTGAACCGGCACTCTAGACCTATTGGCTAGAATGCCGGTACCAGCACTCTTGCCTCTGAGTGTAGGGGGCCGGTAAGCAACCAGATTCATTCTATACGTATTTAACATATATAACTGTTCTGAATTGTTGAAACTGTTTACATTAAATCACATACTTGTCAGTGGAAATGATTTACAGTAACCACTAAATATTTAGGATTTTGGGACACTTTTTTTTTCTTTTTTTATGCATAAAACTGACAGTCAGTTCTGATATTCTCCATCTGCAATGTTAGTTATTTTCTATTAATTTCAATGTGATATAAATTTAAGAAATTTTCACATTACTCACAGTAGAGGGTAAACGGAGTTATGAGAGTAAACGGAAATTTTTATGAGACTGGCCATAAATGTTGGTACAGTATAATGTCAGTATTGCAAAAGAAAAGAAAGACAACAAGAGCTGAAGAGTTTCAGTTGTGAATTGCTAAAAAAGAAAACGCATGACTTCAACATATAGCATGCGTGAAAGGAAGCGAAGCGTGTAACCTTCTTATGTCTTTAAAGAAAGGAACTAAATATGCAAGAATTTAGCAACAGAATCGTTTACAAATCTAACAGACCTTAAGGAGTTTTATTTTCCTCGGAAGTGCCGACATATTTCCGGTTTCCGCTCGCGCGTCGCTTGTTGCCTGGGAACAGAAGTGGGGCTTCCTGGTGGAATAGAATATAATAGAAATAGAAATAGAATAGAATAGATTTTGAGTTTATTTAGTATTCTAACACTCCTCGCCTATATAGCCAATGGTTAAACTCAGTGATATATTATGCAATAAATCACTGGGCGGAAACGCGCGACGCTATCTGGCGCCTTTCCGACGTCATTTCGACACGCTGCTGACGTCAGCCTTAATTTCTACGACGCTAGACTGTGTAACGTCGTCTTTCTCACTAAAGCAACGTAAGAAATGCATGTAAACGTCAGCGTTACAGTCAAAACTTTTGGCGGGATTTCTTTATTCGATGGCGGAAAGTTTGAAAAATCTAAAGGATACAATTACCTTTTCGTCGTTTTCTATGTGTTAGAATCGAAATAGATCAGCTCTTGTGCGTGATTTGTTGAGTAATAAATCACAGTTTGTCGGTCAGTTGTAAGAAGATAAATCACTCGCGCTCCGCGCTCGTGATTTGATCTACTTTACAACTGACCTCCAAACAGTGATTTATTACTCAACAAATCACTGCTAGAGCTGATCTATTTCTTAAATAAATCACACTTTGTCGGCCAGTTGTAAGAAGATCAATCACTTTCGCTCCGCGCTCGTGATTTGATCTACCTAACAGCTGCACTCCAAACAGTGATTTATTACTCAACAAATCACTGCTGAAGCTGATCTATTTCTTAAACAACAAAAAAAAAAGGTAAGAGAAAAGTCCAGGGAGTGCCAATCACAAATCGAAGCCCTTCCCAGACACAAAAAGGAAGAGGAAACCGACAAATCCAAACAGCACAAATCGAACAAACGTACGAAAAGCACTAAGATTAGCTCTCTCTTCCCCAAGCGAGGTAATCGCAATGCTAAAAGGACTGAAAACACAAGAATAAAATGACACAAGGTAAAACATAAAACAAATCGCCTCGTAGAATAAACCACAAAGCAACAAAGAGTAAGATTAACACCGGGACCACAACCTTAGAACGGACAGTAGAGTAAACAACTGGTGGGGGGTGGGGTGGGGGTGGTTAAAGCACTTTTACAGCTAGCCAACTTCACCCTGGGTCCCGATGCAACTCTTAATACAGAAATACATAAAAATTCGGTTCGCATTTAAATGCTCCCAACTCAGTCAATGCATCAAAGCGAAAACATAAAAATCAAATTAATCACTATAATAAACAAAGACGAGTACTCATGGCTAATTCTACTGTATGCCAGAGTAAATGTAAACCAATAGTTGAACCACGGTGGGCCAAGCCAAAGACCCATCATCAAGCCCCAACCCACTGGTTAAAGTTTTATGAAGAAGCCGTCATTGAGTCAGAGGCCCGAACCGCCGTCGTGCAATTAAAGAGTGAAGCATAGCCATCAACAATGGTTGGGTTGACAAGTAGGCATGCAGTCTGCCGCATAATATCCAGGCTATAGCCACGTCGTTTTTCTCGCGCCAACAACGTAAGAAATGCCTGTAAACATCAGCATTACAGTAAAAACTGTTGGTGGGATTTCTTTATTCGATGGAGGAAAGTTGGAAGAATCTGAATGATACAATTACTTTTCATTGTTTTCTTTGTGTTAGAATCGAAATAGATCAGTGTTGTGCCTGATTTGTTAAAACGTACGAAAAAAAGGTAAGAGAAAAGTCCAGGGAGTGCCAATCACAAATCACCCGAGTAATAAATTACAGTTTGTCAATCAGTTGTAAGAAAATCACCCGCGCTCCGCGCTCGTGATTTGATCTACTTTACAACTGACCTCCAAACAGTGATTTATTACTCAGCAAATCACTGCTAGAGCTGATCTATTTCTTAAAAAGATCTACTACCTTAATTCTAATGCCTCATGACTAAATTTACAAATAAGTTTTGTATCCACAGCACTACTTGGGTTCATCAGTCATAAAATAATTTAAAACACTCATTCGCATTGGGTTTCAGAACGGGTTACTTTAAATGTAGATTATTAAATAATGTAATCCGCAAATAGGAAACAATGTGCTTCATCTTCCACTTGACTGCACTGTACACAAATTCGCTGCTCACGTGGAGTTCTTGGTCTGAAGTAGCGGCCATGTTCAATTAATAAATCAAGGGCACTAATTGTAAAAAAAAAAAAAGTAAGTTTTGTAAGTTCTTTTGAGAACGATTTTGGGAGCCCAAAGGATAGATAGGATTGCAAATAGAAACTATCATATATGTTTTGTATTTATACAGCTTATTGTCATGTATTTGACGTTTAAATAAATTACATCTTCATATATGTCTGAACAATACTTCTTAAAAATCTTATGTGATACATCCCGGCAGTCCAAGTTAGTATCACTGATATTATGCACAGAATTTTTGCATAAAGGATAGACAGGATTGCAAACAGAAACTATCATATATGTTTTGTATGTATACAGCTTATTGTCATTTATTTGACGTTTAAATAAATTACATCTTCATATATGTCTGAACAATACTTCTTAAAAATCTTATGTGATACATCCCGGCAGTTCAAGTTAGTATCACTGATATTCAGTTTATGCATAGAATTTTGGATAAAAGCATAATAGCTCATGTAACCTTCATGATGGAGGAATTTGTCAACTCCATAAACTGTGAAAAATGGGTAGCTGGAAGCTTGTTTAAACGTTCACTGAATTTCAGTGTTTGGCAGATAATAAAATTTAATATTCATTCTCTTCCTAGCTCCAGTCTGGAAGCAAAGTTTGATGACATTTTATATATAAACCCCTAGTAAAAATTAACAAAATCTGTTATGTTTTGGGGTTTTTTTTATTTATTTATTTATTTATTTATTTATTTATTTATTTATTTATTTATTTATTTATTCAAAAGGAAGAGTATCTGATGTTTTATTTTTTTAATGGTAAAATCACTGATCCAAATTTCAGATCCATAAGTTAATATGAGACGTATAAGTATGTCAAAAAGTTTCAGTTCTAAACTGTTGCTTAACGCATCTGTAAAAACCTAATTGCCATTTAGTAATGCAAGCTCCGCCTCTCTTAGATTCCGCGAGTATGTGTGGGTATGTGTTTTTCAGTTTTTTAGCATTGCGATTACCTCGCTTGGGGAAGAGAGAGTAATCTTAGCGCTTTTCGTATGTTTGTTCGTTTTGTGCTTGTTTGGTTTTGTCGGTTTCCTCTTCCTCTTGGTGTCTGGGAAGGGCTGGGGTTTGTGATTGTGGCACTCCCTGGACTTTTTCTTACCTTTTTTTTAAATGTATGTTCCATGCAGAAGTATTTTAGTGGTCTTGTGTATTGGGTGCAATAAAGAAAGTAAACCATTCCTTCTGGGTTTGTTACCTTTTTCAGCGTTATATAAACTACCCTGATATGGGTCTGCACTGTATAGCCGCAGCATCACGAGTACATTACAATGGCGACGAGAATGATGCTAAAATGATTGATGCTAACGTTATTTGAGGATATATATTGTGACACTGAAAAACAAAAGCTATGACCGGACTACTTCCATCTCCAAAATTCGACGTATAGTCGGACGAACATTCTTTAGGTATAGGATGGAAGACGTATCTTGCACAGCTAGAAAACTTATTATATATAGTGTTGGATTAAGCATTGAAAACAGCCATCAAAGCAACTGCTTACTCAAAAGAGGACCTTTTAGTGGTTCAAAGACAGCCACAAGTCAAAATTCGCGACACTGCAGGAATTGTGATGGTGCATTCCCACATCAATCAAAGTTCCCAGTATTTGGTATGAAGTGTCATTATTGTCATAAGCCTAATCATTTCCTATCAGTGTGTAGAAAACGAATTAAAAGTTCTCGTCTTAGGCAAACGTTACGTGAAATTTCAGGACATTATAGTGACATTAAAAGTCGGGGATCGGATATCGAAGTGTCTTTCGGACTTAAAACTCAAATAAATTATGTAAGTGGCAAGTTTCTTAAATTAAATTTGAAAGTAAATGGGATCAGCATAAATGCACCAAATGACACTGATTTAACTTTAAATATCATCCCTGAGAGTGTCATTCAGAAAATGCGACCTAGACACAGACCGCAAACGTCCAGGACAAAAGTTAATGCGCTTGGACAAAAGAAGCTTTTGCCTATAAAAGGGAAATTTACATGTACCGTAACAGTAAAGAAAAGATTCGCCACTGCAACAGTGTATGTTATTGCAGGAAATACAGACACAATAATTAGCTATGAGAATGCGGTTGAGTTAGGAATTTTACCAGTTATTTGTTCTGTATCGAAAAATAAATACGAGGAATGGTGTCATAAATATTCCGATGTATTTCAAGGTCTCGGAAAACTGAAAGATAAACAAATAAATTCCATGTTGATAAAAATGTTGTTCCTGTAGCACAGTCCGAGGCGCATTCATTTCCATGTAAGGGATACAGTTAAAAAGGTATTAGAAAGACTGGGAAAATGGACGTTATAGAAAAAATAGATGGGTCGATGCCCTGGGTTTCGAACTTGGTTGTAGTACCAAAGCACAATGCCCCAAATGAATTAAGACTCTGCGTGGACATGCGTAAGACCAAAGAAGCTATTAAACGTGAAAGACATGTGACTCCTACTACTGACGATATTATTTTGGTCTGCGTCGTTATAAACGGCTAAATTTAGGTGTCAGTGCGGCCCCAGAAATATTACAGAATGAGATTCGTCTAGTGGAAGGATTACCGGGAACTTTGAACATCAGTGAGGACATCTTTATACTTGGAAAACCCCGCGGAGAACATGATCAAAACCTAAAGAACGTTATTCAGAGGTTACGGCAGAAAATTCTTACTCTGAACAAGTATAAGTTTGAGCTCGGAAAGAACTAAATAAAAAATTATGGATACATTTGTTTTTGGAGCAGGGATTTTCTCCTGATCCTGCGAAGGTACAGACATTCACAACTGTTGAAAGGCCGAATAATCAAGTAGAAGATAAGAGTTTCCTAGGAATGACAAACGATGTTTCACGGATCATGGCAATTATTCCATAACAGCAGAACCTTTGACAGAACTAACTTAGCAAATCAAAAGCTTGAGTTGACGTCCGAGCCTTAAGTCCTGTCGAGCTGCGATATAGTCAAACAGAGCGAGTCTTGTGCCTGGGGTTGTGAGTATTTTAGACTCTTCTTATTTGAAAAATAATTCACTTTGATGGTCACAGATCATTGCCCTCTGGAATCCATTTTCAATAACATAAAACAGATTCAGTCAGCTTGTTTAGAACGATGGAGATTAAGATTAGCTGCTTATAATATTATGGTTAAAGATAAGACAGGAAAACAAATGATATCAGATTATTGCTCTAGACATTCCTATCATCCGCACGCGACTATAAAATGTTGCTGGGATTATGTTACTTTTCTGGCACATGCTGCACTGCATGCCTCATTAAAATTATCAGATGTTGCGAAAGCTACTGATAAAGACTGTGCACTACAGTGCGTTATGACCGCATTGCATGAAATGCATGGCAAAAACAACCTTGTAGCAAGGACGCCGGATTTAAACGCTATTTAATGAACTGTCAGCCGTTCAGTGGATAAAGGTACTGTTCTCTTACGTGGAACTACATTGTGTATACCAGAATCTGTCCAACGACATGTCGTGGGGTGGTCGGGTGTGGCGAAGGTGTCGTGTATCTTACGTCAATGGGGCGCCCAACTGATATTGGCTTATAGTTGGGCAAGGCCTGCTGTCCTTTTAGCAGGTAAGGATAGAGGGAGGATGTTTTTATTTTTTCTGTAACTTCACTTTCACTACTGTTCTTCTTCCCTGTCCCTCTTTTTCATCTCCTCTACTATCTCTTCTTTCTCTTTTCTCCCTTTCTCTGGGAGACGAGACAAAATGACTCACAAGGGTTGACGTGTCGTTAAACCTCAAAACAATCAGTCAGCAAACGACACGTCGTGATCTGGCCCATGAAGGACATCGGGGTCGGGTCGAATGTAAGACATTATTGAGAGAAAGCTGTTGGTTTTCTTTCATGGACAGGCTTGTCGATGAAGTGTGCAAAAACTCTGTACAGTAAGTGTCAGGCGTTTTCTACAAAAATCACACCTGATCCTATCTAACTCAGCGAATTACCAAAGCAACCATTTGATGAGATATTGTGGTGGTCCGTTCCCTTCAGGGGATTATTACATCTTAATTTTAGATGATTACAGTTGCTACCCAAAAGTAGAGAAACTTACCAGTTTTTCTGCTCGAACAGTCATTCCGCATCTGGAAAATGTACCAGTATATCTGGGGTATTTGTTCTGTTTGTCGCACGGATAATGGACCTCCCGTTTAATGGACATGAATGAAGAATCTGCTTCATACATGGGTTTCCATCACAGAAAGGTCAAATCCCAACATCCCATGGAAAACTGTATTGTAGAACCATCGCAGAAAGCAATCAAAACTTCTGTAGCCAGAATTGAAGTATAAAACGAACTGCACAAATTTCCGGATAATTAGTGTGATAAGTGTGTGTACTGCAGGTCATAATAATACCTGTTTTGAAATTAATATAGTGCTTCATCAATTCTTTTCTCGATTTAATGTATTTTATTCAAGTTTGGATTAAACAGTATAATACAGAAAAATATATGCTTGTGATGATTTTAGCACTCAATTTCGTAAAAACCACACTTCGATATATAAATATATATTTAATACAAATAAAGATGACGTACACAAAAAGTGAATGGACGAATTTCAAAATTTATTCTCAAAGTGCCAAAACGATGACTTCAATGAAGAATTTATGGATGATATATTGGCACTGAACAAGAGTTTGAAGACTCAAATCCGAAGGAAATTCCAAATCCCATAATTCGATGCTATTAACGCCGATTTGAATAAAAATATAGAGGTTGATGAAATTTTGACAGTTATATCTAACGCCAAAAAGGGTAAAAGTTTCGGCATAGATATGTTACCTAATGATTTTTTAATTCGAACTCGGTATTGTTAATTCATACTCTGTTTGAAAAGTGCTTTGAATCCGGTACAAATGTATATTACCGGATACATGGAGTGAATGTGTCATCAAACCTATACCGAAAAATAAAACAAATGACCCTAGAATTCCTTAAAACTATCGTGGCATAAGTCTTATTCCGACTATGTGCAAGTTATTCAGTAAGGTTCTGAATAACCGATTAACAAAAGTTATATAATCGCTGGATATGGTCTGTGATGAACAGAATGGATTTAGAAAAACGAGAGCCTGTATAGATAATCTGTATGTATTAACGACTATTATAAAGAACAGAAAAAGTGCGTAATTTACCTACATTTGCATGTATGGTCGATTTTGCCAAGGCCTTCGATAAAACGGACAGGGAAATGTTGCTTTATAAACTATTTATAAACGGTTTAAGGGGAAAGATTTACCAATGTATTAAAGCAGTGTATTTATCTACCAAATGCTGTTTAAACATGAATACTGTCTTAACGGACTGGTTTTCAACGGAATCTGGTTTGAAGCAAGATGACAATCTGTCACCGACGTTATGGAATATATTTCTGACTGACCTTGTTGACGAAATAAACAATCTAAATGTTGGAATACCTATAGATAATCATATGCTATCGATCCTACTTTATGCTGACGATATGGTCCTTCTAGCGGAAAATGAACAGAATTTACAATTAATGATTCAAAAACTAGATGAATTCTGCTCGAAGTGGCGATTGACTATTAATGTGGATAAAACTAACATTATACATTTTAGACGAATAACAACACCAAGAAGCAACTATGAATTTAAATGTGGTAGTAAAATATTGTCATATGCATGCAAATATAAATATCTTGGGTGTATCCTGAGTGAATATATGGATTTTACAGTCACACCAGAATGCTTGGCTGAATCGGCAGAGCGGGTATGCTTATTAACAGATTTTTGCTAACAAACATATATCATTTCAAACTTATACTAAGTTGTACAATTCATGTATTTGTCCTATAATGGATTATGTTTCAGGTGTGTGGGGACACAAATATTATTCAAAATGTGACACAGTTCAAAACAAAGCCATTCGCATATTCTTAGGAGTCCACAAATATGCATCAAATGTAGCCATCCAGGGAAATGTTGCTTGGATTCCTCCTCATATCAGACGAAAACTTAATATGATCAGATTACGGCATAGACTCGTCAGTATGGATGTAGAACGTATAACACATAAAATCTTTTAATGGGTTACAAATTCTTGTAAACGTGGAACTTGGTCTTTTGACATTCAGCAAGTGTTCGCTGACATCAATAGATTACAGCTATATAGTAACAGACAAAGTTTTGATTTACATGCCATATTAAGACATGCTGAAACTGTCCTCATGGAAGCGGAAAAGCACAAATGGAATGTTGACTTTGATAAACAATTAAAACTACGCACATACAAACTGTTCAAAAGTGATTTTAAGTTAGAAGACTATGTACACATGGACCTATCTTTGTCACAAAGATCGATTCTTGCACAAATCAGGTGTGGAATCCTACCGTTACACATCGAAACTGGAAGGTTTGAAGGAAAGGCAGAAGCTGAAAGACTGTGCAAGTTTTGTGATACAAACTCAGTAGAATCAGAAACCCATTTTCTTTTCCAGTGCCCACTTTATATAGATCATAGAAACACTTTATATGATGATATTAGCTCGATTTACCCTGACTTCAAGGACATGGACTCAAACCGTTGTCGTCAGTTGTGCATATTAATGAATGACAAGCACTGTATACGAAAAACGATTCGTTACCTACAAAACTCGTACTCACTTAGGAATTAAATTCTATATAGTTAAATACTCTTCATCAGACATTCATTTCTTAAAGTCTCACTATACCTTTATCTTACATAATTTAGTATCAATATAAATGATTTTGTTGGTTCCCTACTAGTTATATGTATGTATATATTTGTATGTGTATTTTTATTATGTCCGATAAGCCTTTATGGCTGGGTGTATACGTTGTATCACGTGGCACGTTAATAAAGAAATTTATCTATCTATCTATAAAGATTGGGTACAACATAAATGTAATACGGCAGACTGCATGCATGGTAGTTAACCCAAGCACGGTTAATAACTTTGCTTCCCTCTTTGGTTGCACACAGGTGGCTAGGGCCTCTGACTCAATGACGGCTCCGGCCTAAAGACTTTTAAGCAAGTTGGTCGGTGCCTAATGCTCTGGCTCTGGTCGGGCCCACCTGTCCTACTGTTGGTTTTCTTTTGTTTCAGCATATCAGTTATTTCTCATCGTTCTCTGTATTCATTTGATTTGTATGCTCTCGGATGCACTGATGAGTTAGGAACCCTTCACGCAGACTGACAAATGTGTTGTGTATACCACGGCAGAACTAAGGGCGAGGGTTGTGGCCACGTAAAATCGATTTAAGCCCCCTTCCCCCCCGCCACCGCCCCCACCACACACACACCACCACCACCATCACCACCACCACCACCAGTGATACTTTTACTGATCGTTCCAAGGCGGTGCTTCCGCCGTGGTTTACTGTATCTGTCATTGTTTGTCTTTTCATGTTTGTCTTGGTGCAATTTTTATTTTGGATAGTCGTTTGGCCATTTATTTGGAAAGAAACTGTCCTTTTGGCTTTCTGCTTGTAGTGTTTTGATTGTGGTGCCGTTACTTTAAGTGCTTCCTTCTTTCCCTTTGGTGTCTTGGGACGGAAGGTGTTCGGTAATTGTATCGATTCCTGATCATTGCTTTCTTTTCCATTTATACAGTTGTTAAGCAAAATATTCTTTTTTTTTCTTTTTTTTTTTTATTTTCATATTCTTCTTTTGGATGTATTGCAACTTCATTCATTTGGAATATATAGCTTTGTGCATGTGTTGCTTTCATTTCCTTTCTCACCTGTTAAGATTTTTTTTAAATAATAACATCAGCTATGTCATAGATAAGAAAAGGCTATGCAGCATATACAACTTTGCTGATACATTACTTTACTAGTCCTCCAGGATATTGTTTCGGTCGTTCGCTAAATGTAATCAACATTTTTTCAGATTGTTTTGTAGTTTTCACATGTTTTGTTGTCATGTGAATATGTTTTATTTTTAAACGTGTGAGTTTTGTTAACAAACTGAGACAGTACGTCGATCAGGTCTGAAAAACGTCAAAAGTCAATTAACACGTTTTAATGGAACACAGACTCAGGGAAGTGAAACAAAACCATGTATGTGTAGATGTATCGTCTTACTTCAAGGACAGTGCGTCCATTTCAGATTAATTGCCTACAGTAGGTTTTGGGTTCACATACTGAAGAAAAAGAGGAATGTAAAAACTAAATGCGAATTAATAATGCAGGCTCTGCCTCTGCCAGATTCCGCGAATAGGAGTAGAGAATGTGTGGGTTGTATGCATATTGTATTTTAGCGTTCTTGTGTATTGGATGTCGCAAAGATAGTAATTAAACCATCCCTTCTGGGTGTGTTACCTTTTTTCAGCGTTATATAAATTACCCAGATCTGGGTCTGCACTGTATAGCCGCAACATCACGGGTATATTATGTACAACATCAAAGTCTAAAACTTAAGATTTTAGCAAAAACGAATCTCGTTCAAACTTTTTCTAAGACAAATGATTTGCAGCATGTTTTAAATTAGCATTATAAAACAATGCCACGCCAAGATATTTGTACTTCTCTACTATTTCAATTTCCGAATTGTATATCATACAATTCACCGATTTAGTGTCTATTTTACCATTACTAAAATAATTACTCTAGTTTTGTCTACATTAATTTTAAGCTTCCAGATATCAAAGTATATTTGCAAATAATCAACTTGAAGACAGGATTATAGACCTTCTTTATTTTCTGACAACCACACTAAAACTTCAGCATAAACAAGACAGTTAAAGCATGTGGAGTTTAAAGCAACTGGATCTGAAATAGAAGCATTAGATATTTTATTTATGTCACTGATGTAAACATTGAAAAGGTGGGTACTGTCCATTTCCTTGTCTTACACTTTTTTTTTTTCATATTTTGCCCATAGAAAACAGAAGGTTGTCTTTCTTAACTATGAATTTTGGAATTTGAGTACTCGTGTTTAACAACTTTATAAAGGTTGCCATTAATGCCTAATTTCAACAATTTTTAAAACAATCCTGATCGCCAAACTGTATCAAAGGCTATAGAAATGTCTACAAAAACATGCATTTTTTTGTTGTTGCATTTTTGTAAGTATTTATTCAAAATAATTTTAAATATATAGATACGGTCTGTTGTCCTATAACCGGGTCTAAATCCTGTCAGAAATTCATTATATCTTGGACCCAATATAGTATTATTAGGTCCGAGATTATATAGATTGTTGTTTTCCATATAAGTATTCAATCTGCACTGAAGCAATGAAGTGAACAATTTACCCAAAACTTGTCAAGCTGAGAGACCGATAATTATTACAATCATGAACCTCATTTTTTAGGCAAAATTGACACCAAGGGAATACTCCAGCTACCTGAAAAAGTTCCTGCTGCTAAAATTCTATTAAAAAGTTCAACAATTTGTAACAGAAGTATGTCACTTTAAAATTTAATGAATTGATTCAGAATTCGGGCTTTAGAAGCCTGGCTGTTCATTATTTTTAGGTTTATATATCCCCTGTCGTACTTCTTTACAAGTGAAGAAGTAGTCTAAGAGACAATTTGTATTTAATTAAAGATCTTTCATTACGAAAACACGCCTATTCAAATATATAGAAAATTTCACCTCCAAAAACTGAAAATTTTCAGATAAAAATCTCTTGATATTTTTCATATTTCTGCTCAAAACATAGAGGCGGTTCTAACGAGTACCCACAATATATGTTTTTGAGCAGAAATAAGAAAAATATTGTATACCCCTGTAAACCCCAGTTTTACTATATAAAAGTGGGGTTTAACGGGGTCAGAATTATATAGGCATGTTTTCGTGATGTAATGCAATGTCCTTGTTTTGTTCCGAATACAGTTCGGAGAGCTAATCAAACCAACCTGACATCTGTATTGGGATTGTTATATTTGTACTGCCTTCTTTTAAGTTGTCCAAAGTTTTCCAAAACATTTTTGGATCATGCTCGTACGATCCAGTTGACTAACAATTTCCTTGAAAAAGCTATTTTATGTTTCTTTTATATTCTTTTAATATGTGTGCCTCAAGCTTTGAAAAGCCATATTTAAATGTAGATTATCTGAATTCATCTGCAGCTTTTTGCCTGACGTTTTAATATTCTTTTCATGTAATGCAAATCGCCATTGAACCATTTTCTTTTATTTTTTTTCTTCTTCCTAATACTTCTGAGTCTTTTAAAAGTGCAAGGCTTAAAAGCAGCGAGATGAATAATGTTAATATTTTTTCAAGTTATTTTCTTCAATATGTATGACACCATTTTCTACATCCTTAAAAATTCTGTAATAAATCTAACAACAGGTAGTTCGAGTCATTAAGGGTTAGTCATCTGAAGGTCAAAAGGGACATGGCCAGAAGGCACATGGGGGTAATTTAGGAATGTCTTTTCGATCTGCTTTCAAATAACGATATGTTGAGTGGAATTGATAGAGTCACATCAATGAGGCGATTCTAATGAGTATACACAACACATATTTTCATGATAAAATAAGATGTCTTTAAAATATCCCTAAATATTCGGCTAGTAAGCATTCTTTATAAATCTATAGCGGACCGTTATCGGCCCGTCAGGGTAGCTGACGGGCCGATTACGACTAGCTATAGATTTATAAAGAATGCTAGCTGGGTATTTTCTTGAGCTGTCGGAAGAATTTACTAGGGACTCAAAACGATAAAGGAGCCATCGGTGTTCGAGTCATTGAAATTTTACTGTACTAGCCTTGTTGTCACCTGCTTTTGGACTGTCCGCTTTGTTTGTCGTTGTGTTTGTTTGTCCCGTGTATTCTTTGTGCTAGAGCTAGCATTATGATCACTGCCTTCAACTGCTGCCCACTTTGCATTCTTTTTGAACCGGGGCACAGCATTTCCTACAAGACTGCATGTGCGCCCAGCGAAGACTCAGATCAGCCTTCGCATCCGCCGCTGTCTGATCAGCGTCTTCGCAGGGCACTATGTGGGTAGCCAAGCATTCAAAGCGTCTTTTGGCGGACAGCAAAAACTTTGATCAGATTGCGCGGATGTACAGACTGATCTAAGTCTTCACTTGATGCACATGCAGTCTGGTAGGAAATGCTGTGCCCCGATTCATTTGTTTACAATATATTTTTGTTATGCTGGGACCCGCTTCAGAAGAATTGGGTGAAGCTGAGCGCTGGTTAAGCCAGGTTCAAACACCCTACAACTCCCCCCTTCCCCCCCCCCCCCCTCCACAGTCTAGCCCAGAAAATTGTGACACTCCAGCTATTTTCAAGTGTGTGTGTATGTATGTGCTTGCGTGGGAGTATGTTCATTGCTCTGAACTGGAACTCTCAAGAATTGGACTGGTTTAACCGCAGCCAATATTTTGTCGAATCTCAACATTACCCCCAACGTATGTACGCATGAGAGGACAGAAAACGAATGGATCTTTGTATCACCAGTAAGTCTGACCTCTGTTCCAAGGACCACGCGTTCGTATCCCATTCGGAGCCGATTACCTCTTACAATTGTGCACCTCCCACGATTGTGCGGTGCTCCTTTGCATAGATATTTGTCATGATTTCATCTATTTATCGTCCCAAAATGAGTGAAATACGTTAAATGGGGCGTTAAAACAATAATTCATAATTTGAACTGCCACGAGTAGTAATATAAATGACCTAATATTCAAGTTATCAGGAGTTTGAAAATACTGATAACAACTATATAAGGCAGACGTACCGTACAAACTCTGCTTATTCGAACAGACACGTTTGGGCAAACAGTGTCGACATAGATCAAACACAGGGGCGCCTGATCAGGGCCTGCACTGTTTGCCATTAAACCAGCAGTTTTTAAACACATTTGCAAGTAGCTAAACGGGCATGTTCAAATTTAGGACAAATATGGTATATGGTCCGAATAATTAAGTAAAATACGGTATGAAATTAAACGGTTACTAGTATCTTTGCATTATCTCTGTCAAGTCTCAGTTACAAAAAAAGACATTTTGTTACATATGTGTCCATAGTTGGGTAGCGCTGACTCATATGAGTCGACGCCGTGTCCGGTCGAGGTGACATCTCTTATGTTCACAATGTCCAGAAACTATCTCCATACAAAGAAGAAAGAAAAAAAAAACAACAGAAAACAGAATCAGACTGCACGCATGCGCAGATTGACTAACAGCTCGCACCTGCGACCAATGCCTTTTTTCTTGTCACGACTCGGGTGTAAGGTACAGGTGTTCCATAGATACAGTTACTACACATCCGTGGTTACCCAGTAAGCATTATTTAAAAATCTATTGCGGGCCGTTATCGGCCCGTCAGGGTAGCTGACGGGCCGATAACGGCCCGCTGTAGATTGATAAAGAATGCTAGCTTGGAAGTGTTTCTTGTAAAACATCCTCACCACAATGGTCTTATGTGTGAAAGTCTGGATGGGGGTCCTGCTCTGCGTTCAAATATGCAAGTTACTCGCGACCGTTTTGCCCTGGTTCCCTGCTCCTGATGGCGCTCGTCATTAGGTACAGGGATCCAGGACATTCTCTGTCACTTTGCACTTCTGAACGCCCTGGGTCAGATGAAAATTAGCTTTATATTCTCTTTCTTTGAAATTTTAGCATTCATGTAAATTGTCTCCTGTCCTATGGTCCTGTGGAGACAATTTGCATGAAATGTCAAAAGCCTATTTTCTGGGAAAAAATAAGAAAAATATTTCAGATTGTCATACTCATATATTATGTGACATATACAGAAAAAAACAACAGGGTTAAAGTATCATGATACAGTATCGTATCGGACACTTGATATCGCGATAGTTTTCTTCTGATGATAGCCAGCTCTAGCCCGATGAAAGCACATTGCATGAAACTGTATCTACGTAAGTCGTCGAATTTCAGTCGGTGTTTTCTACAAGGCATTACTACAACAGCCGGGCCCCATAGAGCAATCGGAAGCGCGTCTGACTGCAGATCCAGGGATCGCAAGTTCGAATTTTTTAACTCAGTCACATAACTTTCATGAAGATTGATCATAAAATCATTTGTACGGCTATTCTTTTCCTTCCGGTGATTCAAGAAAGGCAGTTGTCAGTTACTGGCGAAATTATGTGCAAACCTTACGAAAACACGTCCATTCAATATGATGGCACTTTTTATGGCTGCAAAAACGAAAAATTCAGATGAAAAAAATATGATATTTTTGTTATTTTAGCTAGAAACAGAGATTGTGGGGTACTCGTTAGAACCGCCTCACCCAGACGGTTCTAACGTGTATCCACAATCTCGTAAACTGACCGACTCGGCATAACCTTAAGTGTTGACTGGGTCGTTAAATCTGCACCAAACCTGACAGGTGTGTATAGATTGATATTCTAGCAGTACCTAAGGGGGTGGATATACGCATCAAAGGGAGGTAACTCTATGAAATATACTCTAGCAGTACGTAAGGGGTGTTTATATACGTTACACTGAGGTAACTCTATGAAATATTTTGGCCTTTCTTCTGTAACGGAGTTTTCTCTGAAAGGAAAGAATTTTGCAAATTCTTTCCTTTTATAGTAGACCCTGCGGCGTGTGCAGGAAAACAAGAAGGAATCACACAAGCCGCCTCCTATATTATAAATGGCGGAAAGACCATTACGAAAATGCGCCTATTCTAATATATAGAAAATTTCATCTCCAAAAAAAAAAAACTGAAAATTTTCAGATAAAGAACTCTGATATGTTTCATATTTCTGCTCAAAACATAGATTGTGGGGTACACGTTAGAACCGCCTCGGCGAGGCGGTTCTAACGAGTACTATAATCTATATATATAATTGTCGTCGTCGTCATTGTTGTTGTTGTTGTTCGAATATTCCTTAAGCCGGTGCTGGGGTGCGCATGCAGTCTCGCAATTATTATATATATATATGATGAGACGTTAATAAAACCAAGTTTCTGATTTTCGTTCTTTTGTGCGGTCTTTGTTCCCAAAATCAACCTTTTTTAGATTTTTATTTCATATTCACGTTCTACGTTTAATATGTTTTATGACTGGCATAAGGTTATGAATATCACATAGTCCTGGCTGATAATTCTGTCTCAGTTTTCACTCACAAAATATTTAGGATAACATATTTGTCAATCAACTGTAGATACTGTGAAGGCGAGTATATTACCTAAATAAAAACTGTCAATAGTCAAAACTTGAGGATGTAAGGTATGTTTTTAGCATAATCGAGCTGCCATGAGAAAATAGATCTTTATAAGGGGACTGAATACACTTTCAAGGGAGGCAATTTTTTTTTTCAAAAGTACATTGCCTCTCTTCTGAAAAGGAATTAACTCTAAAATGAAAGAATTTGCTCCCAAGAAGAGCATATTTTTTTTCTTTTAGAGAGAGAATTAGCTCTATTTGGGAGCGATTTTGTTTTCCTTTTAGAATATACAGTCGAACTCCAATGGCTCGAACATCTTTGGGACCATGGAAATTTGTTCGAGATACGGGTAGTTCGAGCCACTGAGGGTTAATCATGACGCCAGGCCAGGAAGGAAATGACGGTAATTTAGGGATTTTTTCGACCTTCTAGACGATAATGGCATATTGAGTGTACTCATTAGAATCGCCTCGATGAGGCGATTCTAATGAGTACACACAACATGCAATTTCATGATAAAGTAAGAAAAAATCTTTAAATATTTGTTTTCTTGAACTATCGGAAAAAAATCTTAGGGACTCAAAAACGAGCCATCGGTGTTCGAGCTATTGAGGTTCGACTGTACCCCTTTTAAGAAGGGACTTGGTGTGCTGAAAAGCTTTCATTGTATAAGAAGTCACAAAAGGTATCTCCCTTGTCAAAAATGGCTAAAATACTAGCTCTTACATATGGATAACATGCATGCAGTCTGGGCCGTGCCTTCGTTGTTTGCTTACAATCAGCCTGTGCATGTGAACAGTGTGCGAGGATCTTCGCTGCCCGCTCACAGGATCAATGAACACGGTAGACTATGAGCCGGGTACACCTCCTACAGAACTGCATGTGCGCGCAGCGTAAATACAGATCAGCTTACGCATATGCGCAGTCTGATTAGTATTCGCTTCCGCCTTAAGACGCTTTGGATCCTTGGCTACCCACGGTATGCCCAGCGAAGACGCAGGGCAGACTGTGTGGGTGCGCAGGCTGATCTGAATATTCGCTCGGCGCACATGCAGTCTTGTAGGAAATGCTGTGGCCCGGCTTATAAGAAGGGACAGCGAAAGCCCTAATTAAACTGCGATTATGTGCAGGCGAATTGCGACAAGGACCCATCTTTAGCTCACCTGAGCACGAAGTGCTCAAGGTGAGCTATTGTGATCGGTCAGTGTCCGTCGTCCGTCGTGCGTCGTCCGTCGTGCGGCGTCAACAATTTGCTTTAAAAACCTACTCCTCCTACACCCCGGGCCAGTTGATTCGAAACTTGGTAGGAAGCATCGGGGTGATTTATAGATCAAAAATAGTTAAACTCGTTCCGATCGGAAATCCAAAATGGCCGCCATGGTGGCCATCTTGAAAATCTATTTTCGCTTCTCCTCCTGAACCAAAATACCAGTTGACTTGAAACTTGGAAGGAAGCATCGGGCTGACTTGTAGATCAAAAATAGATAAAATTGTTCCGATCAGAAATCCAAGATGGCCGCCGTGGCGGCCACCTTGAAACTCTATTTTTCGCGTCTTCTTGTGAACCGAAAGGCCAATTGACTCGAAACTTGGTAAGAAGCATTTGGGTGACGGCGGCCATCTTGAAAATCTATTTTTCACTTCTTCTCCTGAACCGAAAGGCCAACTGACTCAGTTGAAACTTTGTAGGAAGCATTGGGGTGACTTGTAAATCAAAAATAGCTAAAATCATTCCGATCCGAAATCTAAGATGGGCGCCAAGGCATTTTTCGCTTCTTGTCATGAATCAAAAGGCCAACTGACTTGAAACTTGGTAGGAAGTATCGCGGTCACTTGTAGATCAAAAGTAGACTAAATCGTCCCAATCTAAAATCCCATCTTGAAAATGTATTTTTCGCTTTTCCTCCTAAACCGAAGGGCCAGTTGACTTGCGACTCAGTAGGAAGCATCAGGGTGACTTGTAGATCAAAAATAGCTAAAATCGTTCCGATCGGAAATCAAAGATGGCCGCCATGTTGGCCATCTTGAAAATCTATTTTCGCTTCTCCTCCTGAATTTAAAGGCCAACTGACTCGAAACTTGGTAGGAAGCATCGGGGTGACTTGTAGATCAAAAATAGCTAAAATCTTCCGATCCGAAAACTATTTTTCGCTTCTCCTCCTGAATCAAAAGGCCAGTTGATTTGAAACTTGGTAGGAAGCATTGCGGTGACTTGTAGATCAAAAATATCTAAACTCCTCCCTATCGGAAATCCAAGATGGCCGCCATGGCGGCCATGTTGAAAATTTATTTTTTGCTTCTTCTCCAGAACCGAAAGGCAAATTGACTTGAAACTTGATAGGAAGCATCATGGTGACCTGTAGATACATTTGCTAAAATTGTTCCGATAGGAAATCCAGGATGGCTGCCATGGCCGCCATCTTGAAAATCTGTTTTTTGTTTCTTCTCCTGTACAGAAATGCCAGTTGACTTGAAACTTGGTAGGAAGCATCCGGGTGACTTGTAGATCAAAAATAGCTAAAATCATTCCAATCAGAAATCCAAGATGGACGCCGTGGCGGCTATCTTGAAAATCTATTTTTCGCTTCTTGTCCTGAACCAAAAGACCAGTTGACTTGAAACTTTGTAGGAAGCATCGCGACGACTTGTAGATCAAAAATAGCTAAAATCGTACCTATCTATCTGGTCCAAGATGGCCGCAATGGCGTGGCGGCCATCTTGAAAATCTAATTTTTGCTTCTTCTCCTGAACCAAAAGGCCAGTTGACATGAAACTTGGTAGGAAACATCAGGGTGACTTGTAGATCAAACATAGCTAAAATTGTTCAAATTGGAAATCCAAGATGGCCGCCATGGCGGCCATCTTGAAAATCTATATGTACTCCGAAAGGCCAATTGATTTAAAACTTGGTAGGAAGCATGGGGGTGACTTGTACATCTAAAACAGCTAATATTGTTCAGATCGCAAATTCAAGATTGCCGCCATGTTTAAAATCTATTTTTAGCTTCTTCTCCTGAACTGAAAGGCCAATTGACAAGAAACTTGGCCGCTATCTTGAAAATCTGTTTTCGCTTCTCCTCCTGAAGCAAAAGGCCGATTGAAACTTGATAGGAAGCATCGGGATGACTAGTAGATCAAAACAGCTGAAACCATTCCAATCGGAAATCCAAGATGGCTGCTATGGCTGCCATCTTAAAAATCTATTTTTCGCCTCTTCTCCTGAATCGAAAGGCCAACTGACTCCAAACTTGATAGGAAGCATCAGGGTGTCTTGTAGATAAAAATAGAGCTAAAATTGTTCCGATCAGAAATCCAAGATGGCGCCATAGCTATCTATCTTGTAGATCTATTTTGCACCTTCTCCTGAGCCGAAAGGCCAATTTATCTGGCAATCAAGTGAGCGATAGAGGGCCATCTTGGCCCTCTTGATATGATTTGCTTTGGATCTGATTTGGATTTTACGGCCTGGTCAACAGTGTTAAGGTCATGTCGAGCCGGTTAGTAAACCTCTTACATGTACGCTTTTCCTGGGCAAGCCTAGCCTAGCCCTGTAAACGGTTACTCGATATAGTTGACTCTCTTTATTTCGGTCGAAGGGACTGAAATATTTCGAGATATCCGTACCTCGACATATCAGATTTGCAGAATTTAGGAAAAATACATCAAACAACCACATTTCACAAATGAATATATGATTTGACTCCTGAAGTTAGGGATATATTGAAAATATTGTGGAAAAGAGGAGAAATTGCGCCTTAGGAGCAATTTCTCCTCTTTTCCACAATATTTTCTTACCTGTTGTAAGATTTCCATGTTTAAACAGGGACCAGATTTTCACTTCGAGATAAGCTGTTATCTGAGATAAGCGAAGTCGGGATAATGAGAGTCGATTGTACTTGTGCACATATTTTTTGTGAACTCACTGTAATCGCCTCGATGCGGCTATTCTAATGCATCGCACATCATACATTTGCATAATAAAATAAGAAAAATCCCTCAAATATACCAAAATACCGAGTTCGAATCAGCCAGAGTAAACGAACTATCGGTGTTCGGATCATTGAAGTTATAATGTATATCGACGGACATCGAAGTTCTTTATCAGACTGCGAGGATGAACAGGTTGAACTGGGCCGTCGCTGTCCGCATAATGTAATAGGGCCCCGTTTCCAACATGATATGGCTTTTGATTCGATTTGGAGTTTTCCGGCCCATTTAACACTATCAAGGTCATTTCGAGCTGGTCAGTAAACTGCTCACTTTTACTGAGCCAGCTTAGTCCTTTTAACTTGTACTTTGTGCACATACTTTGCCAGAATGACAATTGCCCTTCTTGAACCAGCGAAAGGGGGTAAGGGATGACCTTAAAAATTACTTTATGATCAAAAGATATGAGGCTGGTCGAGTCTTACTTGCGACCCCTGGATCTGCAGTCGGACGTGCTACCGACAGTGCCGTGTAGTCCGGCTGACAATGACTTATTTGAGCCGCAACGTTCGAAAACGTAACTGATGTAATATAGGGATCAAATATGGTTTTTCATGCATTACCATTCGCCAGGTCCCGAGGGAGGTGTTGAAAACCGAGCCCTAGGGACCTGGCGAATGTTAATGCATTGAAAAACCATGTTCGATCGCTATTATTGCATAAAAACTGAAAATATTAGCTACATTTCGCGTTATTTCTTGCACTATTTTATTTCACCTTTTCACCGATGTCTCGCGCAGTTTCCACGGACTATGCTCGTTCGAGGGCCGGGCAGTACACATCTCGTAACGGCAGCAAATCTGTGGCCCCGGTACGAGCAGATTGAAAGTTGCGTAGCCGTGCATTAACAGCGCGTGAATTGCCTTGTAAATACACGGCTTTTCGACGGTTAATGCACTGCTGTTAATAACGTGCGACACTGCTTTTTATGCAATAATGATGCAATAAGTTATAGATAAACCATGATTATTGTCGAGGTTTTGGGTATACTGTAAATTATACCATAGTTTGGTGACCTTTCACTGTCTGACCCCAAACGAGGCGGAGCCGAGTTTGGGTCAGACAGTGAAAGGTCACCAAACTATGATATAATTTACAGTATTCCCAAAACCGAGACAATAACATGGTTTATCTGTTTTAACCAATGTATGGGACTGTTTTTTTGTTTGTTTGTTTTTTTGTTTTTTTTTTTTGTTTTTTTTTTTTTTTTTGTTTTTTTTACAAAAACTATACTTTTATTTATTTAGTATATCTTTTTCTACTTTTTTATTTATATATTTTTGTATATTTTTATGGTAAAGTGGTAACACCTGGTCTGATGTAATGCTGGGCCCATTGACCTTATGTACTTAAAATGATGCACCATCCCGCCTTTTTTTAATTAAACTAACAGGCACTACTGCTAAAATCCGATTGGTTGCAATCATGTCAATTAAAAGAAATTACATCAGCATCTTAATTTGGTCAAATTTTGGTGCAGTCGGGTTGGTCAGCTGTAGCTTTGGTCATTATAATATACTCTAGACAGACTGTCTGGTTTATGTTTTATTCAACAAACAAAGAATGTGTCATTTTAAAATAGAAAGTTGCTCAGTGCAGAAGTGATTTTGAAGTTCCTTTACCACTCTCTGGGCAATTTCAGCAGTCAATATATTTGATGATACTTTTCTCATATTTTTCCAGCCAACGCAATTTGACATTTCATTCAAACTGATTCTTTTGGAGGCAGTTTGCATGAAATGTCAAATCCAGTTTCCTGAGAAAACAATAAGAAACTATTTCAAAATGTCATCTGCTGAAAATTGATGGTTAGCACTCATTTAGCAATTTCAGCAGACAACATATTGATGATACGTTTATTTTTTCCAGAAACAATTTGACATTTAGAGACAATTAGCATGAAATGTCAAATCCTGTTTCAAAAGAAAAACAAGAAAATATTTCAGAATGTCTGCTGAAAATTGATGCTTAGCACTCTTGGTACAAAATTCAACATACAACATTTTGAAATATTTTTTCTTATTTTTCTCAGAAAACAAAAACCTGTTTTTTGGGGAAAAAATATCATCAATTTGACATCGTCTGCGGAATTAGCTCAGAGGGTGATAAAGGTTAAGACGCACTGATGGGTTGACAGTCATTCTAAAGAACACCTTTGAGATCTATAAATAAACCATGGAATAATTTTCAAAACTGAAAATTATCCCATGGACCAGCTATTGTATAATTGTTGGTTATTGAAAATTAACTTTAGATTTATTTACATAGAGACAATGGAACGTCCATTGGTTAAGTCTTAGTTATACCATGGTTCGTGCGCATGTACGATGCGATAATGCACGAACGTCAGCGAGTGCATTATCGCACGTACATGCGCAGAACCATGGTATAACTGATTTATCACATTTGCATGCATGTAGACCATCTACATCGCGAGATATTTCATGCTGAATGTTGGGAATTTAGGCCACTATGTGATAAGTTTATATAAAACGTCTCTTCTGACATGTGCGCCCAACGAAGACTCAAATCACACCAGGTGATTTGTCTTCGTTGGGCGCACATGTCAGAAGGTACGTTTTCTCACATTGCGGTTCGTATCTTCTTTCAGACCTTTGAGTCAAAGTTATGTAGTCAACGAAATAATTACAACGGAGACAATCGTTTCATTGCAAGTGACAATGTCATGGAAGTGGGAGGAGAAAGTGTCTTGTCAGTATCTTGCATGGTCGATTAGAATAATTGTTTTTGCGGTTGGCTTACTGCCAACATGTCTTGCCGACTCCCCTATATTGAAGGTCACGCCTCCAAACCAGGCATCAGAAGCCGGAAATGACGTAGTTTTTGAATGCGCATACTATCCGGAAGACAAGATGAAAACAAAACTTCTTGACTGGTTACTTCCGGAAGGGGCATCTGTGATGAATATAACCAGAAACCAGTCGAAAGAACATGATATAGGGATGTATGAACGATTTAGTATCGAAAACGGCAAACTGACCATCAGAAATGTTTCGGAAGCAGACGAAGGATATTACACTTGCAAAAACAACGACGGGTCTCTGAGCCATAAATCCAGGTTAAGAATATATGAAATGCCAAATTATTTCACTGAAGGAATGATCGTAGTGGGCGTAAATGGAGGATTGATTCTAGTCTTTCTGAGTTGTTTCATATGGACCTCCTGTGTATCATGGAAGGAATACAAGAGGCAGATAAAATTAGAAAATAGTAGACTCGCAGATACACAACAATGGATCAAATAAATAAACAATGGATAATAAATAAGCAATGGGTAATAAACCCGTAAAGCGTGAAGCAAGTCTGTAGCAGACGACAGTCTTATTATTTGTCATTTTTAGAGAAAATAAGGCTTGTCATAACAGAAGAGTCACATGAAATGGTAAGCCTTATTTCTCTGAAGAAGAAAAAAAAATCACAAGATACATTTTTTTTTGATTGGTTTCTTATGTATTAACAGCGTGCCGGATACAGACTAGTGCATGTGGGGTTAGGGTTAGCGTTAGGGTTATTTTTGAGGGGCTGGTCTTGGCTTAGCCTGGCACCACGCTATGAGTTTTACATTTGTAATCTAACAAAGGTAAAACACTCCTCCTTGACTACTTTTATACACATTTTAGCTCCCCTACCAGTCAGAAACTCACGTATTAGCTCCCATACCAGTCAGAAACTCACGTATTAGCTCCCCTACCAGTCAGAAACTCACGTATCAGCTCCCTTACCAGTCAGAAACTGATCAGCCAAACCAGAGAGAAGGACATTCCAACAGATAGGATTTTTGTAAAATATAAATAGTTTTTATGCTGATTCATACATCAGTTAGACGGGTGCCAGACTAGTCTTGGCTAGGCGTTTAACTATATGAGCCGTCAGGAAACGTACCTCTGGACACATGCGCCCAGGGAAGATTCAGATCAAAATGCGCATGCGCAGTCTGATCTAAATCTTCACTGGGCGTATTTTGGATAACCAAGGATGTTAAGTTTCTTCACGCGGACAACAGGGACTGATCAGTCTGCGCGGATGCGCAGGCTGATTTAAGTCTTTGTCGGGCGCACATGTCAAAAGGTACCTTTTTCTCGGAATCAAGGCTCATATGTTCGAACCGTAGGTGTTCCTGTTCGTTCGCTCTTTCTCCCAGTATCGGGAAAACGATTGCTTTCTAATTCGTAAAAACTGATATTCTGTGTTTTACAAAGTTTAATGCAGTCACCACCTTTTTACAGCGTATGTCATAAACATGATGAAGATACGTATTTTCGGCAGTATCATATTTTTTCTGAAATCTGCTGAAATAAATAGGGGTTTATGAAATTTGGAGTAGCCTATTCACTTAGTCAGTGTACCAAATTCACAGTCATATGGACTCTCATATTTTTTTTTTTTTTTTTTTTTTTTTTGTTATTATTGCTGTTTTTTGTTTGTTCGGGTTTTTCTTTTTGTTGCTGTTGTTGTTGTCGAAGGCAGAAGTAGGGCATATAGCATTTCACCGTGATGTTACGTCCGTATGTGCGTATGTCACATTTATAACCAGTCAAAACTTGGGTAACTAGGGTAGCTAGGAAGCTAAAACTTGGTATGCTACTTACCCAGATATTAGCCTTTACGTCTGTACTAGAGTTGCCCCTGGGCCATACCCTGGAGTAAGGCTAGGCGTCAATGTTTGAGTTTACATTGACATTTACGCATTTCTCTTGGAGGTCCGCGTTTTTCTTGGAGGTCATAACCTAGGAGGTACCTTTTACGCTTGAAAGTTGAAATTTGGTATGCTTCTTACTGTTTTATAGAAGATGTTGATGATGTATACTGTTGCCCATAGTCCAACTGCACTAAACCTGTCCACCCTGAGTTTATGAAACTGACGTTTCATTCGTTGGATTTGAACATGTCCATTTTGCAAACAGCAGTCACAATCAAAAATCAAAACAGAATAGCAAACAGTGTAGATCCTGATGAGACGGCTCATGATGAGCCGTCTCATCGGGATTTACACTGTTTGCACTGCTATCTGGTTTGTCTGGAGGGCTGAAAGGGTTAAAATATTTCAAAATATTTTCCGATGTTTCCTTAAATAGAGAAAATAGGGAAAACGCAAAGGTTTTGCTATTTTGCTATTGTCACTGTTCGATTTACTATTTACAGAAGTTTTCGCTGATACTTTGAAATAGTCTCAGAAAGTTTTTAATAACGCCCCCTACTTCGAAGGAGTAGGGAGGGCATATTCCTATGGACTTGCCTGTCCGTCCGTTCGTCCGTACGTCCGTACGTCATGCGTTTCTTGTAAACAAAAGATTTAAGGAACCATTTGAAGGCTCCATATTTTTCAAAAATGGATATTTTATTATCTAAGGTTTAATAAATTGATATATGGTATTAATACGATTATAAAATGTGGGTGGCATCTGACAGTCTGTAAAATATCAGTTAGTATCTCCTTCTTGAACTGGATCAAAAATGAAATGCTTTTTTTTTTATCGATTTCTAAATGGTTGGTAACATTAATTCAGAGACACGATAACAGTATTTTTTTTATCCAGTTCAAGAACGAGAGATTAGCCTAACTGAAATTTTACAGGCTGTCAGATGCCACAGTCTATGATTGTATAAATACCATTTATCAATTTATTAAACCTTTCTTGTATAATAAAATGTCTATTTTTGAGGAATATGGAGCCTTTAGGTTAGGCCCCTTAAATTTTGAAAGCTGTTTGGAATCAGTGTGTAGAAGATTTGATTCAATTTTGGTGAACGTTGGATGACTTTTGCCAGAGTTATGGCCCTTTTTTAACCCTCGCGTTTGTATCGACAAGTGTATAGTTGGAGGTGGGGGCATAGTGTTATACCAGCACAGTTCCCGTTTTGTGTGTAGATATTGTATCTGTCCCACTTATTCACACCATGCTCCGTCCTATATCAATATCTTAACCTTTACCACTCTCTGGGCTAATTCAGCAGACGACAAATTAAAGATATTTTTTTCTTATTTTCTCCTGTTTTCTGGAAAAATAAGAAAAAATAATCCAGTATGTTGTCTGCTGAAAATATTACCTAGAGTGTTAAGCGTTAACAGGATGTCTGTATAGGAAGGATATAAACATTTATGCCTGTTGAAACAAAAGGAAGACATATAACACTTGTCCTACTGAACCCAGATATACTCTGCCTTTGCAAACAGTGTAGATCCAGATCAGTTGGCTTCTGAAGAAGCCAACTGATCTGGGTCTGCGCTGTTTGCCTTTAAGTATGTGAATTTATAGCAAACATTTGGATCAAGTAATCTGATTGGCTGAATAATAAATCTGAAAATTAGAAGTGGGCGTGACATCTTAATTTATTCAGCATGACAAGGGATAAGGTTAAGTTTCCATATATAGGTAGTTTATTGATCTCCAGCTGAAGAGCGCTCGACAGGGAGATAAAAAATAAGTTGCATTCCAGTGAATCCAACTAACGTTGATTATTGTCTACACCCATACATAGATATGTGAAGAGACCTTATGCTTGTTTTCACAAACAACTAAATGTGGGACTAGCTGGAGCACTTAACAGAATGGAATAATATTTATTGGAAAAAAACTGCATGTACAGAAGGTGTCCCCACCCCCCCGCCCCCCCCCCCCCCTCCCCCCTCATATGCCCTGTTTCGGCCCACCACACTTATGTAGATGTTCTAAAAGGTTTCCAATGAAACACTTTATCAAAGGTTATGGGATACATTAATCTTGACAATTTCACTTTTAAAGTGTGTGGATGCAAGCTGTGCATAATGTATAGCATTCCCAGGTGAGCGTGACAGGGAAAAAATATATTTTTAAAGACTTATTTTAGTTTTGGAGATAAACATTCTGACAAACGTTCATGAAGATTGGATTAACTGTGCCCTTTAGAGTGTACACAAGCAAAGGTTGGCGGACGCAACGACGTCCTGACTATACGTACGACGAACGACTGACATTACGATATCTTTAAACACACACACACACACACACACACACACACACACACACACACACACACACACACACACACATACGCTGATATTTTTTTAGTGCAATAATTAGGTCAAATTTGATAACTAAAGACAGACAAGAATTTTATACCAAGCCTGTAGAGAAGCCAGAAAGTACCATTATACTTGTCTGGTTTATGATCGTCGGCAAAGATAAGCCTGTTGCCATTATCAGTTATGTCTTAAGGTCAGTTTAGTGGTCAGACTTCCTGCACCATGGATAAATTACCGACGGATATTTTCAAATTTTGCCTAGTTTTTCTACTTTGTTGTCAAACGGACGTGTGCTTAGGACGAAAAAATGTTTTGTTTTTAGTCTCGGATGATCTTAGACCACAGCTGGGATCATACAATGGAAAATACGCACCTTCTTCAGTCCATCCACGAATGCATACTCCTAATTTGGATAAATTAGCATCAAAAAGCTTGCTTCTTAAACGTGCATACGTACAACAAGCGATATGCGCCGCGTCAAGAACGTCATTTCTAACAGGGCGACGTCCCGACACCACTCACGTTTACGATCTTGTCACATACTGGAGGGACGTTGGCGGAGATTTCACGACTATCCCACAATACTTCAAGAATAACGGTTACACTTCCGCAGGAATGGGTAAAATCTTTCACCCAGGTGATGCCTCTAATAATGACGACCCAGTGTCCTGGTCTTTACCGTACTTCCAACCGAAGAACACCTGGGAAACTATGGAACATAGCTGGTTAGCTGTCTCTGATGATCAGCTGTCCAAGAAGCCTTTGGGCGATGCTCAGATCGCTACTCAGGCTATCACAACTCTTCGACAGTTAGCACCAGCGGCTAAATCAGGAGATAAACCCTTCTTTTTGGCTGCTGGGTTTCAAAGACCCCATCTTCCATTTGTGTTCCCTGCCTCAATTCTGAAGCACTATCCACCAGACAGTGTCAAACTACCTGATAATGACTATGCACCTGTTAACATGCCGCGTATTGCCTGGGCAAATTACGGAGAAATACGGAAATATCATGACATCTTTGCCCTAAATCTGACCGGGCGTCCGAATACGACAATGCCGGACCAGGTGGTGAAAGACTTGAGGCGTGCTTATTATAGTGCTGTTACTTACGTGGATGAATTAATCGGAACTATTCTAGACGAATTAGAGAGATTAGGAGTTGCCAATGATACTGTGATATCTTTCATTGGGGATCACGGCTGGCAGCTAGGAGAACATGGTGAATGGTGTAAACACACAAACTTCGACGTTGCTACGCATGCGCCAATGATGCTGCATGTTCCTGGCATGACAGATTCCGGCATCGTCTCGGAAAAGCTCACGGAATTTGTCGATTTGTTCCCAACACTCGTAGAAGCAACGGGACATTCTCCATTGCCGTTGTGCCCAGAAAATTCAGCAATGATTAAGGATTGCCACGAAGGTATAAGCCTTTTGAGATTGATCAAGGATCCAAATGCGTCTTGGAAAAATGCGAGTTTTTCACAATATCCACGGCGACCTTGGAAAAGTAAGGTCAGCGAAGTGATGGGATACACAATAACAACGAACAATTATCGTTATACAGAATGGGCAAAGTTCCACCTGCGCCCTGTCTACAAACCAGACTGGAACACACTTCTTGGGGTTGAATTGTACGATCACACCAAGGACCCGGATGAAAACCACAATATGGTGGATGACCCTTCCTATGCTCAGATTAAACAGGAGCTTAGTCAGCAACTTCACGCCGGCTGGAGACAGTCTTCACCTTCAGAATTGTTAGTTTCTGGTGATTTAATTGTTGGGTAAATGATGAAGAAAATGATAGAATAGAATTTTGACACAGGAATGAATTTTATTTTTCGTGGCTTTTATTGATGTTTGTAAATTCCGGCGAATTACTCACAAACCGACTAAAACCAGAAAGGCTTTATGTTAAGTTTGTGAGTGATTCGCCGGAGTTTGCACGTCCATAAAATCAAAATAATAATAAGAAGAAGAAGAAGAAGAAGAAAACGAAGAAGAAGAAGAGTGCATTCCTTATAATTCCAACTTTGTCATCAAAATGTTACAAATGTTATAAAAAATCAGTCTTTTGAGATGGCGGAAGAAAAATAGTTCCCACGGATTCCTACTCTGTACGTTATTGAAGTGTAAAAGTTATCCTTCAATAAATCAAATTGTGTGAAATGTGTATAAAGATGAGGAGTTGGAATTATAAGGCCATAACCCATTTATGCTGAGTAGACTCTTCCACCGTAAGCCTTTGCATCACGAATACATGCCTATATAATTTTGACCCCCTTAAACCCCACTTTCATACAGAAAAATTGGGTTTTACAGGGCTTTACATTATTTTTCTTATTTTTGCTCGAAAAATAGATTGTGGGTACTCGTTAGAACCGCCTCGCCGAGGCGGTTCTAACGAGTACCCATAATCTGTTTTGAGCAGAAATATGAAAAATGTCAGATTTTTTTATATGAAAATTTTCAGTTTTTGGAGGTGAAATTTTCTATATATTTGAATAGGCGTGTTTTCGTAATGGGATGGGGGATGGTCGGGTGTGGTGAAAGTATCATGTATCTTACCTCACTGGGGCGTCCAACTGATATTGGCCTACAGTTGGGCAAGGTCTGCTTTCCTTGTAGCAAGTAAGGTTTTATTTCTTCCAGTTTTTCATGTTCATTCCTGTTCCTCTTTCTTCCCTGTCCCTCTCTTTCATCTCCTTTACTATCTCTTCTGTCTCTTCTTTCCCTTTCTCTGGGAGACGACACAAAATGACTCACAAGGGTTGACGTGTCGTTAAACCCGAACACAATCAATTAATCCTTTGGACAGGTCCATTTGCTATATAACGGGTGTCTGGTTAATTTTATTAACGTGTTTTGTAGAAGTTTCTGAACTTAATGCAAACCGTGTAGACCCTGATCAGAAGCCGCGTTTTGCGGCGTCTGATCTGGGTCTACACTGTTTGCCAATGTTGCTTTTAATAGACGCTAGGCATAAATTGGTTAAAGCCCCTGATATTTAAAGCAGCATCCATGATGAAGTATACAAATGTATATCTGTGTTTATACATATAACCTGGCTTAAGTTAACAGCTTAGATTGTTGTTACCGTATTTACCCTGAATATTGGGACAGATAGGCCTGAGCAAACAGTGTAAGCCCAGATCAGACGCTGCAGAATGCGACTTTTGATCGGGTTCTACCTGTTTGCCATTCATCCAGAATTTGTTTGTTTTTAAATACACCGATAGGTAGTCAAATGGACTTGGTCAAATTTAAAGTCAGTTGTCAGAATTTAAGGACAATGGATACACTTTTAGGGGCGGTAACTCTGTCAATGTGGTTTTACCTTCCTTCTGAAAAGGGTCTACTTTTAGAGTAGACCTCTTTTGAGAATGGGGTTGGACGTGCAGAAAAGCAGATAGGAAAGCACAAAAGTTGTCTCCCTTGTAAAAATGGGAGGAACTTTACTAAGAGCATCCAGTTCCCTTAACATACGAAGACATCCCGGCGGGCACACAACGTTGAAACAATGTCGGTTCAACGCCAAAGAATCAACGTTGCATCGCCGTTGTTTCAACGTCGTGTGCCTGCTGGGTTAAACTTAAAGCGTAAATCAAAACTATAGCACACAAAACTTTTTTTTCAGAGACAATAATGCTTGACAGTTCATGATTCACATGAAATGTCGTTTTGTTTTAACTGAAAAAAAATTTACAAAATGTCTATTTTAGACTGTCGTCTGCTACACATTTGCTTAGTCTTTTAAGGGCTAGAATAAATACGATGTAATTTATATCTATCTTAAAACATATTAAAGGGAATGCAACCTTAAAAGATTTTGTGCTTTAAAGTAAAGCGCTTTACAAACAATGAATTTTGATACAAATTTGATCAAAATCGGTGGAAAATTAAGTAAGTTTTAGACAATTGAATATTTTAACATTGGTGGAATGGGCGCCGCCATTTTGAATATTTAATGAGGTTTCATAAAAATTGAAATTCGTTTCATAAAGGTAGTTATTCTCATAAAGTTGGTTGATTTTGGGAGAAATGATTACTTGTCATTAGAATTAAAAAATTAAAAAAAACCTGTAGCAAAATTATTCTCAAAAACCCTTTATAATTTGGTTTGCATATTTAATTTGGACTGTGTGACGTCACAAAGCCTACAATATGGCGGCATCCATGACAGCCATTTTGAATATATTTAAACCACCATAACTTTCTTATTTCTAGGTCGATTTTGAAAACTCTTGCATCAAAATAAATGGCTTGTTTAGCACTTTAGTCCAAGATATACTTACAGCTTATATTGCATTCCCCTTTAAGGATTTTCATTCTGTGCATAATTATCAAAAATATAAGAAAAAGTATGTGTCTAAAAACAGAATTTTCCTATTAGTCGAATACTTTCCGATCATCAGTCACAAGAAGCAAAAGTGACTGATGATCAATTATAACCGATCATTGGGCAGCACTAACCTATACAAGGGCTATAGTGGTACTATCTCCAAAGCTTCAAGGTTACGGCTAGCCCTGTTCCCGAGAAAACTTGGACGATTTCTTTTCCGTATCACTGATAGAATGAGGAAGAAAACTTAACAAAAGAAGAACAAGCAAGTTGAGCGAGAAGAATATTACTTTTTGTATTTGATAAGTATGCCAAGGTTGAGTGGTAAAGATAAAATAACTGCACAGATATTAACCCTCTGTCTGTTGGGTAAAAAATCAGCGGAAGCCATTTTGATTTATATTTCAGAAAATAGACTTTGACACTTCATGCAAATTTGCATGAAATATTAAATTATAATTTCTGTAAATTAATAAAAAAAAAATCAAAAAGTCGTCTGCTGAAACTTTAACCCAGCATGCTGAACGTTAATAAGTCTACCAAGAGTAGACCCTGCCGATAAAATGGCTGCTTAGACATTAATGGCAAACATGATGGGACATGATGAGAGACAGACAGACAGACAGACAGACAGAGAGAGAGAGAGAGAGAGAGAGAGAGAGTATTATCCACAGAAATGCAAATGCAAATTGTAGGAAACAATATAATACAATGACCGTTTCATACAGTCAAGTCTCGTTATCTCAAAATACTTATAATTCGAATTACTGCTTAAGTCACACTGAATAGAGGCAGAATCGATTTAGTTTGTTATATATTCCTTACATTTCAACTCTTATATAAATCTTCTATTGTCTCAAACAAGAAATTCTGGTCCCTGAGATAACGAGTCAACTGTATTCTTTTATTTCTTCTTCACAAAGTCTGACTAGAATTAATTGGTTCGTTGTGTCTTTTCTTGGTAAATACACAGAGTCCCATTACGCGAATCCAACCCAGCCGGCACGCAATCTCGAGACAATGTCTCAACAAAGTCAATACTACGTCAAGACGTTGGATCGACGTTGATGAGACTTGGTATAAACATGTGCCCACTGGGAATATTCGACAATAAAATGCTCCTTGGTGCATAGACAGAGTCCCTAAATATGGCATCCCCTGAATCCAATATGCGACGACAAAAGGCTCCAAGACCACCGGACACGTTAGCGCAAGCTGCCCGATGTCTTCGTAGCTTGCCTTCACAACAGTAGACCATCGAAACTGCTGGATAAGTGACGAACATTGTAGACCCTGCCGTGTACTTCCGCGTCTGATGAGCTGATCAGGGTCTACACCTTTTGCTCAGGTCTGTTTGCCCGAATACTCGGGGCCAATACCGTATTCGGACCATCTAAACAGGAAAGAAGTTGACCAGAATGAGAGAACGCGCATGCTAGTCTGGGTGTCCGATGTTTGCACGTTGACATATATGGTTTTCCAAAGAACTGATTTCAAACTAGCCTCAACATGAAAAAGGTTCATACCCAAACTGCAACAAAAGCTAGATCCGCCTGTGAGCTACAGGTAAATCACGGCCCTCCGGCCGTTGATTCGCAGTATTTACCCTAAGTATTCAAACACATCAACTCCTTACAATACTTGCCTAAAAAATAAACAAGTCTTTAACTATCCATTCATGTGACTAAAAAGTACTAGGCGAGTGGCAAACAGGGTAGACCCTGATCAGACGCCGCATTCTCTGATCTGGGTCTACTCTGTTTGCTAAGCATGCTTGTCTCAAATCCTAGAGTTAATACAGTTATAGTGAGGCTCAGTTAGAGAAATTGTCAACGTCGACAGGGAAGGCGACGGTTTTTATTCGTTGACGTAGCCGCTGTTTGCTGGCAAGCCTTGACGTTGACGCCACACTGCAAGACGATGTTGATACCAAACCTAAAGGTAAAAAAAAGAGAAATTTAAATAAGTACAAACTTATTGTTTCGCCATATTTACTGTTATACTGATGCAGTCAGTAGACAGACAGGCGGACGGACGCTCCAATGTCCGGAATTAGGGTCTATTCTGAATAGAAAATTACAAGCCTGAGTTAGGGGCGAACCCTAACCGTCTTAGGGGCTAACAATGTATTTTTAACGGAATAAAGCCCAACCCCTGTTTTCAGTATATATTCCATTTATGCCGAGTGGACTCTTCTACTTTACCTCTTTGGACAGGTTCATTTCCTATATAGGGGTGTCTGGTTAGTTTTCATTATTACCAGGTTTTGTGGGAATTTCTGAACTTGATGCAAACA
This sequence comes from Anodontia alba, assembly GCA_964016985.1. Classification (NCBI taxonomy): domain Eukaryota; kingdom Metazoa; phylum Mollusca; class Bivalvia; order Lucinida; family Lucinidae; genus Anodontia; species Anodontia alba. The sequence continues at coordinate 10,980,322 of OZ024832.1, forward strand.
GTGTAGACCCTGATCAGACGCCGAGTTCTGCGGCGTCTGACCTGGGTCTACAGTGTTTGTCAATGCCCCTTTTAAGAGATGCTAGGCATGAATGGGTTAATTAATGGAATGTAAAGGTTTTACAGTTGTTTGATTATCTTCTGATGGTCATATTGAAGCCATACGATGTGCTACACATGGAGTTCAACCAATTTTGTCATCCCCTTCTTGCTTGGCAAAAATGTTCACAGTGACTGATAATGTACCTTAGCCCATTCATCCCTACAGACCAGTACAGATACCTTTGATGAGACGACTCGTAATGATCTGCCTCATTAGGATCTACACTGTTTGCAATAGATTGGCTCCCGTCTAACTGATACATAAATCAGCATAAAAACGATTTATATTTTACAAAAATCCTATCTTTTGGAATGTCTCTGATTTGGCTGATCAGTGAGCTTCTGACACCAAAGGGAGATGATTAGACTGGCTCCAGTCGTTTTTGTTTTATATCTATTTCTCTCTTTCTCTACATTATTTTTTTTATCATGATCCTCTTTAATCCAACTTCAAGTTACCTATGGCTGAACAAGGGACTGAATTAAACAAAAATTCTACAAGCTATACAAGTGTTGTGTCCCCTCAAAAAAAAAAAAAAAAAAAAAAGAAGAAGAAGAAGAAAAAGAAAGAAAAGAAAAATAAAGAAAGGGTCTGGGGCCAGACTAGGAGATGATATGTATAGAAAAAATAGTCAAGGAGGAGTATTTTACCTTTGTTATATTAGAAATGTAAAACTCACAGCGTGGTGTCAGGGTACAGTGAACTAATTATTTTTCCCATAGAGCTCCATAGTGATTCCACCCTTTTTGGAGCTTAAGGGTTCATTTCAGGGTATGGCTGGGCTTCTAAATTTTGTTTTAATTCAAAGCCCAGGCTTAGTATAGCAAAATAAACAAGGAAAAATACCACCATCACCAGCACTTTCAGGGACTTTTTGGAGGCTGAATGTAGCACCCCCTCAATTGGCAGGTATCAAAAATTGAAACTTTGCAATTTCACCACTTCTTCTTTGGGCTCCAGCAAACACACACAGAAACATTTATTTCTTTGAAACAATCAGAAAATTACAAACAGACATTTTTTTCTTCAAATTAGAATGATGAGTTTTAATTCATCTTTATTATTGACCAATCACAGGCCCCCTTACACAAAATAACTACCCCTACACTTTTTTGCACCAATCAGCAGTCCTGTCACAATTGGTTCACTGTGCCCGTCAGGCTAGGTTTGCCATTCTGATTTGATATTTGACTGGCCGCACCTCTATTTGCAACAATGGATGTGTCCAAATTCAGATCTGGAAGAGTCCTTTGCAGAATTTCAGGGATGAAAGGGTTAACCGAAATCAGAATATTTACTATGTCGATTCCTTTGTAGTCCCTTGAACAATGTAAGAATGAAATTGCGTCGTTGACGAGAAATGCAAAATTGTCATTTTATGGCTATTTAACGCTTAGCACTCTGGGTAAAATTTTCAGCAGACGACATGCTGGAATGATTTTCTTATTTTTCCAAGAAAAAATGATTTGGCATTTCATGCAAATTGTCTCCAGTGGAGTCAATCGGTATGTAATGTCAAATCCGGTTTTCTGAGTAAAAATAAGAAAAATATTATAAATTTGTCGTTTGCTGAATTAGCGTAAGAAAAAAGATTTTAAGAGAGTGATTAAGTGACATTTTTTTTGTGGCGAATAACTGAGCAAATAAAAAGTAATTACACCGTTTGAAATAAACCTTTACCTCTCTCTGGCAAATTCAGCTGACGACAAACTGATATTTTTTTCTTATTTTTCCAGAAAAAAAAGGCTTTGGCATTTCATGCAAAATTTGTATGAAATGTCAGAGCCCGTTTTCTGGAAAATAAATAAGAAAAATATTTAAAATTGTCGTCTGCTATTTTTTTTCCACAAAGCTAAGCGTAAATCGAAAATTGACAAGTATAATAAATAGTGCTTCTTATCCCACAAAAAGGTGCCTTCAAGCGTCAGTGAATACCAATTCCAAGATCAGCATGCACCTCCGCTAATTGTCCCCTCTTTTGATGTGTCTAAAATAATGCTGGGTGAGTGGCAAACTGTGTTGACCCTGGTCTGATATTGATATACACTGTTTTGCTCAGGCCTGTCCGTCCAAATAGTTGACTCTCATCATCTCAAACACTGCTAACTCAGAGTACTTTTTAACTCAAACTAAATAATGGGCACTACTGGTTTTGTTTTCTTTATATCCCCTACAACTTCTGGTCCCTAGGAATTTGAGATAATGATAGTCGACTGTGCTGGAATCAAAACTTTCACCAAGCGAATAGTGAAGACCGTAATCAGATTGTTTTGTACAAGTGCAGGCTTATCTGGGTATTCTTTCATTGTATAATGGGCTAACACACCTTTGTGAGTGACAAAACATTATTAATCTTTACCACTATCTGGGCTAATTCAGTAAACGGCATATTGGTAATTTTTTTCTTATTTGTCCCAGAAAAACAGGATTTGATATTTCATGCAAATTGTCTCTATTGGAGACAATGGCATGAAATGCCAAATCCTAGACACAATTATGTTAAATCATGTTTTCTGAGGAAAAATAAGAAACTATTTCAAGTTGTCGTCTGCTGAAAATTTTACCCAGAGTGCTAAGCGTTAATTTGAATTGCGTACACAAAACGCCTTTGTGTTAAGTGACAAAAACCATTGATTTCCTGTCGTACGATAAATTTTTGCACTCTACGAAAATCGTACGATTATCGTTGAGCAGATACATGCTTGAAAATGATGGTAGGTCTATTGTTTTTAATATATCTGGAGGACAACTTAATATTTTACTGAGAAAATTGGTACGAATATTGTTGAATAAATGTTAAAACTTGCATGAATGTTGAAAATTAAATTTGTGAATATTTGGGCTCTACAGCGACAAAATCGTAAATTCTACGAGTGGTCTAAAGTGATCGTGGATTTCATCGTAAATGTTACGATACGATAGATTTTTTGAAACCGGATTTTTTTCTTGAAAGTCATTTTTGGTCGTACGATTCTCGTACGACCACGATACGATAAAAATCAATCGTACGACCTTCTTTGAAAGAGGCCCCAGTTTTAAAACCATGCTGGTTTCAAGCAAGAAAAGGTTTTTCACAGAGTCACCTATTTTTGCATACAGGCAAACAGTGTGGGCCCTGATCAGACTGCTCCTAGAGGAGCAGTCAGATCTGGGTCCACACTGTTTGCAAAAATGACTTTTAAAATCACAAGCAGATATCATAGCAGACAATAATTGTTGTGATTGGCAGTTTAAGGGTTAATCAAATTAATTAATCAATATAAGGGGAATAAATACACTTTCAGGCGAGACAAATCCTATCCGAATTTTGACGTCTTCTGTGAAGGGGTCTACTGTAAAAGGAAAGCATTTGTTCCCCTTGTGGCTGGTTGATCAGCGTCCTCGCTGTGTATGATTCTCTTTTTACTGTCGCTTATTTAATTTTGCACAATGCTACTTTATATGATATTTTTCCGCTAATATTCTTGCAATAATTCTTAAGAGTCCACAACATATTCATGCTTTGCTTATTCATGCTTTGTCCTTGTCCCGTAAGACGAAACGATGGATGGATTAAATGAAACAAAATTAGTTCGCGTGTTGGTGTTCCCCGCAAACACACAACGTCGTAATAGCGTCATTTCGACGTAGTAGCGAAATTAAAACGTCGCTGCGACATCTAAAAGATGTCGTTGTGTGTTTACTGGGTTGTCTACAATACAAAAATGAATTCCACTTGGGAGGATTTTTTTTTTCTTTTAGAGTAGACCCCCTTTTCATAATGAACTTGGCGTGCAGAAAAGCAAACAGGAAGTCACAAAAATTATCTTTCCTGTGAAACTGACCATCTTTGTGAAACTGTACCACCCGTACCTTTTACCCTTAAATAAAAAAAAATGCATAACTGGTGACCTCCTGGTGACCTCAACTTGATCCGTCCTGTACCCTGTCTCGGTGTTAGGGACAGTGCAGTGCTGATATCGCGCAGCCTGATCCGGTCCTCCATTGTCCGCTAACACAATTTGTAGACAATATCGACGGACAGAGGACCTTATTAGACTGTGAAATGCGGTACGTATTTCAGCTATACCGCGCCATGCGAAAACAAATCTTCGAGCATATGCGGTGAGCGAAGGCCCAGATCAGCCGCGCAGTCTGATCAAGGCCTTCACTATTCACTAACAGAATCATTGGATACCAAAATATGTATGAATGGAGAGCAAATGCCCGGATGATACTTTGCACATGCGCAGGATGATGAGAATCCGCCCATTTTACGCATGCTCGAAGGCACGTTTTCGCTTGACACGACCCAATAAAAGGCTTTGTACAATGGAGCGACACTCAGTAATGAGCTGAACTCTATAATAAATGGAATTAAACCTCGGCCTCCTTGCACTTGCAGTGGGTGGGGAAGTATTCCTTCCTATCCTATCGTTCACTTGTTTCCTTTAACCTCGTTTGCTTCTTTTTGTCCTCTCATCAAACTCTTCTGTTCAGTTTCTCCCTTTCTCTAGGAGACGACACAAAATGACCCAAAATGGTCAAGATCTCCAACAAATCTTCCTTTTCTGCACAAGGATACAGGGAATTAATTGGTTTTCCTATAGACCTCCATATTAACACCATCCTTTCTGGAGGTTAAGAATTCATTTCAGGGTAAGGCTGGGCTTCAAAATTTTGTTTTAATTCAAATACCAGGCTTAGCACAGCAAAATAAATAAGGTAAAAAACACCACTGTCACTAGCACTTTTGGGCATTTTTTGGAGGCTGAATGTACCAACACCTCAATTGGCAGGTATCAAAAATTGAAAATTTTAAATTTCATCGCTTCTACTTTTGGCTCCAGCAAACACAAACTGAAACATTTATTTCTTTGAAACAATCAGGAAATTACACAATCATTTTTTTCCCCTTCAAATAAGAATGATAAGTTTTAAATCATCTTTATTATCAACAAATCACAAGTCGCCTTACACAAAATAACTACCGGGCTTCCCTGCACTTTTTTTTTTTAACCAATCTGCAGTCCTAACACAATTGGTTCCCTGTGCACACACTGCCACTAGCTTTTCTTAGGCATTCGGATTCTTGATCATTAGTGAATTCCCATCCCAAGGGCGAGCCAAAAACAAGAAGTGTCTTTAAAAAAGACAGCTGCCGATTTTTCTGGAAGAGATCTTTTTTTTTTTTTTTTTTTTTTTTTTTTGTATACGTAAGCATGTGGTATTTAGGCTCGGTGACTCAAACGTTGGAATGGAATAAAAATATCTACTGTGATGGCTAGTATGATTATAAATGTACAAAGGAACGAAAAGAAAAAGTTTAGAAAATGTATGCCTGCCCCGGGGGGGGGGAGGGGGTGAGGGGGGATCGCACCCACGACCTTCTACTTACAATGCAGAAACATCAACCATTTCGCTACAGAGGTCACTTGTTTCAGCTGTTGCATATAAAAAATCTCTTTTGCCGCGCGCTCGATAAATTAACCATTTATACGTAAACTCGCGTATTCAAATATCTAGAAAATTTCACCTCCACAAACTGAAAGTTTTCAGATAAAAATTCTGATATTTTTTTCATATTTCTGCTCAAAAACATAGAATATGGGTACTCGTTAGAACCGCCTCGCCGAGGCGGTCTAACGAGTACACACAATCTTTGTTTTGAGCAGAAAGAAGAAATAGAATGTATGTCCCTGTAAACCCCAGTTTACAGTTTATAGTTTTGCTATATAAATGTGGAGTTTAAGGGGGGGAGGGTGCAAAATTCTAAAGGAATATTTTCGTGATGTATATGGAAACCTAACCTTATATGCATATTAAATGACAAAATAAAGTTTTGTAAATTTTTATCCGCAGATTTACTCTAATTCACTCGATGGAAATTAGGAAATCGAGAGTACCAGGGAAATTATAACGTTTGAACTTTTATTTGCTTATCAATCATATTTTCTGGCGTCATATTTTCATTCTATTATGATAACGGAAGTTTAATTGTCGTGTTGACCGAGCCCGAATGTTTACTTAAATCTTAAGTAAATAAAAGATGATCCCACTTAATTGCAAAAGTGTCTTCGTCAGTAATTAACGCTTAGCGTGCTGGGTAAAAAAGTTTAGCAGACGACATCTTAAAAAACCTTTTCTTACGTTTCCTAAAAAATAGGCTTTGACACTTCATGCAAACTGTCTAGACACTTTCCATGAAATGGACATTTCATGCAAGACACTTTGCATGAAATGTCAGTCTGTTTTGTGAAAAAAAAAAGAAAAACAAATGAAAAAAAAAATCATCAAACTGACGTCTACTGAATTTGTCCAAAGTGTGATAAGTTTAAAATAAAATGAATTGTGAACTTCAAACTGGCGACCTACAGCATTAACCCATTTATGCCTAGCGTCCCATAAAAGGCATTGGTGAGCAGCATAGATCCAGATCAGACGCTGCAGATCGCGGCGTCTGATCAGAGTCTATACTGTTTGCTACAAGTTCTGAAATTTCTACAAAAAAGGGTAACAATAAAAACTAACCAGACACCCCATATAGAACTGAGATAGAAGGGTCCACTCGGCATAAATGGGTTAAAAGATTCCTTGATCCTTTTAAACACGACGGCATTGTATTGCGATATCAAAAATAACCCAGATATTTCAGAACAATAAAACATGGCTGAAACCTTCTTGGAGAACAAAGGAGCAACAGCCAAAAAAAAAAAAAAAAAAAACTTCAGGAACAATGACGCATTTGAGTTACAACAGTAAAGAAAAAAAAAACGTTTAGGTCACGGCCTGCCAAAATTTACAGGGCCTCCTGTTGGTTCCACAACAGTTCCATAAATCAAAGCGCCAAAGGCACTGAAATGACAGATTTCGAGACCTTGCAAGACTTTTAGCAGAAGCCAACGCTGACGAGAGGTACGCATTCATTAGCAGAAATTCCACTTATAGCAACAACGTGGCGTATTGGTATTAGTCCCGTTTGTTTACATTTTCTTCATGCATATGCATTTGCCACTGAAACTATGCATTTTTTCATTCCTGACTTTTCATACTTATCCAACACTATATTCAAAATTCGAGAGATAATGCACTTTAACATCAAATGAATATGATTTTGACTAAATCCTTTTGTAAATGCCGCAAAACTTTGCTAAAACGTGGATCACGTTTTGTTCAACACGTTCAGTTGTGGTAAAAACTACTAACACAGGAAAAGCGGACGGTAACGGAAAATGACAGATGAATTAAAAAAAAAATCCAAATTTTTTGCCTATTTCTGAAGTGTTTTTTCTTTTTCTTTTTTTTTTTTTTTTTTTTTTTTTTTTTCATGCTTTGGTGCAAGAACTGGTCAAAATGTATAAACTAGGCATTTCTGAGGTAGATATTAGCAGTATTGTATATTTTGGGCGGTCGCTTTGAATATGAAAGTAAGAAATCATCTAGGCTACAAATTACCCTTACACCTGTCGTGGTCGCGTACAAGATCTGTGTCGTGTCTTCGAGGAGGCGGAAGTTCATTACATGTAACATAACCTACCATTTTGTTTCTTGTTATGAAGATTTTAGAGGGATTTCTGTTAGGCAAGACCATTTGAAATTACTTGAAACAACAACAATAACAAAAAAAAACTATGTGCTGTAGGACGCCTGCAAAAATGTATAAACAAAATCGTAGTTGTATCATAACCGACGACTGGGGAATAACCATACTCAGTTGAGTATACCAGGCCTGCGTTCAGTTAACAGAAATGTTCGTGATTACTCGCAAACTTTCCGTTTGGTTGTGACAGTTTTCGGCGAAGGGTTGTGAACATGCCCAAACTATTCTCAAGCTGTCTTTTGGCACAACCAAGAGGACGGCCGATGCGAATACAATTTGTGTATGCTTGTTCGTAAAAAAAAATCTGGAAACGTTAATTGGGTTGATATGATACATTCGATCCCTAGGCCCTGGGCTGCGTTCAGTAGATAGAAACAGTGGCGAGTGTTTTCCAAAACCTATTTTGCATCTTCTATACGTTTTTTGTATACCTGTCTTATGTGACCTCAAATCAGAGAGTAGCCGTTATTCCCGTTGGCGAGACTTGATATTAGATCAAACACATTATATCAATACTTATTAATTTTGTGAGGGACCGAATTTATAATACCAACCCAGTAAACATGTCCATATTTTTTTACGAACAAAGCATACAAAATTTTTATTCACATAGGCCGCCATCTTTGTTGTGCCAAAAGACAGCCTGAGATTTGTTTGCGGATATTCGCTACCCTCCACCGAAAACTGCCGCAACTGAACGGAAAGTTTGCTTTTGTTTAGTTTAAACATATTTATTTCTCAATATCAAAGTTGACATGCATGATATATATACATACAATAGCAATCTGTAGGATTGGAACGAAAGCTTATAGCTTATGAAGTTCCTTTCCTAATACAAATTTAGATATATTGTACAATACTGGCAGGTCATTAGCTACATTTGGTTCATGTAAGTTTTTCAACAAAATAGCTTTTACAAGACAATGCATTTTACATAGTCGGACTTATAAAATTCTGTGCAATGATTACTTTTAAGATAGTTAATTTGTACATGTAAATAAACATGTAGCTCAAAAATTAATAGAGGTAGAAAATTCAAGATAACAGTGTAACGGTAGAGCAAACAAACAAACAAAAAAATGCTTTTTGAAGCTAAGCAGAAAGAAACAAAGGGTCGTGGAGCAGATCGTGGGGGAGAGGGGTCCATATTGGTCTGGGTCGTTGAGGTCTTCCCATTTGTAGATATTTTAGCTAAGGTTATTGCTATGAAGTTACCTATCGTCGAAAATACCAACTATCTGTGCTATTTGGGGATTTTCAGTTGTTAAGGTAAGATCAATAACAGGTTACATTCTGGCATTTGAAATAGTGAAGTGGTCGGTTCATGAACAAAAAGTATGTATTCTTTTCAAATGATTCATACCGTATTTAGAATCGTTTTGAATCTTTGATAAACTTTTGAACTGAAAGAAATATTGTAGTATTCGCTTCATTAGACATCGAGCTATCTCCAAATAGCAACACGTCAAGTGTTACATGACAAACTTGTGAAATCGAGTTGAGCATTTCAGTTCTTGACTGATGATAAAGACGACATTGCAAGAGATAATGCTCCGTGTTTTCAACACTGCCGCATCTGCAGAGAGGTGAGTCAGTCAAGTTCTTGCTGAATATGTAATAATTAAGAGAGCTGCATTTAGTCCTCAGGCGTGTGTGTAGTATTTGGACGCGACGCTCTCCGACATAATAGAATTTCGGTATATAGGCGTTGGGTTGATTCAACTGATATTTAAAGGAAGTAATGGTTAAGGAGTTTCTCTGTGATTCTGGAAGAGTGTTCCACTCTCTGATAGTAGATGGCAAGAAAGAAGAGAAGTATTGACAAGTTCGTGCGTTTACTGTCCTAATATTATGTGAGTTTCTGAGATTATAGTTAGAAGCTTCAGTAACAGATGAAGGTATGAGAGAAGATAAGTAATTAGGAGTAAAGTTGTTTACCATTTTATAAAATAGTGTAAGTTTTTGTTTTGTTCTTCTGATGTCTAATGTGTCCCACCCTATTTCACTATACAAGTTCTCAATAGATACCAACTTTGTGGCACCTGTTGCTATTCTCGCTGCTTCTGTCTGGATCTTTTCGAGGCCATCCTTTTCATACTGCGTACAATTATCCCAAATTTCGTTTCCGTATTCTAAAATAGGTCTGATAAAAGAGGTATATATTATTTCTAATTACTTTCTATCTAATTGAAACTTAAGTTTTCGCATTATATTTATTCTGTTCCATGCTTTTTCCTTTATGTAGTTTATGTGAGCGTGCCAGGTTCCATCATTACTAAAATAAAGACCGAGGTGCTTGTGATTTTCAACTTCTTTTATTTGCTGATTTTGCATATAGAGAGGAGGATGTACTGGCTGTAGAGCTTTTCTACTTATAAGGAGAGATTCAGTTTTTGCTGGATTGAACTTAACAAGCCAGGTATTCGCCCACTGTGTAATTTTTTCAAGGTCAGAATTTAAGGTTTGAGCTGCAGTGTCAGGGTTTTCTACAATAAGGGATAGGCTAGTATCGTCAGCAAACAGTCTTATATTTGAGCCAATATCGGTAACAATGTCATTTATATATAACAAAAATAAGAGTGGGCCAAGTATAGATCCTTGTGGGACTCCTGCTTGAATATAATTCCAATCTGACTGTGTACCTGGAAGAATCACTCTTTGTCTTCTTTCAGAGAGATAGCTGCTAAACCAAGATAAAAGGTTACCAGATATTCCGGCTGCTTTCAATTTACAGAGAAGACCCTTGTGCCAGACACGGTCAAACGCCTTGCTGACATCACAGAAAACAACGCGGACTTCTTTTCCGAAGTCTAAGGCTTGACAGAATGTATTGTAGAGAAAAGCTAGTTGATTAGTCGTAGAGTCACCTGGTATGAAGCCTGACTGAAGAGGAGAAAGAATGTTGTTTTCACGAAAGTGATTATAAAGATGTTTAAAAACTACACGTTCTGGAACTTTTTCTAAACAACTAAGAAGAGAAATAGGTCGATAGTTAGAAAGTGAGGCTGCATTTCCACCTTTAGGAATAGGACAAACTTATGCGTCTTTTGTTTGCGAGTGACCGCGAACGTCTTGGTCAACTGAACGCAGCCCTGTACCACAGAATTTATGAGTAAAGGGTCCTCCTCCTGATCGAGCCGCAGATCAGAAAACGTATCTTCGGACATGTATGCCAGCGAAGATACAAATCAGTCTGCGCATTCGCGCAGTCTAATCTGAATCTTCACTGGGTTCATTTTAGATAGCCAATGATACAAAGTTTCTTCATGCGGACAACGAAAACTTTGGTCAGACTGTGTGGCTGTGCAGGCTGATTTGAGTCTTCGTTGGGCACACATATCAGAAAATATATTTTCTCGTTGCGGCTCGCATGTGAACAGGGAATACACAGACTGCCAATCAAGGTCTGCGTTCAGAAATGCAAATGTTTTGCCCTGGACGCCTGCTCCTGTTGGCGCTCGTCATTAGGTACAGTGGTCCAGGGCAAAACGTTCGCTATCCCTTTGCACTTCTGAACGCAGCCAAGACAAGAAAGGAACCGAGATGAAACGACACACAACGAAAACGGAAACGGACTGAAATGAAATGAATAGAAACGAAACGAAATAAAACGAAACGAAGCATAATTAACCTATACGACTTTCTTATTGAAACCCACATCACTAAAACCTTCAGTTCTGCCTAACATAGAGTAATTTTTAAAATTCAACAAAATGTACCAGAAAAAAAAGGAAACAAGACCAAACCAGGCCACACAACAGGCTTATCTGCATATTCCCTGTTCGCACATGCCTCGAACAACCCGCCATTTCTTATGACTCGGATCATTAACGATGAAAATGAAACAATGTGTTGGCTATTTAATGCCAATAACATGACCAGTGGTTCATTAGCCGACTGCTGGGTAATTATGCAAATAAACAGGACATGAGAAAACCAACTTAATACCAGAACTGGGTGGATCAAGTGAAACGGGCCTGTGAGGCCTTTGCGGGCCGCGAAGACCTAGATGCGCAGGCTGATCAGGGCCTTCGCTGTCCGCATACAGAATCATCAGATGCTATAGACTGAATCGACGAAGAACAAAGGCCCTGATATGACTTAGCGCATGCGTAATATGGTCTGGATTTGCACATTCCGCCTCAGCATTTCGCAGACGCTCGAGGATAGCCTTATCGCCTGACGAGGCCTACAGATATTTGGGGTCTTGATTTTGTACTTTTTATCCATTATTTTTATATTATTGAAAAAAATACGAAGTAAAAACCATATTTTCCCCGTCCGAAGATACGTTTGAAGTAGTTATTGATATCACTAATAATCATTACTAGTGGGACTGAAAGTGCGACAAAACTGATATTGGTCCTTCTAATGTTTAAGTCCCAATGATATGCATTTTAATGGGACTAATAATAATTTACTCGGACTAAAATAGTATTACTCCGAATAATATTATTTTTCGTGCTACTAAAATTCCCGACTTTAGACCTTATCGGAACACCATAATCGGGACTGTCATACTCCGTTGAATCGACCTATTTTCTTCACGGATTCTGTAAGCGCACCGCGAAGGCCCAGATCAGACTGCGCACATGCGCAGTCTGATCTTGGCCTTCGCTGTGCGCATGTGCTTTGAAGACATGTTTTCGCTTGACCCGGTCTGATCTGGGATGGTAGAAATTATGCTTTCTCGTGATATGACCATCTCACAATATTATAATAATTATAGCAGCTGATTAGCCTGGCCATTTGTTATATTTATGCACAGATGCACTAATCCATAATTGTCTACCGCAACACAATCTGCATGCCTCCTTCTTTTGTGCCAATCTGTTACAAGTTAAAAATCAGCAAGAAAAGAAACACACTAATTAACCTTAAGGCGCTAATAAGTAATGTAGAAAACGACAGTCAACAACAACAACATCATCATCGACGTCATCATCACGATTATTATTTCAGAGAAAACAATGAAACTTGACATTTGATGTGAATGACGATTCACATGAAATGTCAAGCCTTAATTTCTCTGGAAAAAAAAAATACAAAAAAAAAAAAAAAAAAAAAAATACATGTACAGAATATCCACTGCAGTTGTAATTAGCGCTCTAAGGTTTAACTAATACGCAACGCCAAAAATTATTATTTTTATGCCATGTGGGAACAGCAAGGGTCCAGACATGCGCATGCGCACTGTCTGGTTAAAAAGCAGACGACAATACTTCTTTTCTTTTTCAGAGTAAACAGTGGTTGGTATATTATTTGAATAGATTCACAAGAAATATCTATCACTTTTTTTCTCGAAAACAAAATACATAAAATCTGCAATCACAAATCTGTCGTCTGGCATATTACCTTTACCAATCTCTGGGCTAATTCAGCAGACAACCAACTGGTGATATTTATCTATTTTTTTTTTTTTTTTTTTTTTCTCCAGAAAATAGGCTTTGGCATTTCAGGGAAATTTACTCTATTGGAGACAATTTAGAGGAAAAGTCAAAACCTGTTTTATGGATAAAAATAAGAAAATATTTGAATGTGTCGGCTGCTGAAAAAACTGCCCAGCATACGAAGAGTTAAGGGCTTTATTCACGTCAAATTAATCCGAGGTGGTGGACAATAAAAAATCTACTCACCCGAACATCTTTCTCTAGCATACCAGCCTCGGCAGCAATTAGTGTAACCTCCAAATCATTTGGATTTCTGTTCTGTTTGAAGTTAGTCTCCAACACTGACATTTGTTCCGCCGTTGTCCTTGGCAACTGGTGCCCGGGGGTGAGCTGGGCCCTGATATTACCGGTAAATATTGATGAATCTTGAAACGTATTTGTCTGAAAAGCCATTTTCCCCAAAATATCTCTATCAGACGTAAGAATGTTTATGTTCAGATGCTGTTCAACTCATGTCCTTTTTGAGAACTTTTCCATGTGGATTTTATGTGAAGAAGACAGCCACGTAGGCATCAATGTATTTGAATTTCTGATTATTCGAAAATTCCAATGTTTTATTAATTTGTTTTTACACAACTACACACGGTGGTTTTTTTTTTTTTTTTTTTTTTTTTTTTTTTTTGTTTGTTTGTTTTTTTGTTGTTGTTTTTTTTCTTCACTGTTTTATTTCTTTGTGGTTTGCTATATATCCAAAATCAGATTAACCTTTGCCACTCCCTGGGCAAATCCTGCAGACGACAAATTGATCATACTTTTCTTATTTTTTCCCTGAAAACAGGGTGACATTTCATGCAAATTGCATAAAACATCAAACCCTGTTATCTGGGGGGAAAATAAGAAAAAAAATATTTCAAAATGTCGTCTGCTGAAATTTTTACCCAGCATGCAGAGCGTTAAGATCAAAGCGGTTACATTTTTTTTTTTTTTTTTTTGTTTATTCCGTGTCCTCTTGTGTCAGAATTATATACTAAGTAGATTCTATTTGGAGATGTTTTAGTTAAGCCATTCCTCACGTTCCAATCTGTGGACGAAACCAATCAAGCAACAGGGTGTTTTCTGTAAACACAATGAAAACTCCAGATAAAGTGTGTGTGTGTGTGTGTGTGTGTGTGTGTGTGTGTGTGTGTGTGTGTGTGTGTGTGTGTGTGTGTGTGTGTGTGTGTGTGTGTTCAATGTAAACATGCCAATATTTTACTTATTTCTCCATGAAATAATTTGTTGTGGTACTCAGTAGAAGAGCCTCGGCGAGATGCTTCTGATGAGTACCCACCACAAAATATATTTACGTGGAGAGATAAGAAAACTAAAATGTGGATACCTTCCCTTATCTGGAGCTATGACAGTTAGTCTCAGACTAATATTTTGTATGCGTCGATGTTAGTTTATTAACCCATGCATCGCCTTTTACAATGCGAATTCCGGCAAACAATGCAGACTCTGATCAGACGCCGCGTTCTGTGGTGTCTGATCAGGGTCTACAATGTTTGCCAGAATTCACTTTATGACTAAAGCTTTTTCTCACATTCAGACATGTTGAAAATGGTTGAGAGAATAAGAAACAACTCTAAATCTCAGTCTAAACTGATTACGGTTACCAATCCATCAGAGGAGATCATTCCCTATACATCAAAGGAGATCATTCTCAAAACATCAGAGATCATTCTTCGTACATCAGGGGAGATCATTCTCCATACATCAGATCATTCTCCATACATCATAGGAGATCATTCTCCAAACATCAGATGATATCATTCTCTAAACTTCAGAGGAGCTCATTCTTCTAATATCAAAGGAGATCATTCTCCATACATCAGAGGGGATCTCCATACATCAGAGGAAATCATTCCCCATTTATCAAAGAAAGTCATCCTCAACATTTCAGAGGAAATCAATCTTCAAATTCAGAAGAAATCATTCTCCTTACATAAAAGAAAATTACTCTCCGTACATCAGAGGAAATCATTCTCCATGCGTCAGAGGAGACCATTTTCCATACATCAGGGGAAACTAATCTCCATACATCACAGGAGATCAGTAGCCATACATCAGAGGAAGCTCATCTCCAAACCTCAGTGGAGATCATTGTCCATACATAAAAGGAAATCATTTTCCAAATATCAGAGGAGATCATTCTCATTATATCAGAGGAGAACATTATTCATGAATCAGTGGAAATAATCTCAGTATATCAGAGGAGATCATTCTCCATACATCAGAAGAGATCACTATTAATATATCAGAAAATGTCTCCATATATCAGAGGAAAATAATCTCTATATACCAGAGGAGATTATTCTACATATATCAGATGGGACCATTCTCTATACCTTAGTGGGTATTATTCTCCAATCATCAGAGGAAATTATTCTCAATACATCAGAGGAAATCATTCTCCAAACATCACAGGAGATCGTTCCCCAAACATCAGGAGAGAACATTCTCCATGAATCAGACGAAAATAATCTCATTATATCTGAGGTGCTCAATCTCTATACATTATAGGAACTCATTCTGCAAGTATCAAGGGAGATTACTCTTCTACATCAGAGGAAAATAATCTCCATACATCAGAGATCATTCTCCACGCATCAAAAGAAAATAATCTACAACTGCCAGAGGATATAAGGTTCCACATATCAGAGGAAAATAATTTCCATACAACAGAGCAGATCATTCTCCATACATCTTGGATTCAGAGTAGACCACCGTCCAAACATCAGAGAAGATCATTCTTCATACATCCGAGGAGACCATTCTCTATGTATCAGAGTAGATCATTCTCCATGCGTCCGAGGAGATCATTCTCAATACATCAGGGGAAATTAATCTCCATAATCAGAGGAGATAATTATCCATACATCAGAGGAAAATAGTCTATACACACCAGAGACCATTCTCTATACATCAGAGGAGATCATTCTCAATGCATCAGAGGCGCTTATTCTCCATACATCAAGGGAAAATAATCTCCATCCATGGAGATCATTGTCCATACATCAGAGGAAAGTAATTTCTATACACCGGAGAAGATCAGTTTCATACATCATAGGAAAATAATCTTTATATATCAGAGAAGATCATTTTCCAGACATCCGAGGAAGATAATATGCATACACTAGAGAAGAATAATTTCCATTCATTAGACATGTTAGAGGAGATCATACTCCATACATCAGGTGAGATCATCCTCGATACATTAGAGATCATTCTCTATACACCAGAGGAAATCATTCTCCATACATCAGAGGAAATTATCTAAATATAACAGAGGAGATCATTCACTATACATCAGAGGAAATCCTTCTCCAAACCTCAGAGGAGATCAAGCTAATATAACGGATTATATATATATAACTTGTTGTGGAAGCCGGCGTTTATGGTGACGTTTGTAGAGTAATTGGCTTTCTCTCCAAGTTAAAAAACGTACCTCGTGGTTAGTACCTGGATAGGTGACCTCGATGCTTGACTTCGTGAAAGACCCGGGTAGTGCAACATTAGGTGGCAGCGGTTGGATAGAGATATCACCATCATATCCTGACCCTGGTAGCAGAGATTGGCTATCCCTGGCAGCGTTACATAGGCTTCTGCCTCAGGTCTGCTGGATGAGCAATGTTAATGACTTCGGGGCGAAGTCAAAAGAGGGGGAGAAATGTAACGAATTAGGTATATAAATTCATTACGAAAACACGCCTATTCAAATATATTGAAAATTTTACAACCAAAAAAAAATATTTCAGATAAAAAATCTGATACGTTTCATATTTCTACTCAAAACATAGATTGTGGGTATTCGTTAGAACCGCCTCGCCGAGACGGTTCTAACGAGTACCCACAATCTATGCTTTTTAGCAAAATAAGAAAAATAATGTATACCCCTTGTAAACCCCAGTTTTACTATATGAAAGTGGGGTTTAAGGGGGTCAAAATTATATACGCATGTTTTCATGATGGCATCCATAGCCTTTCTGTGAAAGCCTACATTTATGGTGACGTTGGTATAGTCACTGGCTTTTTCACAAAATTAAGCAACGTACGCTGTGGTTATTACCTTGATGGGTGACCGCGATGCTTGACTTCGTGAGAGACCCGGCAAATGCTACATTTGGTGGCAGCGGTGGGATGAGAGTTGCCGGGTCTATCTTACTCTATACATCCGAAAACAATAATCTCCATACACCAGAAGAGGAAAAATATCCATCCATTAGAGGCGATCATACTCCATACATCAGGTAAGATCATTCTTCATACATCAGAGGAGATCACTTTCCATACAACAAAGAAGCTGATCTCCAATCAAAGGAGATCATTCCCCATACACAAGTAGTCTCTCCCTTGGTGCAAATGGCGAATAGCCAGCCTCTCAACTTCTGAAATTTAGATACCAAAAACTGCATTCGAAGATCCTGGCCACATGGACCGGTGGCTCCTTAACGTTGCCAGCGAGAACCGCTCCTATCCATGGAAACCGGCTTGTTTAATGTAGTTCCAAGAAATACTTGAAAATGTAATGGATCACCCATTTTAGATTTAATAAAATCCACAAACACTGTATATTGGAAGAGTCGAATTTCCATTTTAGATTTGTCAGGCTATGTGATTCAGATATTCCTAGAGGAAAATGGCTAATTATTTGCTAACATTGGAGACCCTGATCAGACGCCGCATTCTGCGGCGTCTGATCAGGGTCTCCAATGTTTGCCAATTACCTTTTTAGGGTCTCCAGACTGAAACTGGTTAATGTTTAGCATCCACTTTGATGTTGCTTCACCCTGAATGTGAATATTTGCATGAGAAGAGGAAATATCGATCAAAAGGTGACACATTTGCGGTCAAATAAGCACGATCTAATAATATCCATTCACACATCTCAAAACCAATCTAATTAATTTCCCAAGAGGCTAAAGCCTTAACCTTTTCATCCCCGGATTTCTGAAGTGGACTCTTCCTTCATTGAATTTGGACAGGTCCACTGATGCAAGTAAGGGTTTCAGTTTAAAATAAATAACAAAAAAAAACAGGGTGGCAAATAGTGTAGGCCCTGATAAGACGGCTCGTTTCCAGCCGTCTCATCTGGATCTACACTGTTTGCACAAATGTCTATTTTGGTGTACTGGGCTGACAGAGTTAACCCAATTTGAACTTAATAAACTCCCCTCACACTATATATATTGGAATTGTCGAATTGCAATTTAGGTATGTTTAGATATTCCTAGAGAAAATGGTTAAACTATTTGCAAACAGTGGAGACCCTGATCAGACACTGCATTCTACGGCGTCATATCTGGGGCCGCACTGTCTGCCAATTACCCTTTTGGGGGTCTCCAGAATAAAATGAGCCAACTGATTTCCCAAGTGGCAAAATACCTAAACCATTAAGATACTGCCTACAGTTTAGAGAAAAAAAAATGCCGAGTAAAATAAAGACAAACAAATGAGCCGGAATACAGCATTCCCTACAAGATTACACATGGGGCTACTGTAGATTCTGATCAGCCTGCGTGCATCATCCGTCAGGCTGATTAGAGTGTTTGCTGTCCACTTAACGAAAACACGCCTATTCAAATATATTGAAAATTTTACAACCAAAAAGGAAAATTTTCAATTAAAAATTCTGATATTTTTCATATTTCTGCTCAAAACATAGATTGTGAGTACTCGTTAGAACCGCCTCGGCGGTTCTAACGAGTACCCAACATCTATGTTTTTAGCAAAATAAGAAAAAAAAAATAATGTATAACCCTGTAAACCCCAATTTTACTATATAAAAGTGGGGTTTAAGGGAGGGGGGGGGGTCAAAATTATATAGGCATGTTTTCGTGATTACCTGAAACACTTTGGTTCCTTGACTACCCATAAAGTGCTCTGCGAAGACTGATCAGAGTGCACGGATGCGCAGTCTATTCGGAGTCTGTGCGCACATGCCATGTTGTAGGAAATACTATACCCTGGCTCCTTTGTCAGCTGTAATTTCTTTTCTTTTCTGTCATTAATATGCGTTTCAACTTGAGAAAACGGCCACCATGACATAACATTTTGATAACATCAGTTGCTCAGATCACATTGACCAGCCTGGGCATCTGCGCGATACGGATAATCTAAGCCTTCGTTATTTGCATACCCCAGTTTGGATATATTTCTCTCTAATTGGGATCTTATAATTTCTTTTGGTAGTGTCATCAATGCACACAATACCATTTATATATGTTACACAATACGATAGTTAAAGAAAATTAAATAGTTACTATAGAGAACTACATTGCGACGGCGGAGAGCCTCCGTAGGCTGGAAATCCACACCAGAACTCCTTTGACTAAAAATAAATCATTTTTAAGGGAATTTCGGGGGTAAATTTGATAAATTTGGGATTCCGTTTTTACCCTAAATATCATTACGAAAACATTCCTATTCAAACATACTGAAAAATTTACCATCAAAAAAATGAAAATTTTCGGATAAAAATTCTGATATTTTTCATATTTCAGCTGAAAACATAAATTGTGGGTACTCGTTAGAACCGCCTCACCGAGGCGGTTCTAACGAGTACCCACAATCTATGTTTTTGAGCAGAAATCAGAAAAATAATGTATACCCCTGTAAACCCCAGTTTTACTATATAAAAGTGGGGGTTAAGGGGGGTCAAAATTATATAGGCGTGTTTTCGTGATGTTCACCCCTTACTCTTTACCTTATACTTCTCTTCAACAAGTTGATTTAACTACCTATTCTATATATGAATGTGTGTAAAATTGCTGGGTAAGTGGCAAAACAGCATAGACCTAGATCAGATGCCGCGTTTTGCGGCGTCTAATCTGGGTCTTCACTGTTTGCTCAGGCCTGTCTGTCGGAATACATAGAGTAAGTACGGTAATTTGATAAAATTGAACCCAGCTCAGAAATCATCCTGCATCCGCCCCGGGCTTTAAAAAGTCAACTTATGGCCACATATTGGTCTGACCTATTTCCATACCCACATCCCAATAATAAGTAAAAGGGCACAAGGAATTAATTGTGCCAGGACTAGTTATTTTATGTAAAGCGGCCTGTGATTTGGTAATGATAAAGATGAATTAAAACTTATAATTCTAATTTTAAGAAAAAGTGTTTGTGTGTAAGTTCCTAAATGTTCCAAAGAAATAAATGTTTCTGTTTGTGTTTGCTGGAACCAAAAGAAGAAGTGCTGAAAATTCAAAGATTCAATGTTTGATACTGCCAAACGAGGGGTCGCTACATTCAGCCTCCAAACAGTTCCAGAAAGTGCTTGTGCCAATGGTGTTTTCCCTTTTTCATCACGAAAACATACCTATATAATTTTGAACCCCTTAAACCCCACTTTTATATAGTAAAACTGGGGTTTACAGGGGTATACATTATTTTTCTTATTTCTGCTCAAAAACATAGATTGTGGGTACTCATTAGAACCGCCTCGCCGAGGCGGTTCTAACGAGTACCCACAATCTATGTTTTGGACAGAAATATGAAGAATATAAGAATTTTTGTCTGAAAATTTTCATTTTTTTTTGGTGATAAAATGTTCAGTATATTTGAATAGGCTTGTTTTCGTAATGCTAAGCCTGGTCTTTGAATTTAAACACAATTTGGAAGCCCAGCCATACCCCGAAATGAACTCTTAACCACCATAAGGGTGTTATTACTGTGAGGCTCTTTAGGAAAAATAATTAGTTCCCTATACCCAAAACACCATGGATAAGATTTACGAGCAATCCAAGCATATATAAGACTGCTCTTATATATTGCCAATTTATAGGGACTGGAACTTGATAAACTTGGTAGATTCTCGCCATTTTCACAAGGGAGACAACTTTTGTGACTTCCTGAACACTTCTGAAAAGGGGTCTACACTAAAAGGAAAGAATTTGCTCCCCCTGGGAGCAAATTCATACCTTTAACCCTTAAAACGCCAAGAAAACCTACATCTGAAAATGTCGTCTGTTTATGTCGTCTGCTGAATATATTCTTGCAACTTTTCAAACCTATTTTTGCATACAGGCAAACAGTGTGGACCCAGATCAGACTGCTCCTAATCTGATCTGGGTCCATACTGTTTGCAGAAATGATTTTTAAAATCACAAGCAGATGACAAAGCAGATGACAGTTGTTGTGATCAGCAGTTTAAGGGTTAACCCTTTACAGAAATGTGTGTGTGTGTGTGTGTGAGGGGGGGGGGGGGGGGTAAAACAATTTTGACAGAGTTTGCCTCTCTTGCACGTAAAAATTCCTCTAAAATATCCTTAAATATCATAAGCATGTTAATTGGCTTTACGCTTAGCACTCTGGGTAAAATTTTCAGCAGACATTTTGAAATATTTTTCTTTTTTTTTTATTTTATTTTCATTTATTTATTTATTTTATTTTTATTTTTTATTTAGAAAACAGAATTTGACGTTTCGTGCAAATTGTCTCCAATAGAGACAATTTGCATTAAATGGCCAATCCTGTTTTCTAGAGAAAAACAAAAAGAAAAGAGAAAAATATCACCAATTTGTAGTCTGTTGAATTAGCACAGAGTGTAGACATTTCATTTGCCACAAAGCAAAACTATTTCAGGCCTGTACTTGAAACAAAAGATAAATAAAAAAAATATTTCATATCATTTTATATCTATAAGACCTTTAAGATAAAAAAAGGAATGTATTTATGTATTTTGCATGCAAATATTGTCAAATTTATAGAAATGACTCACTTCTGATATTCAGATATTTAAAGATAAATTGAATCTTTTTATCTCAAACACTGAACTTGACAACGACTATTAACGCATAGCACGCAGGGTAAAACATTCAGCAGACGACATTTTAAAATATTTTTTCTTATTTTTCCCCAGAAAGCAGGCTTTGACATTTCATGCAAAAAGACAATTCAAGCAAATTGTCTCCTAAGCATATTGTCTGGGAAAAATACTATGAGAAAAATAATATCATATGTTTATCGTCTGCTATATTCACCCAGAGAGTGATAAAATTAAGTGTCCAATTTTAGTTGAGTTTCTAGTTTTTCGTTTGTGTTTATTTCTCCTTGTTTGAATCTGCTACTATCTTAACCCATTTTAGACAATAAATTGGAAGAGTAATTTCGTTTTAAGTATGTCAGGCTATGTGATGTAGATATTCCTAGAGAAAAAAAATGGCTAAATTATTCGCAAACATTGGAGACCCTGCTCAAACGCCGCATTTTAAGGCGTCTGATCTAGATTTGCACTGTTTGCCAATTATCCTGTCAGGGGTATCCAGACTAAAATGCGTCAAAGACAAAAAATGTCCTTGGATTTGAGATAACGAAAGCCCAATGTACTCTATACAAATACATGAAGATTTTAATATAAATTAAAATTTAAGGCATATCGTATATACTTGTTTTAATCTTAACCGCTCTCTGGACACAACTTCAGCACAAGAGAGAAAAAAAAAAACTGATTTTTTTTTTCTAATTTTTTCCCAATAAAGTTATGGCATTTCATTCAAATTGTCCCATGAGGAAGAATAAGAAAAAAAAATAGTTTACAATGTCGTCTGCTGAATGTTTTACATAGCATGCTAAGTTTTAATTTGTTAAATTTAAAATAAAGCTTACATCTACAAGTCCTCCAAACTAACCTCACGTAATCTTTTTTTTTTTTTCTAATTTTTTCCCAATAAAGTTATGGCATTTCATTCAAATTGTCCCATGAGGAAGAATAAGAAAAAAAATAGTTTACAATGTCGTCTGCTGAATGTTTTACATAGCATGCTAAGTTTTAATTTGTTAAATTTAAAATAAAGCTTACATCTACAAGTCCTCCAAACTAACCTCACGTAATCCTGTCAATGATAAAATTGTTTTCCTAATGTAAATATAAACGTTAACGCTTAGTACTCCAGGTAAAAATTTCAACAGACGACATTTTTAAATATTTTTTCTTTTTTTTTTTCCAGAAAACAGGCTGTGACATTTTATGCAAATTGTCTCCCTTTGGAGACAATTTGCATGAAATGTCAAAGCCTTTTTTCTGGGAAAAAAATATGAAAAAATATGATCATTTTGTCGTCTGCTGAATATGCCCATAGAGTGGCAAATGTTTAAAGAACCTTTTACTTTCATTAAGATTTTATATCAAACATAATTATAACACCTTATTGTTGGTAAGATGAACAAATATGCTTTCCCACGTACGCGACCCTGTCCTCATTAGGCGAATTATACCTGGCACAAAGTGAACAAAAAGATACGTATATAGCTGCATTATTTATTAAACCTTTACCACTCTCTGGGCTATTTCAGCAGACGACAAATTGGTAACATTTTTTTCTTATTTTTTCCAAAAAAAACAGAATGACATTTCATACAAATTGACATTGTCTGCAGCATGAAATGTCAATCCCTGTTTTCTTGGAAAAATAAGAAAATGTCGTCTGCTGTTTTTTTTTCCCAGAGTGATTAGCGTTAATAGATCAAATAAAACAAACGCATGAAGATTTGTTGTATATGACTTGAACATTGGGACAGACATGCCGAACAAACAGGGCAGACCCTTATCAGACGCCGCGAACTGTGCAGACGCGCGGTTTTAAATCCTTAACGCTTAGCATGCTGGACAAGAAGTTCATCAGAGCATATTTTGATTTATTTTTCCTCATTTTTTTGTCCAACAAATAGGATTTGACACTTATACTAATCAGGTTTAGCACTTAGCACGCTCCGGGCAAGTTCAGCAAGCGACAAATTGGTGGCAGTTTTCTTATGACGACCCACCTCCCCATCACAGAAACAGGCACGTTCTGGCGTCTCCTTCCCCCTTTCCCCACACATCGCCCAATACACACGCATACTCTCTCTCTCTCTCTCTCTCTCTCTCTCTCTCTCTGTCTGTCTGTCTGTCTCTCTCTCTCTCTCTCTCTCTCTCTCTCTCTCTCTCTCTCTCTCTCTCTCTCTCTCTCTGTTTAGGGCATGATATTGCTTGCAAATTCATTTCAAAATGCCGCCTGTAGAATTCTTTTTCAGGCTGGAGAAATTGGTCGTACTATATTTCTTTTTTTTTTTTTTTTTCTTTCTTTTTTTTTTTTCAGAATATAGTATTACCATAGCTGTTGCTTATTGCAAATACATGCAAATATGTGCATGTCATTTTTCTGCGACCTAAGGTGTAACCATGTCAGTATTGTCAGTTGAACCGCTTGTCAGAAAACGTACCTGTGATTCAAATCAGTTTGCACATCCGCGAAGTCTGATCAGGGTCTTCGTTATCCGTATGTACAAACTTTGCATCATTGGCTATCCAAAAAGCGCCTAGTGAAGATTCTGATCAGACTGTGCAGGTTGATCTGAATCTTCGCTGGGCGCAAATGAACGAAGGTACGTTTCCCGACGTTGCGGATCAGTTATTATCGTTTCATCCGGTATATCTTTACCACGCTGTAGGCGAAATTAGCACAATGTAAATGAGCAATATAAAATTAAAAGCAAACGCAAGGCTGGTGAAGAATGTATCTGAGATGAAAGATCTTGACAAATCATACATTCTTATTTAAATTTTATCAAAGTGGGATGAAAACTAAAGCAGTTAAAGACATTTAAAGATTTCTAATCAATTATCATATTTAATGAGGTGTTCTAAATATTTCAAACTATTATATTATGCCTTACTTCCGATAAAAAATACTGCAGTTTTGAAGCAAAACTCAAAAATGTCTAGAGAATAAGCTGCATATTCAAATGTAGAGATTGAATGTAGTTTCAAATCCTTCTTTTTTTATTTAAGTTTTGCCGATTTAATCATCACGAAAACATAATTATATAATTTCGACCCCCTTAAGACCCACTTTTATATAGTAAAACTGGAGTTTACAGGGGTACACATTATTTTCTTATTTCTGATCAAAACATAGTTTGTGGGTACTCGTTAGAACCGCCTCGCCGAGGCGGTTCTAACGAGTACCCACAATCCATGTTTTGTGCAGAAATATGAAAAATATCAGAGTTTTTTATCTAAAAATTTTCAGTTTTTGGGGGTGAAATTTTCTATACATTTGAATAGGCGTGTTTTCGTAATGATTAAGGCTTTATGACATCATAAAGCCTCATTGAATATTCAAGAAGGCGGCACCCATAAAAGCAGTTTCATATCTTCAAACCATGATAACTGACGTATTTTCATCTGCCTCTGATCAAATTTGTATCAACATGCACGGTTTGTAAAGATCTTACATCTCAGATACATTATTTATCAACATTGCCTTTCCCTTTAAAGTTTAGATTTTTGAAACAATAAACATAATCTCTGAAGGTTTTTTTTTTTTTTTTTTTTTTTTTTTTCTGTTTGACTCAACTGGAACAGCTAAGACAAGGACACGCACTTTAGCACTCTTTGGGCGAAATCAGCAGACGACAGACTGAAGACGTTTTCCTTATCTTTGGGTCGATTGTTTACAGTCGAGCCATAGTATACAAACGCCAAAAATTTCCTTAACTTGTTTGTCCACGTTATTATCATTGACTAATGCAAGCAAACCGCACGTTAGACGAAATCCAGGTAACGATTAGTTATAGCCGTGCTATTCTTGTCGCTGTGACGTCAGAGTGCAGTTTAATAGAGGATCTTACATTCGTGGTCATTTAATATGAAATTTATGAAACGAGTTTGGGTAATTTCTGTATTTTGCGAGCTTTAGCGAGCAAAATACCGAAATTACCCAACGAGTTTCATAAATTTCATATTAAATGACCACGAATGTAAGATTCTGTTTATCACATGGCCCTTCCGATGACAAAAAATGCACAAAATATATTTTAAAGATAACGGCTTTCCATAGCTAAGCGGAACAACTCACTACCAAGAATTCAATAGTACTACGCAACAAAAATAGTTCGCATAAGTACCGAAAATAACTAGAAACAAGATAAATATGCCATTTGTTACTTCGTTAAACTGAAGGAATTAATGATGATTTTTTATTTGAGCTAATAAATATTTCATTTTAATAAATCAATTCAAAACTAAATATTCCTTTGAACAACGTCATTCAGCGAGTCAATACGTCACTGAGAATGAGTAGGGAAATCCCCCACAGTCAGCTGTCGTATTTAAAGGTCACTGACCTTGATCAATATAGTTTTATGCCGTGGTTGACACACTCAAGTAAACGACAGATTTCAAAACTATAAAACATTTAACTGTAGTTTGGATTTTAATTTGACACATTTATTGACTATCTGAGTCAAGTCATCCTCCAATGTTTTTTGGAGGTGGTGATTTTTTTTTTCATTGACGGTTTAACGATATCGATGTTGAGATCTCGAGTGCCTCCAAATATGTTGCGGGAAAACATCGAATTTTTACCACCATGAATATTTCTGGTAGTCGCGTTATTCACATTGTGATTGTTTTGTGTCTTCTCCCTCCATCGGTCTGACATTTATCGTTCATCTCAAAATCATCACAAAACTGAAGGTAGGATCTGTTTCAAAAGTAAAGGTTGTATCGGCGAACGCAGACACAATCTTGGTTGCTATCAATAAGCGGTGTAATACGAATATTAATTAGGGTAATTAGGCTAACCAATGGGAAGCCTTGCAGGTGTTATAACACGTGTGGTTATATGATTTTTATGACATGGGTTATTTCACTGAATAACGTGACGGTCATGTGATAAAGAGGGTTATCTGTAAAACCCTGGACTGGAACATTGGCAAACAGTGCCGACCAAGATTAGACGACACAGATCGCGTTGTCTGAGCAAGATCTGCACTGTTATCTTAAATTACAGAAAGTTAAGGTTAAATGAAACGGTCTTAAGTCCCTGTTCAGGACCATTTTACCAGCCTACACTCAGAGATAATCGACCCACCAGTGCTGTCAGTGCTTTGTTTTTCATAGAAGAAAGGGTATGGTATTTCATGCAAATTGTCTCCTCAGGAGATAAGTCAAACCATATCTTCTGGGAAAGTAAAACAGTATTTCAAAATGTCGTCTGCTTATTTTTATTAAAAAGGACCTCATCGGGGACACCAAAATTCCCAAATACCTTATTTAACCTTTTTTTTCTTTTTTTTTTTTTTTTTTTTTCTTTCTTTTTACATACCTAAAAAACAAGTCCACTTAACCCCTTGGTGATGCGACAAAAACGTCGGGGAAAATGGCACACTGTTTTTGGTACTGTCCAAATATTGAAGCATATACATATGTAATTAGATCTTTCCCTTCATTGGTCATGTTTCGATTTTTCTTTTGTATTTTCTTACAAATTTCAACAGCGGAGCATTTAGGGTGAATAGATATGAACTGGCCAAACTGCTTTACAAAGGGAAAGAACTCATTTGTGTTAGATTTTTCGGAGAGGAAAATCTCCGAATATCTAATAACAAAACGAACAAATCTATCCAGTTTTAGCCCACCTCGCATTGTTTTACCCCGACTAAGCTCTCTAGTTTTGTTTGATGAAATGTCTGTCGATGTTGATCTGAATGATCAAACATTATCGGTACTTGTGTTATAAAAAGCTAATACTTGTGACAATTAAAATTGAGGTTACGCTAATTTCCGAAACAAAGCCTAAAACGAAACGTACAATTTACAGTGGAACTTTCATGAGTGATCACTTAACAACAGCCACGTTTATGATTTTATAGTGTCGATATAATACACATTTAACCCATTTATGCCTAGTGTCTCATAAACGGGCCATAGATATTCAGTGTAGACGCAGATCAGACGCCGCAGAATGTGGCGTCTGATCCGGGTATACACTGTTTACATTGAATACAAGAATTTCTACAAAACACGGTCATAATAATAATAAAAGATAAACACACACCCCTTCTAATGGAAATGGACCGGTTCAAAGAGTTAATGTAGAAAAGTCCACTCGGCATAAATGGGTCAACTTCTCTACAACAGTCTGTTTTAAACCTTCCCAAGGGTGCTTGAATTGGAGGTTGAGCTGTGAAAAACTGATATATAAGGAAATTGTTAGACTGGCTCCAGTCTCCAGTGACTAAGCACTTTTTCTTATAATCCTGTTTGATAATCAACTGAAATAAAACTAAAGTAATATCATGACTGGTCACTAGTCTAGTAACAAGCCTTTATAGTTATTTTGGTTTTATTTTAGTGGATTATCAAATAGGATTATAAGAATAAATATTTACTCACTGGAGACTGGAACCAGTCTAGGAAATAGTCGTTACGGTAAAATGAAAGAGTACCAAATGCATCCGTGCAGTTTATTCATAGAAATAGCCTCGGTCTTCGTAATTCTTTTTGAAACTCGAGACTATTTTTCTTTTTTAACCAATTTCAGCAGACGACAAATTGATGATATTCATCTTATTTTTCCAAGAAAAGAGGTTTGGTATTTCATGCAAATTGTCTCCTATCTAGAAATTTTGCATGAAATGTCTGAGTATATTTTTCAGGGAAAAATAAGAAAAATAGTTCAGAATGTCGTCTGCTGAAAAGTTTGCCCAGCAACCTAAGGGTAAAAGTTTAACCCACATATGCCTTGTGTCCCATATAAGAGTGTAAACCCAGATCAGAGGGCACATTATGCGGCGTCTGATCAGGATATACACTGTAGGTTTAATAGATACACCTAATTCTGTGAAAAATGGTTAAAATAAATTATAGCAGAAACCCCTTAGATGACAGATCGACTCATCTCATTTTAGGGTAGAAGAGTCCACTATGCATATATGGATTAAAGATGGGAATGAGAATATGGCATAGTTTAGCACTATCGCTACATCTCGTAAAACACACATTCCTTCCTTTAGACTTCAAGTTATGGAGAAATATTTTCCGTCTTTATATTTGTTTAATTTGTTTTGTAGACTGTCACAGTTGTAATCGATAAAGAAAATGTTATGATATTTTCTGATACATACACATACATACACATATGTGTGTGTGTGTGTGTGTGTGTGTGTGTGTGTGTGTGTGTGTGTGTGTGTGTGTGTGTGTGTGTGTGTGGTGTGTGTGTGTGTGTGTGTGTGTGTGTGTGTGTGTGTGTGTGTGTGTGTGTGTGTGTGTGTGTGTGTGTGTGTGTGTGTGTTTATGTGTGTGTGTTTATGTGTGCGTTTATGTGTGTGTGTTTATGTGTGTGTGTGTGTATGTATGTATATGTATATGTACATTTTTTTCTCTCTCTCCCATTTTTTTCAATCAAATGATGATAAAATTACTTTCATATCATTGTACAATATATTATGCCATGTTTG
This sequence comes from Anodontia alba, assembly GCA_964016985.1. NCBI lineage: Eukaryota > Metazoa > Mollusca > Bivalvia > Lucinida > Lucinidae > Anodontia > Anodontia alba. Next base: position 11,009,659 of record OZ024832.1, read on the forward strand.
TATTTGCTTGCCTTTAACCCTTATAGGGTATAGTTGTGCAGTAAATAAAATTCTATTCTATTCTATTCTATGTTTGTTATTTTCTGGATTGTCCGAAGTTAAATATACTTTTTTTGCTGAAATAATTTGCTGATTCCTTATACTTCCATAAACATTTACCAACAGTTTCACAGTCTGTGCTAGGTAGTTTTTTTTTTTATACTCTTTTTAGAATTTACAAACAAGACTTTGGACTTCAACACCAAATTAACCAACAGTAGGTTTTTACGGCTTTTCACAAAATCCGTTATACAAATGAAATAATTTAGATACAATTAAAGGCGGGGGTGGGGAGGGGTTGGGGTCGATTGAGCCCGATGAACCCTTTCCCCGCCCTGCCCCCTCAGGATCCGCCACTGTGTAGCTGAATTCACTGTCAACATACCCCAGTCGGCATACAACGTTGAATCAACATTGAAACGACGTTGTTTCAACGTTGTGTGCCTGCTGGGTATTTTCTTGTTTGCTTTCTGATTTACTTTACCCGCTAGAGCTTTCCACTATGATATGCTAAAAACAAAAGGTGACTGTTTAAAATATTTGTTCAGTAAAAATAAGAAAAAAAAAAGACATAAAAATAAAAATAAAAAAAAAAAAAAAAAAAAGCAAGTCGTGACAACAAATACGAGCATAATATTCTAAATGAGAGGACAAATGGATGACTATTTCGCGAGGAGGAGGGCATTAACACATTTTTGTTTTGTAACCTCCAAATAGAATAGACGAAATTTAGGGAGAGGGAAAAAAAACGAAAAAAAAAAAAAAACAAGTTTCAAAGTTTATTCGATACAAAAAGAAAGAAATAAAAATACATTGAAAAACAACAACAACACACACACACATAAACACACACACACACATAAACACACACACACACACACACACACACACATACGGTTTTAAATGGAATAAACTTTTGCTAATATAAAACAAGGTAAACTGCATAAAAAATGATGTTGTCACGTCATGGGGTGGCTTGGCCACGGGTTTTAGGTCGGGGGCTGTCGAGGGTACTGGTGATAGGTGTCACTTCGGTTTTGTTTTAGTAATTAGTATTACCCTATTGAATGAGTACCTAGACTGCTCCACAGTTCGACAAATTTACTATCGTTCTACGAGGTCATGTGGAGTAGTCTAATGAGTACCATGGACTTGGTTCTCCGCATTTTAGTGTAATAATGCAATTTTTGTATAAAAGTCCGGATACCATCTGCTCATGTTGTGAAACCGAAAGATAAAATTTTGTGGAATCATTTCGTTATATAGAATCTTGAAAAACAGACGCCGTGTTATTGTCATGGATGAATCTTTAAAGCATCATAATCCTAACCCATCTACGACTGCAAACCCAGTGTCAAAATTGTTTTTTTGGTGAGTGTTTTTTCTTGTAATGCCTTCTGATTAGCAGCCTCTCAGCTGATTGTATTGATTGTGATTGTATACTATAATTATCCTGTAATGTACATTTCAGATATTTGTCAGTTTCGTGGTGATTGTCAGGACTGTCAATCAAGTAGCTCAGTAAGGCGGTTGCTGCGGGATAAAAGCTTTTGTCTTTGTATTTGTCTTCATCAGACTTTTTTTAACATTTTAACCTTTATAGTTTGTTTCACCTTACCAGTTTTATCTCTTCGTCTTGTTTTTAACTTTCACGCACCGGTCTGAAGCACACTGGACACCTGCACATAGTCCCCCTGATGAGATGATGTCCCCCGAGAAGATAATGCCATTTCAGTAGATAGATAGTCCCTTTTATTTGTTCTTTTTTTTTTTTTTTTTTTTCCACTTCTCTAACAGGGAATTTCCTAGCCTAAATTTGGGGCTGCATGGAAATTGGGCTCAGTTTTACCCATTTTGATTCAGATATTCCCAAAATCTAGAGAAATTCCCAGCTTGTCCATTGTCAGCATTTAGAGTGAAATTAGAATCTTCACTATTTATTGGTTTATTAATTGCTGAGTAATTCAGTTTCAATCAATGAACACTATTGAAAAACACAGACTGATCAATGGCCATATTGAAAAACACATACTAAATTATAGTTTGTTAAAACTGATTGAAACAAATACATGTAGGTGTTTTATTTCCTCCAGTCCAGTTCTCAATGTTGCAGATTCACATGAATCATTTTGCAGATGGTTCTAAATATTCAATAAACCCTGGCACCTTAGAGTTTAAAGGAGTAGGAAAATCCCTGCCTCAAGTTTCAACCCACCCATACTAGAACTTTTTTTTTTTTTTTTTTTTCTGGAGTATGACTGACTACAGTAATGATAGGAAGAAAAAAGACAAAAAAGAAAACTGTTAACAAATTTTGGTTGAAAAAAAAGCACATTATCTGGAGCTGTTTTGATATTTTCTTATTTCTCCACAAAAAAAAACATTAGAAGTGCCTCTTACTGGGGTGCGTTTGATGAATACCCACAAGGTATGCTTTTGAAGAAAGATAACAATATTTATCTTGGTTCTCATTGTCTAAATATACGCAAGCCATGGAATTTTACCATATACACGACCTGAACCTCGTTATAACACAGTTTGTTATAGCGTGAATTAGGTTATAACTAGGTCATGCCTTGGCAGACATGTTAAGTCTCCCGAAAAGCACGGGAGGGTCACAGAAAAACAGCTTTTCTCACGCCTCATTAAATTTTTAAAAAGCTCCTGAAAAAAAAAAAAATCCTGACTTTGGGTCGAAACTTTTTGAAAAAGCGCTACATTTGTAAATGGGAAAAAATGGGGAAAACTCCAGCTCGATTCGATGTATTCCAAATTTCAATCCGAAGTAGTCCAAATATTGATTGAAAACGTATAAGCACTTGGATTGAATGGAGGAAACGCATTACACATGGGAAAAAAAAGCGTCCTGATGTCGTAATTGCATTGTGGGATGGCGTCGTCTAACATGACGAAAAGATCGGCATCTCCGGGGCTTTGCTCCCTAAAAAACATATTAAAATGAACTGTAACACTGTCACTCGTCCTCAAGATCCTAGAAAGACGGATAATCCAGAAATAAAACAATCTATTTCTTGTTGACAAGTTAAATCAAAATGGCGATGCGAATGAACCACCAGTCGGGATGCTCCAAATTTAATAAGCATCTGCGTGATCATAAAAATCACTTTCCGTGAAAGTTCTTTTGGTCACAAGGAGCTTTCAATAAACAAAGTGAGGTCTAACACTCGTCACAATACAAGCAATAGTTCGGAATTCAAGGAAAAGTATGACTGGGTGAAGAAAATTGACAGAGGGGCTTTCCAAGCGAGCTGCACTGTATGCAGATTATTTAATTGTGTAGAAAGGAATTTCTACATAAAAAGAAAATAAACAAATTGCCTTTTTTATTATCTCTTATTTCTACATAAGGCATATGACTTGCTCCTACTCCAGGTCATAAAGTAACATCATATGCATTGATAATGACATGGATAGAGAGATAAAGGAAAAATGGCAGATTAATTTAATAAATCTCTTTTGTTACTTCTGGTGTATGGATTTCTATAAGTATAATGAAGCCCTGGTCATTGACACCTGATTAACAAGAAAAAGGCTTAGCTAGAAGACAGAATCATCTAAGAATGGTGGTTAAAATAAATGAGCATAATTATGTATTATAAATAACTCTCAGAATGCACCATTTTACACCAGTTTCTTAAATTTGTTTTGGAGGAGCATGTCCACGGACCCAACTAGCTTGGCTTTGCACTTTTGGCGCTCACCTACCTGGCTTGACAGCTCTGTCTCCATTTTTATTTTTAAAACTTAACATGTCTGTGTCTTGGACCCAGTGATTTATTTACAGTTTTATACTTATGCATCCCAGGACTCGCTTGGGCTATATAAAGTGAGTCCTACTAGAAAATCATTGCATCCATTACAGAATTTTCCACTATCAGTATAACTTTGTGAGTCCTGGGACTCACTGAGATTTAAAATGTGAGTCCCAAAGCAAAAATGTGAGTACGGGACTCGGGATGCGCAGGTAAAAAAATCACTGTGGACCCCATTTTTTTTCCCCAACAAACCATTTTTCATGAATCAGTGATGTCTAAAAAATCACAAACGGTCAGATCTTTCCAAATTGATAGCCTTCGCACACTGTTTTTAATGCGATAATAGGGTAATCAACACAGCTCTAAATGGTCATTTTCATGTATATTGGAGAGGTCAGATGAATAATGGCAACTTACTACAACACTAATTAATTGGCAAGGTCTGGTGACAACCTGTCAGCAGACTTTTAGGTCTGGTGACAACCAGCTGTCACTAGACCTAAAAGTCTGGTGACAACCAGCTATATTTTCCAACTAAAGTTGTGGAAAAATTGTCCTGATACTGGAATAAGAATGAATAAAAAAGAATAATAAGTTTCCATTGATACTTTATTCCAAGAAAAATACTGAATAACTATAAATGCTTATAGCTGGCATTCTAACATTCATATATTTTCTGTCAAATAATTTATTACTAGCATACCTTTTATGAAACAGAAAAATGTATTTTTATATATAAAACAAGAAACAGAAACATGTACATACATCTGTAACAGGAAACAAATGTGTACATTGCACTTCTAAATAAAATGTTTTTGTAATTCATGTAAATTTGAAGTTTGTTTTGGTTGATGTAAATTTCAGTTAAATAACCAATTCATATTGGTGCATAAATACCGTATTCGACCTAATTACCGCACTGTGCACTTAGGTTTTTCAAAATTACTGGGAACACTCATTTGTGATAAAATATGTACCTATACCTATTAAGGATACACTATAAAAAGATCAGAAAAGGACTTATTTGATGATGATTATGCGATTTTTTTTCTGATTTCCTTTATAAAGGCATATGTTGTGGGTACTCATTTGAATTGCATCAACAAGAGTCGATGCAATTCAAATGAGAACCCATAACATATGCCTTTATAAAAAAGTAAATAAAAAGTACACTGGCTGTAATAAGACTACGGAATTTCATGAGTGTGCACTTATAGGGGTATGTGCGGTAATTAGATCGACTACGGTAATGAACCTATCTTTAAATCTATACTGGTTTCTTCTCATAAAACTAGAGCTGCGGTGCTGTCAGAGGAGAAATGCTCATAGTGTTGAAATGTTTTGAATTCATGCTTACCGGATAACCACTGTAGGACATGGTAACATGGCAAGTAAAACCTATGAAGGGATTTAAATCCATGAGTTATGGGCCCTTAGCCCTGGTTCCCGTATACATGATACATCAACCCACTGTCCATGTGTGTACCAGGTTTCAACTTTGTAACCCTTACAGTTCTTGAGAAAAGTGGGACAAAAAATTTTCATTAAAGGGGAACACAATATAAGTTGTAAATATATATTGGAGTAAAGTGCTTAACAAGCCATTTATTTTGATACAAAAATTTTCAAAATCGGCCTAGAAATAAGGAAGTTATGGTGGTTTGAATACATTTAAAACGACTGTCATGGATGCTGCCATATTGTAGGCTTTCTGACGTCACACAGCCCAAATTAAATATGCAAAACCAAATTATAAAGGGTTTTAAGAATAATTTTGTAACAGATTTTTATAATCTTTTAATTCTAGTGGCAAGCAGTCATTTCCCCCAAAATAAACCAACTTTATGAGAATAACTACCTTTATGAAATGAATTTTAATTTTTATGAAACCTCATTAAATATTCAAAATGGGGGCGCCCATTCCACCAATGTTAAAATATTCAGTTGCCTATAACTTACTTAATTTTCCACTGATTTTGATCAAATTTGTATCAAAATTCATTGTTTGTAAAGCTCTTTACTTTAAAGCACAATACCTTTTAAGGTTGCATTCCCCTTTAAAGGTATTGATTGTGTTGGGGTTTATCGACACGTCAACCCTTGTGGGTCATTTTGTGTCATCTCCCACAGAAAGGGAGAAAAAAGATAGAAGAGATAGTAGAGGTGATGAAAGGGAGGGACAGGGGAAGAAAGAGGAACAGGAATGAAAGTAGGAACCTGCTACAAGAATAGCAGGCCTTGCCCAACTGTAAGATTTTGATTGATTGAGTTAGGGTTTAACAACACGTCAACCCCTGTGGGTCATTTTGTGTCATCTCCCAGAGAAAGGGAGAAGAGAGATAGTAGATGAGATGAAAGAGAGGGACAGGGGAAGAAAGAAAAATGAATGGAAGAGAAGAAACAGAAGAAATAAAAAAAGTCCCCCCCTCTACCCTTATCTGCTGCAAGGAAAGCAGACTTTGCTCAACTGCAAGCCAATTGGATGCCCCGGTGACTTGAGATACATGACACCTTTGCATCACCCAATCACCCACAACTGTAAGCCAATATCAGTTGAATGCCCCGGTGAAGTACATGTTAGATATATGACACCTTCCCCTCATCCTACCCCTCATTCATTAATGGCAAATTGTAAAACCTAATGTAACCAAGTGTTATAGGCCCTCGGCCTTGATTCTGGTAAACATGATACATCAGCCCATTGTCCATGTGTGTAACAAGTTTCAGTTTAAATTTACAGCATTCATAGCTCCTGAGAAATCTGTTATGAAAGGTTTTCATTAAAGGCTCCATATTCCTCAAAATAGACATTTTTTATCCAAGAAAGGTTTAATAAATTGATATATGGTATTGATACAATAAAAAAAAATGGCATCTGACTGCTGTAAAATTTCATTTAGTCTCTTGTTTTTGAAGTGGATAAAAAATGAAATTAGTTTTTAATGTATCTCAGAATTAATGTTGGCAACATTATTTCAGAGATAGGATAAAAAATCATTAGAAATATTTAGATGTAAACGTCTAAGTACCGGCGCATATCTTGTTCATGTTTACTTGTTTGTTTGTGTTGAGGTTTTTAAGGCCCAGTCAACCCAATGGGGTCATGTTTACCACACGTTTACTGGGCAGGCGTAGTCCTCTAAGTGGTTAACCAGTTTTGTGCACATTCTTCCGCCAGAAACTGACAACTGCCCTTCTTGAATCAGCAGACGGGAGAGAATCATGTTTACTTAGAAATATGGGACACGGATATACTAAAGTTTGATAAATTTTCAGTGTAATAGGTAAAACAGAACAGCAATGTGATTCTTAAATGTATGCTTTTATTAAGCTCTATGAATTTTCTCAATCAAGCAATATGCGAATCCTAGTCATATTGGGATCTCCACGAGATTTAGTTTGTACATTATTATTAAAAAAAACAAACATGCTAGAACTTAAATAAGTTACCAGCTCTTATCTAGAAGCTTATTTTAGCATGCATCAGATAAAGTATGGACCACAGGTCATAGTCAAAGTTACCAAAGATGGACTGCAGGTCATGTTCAAACTTATCAAACTGCGCTCTGCGCTAATCAAACACTTCTCCATACATAAGAATCCAAAGCTATATTAAGAGACTGGTGCGGTTCACTGCCCTGGCCAGTTAATCCATTTACTGTGACACATGTGACTGCAAAACCAGTGCTCTAGCTAGCCCTTTTTAGAGGGGTGGGCTGCCCCGCTTGCCCTATTCTTCCGCCCTTCTGACCTTCTATAGCTGTCTTCTGCCTTATTTCAAATCCAGACATAAACCCTACGTTTTGGTGAAAATTTCATGAAAATCGGTCCAAAACTAAAATGTTATCAATGTTTAAAGGTCAGTTTTATGTGTATTCTATTTTTGAGGCATTTATTGTAGAATGGAATTACATTTTGTAACATGTCCTGATACTCGTAAGCACATCACATGACAAATTCTTGTATGACTGCGCTAAAAGTGCCCTACATTGCACCCCTTTGCCCTCAAATCCTAGCTGGAGCACTGTGAAAAACACCAGGTGCAGTCGGCGAGTCCAAAGGAGCAATTTTAATCCCAACTGAGAGTGATTAAAGAATGCACTGCTTGAATGCACATGCCTTCTTCCTTTTTTTATCACTGCAATTTTCAAAGAAAAAGCGGGGATATTGTGATAACCACGTCCGACTGGCTGTCTATCTGTCCATCCATATGTCCGTCTGTAACGTCATACCATTGCTCCTAGACCATTTAAGCTAGAATCTCGTAAGTTACATGGGCGATAGCCCTTTGGATTAGGACTGGAGGAACACATTGGGAATTTGATGTAACCCCTGGGGGCAGGGCCAAGGGGATGCAGACCCATAGGGTCCAAAATACTTTTTATACAAACATGGTCATATTGCATATCAAATCAAAGTTAATGAAGAGTAGAATACAGTGGTGCAAAAATTTTGCCCAGTGGGTCACCAGAGATCAAAAAGTAGGATTTTGGGTCCTTTTTTTTTTTTTTTTTTTTTTTGCTGCTTACACACAACTCCTCTTAGGCTTTTTGAGCCAGAGCCTTGAAACTGTCACAGGTAATAGCCCTATGGATGAGGTCTGGAGGAAAGCATTTGGAATTTTGATGTGTGCTGAAGTATGTGATGGCGCTGGTGCTGGGATATACGATGGCACACCATCTACTTGCTCTAGTTTTTTTTTTTGTTTTTTTTTGTTCAACACAGTTTGTTGGTCCCAGATTTGATGAATTAATTCCCAAACCCTGTAGGTCTTGATCAGACGTCGCATACAACGGTATTTGATCTGGGTCTTATGTTTGTTTGTTTGTTTGTTTTATGGCCATAACACACAAGAATTATTCAAGATAGCTTTCACAGTAAAATAAGTAATGCAACACTTGGGCTAGACTAGGATTGGTCAGGGCTTAAAATTTAAGCAGTCTTGTCCAATCTTGACAGTGCTTGCATTAAGGGAAGTCTGGGAGTCAGAGACTCCCAAAAATTGCCCTGGGACGTCCAAAAATCAGTGCCAGGAAGTCTGGGAATCCCAACTTTTAAAAATATTTAGTCATTTATAACCAAAATTTAGAATGAATTTATGTGTTATTTAGCTTAAGAATGGTGGTTTTACTCCATAAATGACAGTTTAAGAATATTGAGGTTGAATTTCTGAAAGTGAGTGAAAAAATTTGATCACCAGAACTTCTAGATATTGGAGCTAGGAAGTCCTGGGACTTACTGATTTTGACATCAGTGCAAGCACTGTCTTGAAACATCAAAAACTGGAAAACTGCTCTTGGCGCAGGCCATCTTTATTTGACTTGATTAGGTCTATAAAAATTGTTTCGGTCCATCTCTCTGGTTTCCTGCCATCTGGGTGATCGGATGTGGCAAAGGTGTCATGTGTATCTTACATCACTGGGGCATCCAACTGATATTGGCTTACATTTGGGCAAGGCTTGCTATCCTTGCAGCAGGTAAGGGTAGAGGGGAATGTTTTTATTTCATCTGTTTCTTCCCTTTCTTTCCGGTTCCTCTTTCGTCCCCGTCCCTCTCTTTCATCTCCTCTGCTATGTCTTCTATCTTTTTTCTCCCTTCCTGTGAGAGACGACACAAAATGACCCACAAGGGTTAACATGTCATTAAACCCCAACACAATCAATTGTAATTACACAAAAGATGAGAACCAGTTGTCTATAAATAGTCATTTAGGAAAACCTTGCGGCTAATTCATTATGGAGGTGAAATAATAGTAAAATTGTCCGTTTTTCTTTCTTTTTACATATTTATTGATGGCATTATAGTGTAGAAAATTTACTGACTAACTTTACACACATTACAAAGCAGCATTAAACATATGCCCATTTTAAGCATGAAATTGCTCATAACAAATTTACCCTGAGCAGATGCCAGCTTTGATCATCCTTGTAAAAACACAGTTTGGTTTAGTAATATGGTCCGATGCTTGGACCCGAACTTTCGAGTAATAATGAGGTTTGGGTGTAATATGGGGAATATGAAAAATTCTGACTATTAACCCTTGTCCTGCTGAATATATTTAGATGCCACGCCCACTTCTAATTTTCAGCCAATCAGATTACTCGATCTGGATTGTTACAATAAATTCACATACTTAATGGCAAACAGTGCAGATCCAGATCAGTTGGCTTCTTCAGAAGCCAACTGATCTGGATCTACACTGTTTGCAAAACAGGATATATCCGGGTTCAGCAGGACAAGGGTTAAATTAAGTACAATAAGACATTTATGTGGTAACCAAACGGGCCCCCGTAGCCTAGTGGATAAGAGAGTTGACTCTTAATCCATTAGGTTTCTCACCGCTGTGGTTCGAGCCTGGCTCGGGTCATATGTGGGAAAGCCAAGTTCTGCTTACTGATGGTCAGGTGGTTTTTCTCCGGGTTCTCCGGTTTTCGCCCACCTTCGATGAACGATCGGCTCGATATAAGTGAAATATTCTTGAAAGGGCCGTAAAACCCAAATAAAAAAAAAAAAAAAAAAAAAATGTGGTAACCAAAGTTGCTTAAAAGTAACCAACAAATCCAAAAGCTGATTAAAAGATTTGTAGAATTCTGAAAATCTGCCTAATAATGTAGACCACTACATACATGTACCTTATTTACCAAACCGCGTAGCCAGGCGGAAGCAATGAAGCCGGGCTTCAACATAAATTTGGCAGTTGAACCTTAATTTTCACCTAAAACTTTTTCAGATGACATCAAATTTCAGAGATTTTATTTGCAGGCTTCATTTTCATACCGTTCCTCTCTACGCCCCTGTTACACTAAGTATCGGGACCCCTTAACTACTAAACCATACTTTACCTAAAATACAGTAATTACCCTAAGTGTTGGGACACTGTAACTGATTACCATACTTGGATGTGGATTTGGCATCTACATGTAACTTTATTCAGCAGGACAAGGGCTAATGTGTTGGACATGAAAAGTGCTGAGTGCTCAGTACCTGCAATATATATTTTAGTGGAGAAAAAAGTACAATGTGTAGAAAAAGTGCGCTATCTCCAGATAAAAGCATGATTACTGTGTGGTAAATAACACATGCTTGACATTACATCAGAACTATGATACTCAGTGCTTGCATTAAGGGAAGTCTGGGAGTCAGAGACTCCCAAAAATTGCCCTGGGACTTCCAAAATCAATGCCAGGAAGTCTGGGACTCCCAACTTTTAAAGATATTTAGTCATTTATAACAAAAGTTTAGAATGAATTTATATGTTATTGAGCTTAAGAATGTTGGTTTTACTCCATAAACGAGAGTTTAAGAATATTGAGTTTGAATTTCTGAAAGTGAGTGAAAGAATTTGGTCACCAGGAATTCCAGATATTGGAGTTAGGAAGTCCTGGGACTTCCTGATTTGGACACAGTGAAAGCACTGTATACTTTGTCTCGCAAACCTTGATTTTTAAACTTTCTGATGAAGTCGTCTTCGTCCCCAAAACCTAGATTTTTGGGTTTTCTGATGTTTTTATCATACTTCTGATGTAAAGTCAAGCTCCTGTGGGTAAATGTACACCAAAGTTTCTGGCAGTTGGCATATTCAAACAGATCAAACTGAGGGAGCAGTCTGATCAGGGTCTACACTGTTTGTCATACCACTAGGTATTTTAAGAAACAGCTACATAAAAAGAAGAATTTAGGCCAAAAATATAAAAAATAAAGTCTTTGAAATTTTACAGTATTTACTCTAGGTTAGATTTAAAGAATGACAGTAATGTATAGCTCAACATAAGATTTGTTTTGTTTGATTTTTTTTTTTCAACTAAAAATGTATCATTATTTTTTTATTTCTCCACCAAAATATATATTGTGGGTACTCATTAGAAGTGCCTCAGTGAGGGCCTTCCAATGAGTACCACAACATATGCTTTGATGGAAAAATAATAACTATCTGGATATTCCCCTTATCTGGACCTATGCGGAATGGTCAATATAGTGAAGATAATACAATCCCGAATGGATTAACAATGCTTGACAAAAGAGAAAAAGAGCATTAAGAAAATACCATGACTCAACAGATATGATAAAGAATTCAGAACATCATATATTTTTAGATTTGAGCAAGAAGCTCTCTCAAATATCTAAATACAAAGCTCCAGATAAGGCACTTTTTTTTCAGTCAAAACTGTTGATATTTTTCTCATTCCCCCACAAAAACATTTATAGTGGGACTCATGAGAAGAGCACTACAACCTATTTTAGGGGAGAAATATCCAATAAGAATAGCCTGAAAATAATTTTGTTGATGTTGTTACATCATGAAACCTCACACCCACAAACTCTGTGTGTGTGTGTGTTTGTGTGTGTGTGTCTGTGTGTGTACCTTTTTCTTATTTTCAGTCTATATGTCCACCTGTCCAATCCTGTCTTTTACAGTTTGGTCATTGCAGGGGTGCATCTGTGTGTGTGTGTAGGTGGGGGGGGGGGGGGATGGTGTGGGGGGTAAGGGGGATGGTGTGGGGGGTGAGGGAGGATGGTGTGGGGGGGCAGTATCTAATTAGCACTGTGTATTGGCAATTTATTGTTGGAAATCACTTGTGCATATATATTTTTTATGAAGTAAGAAAAACTATCGGCCCCGGTGGCTCAGTTGGATGCGCCATCCGACTGGCGACCAGGAGGTCGCAGGTTCAAGCCCCACCGAGGTCGGCAACATTCTTTCGTGGAGATTGATCATAAAATATTTTCTACGGTCATTCTCTCCCTTCCGCTGATACAAGAAGGGCAGTTGGCAGTTTCTGGCGAAAGAATGTGCACAATACTGGTTAACCGCATAGAGGACTAAGCCTGCCCAGTAAACGTGTGGTTAGGTAAACTGACCACGCTCGACATGACCCCACTGGGTTGACTGGGCCGTAAAACCTCAACACAAACAAACAATCAAAATATTCGTAGTTGAGGTATGCAAGGGAATGACCATTTGATTTTTATAGGGTGGTGGGGTGGGGGAGAGGGATGAATTAAAAAAAAAAAACCAAAAAAAAAAAAACCCGAAAACATCTTGCATGCTGGGTAAAAATTTCAGCGTTGACATTTTGAATTATTTTTCTTCCTTTTTGTAGAATAGAAGATTTGACATTTCATGCATATTGTCTCCTAAATGGTTAGCGCTAGCAGCTTAGGATCAGGACCCAAGGTTATAAAACTTTTTTCATGCCAACAATAGTTGGCATTTTCATATTTATTAGCTAAGAAATTTTTATGCTTAGCTATGTTAAGAAAGAAAGAACTTGGCATTGTTAGTAATTTGAGATTTTGTTAGCATGAAAAATTTCATGTTCTGCTGAGTTGAGCATGAAAAAAGTTTTATAACCTTGAGGCCTGGAGGTCCTTGGTTTGAATTCCACTGTAGCCGCAATTCAGCTCATGACTGTCCCATTGTCTCAGTATAACTTAAATAATGTTAAAAGGAACATAAAACACTGAACCATTATTATCTGGTCAGGTTCTACACTATTTGTCATTCCATCAAGTATTTTGTGAAAGGAATGCAGAAAAATGTATATTCAGACAAAAAAAAAAGTGCAGTGTCAGGACATTTATCCTAGCAAGTTAAAGTACTCTGGGTAAAACTTTCTGCAGATGACATTTTGATTTTTTCCTATTTTTTTTTCCAGAAAACAGGTTTTTGATATTTCATGCAGATTGTCTCCATTGGACAATTTGCATGAAATGCCAAATCCTGTTTTCTGGAAAAATAAGAAAAATATCATCAGTTTGTCATTTGATGAATTAGCCCAGAGAGTGGTAAAGATTAAAGATCAGAAAGATGTTTCACAACAATACCAGAAGAAGTTGTAATCAGACAAAATAAGTGCAGTGTCAGCTGTTTGACATTTTAGGACATTTACCATAGCTGGTTAATGCTTAGCCCTCTGGGTATAATCACTGTGGGTATAATTTTCCCCATACGACATTTTGATTTTTTTTCCTTATTTTTCCTAGAAAACAGGTTTTGAAATTTCATGCAAATTGTCTCCATTGGAGACAATTTGCATGAAATGTCAAATCCTGTATTCTGGAAAAATAAGAAAAATATCATCTACATGTCATGTGATGAATTAGCCCAGAGAGTGGTAAAGATTATAGGTCAGAAAGATGTTTCACAACAATGCAGAAGTGCAGAAGAAGTTGTAATCAGCTCTTATCATTGATTAAGGCTCAGCATGCTGGGTAAAAAATTCAGCAAATCGAAATATTTTTTCTCACTTTTCCCAGTAAATAGGTTTTGACATTTCATGCAAATTGTCTCCTAAAGAGACATTTTGTATAAAGTGTCAAAGCATATTTTCTGGGAAGAATAAGAAAAAAATATTTCAAAATGTCATCTGCTGAAATTTTTACCCAGAATGCTAAGGGTTAAGACTTAAATATTAAGGATCTATCTGGATTGTAGTTCCAGATAAGCCAAGTTGAAGAAAAACATTTTTGTTAATTTGCTCAAAAAATATCTTCTGGTACTCACAAGAACCATCTCACTTAGATATTTGTAATGAGTACCCACAGTGAGGCTGTTCCAATGCATTTCCATGTACAAGTATGTAAAGTTGTAAAAGGAAGTCTTCTGTAGCTGTGTGGTTTTATCTTTCCTTAGCCTTCGGGTCATCTTAACGCTTAGCCCTTTGGGTAAAATTTTCAGCAGACAACATTTTGAAATATTTTTCTTGTTTTTCCCAGGAAACAGGATTTGACATTTCATGTAAATTGTTGCCAGTGGAGACAATTTGCATGAAATTTCAAATCCTGTGTTCTGGGAAAAATAAGAAAAATATTGACAGTTTGTCATCTGCTCAATTTGCCCAGGGAGTGGTAAAGGTTTAGATTTTTTATACAGCATATTCAGTTTCATCATATTATAATTCTGTTACCCTTGTCCTGCTGGACCTGGATATGCCCTGCCTTTGCAAACAGTGTACATCCAGATTAGTTGGTTTCTGAAGAAACCAACTGATTTGGATCTGCACTGTTTGTCATTCAGTATGTAAATTTATATCAACAATCTAATTAAATAATCTGATTGGCTGATAATTAGAAATGGGCATGGCATCTTAATTTATTCAGCATGACGTGGAGATTGATCATGAAATATTTTCTACGGTCATTCTCTCCCTTCCGCTGATTCAAGAAGGGCAGTTGTCAGTTTCTGGGGAATGAATGTGCACAGTACTGGTTAACCGCTTAGAGGACTAAGCCTGCCCAGTAAGCGTGTGGTTAGGTAAACTGACCGCGCTCGACATGACCCCATTGGGTTGACTGGGCCGTAAAACCTCAACACAAACAAATTATTCAGCATGACAAGGGTTAAGTATTGGGACAGACAGGCCTGAGCAAACAGTGCAGACCAAGATTAGATGCCACAAAATATGGCATCATACATTGTATCAGAGTCTGCACTGCTTGACACTCATCCAGCAATTATCAGACCTATACAAATTATTTTCTGAACTTTGTACCCAAGATTTTCTGAGGTTGGGTGCAAATTGCTAGGCCACAGTATTTTGGTCCTAACACCTTCCCATAAAGAGAAAAAAATATGTAAAAGCAGGTATTACTACAATTCTAATGTCTATGCATTAGAAATTTATGTTTAAAATGCTAAAATAGCTTTTCTGATCTGAGTTTGCCAAGTTCCCATTGGTGGGGGTCAAGCTGCCCAGGTCAGGGTATCTTACACCCCACCCCCACCTCACCCCATCCTGTCTGAAGAACAACAGGAGATAGCAAGGGAATATTTGATTTTCTCAAATAACCTGGGCCCAGTTGTTCAAAGCTAACGATGTCGTTAGTTAACGATTCGTTAAAATTTAAATTGAGTGATACACAAATATGCTGAAATTTTTTGCTGAAAAAATGTGAGTAGCTTTTGCAGTGCAAAAGCTACTCACATTTTTTCAGCAAAAAATATCAGAATATTGTATATTGAATCTGCTAAAACAGTTAACGAAATGACCCTTAACGAGCTCGTTAAGCTAACGATGCTTTAAACAACCGGGCCCAGTTAATAATAAATAATTATACCCCAGGCATACAAAGTATGTTTATACCCCCAGCATACAAAGTATGTAGGGGGTATGTAGTTTTCGTCTTTTCCGTAACTTCATTGTATGTTTGTCTGTGTGTGTGTGTGTGTGTGTGTGTGTGTGTCTGTCTGTCTGTCTGTGTAAACTTTTTTTTCGTCAAGGATTTCTCAGGAAGTACTGCATGTAGGATTTTGAAATTTTGTATAAACATTGGGTATGACTTCTTGTATTGTGTAAGAGAGAATCACCATCCTCGTGCTTATCATTCCCAGTATTTGTCATTTTTTTGTTTTCTCCAATAAAATTTTTCGTCTTTGATTTCTCAGCTCCTAAGAGATCCAGAGTCTTCAAATTTTGTATACATCTACAGAGGTTTGAAGTATCTTGTGTAAAAGAAAACCACAATGCCGAAATTTCTTTTGACTTCCTTTTTTCCTTTTTTCCATCTTTCACTCTTGTGTAATGCATATAGAGAAATTTGTGTCAAAGATTTCTCAGCAGCTACTGCACCTAGGATTTAGACATTTTGTACAAACATTGGGTACGACCACATCATGTATAAAAGAATCAGCATCCTCATGTTCATCATTCCCTTTATTTGTCCATTTTTCTTTTTCAACAATAAAATATTTTATCAAAGATTTCTCAAGAGCTACTTCACCTGGTATAAACATTGGGGATGCCTTGCTGTATTGTGTAACAGAGAATCAGCATCCTCATGCCAGGTTTTCTTAGGTGAGGGGCAAGCTGATGGAGTGGGTGGGTTGGAGGGAAGATATCTCGGGGTATCTTTGCCATTGAGGGGGGTTTTATTTTACTTGGATTACACAGACAGCTCAGCAAGCTTACAGATGTGTTCTGGAAGGTGCATAATTATGTTGGCATTTCATGGTCATGCATGGTGGAGGAAACCTGAGTACATGTATCTGCAAAAAACCACAGACCATGGATGGGGGACCATTACCATGTCACATGAAAGCATTGGGAATTGAACCCCGGCTTCAGCAGTGACAAGGGAGAGACATGCCTCAGCACTTGTCACCGCTGATTTCTTTATTTATTTTAGGTGGGTGAATCCACTGTTAAAGAAAGGCTATGTTCGGACACTGGAGGTTGAGGACATGTATAATCCTTGTCCAGAGGACCAGTCAGAATACCTTGGTGAAAGACTGGAAAGGTAAGTTTGGGTAGAATACTTTAAGTTTTGAAATTACTGGTTTGCTGTATCAAGTAATTATCCTGCCTACATATGCAGTGTCACCATGGAGATATAATATTTTCAGCATTATACTCATTCATGCATCTTTCTGTCCATCCAAATATCCCTATGTCCAAATGTATGTACATCAATTAACTTTTGTGTCAAAGTTTTTGGCATTAAGCCTTGTTTTTTTTCTTATACAAGAATGTTCATAGCTCTTGATAAGATGCTGTTTTTACTCCAAAAATATTAAACTTTTTTTTATTTTTCCACGAAAACAAATGTATAGTTAATATTTATTCAGGGTCAATACAGGTTAGTTGGCATCATCTTTGTGCTGCTGAAAACTAAAGGTCAAGGTCACAGACTTAATTTTGTTAGCATTTGTATCAAAGTTTTGCTTTAAATAGTTTTTGTTTGCTTTGCTTATATTTCTGGAAGTTTAATTGTCTCTCCCATGGGTGTAGACAGTTTTAGGGTTTGTCTTTGCTCCTGAAGTACTTTCTGAAAGGTCATGGATTGGTCCAAAGCTATTTTCCATGGACTGCCCAACGTTAGAATTATAACCAAGTATTAGCTTTCATAAATAGTTTGATCTATGTGTAGCATACATTGTGTGCTAAACATAGACCAAGCTTTTTTTGTGAAAGTTGATACTTGTTTGAGTATTTTACTGCTGGTTGGATCAAGGTCAGTTGACATCATCTTGCCTCTGTCGCAGTCCAAGTGTCAAGGTCATGGACTGTTAACATTTATGTCAAACTTTTTATTAAGTTTTGTTTTTAATTTGCTTACATTTTGAAGTCTTCACATGAAATTGTTGATATATGGCTAGTGTTACTGTAGACTGACTATAGATCAGATGATAGCTTATAGTCTTAAAAAGTATAAGCTTTGGCAATGGCAGCATCCAGGGGTATATGTGACTCCCTGGTCATTTGCTCTACTTGATCTTGTTAATTTAAAGCTAGTCTTGTGCTTTTAGGCCCACTCTCTTCACTTCTAAAACAAGACATTACTTTTGTAGATGGTTGGGGATGGTGATAGGTGTGGGTACTATGTGTTGGGGTGGGGTGATGGTGGGGGTGGAGACTAGACTGCATACACAACCTTGTCTCTAACATATCTCATATCTAATATATTTCAGGGAATGGGAGAAAGAAGTTGAAAAGACAAAGGACACAGAGAAGAAACCCAGTCTAGTTAAAGCTTTATTTAGAATATTTGGTTTAGAATATATCCTCTTTGGCTTTGTTCTCTTCATGGAAGTAAGTATATAGCTACATGTACAGTGATTTATTTACAATTTTATACCTATACGTCCCAGGACTCACTTGGGCTATATAAAGTGAGTCCTACTAGAAAATCATTGCATCCATTACAGAATATTCCGCTATAACTTTGTGAGTCCTGGGACTCGCTGAGATTTAAAATGTCCCAAAGCAAAAATGTGAGTACAGGACTCGGGATGCGCAGGTAAATAAATCACTGTCCCCGACCTCAGTGGCTCGGTCAGATGCGCCTTTGATCCAACCAGTGATCAGGTAGCAGGTTCAATTCCCACCGGGTTCCGCAACATTCTTACATAGAGATTGATCTGTCTGTCCACCCATCTGTGCGTCATGCTATCTCCTCCTAACCCAGTGGTTGGAATTTAGCTAAACTTACTACATACCTTCCCCCATAGTCAAGATATGCAAGAGCAACATTATTCTTCTGTCTGTCCATCCATCCGTCACGCTATTAGCAACATTAGCTCCGTGAGCATGAGGATTTTGTGATGGCCTGCCATCAATTGCGTCATCTACTTTTCTTATTATTCCAAGAAAATAGGATTTGATATTTCACGCAAATTCTCTAAAGAGTAAAAAAAAAAACGCATTAAATACCAAACCTTATTTTTGTGGAAAAATAAAAAATATTTCATTATTTTGTTGTCTGCTAAATCTGACCAGAGAGTTGCATTGGTTAAATAGACATGTTCAAAAGACTGATCAGATAGAGTGGATGCACAGGCTGATCAGTCTTTGCTGGGCACATGTTGGAAGGTACATTTTCTAACGTTTATATTTTCAGTAGTACGCAACTGTCATAACATACAAAAATTATCCTAAATATTGGGACAGACAGGCCAAGATCAGGCATCTGATCAGGGTCTACACTGTTTGCCATTCATCCATGTCAACATGTAGTGAAATAGACTTCAAGTTTTAGGACAAGTATGGTAAGGAGTTAAGTTGTCCTAATACTTAGGATAAATGCAGTAAGAAAATACCTTTTGGCTTATCTGGAGTTTTGTGATAAGCTACCATATTTGCCCCAATTATTGCACATATATTGCGGGTACCCATTAGAAGAGTATTTGCCCTAATTACTGCACATTACCCTATAAATGCACAGTCAAGATAACTCTGTAGTCTTCAGATTACAGCCAGTGTACTTTTTGTCTATATTTTTATAAAGGCATATGTTGTGGGTACCCATTTGAATTGCATTGACTTGTCAATGCAATTCAAATGAGTACCCACAACATATGCCTTTATAAAGAAAAAAAAAATATAAAAAAAAATATTGCATAAACATCATCAACTGAGTCCTTTGCTGATCTTTTTTAAAGTCTACCCGTAATAGGTAGATACATATTTTACCACAAGTTTTCCCAGTAATTTTGAAAATCCTAAGCCCACAGTGTGGTAATTAGGTTGGATACGGTATAATTATAAACTCATGTAGTAGCTCACTTGTTTTCAGGAGGCAACAAAAGTGATCCAGCCCTTGCTTCTTGGTGGTCTAATCCGCTACTTTACACCAAACACTTCCATGACCAAAACAGAAAGCTACATGTACGCTCTGGGTGTCAGTCTGTGTGCCATTATGTTGGCTGTATCTCATCATCCCTACTTCTTCGGTGTCCAGCGAATTGGCATGAAAATGAGAATAGCTTGTTGTTCTTTACTATACAGAAAAGTAAGTGATAGTAGTAAGGGCTGAACTTGTTGTTGTTTTTTTTTGTGGTCGATTATCAGTTTATGCAAGTGATTGATGATCAGTTAAACAGCGTTCAGTAAAATGTCTAGAAATATTTACAGTGTTGTTTTATATTGCGTGATTTTGGATATAATAGAACTGGACACTTGTTGGCAAACTGTATAGATAATACAGAAAATGACAATAAAAAATATATTTTTCTATATAATCTATACATTTTGAATTGGCTTTAATTACAGGTTGTGCAGTGAACACAACTTTTCTCTGGATCCTAACCAAAGTACAAAAGGAACTTAATATGCATATTGAGACAAAAGTATAATTAATGATCAATTATGTACTTATTTTCCTTAACCTTTGTCCTGCTGAATCCAGATAGACCCTGCTTCTGCAAACAGTGTGGATCCAGATCAGTTGGCTTCTTCAGAAGCCAACTGATCTGGATCTGCACTGTTTTCCATTCAGTATATGAATTTATGTCAACAATCTGGATCAAGTTACCTGATTGGCTGAAAATTAGAAGTGGGTGTGGCATCTTAATTTATTCAGCATGACAAGGGTTAAACAAGAAATCATCAAGTAAATCAATCATGTAATAACCCTAAGTGTTTGGACAGACAGGCCTATGCAAACAGTGTAGACCCAGATCAGATGCTGCAGTATGCAGCATCTGATCAGGGTCTACATTGTTTGCCATACATACAGCAATATTTTAGAAACATCAAGAGCTATTAGAATGGAAGTATTTCAAATTTTAGGACAAGTATGGTAAGTAGGGCGTCCTAATACTTAGGGTTAATAGAGTAATCAGCAAACCACTACCATACACTGTTCACGTAATTTAAGATAAGAGGACTATTAAAAAAATTATTTGCTTTATTTCCACATCTAGTTCTGTGGCCACCTGTTGTTCTTTGACTGGACTTGCCCAAGTCCGTTCATTTGTATACTCAAAGGCAATAAAAAGTATACGGTTTCGAGTACCGGCTTGTGTTGTACTTTTTTTTTGTTAAAATGTTTTCATGGTCATTTTTGTCAAACATCTGTCTTTGAAAATCACATAGGTAATTCTTTCGCAGTCATAAATTATGGAGTTATGAGCCCTTATTTACAAACAACATTTCCAGTCATAACTCTGTTTGTATAAAACAATTGTCATTTTACTTTTCATAGATGTCTTGCACAAATGTCTGTGAGTAGAACCACAACGTTATTTAATTCCAAATTCCCATCAAATGACATCAAGCCAAATTTGAATTTCTTCCCGTCTCAAGTTATCTCCCTTTGAATAAAAAATATAGGGAATTTAAAGAGTCTATATCTGAAGTAGCGTTGGTCGTTTTCATTTGAATTGTTCAAAAAAGAGTTGAATTGTTCAAAAAAGAGTTGCTTGGCTTAGCCTCCTTGTACCACAAACAGATGAAATCTCCTAAAACCATTTATTTAACAGAACAGTGTCAATTAATGTCTCATAGAAATTCAGTATATTCCATCAGAAGAGGAACGAAAATGTCAGGAACATCATGTCCTTGGTATAGAAATTTGACAGTGTACTCTTTTATGCATTTGAAGTTGAAACATATCCTTACAGCATTTTTATCCTTCTATCAACTGAATGCAATACAAATGCATAAAAGAAAGTTTCTTTGTCCAAAACGCTCAATTAAAGGGAAACTACACATAAGCCAATGTTGATTTAGACCCCTTATTAGTTTCCGTAAATGTCATTTCCTTGCTCTTTGATAGAATTTCCAGAAAATTGTTGCAAATTATGCATAAATGATTGTTCTTATCTATGATATCAACGATTAATGTACATATGTAAAAATCCGGTGACAAATAAAAAAAATAGTTACCTGTATACTTATTTTTGCCTCTCAGTATATTTACCCTCCTTGTTATTATTGGAAATGTCTCTTTAAGAGCAAAATATTGTAACAGCCCCAGGAGTTTTTATCTCTCAAGATAACAAGCTCTGCAGTATACCATTC
Source organism: Anodontia alba (assembly GCA_964016985.1). Taxonomy (NCBI): domain Eukaryota; kingdom Metazoa; phylum Mollusca; class Bivalvia; order Lucinida; family Lucinidae; genus Anodontia; species Anodontia alba. Next base: position 11,031,713 of record OZ024832.1, read on the forward strand.
TTGTTAGAGGACAGTTATCTAAACAAACCACACACTCATCTGACAATCCTCTTCTTTAAGGTGAATGAGTGCTTTTAGACTTTACAAGTTTGTTCATTTCAGTAACAGTCAGATATAGGACTTGATAACTTCATTCTTAATTTTTATGCCCCACCATGAAGCAGAAGAGGGCCTTTAATTTTATCCTCCATCATACGTCTGTCCGTCCATGTGTCCCATCGTGTGTATGTTCGTCCATCACACTTTATAGTACTGTTTATGTCTCCTCACTTCTCCTACAGTTTTCAAAATAATGGTTTGAAACTTGCATCATAGTAAGGATATAGACTGAGCAAGTGCTTAAAGGTCACAGAAATCTGATTGAATTATTATTGGTAGAGTTACATACCCTTGATTTACTGAGAAAATTTGTCTTAAACACATGGCATAGTAAGGTTTGTGTCTTCACAACTCCTCTTACAGTTTTCAAGATAATGGGTTAAAATTTTTAGCATAGTAAGGATATAGACTGAGCATGTGTATATAAGATACATAACTCTGATCAAATAATTATTGGTAGTGTGACATACCCTTGATTTTCTTAGAAAACTTTGTCTAATACACCTGGCATGGTAGAGTTTGTGTCTCAACAACTTCTACACTTTTCAAGATAATGATTTGAAACTTGCAACAAAGTAAGAAAATAGTCTGTGCATGTGCATAAACATCCCAGAACTCTGATTAAATTTTCATTGCTAGAGTTACATACCCTGGTTTTATTTAGAAATATGTTCTGTGCGGCAGCACTCTAAAAGTGTGCATTGAGCTCCCTGCCACATCCAGACACCGTCGCGATATGACTGAAAGATTGTTGAAAGCTACCTTAAGCCCAAATCAAACAAACAAACAAACTTAGAAATATGACCTTACACACATGGCAGAGTAGGGTTCAAGTCTCCATAACTTCTACAGTTTTCAAGGTAATGGTTTAAAACTTGCACCATGGTAAAGATATAGACTGAATATGGCATAAAGGTCACAGAACTCTGATCGAATTATTATTGCTAGAACTACATACACTTGATTTACTTAGAAAAATTTTACAACCCTCTTATAGAAGGGATCATGTCTCAGCAATATCTCCTACAGTGTTCAAGATAATGATTTGAAACTTCCAGCAAAGTAAGAATATAGGCTGGACATATACGTAAAGGTCACAGAAATCTGATTAAATTTATATTGCTAGAATAACATACCCTGGAGTTACTTAGAATTATTGCCTTTATCGCATGACATTGTAGAACTGGTGTCTCCACAAATTCAACAGTTTTCTAGGCAGGGTATGTGCATAAAGGTCACAGAACTCTGTTCAAATTTTTATTGCTAGAGTTACATACCCTTGATTTACTTAGAAATTTTGCCATAAAAAAACAAACTGGCAGTAGCTAGAGCATTCATCTCCTTTAGGGATCATGAAGCTTTTTTGATTTTTAATAAAAATGTGAAAAAAGAAAATCAATGGACAGACTTGGGCAAGTCTATTCTTTGACTTAAGTTTATAATTGGCCTACCGCTTACATGAACAAAAAATGTACACCACAACCTCTTTATAACACTATTGTTGGGGTCCATAGCATGAACCGTGTTAGTTAAACAACCGTGTTATATCCAAACAAAAATGTATAGATTATATTGAAAAATGACCATTTATGGTCATTTTTCAATATAATCTATACATTTTTGGGATCCATCTTTGAACCATGTTATATCCAAAACCATATTATAATGGACCGTGAAAAACCATTTATGGTCATTTTTCAATATAATCTATACATTTTTGGGATCCATCTTTGAACCATGTTATATCCAAAACTGTGTTATAATGAACCGTGTTATAAAGAGGTTATAGTGTATGCAGTTTGCATATGCTATAACAGATTATTCTCCATGGTATGGCTCATATTTATCCAAAATATTCAGAAAAGTAGACCTAAGCCATTAGTGTGGACCCCGATCAGACACCACAGAATGTACAGTCTACACTGTTTTCCACATTAGCTAAACACGTCAGCTGGTAGTGAAATGGATTTGTTCAAATTTTAGGACATGTATTAGAGGATTTGTTAAGGAGGAGCATTTTGGGATAATTCTGGGATAATTTTTTTTATTTCTCCATAAAAACATATGTTGTGGGTACTCATTAGAAGCACCTCAGTGAGGCGCTTCTAATGAGTACCCACAACATATGAATTTACGAAGGACTGGAGAAAATTATCCCAGAATTATCATCTAATATGCCTCCTTAACATATCGTCTGCATCTAAACAAATCAGCAGGCAGTAAAATAGACATTAAGTTTTAGGACACATTTGGTAAGGAGTTAACTCTTTCACTGCCACAGGCAGTGATAATAGGCTTTTGCAAACAGCATAGATCCAGATGAGACGGCTCATAGTGAGCCGTCTCATCTGGGTCTAAGCTGTTTGACATTCAGTTTTTTCAAGTTTACGTATAAACTTCTTTCCAGTGGATAGTTTGTTTAGAACAAAAGCAGACGACAAATGTCGTCTGAAATTTGGCAACGAGAGAGTTAAGTGGTCATAATATTTATGGTACATAGCTCTTGATAAGGCACTTTTTTCAACCAAAAAGTATCTATATTTTTCTAATTTCCTGATCAAAACATATGTTGTGGTACTCATTAGAAGCGCCTCGGCGAGGCACTTCTAATGAGTACCCACAACATATGTTTTCGTTGAGCAATAAGAAAACTATTTACCTGATACCCACTCTTAGCTAGATGTATGTGGTATGTGACTGATGCTCGACATAAGGTGTAATATTTCATTGATACACATGATCTTGACACCGAGAGAACTGGAAACCGACCCTTGGTCATGAAGTTTTCATAACTCTAGATATGGTTCTTTTTTTTTTTTTTTTTTCAACCAAAAAGTTTTGATATTTTTCTTATTTCTCCATTAAAACATATTTTGTGGGTAATACCCACTGTGTGCTCATTAGAAGCACCTCAGTGAGACAGTTTGCATTAAATGTCAAATACCATTTTCTGAGAAAAAAAAGGGAAAATATTTCATAATGTCGTCTGCTGAAAATTTTACCCTGAGTGCTATGCGTTGATACTAACATGGCTGACACAAATGGAGGGTAATCTGGCTCTCTCACCCTGCACTTCATGCATAGCCAGATATTTTTCAGAGAAAGCAAGGATTGACATTTCATGTGAATCTTTTGCATAGTTCAGTGGCATAGCAGATAATTCACATGAAATTTCAAGCCTTATTTACTCTGAAAAACAGAAGAAAAAAAACTCAGAATGTTGTTTGCTGCAACTGTGACTGGCACAAAAACCCATATAAGACTAGAGTCCCATAAAAAGGACATTGGCAAACAGTGAAGACCCAGATCAGATGCCACAGAATGTAGCATCTAATCAGGGTCTACTCTGTTTGCATTAAGTTTAGATATTCTACAAAATATTACAATAATAAAAACTAACCGGACACCCCTTATATAGGAAATGAACCTGTCCAAAGAGTTAAAGTAGAAGAATCCACTCGGTATATATGGGTTAATGGTAAATTCCAAATTTTTAACTTATGTGTTAACCCTTAAAGTGCTTAGCTTTGCAGCAGACGACATTCAGAAATTTATAATGTTACTTTTCAGTGAAAATAAGACATTTTATGCAAATTGTCTGAAATTCTCACAAAGTGTCAAGCCTCATTTTCTCAGAAAAAAAAAATGAAATAAGACTAGACATAAAAATGATAAATAAATTAAGATTAGACATTTTATGTGAATTGCCTGCTAAGCAGACAATTCACATGAAATGTCACCTTATTAGCTCACCAGAGCACGAAGTGCTCATGGTGAGCTATTGTGGTCAGTCAATGTCCGTAGTCTGTCGTCCGTCATTCGTCGTTCGTCGTGCGGTGTCAACAATTGCTTTAAAACACCCCTGGACCAATTGACTGGATACTTGGTAGAAAGCATTAGGGTGACCTGTAGATCAAAAATAGCTAAAATCATTTCAATCGGAAATCCAAGATGGCCGCCATGATCGCCATCTTGAAAATCTATTTTTCGCTTCTTCTCCTGAACCGAAAGGCCAATTGACTCCAGACTCGCTAGGAAGCATTGGGGTGACTTGTAGATCAGAAATAGCTAAAATCGTACCAGTCAGAAATCCAAGATGGCTGGCATGGTGGCCATCTTGAAAATCTATTTTTCGCTTCTTCTCCTGAACCGAAAGGCCAATTGACTCCAAACTTGCTAGGAAGCATCAGGGTGACTTGTAGATCAAAAATAGCTAAAATCGTGCCGATTGGAAATCCAAGATGACCACCATGGCAGCCATCTTGAAAATCTATTTTTAGCTTCTACTCCTGAACCGAAAGGCCAATTGACTCCAAACTTGCTAGGAAGCATCTGGGTGACTTGTAGATTAAAAATAGCTAAAATCGTGCCGTTTGGAAATCCAAGATGGCTGCCATCTTGAAAATCTATTTTTCGCTTCTTCTCCTGAACTGAAAGGCCAATTGACTCCAAACTTGTTAGGAAGCATCAGGGTGACTTGTAGATCAAAAATAGCTAAAATCGTGCCGATCGGAAATCCAAGTTGGCCGCCATGGCGGCCATCTTGAAAATCTATTTTTCGCTTCTTCTCCTGAACCGAAAGGCCAAATGACTCCAATCTTGCTAGGAAGCATCGGGGTGACTTGTTTAAGCAATCATCATGAATCTTGCTCAAAATGTTTGTCTTGATGATTACTAGGTCAGTTTCGAAACTGGGTCACCTGGGGTCAAAAACTAGGTCACCTGGCCAAATCAGCAGAAAACCTTGTTAACACTCTAGTGGTCACATTTTTCAAGCAATCATCATGAATCTTGCTCAGAATGTTTGTCTTGATGATTTTTAGGTCAAGTTTGAAACTGGGTTACTTGGGGTCAAAAAACTAGGTCACTGGGCCAAATCAGCAGAAAACTTTGTTAACACTCTAGCAGTCACATTTTTTAAGCTGTCTTCATGAATCTTGCTCAAAATGTTTGTCTTGATGATTTCTAGGTCAAGTTTAAAACTGGGTCACCTGGGGTCAAAAACTAGGTCACCTGGCCAAATCAGCTGGAAACCTTGTTAACACTCTAGTGGTCACATTTTTCAAGCAATCATCATGAATCTTGCTCAACATGTTTGTCTTGATGATTTCTAGGTCAGGTTTGAAACTGGGTCACTTGGGGTCAAAAACTAGGTCACCGGGCCAAATCAGCAGAAAGCCTTGTTAACACTCTAGCAGTCACATTTTTGAAGCAATCATCATGATTCTTGCTCAAAATGTTTGTCTTGATGAGTTCTGGATCAAGTTCAAAACTGGGTCACTTGGGGTCAAAAAGTCACCAGGCATAATCAGCAGAAAATTTTGTTAACACTCCAGTGGTCACATTTTTGAAGCAATCATCATGAATCTTGCTCAAAATGTTTGTCTTGATGATTTCTAGGTCAAGTTTGAAACTGGGTCACATGGGGTAAAAAACTAGGTCACCAGGTCAAATCAGCAGAAAACTGTTAACACTCCAGAGATCACATTTTTTAAATAATCATCATAAATATTGCTCAAAATGTTCGTCTTTATGATTTCTAGGTCTAGTTTAAAACTGGGTCACTTGATATCAGAAACTAGGTCAGCTGTCCAAATCAAAGGAAAACCTTGTTGATGCTCTAGAGGTCACATTTTTGAAGTGATCTTTCATGAATCTTGCTCAAAATGTTTGTCTTGATGATTTCAAGGTGATGTATGTGTATTTTTATGTCCAGTGACTTTCTTAAGTTTTTCCATTTAGGTCAGTTTCTCAGTAATTATTGGTCCTACAGAGTGTACTTGTGAAGTGTTTGTGTTTAGGTCAATTTCTCAGTAACTATTGCTCCTACAGCCAGTGATACTTAGTACATGCATACATCTTAGCATGGCCTCTTGAGTGCAGTCATCCATATTTGACCTTGACCTTTATTTCACAGTCCATTAGGCATGCTACATTGTCTTACTTGTTAATATAATCATTTCGAATTTTGATCAGAATGCTTGCCTTGATCAGTTCTAGATCAGGTTCTCAAAGTGCTATGATGCTCAGGTGAGCGTTACAGGGCTATCATGGCCCTCTTGTTTTCTCTTTAAAATAAAGTAATGTTTCAGAATGTCATTTGCTGAAATTATGATAGATGACATATTAGCCCTTAAAGCGCTTAGCAAATTAGCAGCAGACAAATTTCTAAAATTTATTGTGTTATTTTTCAGAGACAGAAAATAAGACTTGACATTTCATCTGAATTGTTGTTTGTCTGCTAGACAGATTCTTCACATCACATGTCAATCCATTTCTCTAACTATTAAAAAAAACTACATTTCGATGACAAAAGACAACATTTCAGTGAATTTTCTGCTAGACAGACAATTCACATGGAATTTCAAGCTTATTTTCTCTGAAAAATAAATTATTTCAGAATGTTGTCTGGCACTTTAAGGGTTAAAGTGAAAATATTTAACTGATAATGTATTAAATGGGTCGCGGCATGCAAAAACATGTCTTTTGGCATAAGTGGACAGTGATGGCCCAGATCAGCCTGCATATCCGGGCAGTCTGATCAGGGCCTTCACTGTCTGCTAACAGAATCATTAGTTCTTTAGAATGTTTCAGTGGAGAGCAAATGCCGAAATGAGACGTTATGCATGTGCAGGATGAATGTGAATCTGTGCATTTTGCGCATGTTTGCAGACAACTTTTCGCTTGGTGCAGTCCAAATGTGGTCCTATAATAAATGTAGAGTTTCTAGTGTAACTCTTAATTTCAGTCTCTTCGTCTGAGTAATGCAGGATTGAGCAAGACGACTACGGGCCAGATAGTTAACCTCATGTCAAATGATGTAAACAGATTTGATCAGGTAAGCACCTTTAACTTTCAAAGATTGAGCAAGACAATTACAGGCCAGATAGTTGATCAGGTAAGTACCTTTAACTTCCAATGATTGAGCAAACAACAACAGGCCAGATAGTTAACTTCCTGTCATATTATGTAATCAGATTTGATCAGGTAAGCACCTTTTACTTTCTGTGATTGCGCAAGACAACTATGGGCCAGATAGTTAACCTCATGTCAAATAATGTAAACTGATTTGATCAGGTAAGTACCTTTAACTCTCATAAATTGAGCAAGACAGCTATGGGCCAGATAGTTAACCTCATGTCAAATAATGTAAACTGATTTGATTAGGTAAGTACCTTTAACTTTCAATGATTGAGCAAGACAACAAGAAGCCAGATAATAAACTTCATGTCAGATAATGTGAGACGATTTGATCAGGTAAGCACCTTTAACTTCCAGTGATTGAGCAAGACAAGAACAGGCTAGATAGTTAATTTCATGTCAAGTGATGTAAACGGATTTGATCAAGTAAGTAACTTTTTACTTTCAATGATTGAGCAAGACAACAACAGGCCAGATAGTTAACTTCATGTCAGATGATGTGAGCAGATTTGATCAGGTAAGCACCTTTAACTTCCAGTGATTGAGCAAGACAACAAGAAGCCAGATAGTTAACCTCATGTCAAATGATGTAAACAGATTTGATCAGGTAAGTACCATAAACTTTCAATGATTGAGCAAGACAACAACAAGCCAGATAGTTAACTTCATGTCAAATGGTGTGAGCAGATTTGATCAGGTAAGCACCTTTAACTTCCAATGATTGAGCAATACAAGGACAATCCAGATAGTTAACTTCATGTCAAATGCTGTGAACAGATTTGATCAGGTAAGCACCTTTAACTTTCAACGATTAAGCAAGACAACAACAAGCCAGATAGTTAAATTCATGTCAAATGATGTGAGCAGATTCGAACAAGTAAGTAACTTTTACTTTCAATGATTGAGCAAGACAACAACAGGCCAGATAGTTAACATCATGTCTGATAATGTGAACAGATTTGATTAGGTAAGCACCTTTGACTTTCAGTGATTGAGCAAGACAACAACAGACCAGATAGTTAACTTCATGTCAACTGATGTGAGCAGATCCGATCAAATAAAGAACTTTTACTTTCAATGATTGAGCAAGACAAAAGGCCAGATAGTTAACATCATGTCAGATAATGTGAACAGATTTGATTAGGTAAGCAGCTTTAACTTTCAGTGATTGAGCAAGACAACAACAGGCCAGACTGTTAACCTTACATCAAATGATATAAACAGTTTTGAAATGGTAAGCATCCCTAGCTTTCAGTGACTGAGCAAGATAGCTACAAGCCAGATAGTTAACCTCATGTCAAATGATGGAAACATATTTGATCAAGTATGTATCTTAAACCCTTTCACCCCTTTTTTTTCTGAAGTGGACTCTTCTAATTTTGAATTTAGACATAACTATTGTTGCAAATGTGGGTGTCATTCTAAAGTCAAGAACAGAATGACAAATAGAGTAGATCTTAATAAGATGGCTCATTATGACCATCTCATCTGGATCTACTCTGTTTGCAAAGGTGTACATTTTGTTCTGCAGGGTTGAAAGAATTAGCTTTCAGTATAATACCCCCTCAAATACATTTTTAGGTTAATGCACCCTGAGTTTGAAATACAGGAAATATTTCTGGAGGGATTTGCAAATCTGATAAACAAGGGAGTGCATTAGCACATGTTTGTTTATAAGATTTGCAGGTCTTGAGGGAAGTATTTTCTGTATTTTAAACTCAAGGGGTATTAACTTATATATTTCATATCATAAAAATGATTTTTTTCTTCAGCTTTTGTTTAATACACTGTTGACATTTTCAAATGATGTCAGTACATTTTGTGACATTACGTCCTCTACTTGTCATACGGTTTGACAGCATTCTAAAGGAGATATTTCATTGCTTTAGGAGTAAATATTTCCTCTAAGGTACTCTGTATTCATTAGGTTTCTTACCGCTGTGGTTTGAGCCTCGCTAGGGTCACATGTGGGAAAGCCAAGTTCTGCTTATGGATGGTCAGGTGGTTTTCCCCAGGTTCTCCGATTTTCACCCACCTTTGATGAATGATCGGCTCAATATAAGTGAAATATTCTTGAAAGGGCTGTAAAACCCGAATCAAAAAAAAAACAACAAGAATTATAAATTATATTTCCCACAGAAAGTATCAGAAATAGCTTCAGATATGTTATTATACCCCCGACATACGAAGTATGTGGGGGTATATAGTTTTCGCTTTTCCGTTCGTTCGTACGTTCGTTCGTTCGTCTTTCCATCACAGGGTCAAAGGTTTTGTGTTAAAGTTTATAAGACCTCATATTTTGAAGACCCTTTGATGGATTTCATTCATATTTGGCATGATGGTAGATATAGGTCTAAAGTTTTTATCAGCACCATCCACACCCTGGGGGTGACCTTGGGGTCAAGGTCACAGACTTAGAATTTTCATAAAAAAGTCAGGGTCAAAGTTTTTGCGTTAAAGTTTATAAGACCTCATATTTTGAAGACCCTTTGATGGATTTCATTCATATTTTGCATGTTCATAGATATAGGTCTAAAGTTTTTATCAGCACCATCCCCAACCCGGGGGTGACCTTGTGGTCAAGGTCACGGACTTCGAATTTTCAAAAAATGTCAAAACTTTTGTGTTTAAGTTTATATAGCTGTATCGTCAAGACCCTTGTGGAATTTCATTTATATTTGACATGTTGCTATATATTGGCCTAGAGTCTTACTCCGCATGATCCCCACCCCAGGTGTGACTGAGGTCAAGGTCACGAACTTAGAAGTTTCATTTAAAAGTAAAAGTTTTTGCTTTTAAGTTTTACATCAAGACCTTTTGTTAAATTTTATTATACCCTAATTGAAAGGTTGAGTGGATATAGCTATCAGCAAGGAATCTGTTTGTCTGTCCATCCATCCGTTGAAGCATTATTTGTTCATACTTTATTTTTGTCTTAGGATTTTTAGTTTAAGTTTATAAGACCTTATATTATGAAGAGCCTTTGATGGATTTAATTCATGTTTGGCCTGATGGTAGATATAGGGCTTAAGTTTTTATCAGCACCAACCCTATCCCGAGGAATAACATTGGGGTCAAGGTCACGGACTTAGATTTTCATAAATAAGTCAAATTTTTTGTGTTTATGTTTATATAGCTATACCATCAAGAGCCTTTGAGGAATTTCATTTATATTTTGGTAGATATAGGTCTGTAGTTTTACTCAGCATCATCCTTATCCTGGGGTATGACCTTGAGGTCAAGGTCACAGACTTAGAAATTTCATATAAAAGTAAAAAAAAAAAAAAAATGCATCTAAGTTTATTTTATATAGCTATATTATGAAGACCCTTTTGTTGGTTTCATTAATATTAAGCATGATGGTATATATAGGTCTGAAGTTTTTCTCGGCACCATCCCTAAGCTGGGGCATGGCTTTTAAGTCAAGGTCACAGGCGTTTCATACAAATGTCATTTTTGCTTATATTATAAAGACTGATAGTTATAGGGCTAAAGTTTTACTTAGCTCAATCCCTGCACCTGTGCCTGACCTTTGAGGTCAAGGGCTTCATATTACTTTGTGATTGAATTTTTTCAATGTTATAACATATAGCATACAACTGCCATCTCCAGAGTCAAAGCTACATACTTTGTGCTCTTTAAAAGGTGGCGGTAGCGCTAGTCGGGGTATATGTTAGACTAAAATAATACATCATCGTTTGCATCTGAATTTGTTTATTTTAGCATCAGAATTTGTGTTGTTAACATCAAAATTTTTTGTAAGCATCATCTTTGTTAGCATCAGAATCTGTTTTGATCAGAATCAATGTTGTTTGAATCAGGATTTGTTTTGTAGCATCATCTTTGTTAGTATCAGAAATTGAATTGTTCAGCATCAGAATTTATGTTTGCTTCAGGATTTGTTTTGTTAACATCATCTTTGTTAGTATCAGAAATTGAATTGTTCAGCATCAGAGTTTTTGTTTGCATCAAGATTTTGTTTGTTCCCATCATCTTTGTTAGTATCAGAAATTGAATTGGTCAGCATCAGAGTTTTTGTTTGCATCAAGATTTGTTTTGTTAACATCATCTTTATTAGTATCAGAATTTGCTTTGTTCAGTATCAGAATTTCAGTCTCTTACTTTTTTACTACCAGAATAAGCTTGGTTAGCAACAGAATTAACTTTTTTTTTTCAGCAGCAGAATTTATATTGTTTGTACCGGGATTTGTTTTATTAGCATCATTTTTGTTAACATGGGAATTTGCTTTGTTCAACATCAGAGTATGTTGTTTGCATCAGGATTTTTTTGTTAGCATAACTTTGATGGTGCTTATTAGAAGTGCCTAACCTAAGCATATTTTATTTGTTTAGTAATTAGAAAGATATCGATACTCAATGGTTGAAAAAAGCACTTTATCTAGAGCTATGTGATTGAATGATTGTTTGATTTCAGACAGTAATATCCATCCATTTTCTTTGGGTTAGACCACTGGAAGCAGCTTTAAGGACTTTTTAATTGAGAATTGATTGATTGATTGATTGATTTCAGGCAGTAATATTCCTGCACTTTCTGTGGATTGGACCACTAGAAGCTATAGCAGTTTTAGCTATTCTCTGGAAGGAACTGGGAGCTTCCACACTGGCAGGATTTGCTGTTCTTCTATTACTGGTGCCTATACAGGGATGGATGGGAAAACTTTTCTCCAAGTTCAGGTAGGGATTCTTTAAAGGTTTACAGTCAAACTTAAGTGGCTTGAATATCTTTTGGACCATGGATATTTGGTCTACACATAGTTTCAGATAAGACTGGTTATCCCTGTAATATTTTCTTATTTCTCTGCAAAAACATATTTGTGGTACTCATTAGAAGCACCTCAGTGAGGTGCTTCTAATGAGTACCCACAATATATGTTTACATGGAGTTATAAGAAAACTATCCATACTTTTTGGTTGAAAAAAAGGCCTTACCTTGAGTTATGGGGGTTCTGTTAAGGTTTACAGTTGAACTTCAATGGCTTGAACATCTTTGGGACCATGGAAATTTGTTTTAAACATGTGTGGTTCAAGCCACTGAGGGTCAAACATAGCGCCAAGTCAGGAGGCAAATGGGGTTAATTTAGGGATGTTTTTTTATGGAGAAAAAAGAAAAAATATCAATAATTTTGGGTTTATCTATGGGACATATTGTTTTTAACTCTTCTGTACAAAAGTACAGCTAGTGCTATTGCAGTCACCATGGCTTTGGTGTTGGTGTCTGCATTGGTTAAACTTTTTAAAAGGCTATATCTCATGAACCTGTGAATAGAAGTAATTCATACTTGCCCTTATGTTAGATACTGGTCTGAAGTTTTATGCTGTACCATTCCTACCTACATGAGTGACCTTCAGATCAAGGACTCAGAAAAAATTTATGTTACAGTTTTTGGTAAAAAATTTTAGAGGCAAAGCGGGATTCAGGCGAGCTATACTGTCCTGCGACAGCTCTTATTGGTGCAGATGCCAATGCCATTGGCATCTGCATCAGCATTAGCATCTACATTGGCCTGACTCATTGTCTGTGTGATATCTTGTGAATCAGTAAGAGGATTCTTACCAAATTTGCATACATATCGAGAACACGTCTTATCTAAAAAATCTTTCCTTTTCCTTCCCCTAAACATGAAATTAAAGTACGGTTTATGACCCTAAATTGTCTAAGAAAGCGTTGCTGCTCTTGCAGCAAACAGCATGAGGTACATAGAGCAGGTAAGGGACTACTTTTTCTATTAAGACTGGTTCCCTACTCCAAGTATCTGTGTCTGAGTTTTCCATGACTACCATTATCAGTTATCAATTTATATATAGCAGGCCTACAATAATCTTTTGTTTCTGCAGGAAATAAAATATAGTCAACAACTGTTTTTTAATCATTAAAATTTGCAAGAGAAAAACATGCAATAAAGAAAGTTGTTAAGTAATATTTTTATCAGCATGTTTGTTTCTTGATCATCCCCCACCCCCACCCCCACCCCCCTCAGACACACACCAGCACCAGCACACACACATACACACACACACACACACACACATCCCTATAAAGCTGGGCGATTTTATCGCTCACATTCAGAGAACTGGACATACGATAAATGTTCTAAAATTTAGAACAAAATTTTATAATCATTATTCTTGCTGTTTGAAATTTTAGGAATCATGATTTGCGAAAAAATTTACTGTTTAAAATTTTAGGACAGCACCACTGACTGCCAAAATTGGCTTTGCTATTAGACGTTTCCAGACTTCCAAACGACATAAAAAAACACATATGCGACGAAAGGGTTTTTATTTGCTTTATGTGATTGATAAACTTCATTCGAAATTGTATGAACAATTAAAATAATTACCATTCACTGGTGTTTGTTTTCAATTAAATCCAGTTCTATGTCGAATTAAATTTTCTTACCCTGTACAATAATAAACACAAACAAGTTTATTCAGAAGGCCAGGACGGTGCCACTTTCTAGAGGAATTTTGGTTTAATCCACTGCACAAAGTTAATAAAAGACCGACCGGAAACACATGTTTTTATCCTGTTCGCATCGGGAAAATTCACTGTCAACAGATATAGGTTGTCCTCTCCACTTTACCACATGACGCATATGCTGACCAAAATACTTCAAAAGAATACCGAACGGTTGTTCTTGTGTAAGTCACTACATAACATACAAGGTCCCTTTCCACAAAAGTGAAGTACGTCGGTCAGTATTTAGGTGACGTTGTGTATTGTGTCAGCCGTAACCATCAATGTGAAAAGCGCAGGCTATTGGACTTCCACCGATCCGCATACTTAATGTAATGGACTTTTTTTTTTTTCTTTTTTTTTTTGTTTTGGAAGTGCAGAGTTCACACTTCTGCGGATGTAATGCATTCTGTTGGCGATATGTGTAAACCCAGACCAGACTGTGCAGATTGGTCTAAGGTGGTCTCAAATGCCATAAGGTAGTTTCTCACAATTATTCAAAAGGGCTCATATACACGACCAGTGCGGACCAAACCAGATCAGCTTGCGCATCCACGCAGCCTCATCTTTTGATCAGATCAGAGATTTTCGCTCTGCACCAAACTGAACTATGTCAAACCTGTGAATTGCTGTTACTGTTTTGAGTAATGTTTCCTTCCTATATTAAAAATAAAATATGCACTGCCGTTTAGAAAATGGTGCTGGAACAGATGATTCACTTGATATGTCATCAATATAATCCCTTCATCAGATCATATCCAGAGAAAATGTCCCTTTGTGTATATGTGAAATTCAGATCATAGTGCGTGACGCAGTCTCGTGCAGAATGGCGTTCACTCAGTTCGTTGATAAGGCCATTGGTATAATGTACTGTCCCGGCATACTGTAATACCTGAATCGCAGTCTCCAGCTAATGCACAGACTGATCAGATTTGTAAAATATGAATAGGTTCATCTTTGCTTGTTAGGACCATTATCTTTCAAATACCATGCACAATGCACATCATGACAATTAAGTGGTCAGTCGGCAAATAATTTGCTCAAGGTCTTTCATGAAGGTGTTATATTTCCCACTAAGAAAACCACTCAAAGCTGTAAACCTTTAACACGTTATATTTTAATATTAGAAAACGATGTGCCGGAGAGGTGCACGACATTTCGTCGAATGACATTTCGTTGATATGACGTTGCATTGAATGCGACATTTGGTTGCTGTGACGTTTTGTCGAGAAAAATTGTCTGGTACGACATTCAGTCGGAAATGTCAACCCAGTTTTTTTGATTGAAATGCACTTAAGAAGTTAATCTACTGTTACGCGTCATTGTTCTCAACTCGATTATTTTATGAATATGCGGCTAACAATCCTGAACTGTCAAGGTGCAGTAAAGATTATAACGGTACTTAGAATTTAGCATCGTTTATTGAATGAAATATAACAGGGTAAGTAGAATTCAATTTTGTGAAAAATGACTGAATTAATTCAGCATTCCTAACGGTTCATTCATGTACATTGACGTACAATACTGCTGTTGAAGACTACGACAATTGCCCTCTTCTGGATTACCTACGTGGGATTGCATACAGTATAAACTATTGATAAACTTGACAGTTAACTACAGGACCTTTTTTTTTAATGAAATAAATTCATTATGTACCGAGATACACGTATTTTCTTTAAATTCCATGTAAAACAGACAAGGCCGACTTCCGACTTCAATTCCGGCTTTTATACTCTGTAAAGTACACTCAGATAACGCTCAGATACAAAATATGTAAATAAAGTATCTAATTTTCGGAAATATCATGGTTTTGGCCTTTTCAGCCAAATTTAGACCAGTTCGACGAATTCGACGAAATTTAGACGAAATGTCGTGTTGGACCAAATGTCGTTGGCTACTAAACGCCGTATCGACAAAATGTCGCATTCGACAAGACATCGTATCGACGAAATGTAATTCCACGAAATGTCATGGAAGCGTGCTGGAATAATGGCAGATTGTATCGAGTGAAATAAATGTGTGGAGGAATAGCAATTATTCAGATCAGTATGTGTGAATGTATATGCTAATCTAAAGTTTCGCATTTATAGCATTTAAATATTAGAAGATGAAATCTAGATCACCCGGTGATCCACGCATTCTGATCTGGTTCGTAGCTGTTCATCCGTACATTGTTTTATTCGATACAATTTGCCCTTACATATGGCGCATCGCCGGAGTAACAGCAGATCGTATCGAAAAAAAATGTAGAGACGAACAGTAACGAACCAGATTTAATACGCGGATGCACATGCTTATCTAGAATGTCACATTTTATAGCACTCGGTTTTCAAATATTAGAATATGATGTGCCTGAGTGACGGCAGATCGTATTGAATGAAACAATGTATGGACGAGCAGCAACGAACAAGATCAGAATGCACGGATGCACATGCTAATCTAGAATGGCCGACTTCCTTTCCCCATCCAGCAAAGTTCACCCGTAATCCGGGGTTGGAGAGCACATTTACGAATATGCCCGAGTTTTCTGGATTCCTATGTGAAAGGCCCCATTTTTCTGACATCCTGGTATATGCACGTATTTTTCGCTCAGATATTTTTCGAGGCTGCTTATCCTCTTGGTATTACATGAATTGACCGTGATACTTTTGTAACAGCCAGCAAAAAATGGGTACAAAAAATCAAAGGGCAGTATATGAATAGGTCAACATTTTGAATGATCAAGTATATGAATGAGTCCGTTTTTTCAAAGGCCAGGTATATGAATGGGGTAGGTTTTGAAATACTGGCTCGCACACCCGTACCAAAATTACCCCTTAGTTACCTTCCCCCACCCCCAACCCCCGAGATTAGAAGTATGGCAGTTCAGTTCAGTTTTCAGATTTTTAACGCTACCAGGCAACTGAGTCACATAGAGGCAGCGCGGTTTTAGGCGCGAGCTTTAGACCAAAATAATAGTATCAATACGCGACCACATGTTTACAAGTCAATTAGATAAAACCCAATTAATCGTCTGATCTCCATTTAGAATTATATAAGATTTGTAAATTTACTTTTTACAGTTCATAATTTGAGGCTTGGAATAAATAATAATTAGAAATCTGCGGGACTATATTTGACTACAGCGGATGGAGTGATTCGGCTTAGTAACAATCGTTTTTCCTAACTGGTTCCCGTCTCAGCATTGTTTTCTTTACGGCAAAAAATCATTAATATCGCACGTAGAAAACAGATTAAAACATCAATTTCAATTAAAATTTTGCGTAGATATTGAATTTGAAGTTTAAATTAATGTATTTTGAATATTAAAAAAGTTTGAATTTTTAACTCTATTCGTTAATTACGGGAATAAGAGATAACAACTGGTCACTGCCAGAAAATTGTGCAATCAACTGATAACACAAGGCAGATCCTAATATTTTTACAGCCGTATAATTTGCACCATCTGGACCCGACTTTCCTTCCAGTTCAGGCACAGTGAAAGGTTATTCGGGGTCCAAAAAGATAAGACGTGTTCTTGATATGGATGTATCATTGGGACTAGATCATTTACTGATTAGGGTTTGGTGATCTTTGACCTAATTTTGAGCTCGCTTGTAGGAAAGTACAGGAAGAGCTATTGCCATACCCCCAGCGCAGGCGTCGGTATTGGCGTCGGCGGCAGTGGCGGCATCAGCGTTAACAAAAGTGTTAAACTTTTATGTCAAAGTTTTTAAGACCTCATAAATCGTCAGATGGATTTACTTTATATTTGGTATAATTATAGATGTTGGTCAAAAATTTTATTGAGCCCTATCCAAATCCCTGCTCATGACCTATAGGTCAAGGTCATGGACTTAAGAAATTTTATGTTAAAGTCTTGCGTCAAAGTTTTTAAGATCACTTAATTTCTAAATCCTTGCATGGATTTACTGTATATTTGATATGATAATAGATAGTAGTCCAAAATTTTATTTGGCACTAACCCCACCCCTGCATAAGACCTGGAGGTCAAAGTCACAGACTTAGAAATTTATGTTTAAGTTTTGCATCAAAGTTTTTAAGATCTCTTCATTTCTAAATCCTTGCATGGAGTTATTTTACGTTTGGCATGATTATAGATATTGATCCAAAATTTTATTTGGTACCATTCTCTCCCCTGCTTATGTCCTAGGGGTCAAGGTCACAGACTTAGAAATTTATGTTAAAGTTTTGTGTCAAAGTTTTTAAGATCTCTTAATTTCTAAATCCTTGCATTTATATTTGGTATGATTATAGATATTGCTCAAAGATTTTATTTGGCACTATTCCCACCACTTTTTATGACCTAGAGGTCAAGGTCACAGACTTAGAAATTTTATGTTAAAGTTTTGCATCAAAGTTTTTAAGATTTCTTAATTTCTAAATCATGGCATGGATTTTCATTATATTTGGCATGATTAAAGATATTGGTCCAAAATTTTATTCAGCACTATCTTTGCCCTATGACCTACAGGTCAAGGGCACAGACTTAGAAATTTTATGGGTACGTTTTACCTCAAAGTTCCTAAGGTCTTGTATTTACTCAGCTACTTTTTAAAACATACTGTTTATATTTTGTATACAGACAGCAGCTATGGAAGATGTTCTTTATCCAAAATTATAACCAATACCAAGTCTTCCTTCCTCCTACTACCACCACCCCACCCCCTCCTCCCTTCCCCCCTCCCCCATACACATACACTCGCTATGACTTGGATTTTAAGGTCAGTCTTATTTTTTTTATTTGATTGACAAGTGCAAATTCAGGCCAGCTATCCTGTCTGGCAACAGGTCTTGTTATTTTAAAAGGCAAGTTTTAAAAAATGAAATAATAATCTGTCTATGTGGGACCATTTTGATTGGTGCTGAAGAAAGGTAAAAAAATCAAATAAAAATAGTCTCAGATAAGTATAGCTCCAGATAAGGAACTTTTAGTACTGATATTTTTTGTTATTTTTCCATAAAAGCACATGTTATGATACTCATAAGAAGTGCCTTGACAAAATGCTTCTAATGAGTACCCACAACATATGTCTTTGTGAAGAAATGAGAAAAATATTGATGTACTCGTTACTACCCACAACACCTTTTTATACCCCTGACATACGAAGTATGTGGGAGTATATAGTTTTCGTTTTTCCGTTTGTCCGTTCGTTGGTACGTACGTTCGTTCATTTGTTCGTTCATTCGTCTTTCCATCACAGGGTCAAAGTTTTTGCGTTAAAGTTTATAAGACCTCATATTTTGAAGACCCTTTGATGGATTTCCTTCATACTTGGCATGATGGTAGATATAGGTCTAAAGTTTTTATCAGCACCATCCCCACCCAGGGGGTGACCTTGGGGTCAAGGTCACATACTTAGAATTTTCATAAAAAAGTCACAGGGTCAAAGTTTTTGTGTTAAAGTTTATAAGACCTTATATTTTGGAGACCCTTTGATGGATTACGTTCATATATGGCATGATGGTAGATATAGGTCTAAAGTTTTTATCGGCACCATCCCCACCCTGGGGGTGACCTTGGGGTCAAGGTCACGGACAGAATTTTCGTGAAAAAAGTCAAAGTTTTTTGTGTTTAAGTTTATATAGCTATATCATCAAGACCCTTGAGGAATTTCATTTATATTTGACATGTTGGTAGATATCGGCCTAGCTTCTTACTCGGCATGATCCCCACCCTGGATGTGACCGAGGTCAAAGTCACGAACTTAGAATTTTCATATAAAAGTAAAAATTTTTGCGTTTAAGTTTATATAGCCATATCATCAAGACCTTTTATTAAATTTCATTATCCCCTAACTGAAAGGTTGAGCTGATATAGCTATCAGCAAGGATTCTGTTTGTCTGTCCGTCAGTCCGTTGAAGTATTATTTGTTTATACTTTATTTTTGTCTTAGGGTCAAAGTTTTTGCGTTAAAGTTTATAAGACCTCATTTTTTGAAGACCCTTTGATGGATTTCATTCATATTTGGCATGATGGTAGATATAGGTCTTAAGTTTTTATCAGCACCATCCCCACCCCAGGGGTAACCTTGGGGTCAAGGTCACAGACTTAGAATTTTCATAAAAAAGTCAAAGTTTTTGTGTTTAAGTTTATATAGCCATATCATCAAGACCCTTGAGGAATTTCATTTATATTTGACATGTTTGTAGATATCGGCCTAGCGTCTTACTCCGCATGATCCCCACACGGGTGTGACCGAGGTCAAGATCACGAACTTAGAATTTTCATATAAAAGTAAAAAATTTTGCATCTTAGATAGCCATATCATCAAGACCTTTTATTAAATTTCATTATCCCCTAACTGAATAGTTGAGCAGATATAGCTATCAGCAAGGAATCTGTTTGTCTGTCTGTCAGTCCGTTGAAGTATTATTCGTTTATACTTTATTTTTGTCTTAGGGTCAAAGTTTTTACGTTAAAGTTTATAAGACCTCATATTTTGAAGACCCTTTGATGGATTTCATTCATATTTGGTATGATGGTAGATATAGGTCTAAAGTTTTTATCAGCACCATCCCCACCCCGGGGGTGACCTTGGGGTCAAGGTCACAGAATTTTTATAAAAAAGTCAAAGTTTTTGTGTTAAGTTTATATAGCTATACCATCAAGACCCTTTGAGGAATTTCATCTATATTTGACATGTTGGTAGGTATAGGTCTAAAGTTTTACTCAGCATCATCCCCATCCTGGGGTATGACCTTGAGGTCAAGGTCACAGACTTAGAAATTTCATATAAAAGTAAAAAAATTTGCATCTAAGTTTATATAGCTATACCATCAAGACCTTTTGTTGCATTTCATTATCCTCCTACCGAGAGGTTTAGGGGATATAGCTATCAGCATGGAATTCATCCATCCATCCATCCATCTGTCTGTCCATAAATGCATTATTGTGCACCCCATAACTCCTAACTACCCTTTGAGCTGTTTTCAGGAAACTGTCAGGTTGTAGAGGGCATTTGGTAGGGTGTCAGGTACAAGAAAGACAACTCTGACTGACTTGGTCCATGAGTTATCTCCCCTTGTCTCCAGAATTGTAAAAATTTTGTGCAAAACATAACTTTAAAACATGTTAAGATATTTTCATGATACTTCACCAGTATGTATAGGACATTGAGTAGGCATATCACATTCAAGAATGACTTTCTGACTCCATTCTGCAGTTTTCTCCCTTGGTTATTTAAATCTTGTGCGGGCAATAACTCTAAAAATTCTTTAAGATATTTTTGTGATACTTTACCAATATGTAGAGGGCATTGAGTAGGTAGGTGACCTTAAAATTTTCATTAAAATTTAAATAGCTATATTATGAAGACCCTTTTGTTGGTTTCATTAATATTAAGCATGATGGTATATATAGGTCTAAAGTTTTTCTCGGCACCATCCCCAAGCTGGGGCATGGCTTTAAGTCAAGGTCACAGACTTTTCATACAAATGTCATTTTTGCTTATATTATAAAGACTGATTGATTTCACTAGTATATGGTGATAGTTATAGGGCTAAAGTTTTATTAAGCTCAATCCCTGCACCTGTGCCTGATCTTTGAGGTCAAGGGCTTCATATTATGTGTGATTGAAGTTTTTCAATGTTATAACATAAAGCATATAACTGCCATCTCCAGAGTCAAAGCTACATACTTTGTGCTCTTTAAAAACTGGCGGTAGCACTGGTGGGGGGTATACGTGCCCCACTAGGCACTTTGTCTGGTTAAAGCTAAGGCACTTTGAAAGTATTTACTTGATATCCCCTCTAATCTAGAGTTATATCACAGCTGTATAACACTTACCATGCTATGGATAAATTCAGCAGACGACAAATTGTTGATGTATTTTTCGTATTTTTTCCAGAAAATAGGCTTTGACAATTCATGCAAAGTGTCTCTTTAGGAGAAATTTCAAACCCTATTTTCTGGAAAAAATAAAAAAAATATTACAAAATGTCGTCTGCTGAAATGTTTTCCAAGTATACTTAGTGACAGGATCTTCTTCTTTAGGTCTTTATCTCTGCTATTCTTAAGAAGGCTACATAACAAGAACAGTTATGCTCTTTTTCTTTTCCTTGATGGCTCAGAGGCAGTGAAAATCCATTGTGAACCTAATCCAGTGAATCTAAACCTGTTGATTATGTCAATCCCACACTTTGCTGAGCATATTTACCCTTGTCCTGCTGAATGAATCAAGATGCCACACCCACTTCAAATTTTCAGCCAATCGGATCACTTGATACAAATGTTAATTAATACAAATTTACATGCTGAATGACAAACAGTGCAGATCCAGACCAGTTGGCTTATTCAAAGCCAACTGATCTGGATCTACAATGTTTGCAAAGGCAATATATATCTGGATTCAACAGGACAAGGGTTAATTTATGCTAGGCACTCTGGGTAAAGTTTTCAGCCGACAGCATTTTGATTTTTTTTTCTTATTGTTCCCAGAAAACAGGATTTTGTCTGTTTGTGTTAAGGTTTTACAGCCCAGTCAACCCATTAGGGTCATGACGAGTGTGGTCAGTTTACCTAACCTCACATTTACTGGGTTTACTGGAGAAAACAGGATTTGACATTTCATGCAACTTGTCTCCATTGGGGACAATTTGCATGAAATGTCAGTCCTGTTTTCTGGGGAAAATAAGAAAAATATCACTGATGTTTTGTCTGCTGAATTTGCCCAAAGAATGATAAAGGCTAACTGGCTGTAAATCTGTCAGGGCTGCATTCAGAAGTGCAAAATGATAGAGAATGTTTTGCCCTGGATCTTTCTACCTAATGACGAGCTCCAACAGGAGCAGGGGCAGGGCAAAACATTCACAAGTAACTTGGTTTTCTGAACACCGCCCAGGTGTATCCAATCACGTTAACCCTTGTCATGCTGAATGAATTAAGATGCCACGCCCACTTGTAATTGTCAGCCAATCAGATTGCCTGATTCAACCTTCATCAAGCAATCTGATTTGCTGACAATTAGATACAATTGATACAAATTCATTCACCTTCAGCCTTTTCATGCTGAATAAATTAAGATGCCACGCCCACTTCTAATTGTCAGCCAGTCAGATAATTGACTCCTCCATCAGGCAGTTATAACCACGCCCCCATAAATTTCCTTAGACAAACTTTGTATTGATATACCTGTGCTTACCTGTAAAAAAGCATGTGTTGATTTGTTTTTCTAACTAAAAACATTGACAATTACCTTATTAGCTATTTTGAATGGTCAGTTGCAGTTGTCAGTTAAATGGTTAAGTGACTTGACGGAGGAGTCAATTTGATCCAGGTTGTTGATACAGATTCACATACTGAATGACAGACAGTGCAGATTCAGATCAGTTGGATGGGTGTGATCAGGAGGTTGAGGTTTCGATTCCTGCCAGGTCCAGCAACATTCTTTCGTGGTGCTTGATCATGAAATATTTTCTTCGGTCGTTCTTTCCCTTCCATTGATTCAAGATGGGCAGTTGTCAGTTTGGTGAAAGAATGTGCACAAGTACTGGTTGACCATTTAGAGGACAAAGCCTCAAAGATGACACATTGATGATATGTTTTTTTATAATTCTCAGAAAACAAGTTTTGACATTTTATGCAAATTGTCTCCAATGGAGACAATTTGCATAAAATGTTAAGCTTCTTTTTTGCGAAAAAATAAAAAAATATATATTTCTATATGTTGTTTGCAGAAAATTTTACTCAGTGCTAAGCATTAATGGGTTAAACTTGTTCAAAACTTGTTTTCTGGGAAAAAATAAGAAAAATATTTTGATATGTTGTCTGCTGAAAATTTTACCCAGAGTGCTAAGCATTAAGGCAATCTCTGTTAAGCTTGTTCATTCTTGTACTTCAGGCAGAAAACGGCAAAATACACAGATGAGCGTGTACGAGTTATGAATGAAATTATAGCGGGTATGCGGGTTATTAAAATGTATTGTTGGGAAAAACCATTTGGTGACCTTGTGGCAAAGATAAGAAGGTAAGAATTTGCATAGTATCCACAAATTCCAGTCTAGAAGAATTTGCCTTGATCCACAAATTCTGTTCTAGTAAATTAGTTGATGAGTGTGTAAATTTGATCAACTATACAACAACATTCCTTCAAAGACTTCTTGACCCTTAAAGCACCAAGTTAAAATTCGCAGAAGACGACAGTTTAATTTTTTTTTACTGTCAAGAGAAAATAAGTCTTTACATTTCATGTTAATCGTCTGTTCGTCACATGATATGTCAAGAGTTAATATCATTGAAAATAATAAAAAAATAAATAAATAAAAATGTTGTCTGTTGCAGTTAAGATTGGCCATTTAAGGGTTCATCTTCTGCAGAAATACTGTGCCATATGTCTAGATAAGCGGGATATCCAGATTTTGATATATTTCTTATTTCTCTGCGAAAGCATATGTTGTGGGTACTCATTAGAAGTGTTTCAATGAGGTGCTTCTAATGAGTACCCACAACATATGTTTTCGTCGAGAAATAAGACCTGGAATATAAGAATTGACAAATACACAAGAGTGCTGATCAAATTTACACAATTTTTTGTTTGGCTCCTATTCGCATGTAAGCTATAAATGCAACTGAGTTATTTTATTGAGTAGTCGCATCCTGCAAATTACATGAGATAGGAACCAGTTTTTCTTATATTATTGGTGAAACATTTAAAAGAAATTCTATGAATTATTTGTATTTTAGCCTTTCACCCCTCAAGTTCTGAAATGGAATCTTCAGTCTCTGAATGTGGACGCATCCATCATTGCAAATAAGGGTTTCAGTCACAAATGTATAGCAGGATTGGAAAAATTTTGCAGAAAACATTTTGAAATATTTTTCTCATTTATCCCAGAAAATAGCCTTTGATATTTCATGCAAATTGTCTTCTAGGGACATAATTTGCATGAAATGTGTAAGCCTGTTTTCTGGGAAAAATAAGAAAAATATCATTTATTTGTTGTCTGCTGAATTTACCCATGGCATGGTCAGTGTTTAGCATTAATAATACCATCAAATACATCTTTTGAGACTATTAACAGACACAGTATTGTGGAGATCAAAGAAAAAAAAAAGAAAACAAAACACAAAAAAAAGGCAACAAGACAAAAAACAATAACAGTGTAAGGTTCTAGTAACATAGATTCAATTTTGATGTATTAGAAATTGAATTCTTTAGGTTTTAAATGTTTCACAGTGTTAACATTGTGTAAGCCAGAACATTAGGACAAATTTAGGAAATGCTGTTTCACATTCATATATCCAGGGCCCAGTTGTTCAAAGCGTCTTTAGCTTAACGAGCTCGTTAAGGATCATTTCGTTAACTGTTTCAGCAGATTCAATACACAATGTTTTGATATTTTTTGCTGAAAAAATGTGAGTAGCTTTTGCAGTGCAAAAGCTACTCACAATTTTTCAGTAAAAAATTTCAGCTGATTTGCATATCACACGATGTAAATTTTAACGAATCGTTAACTAACGATGTCGTTAGCTTTGAACAACTGGGCCCAGATATCTGGAGCTTGGTTTGGGGATCTCTCATTATTTCAAGTTCCCTGAATATTATGTGAAAATGATGATAATCATTATGATGATGATGATGATGGTGATCTGTTGTGTGATATTGATAATCATGATGATGATGATGATGATGATGATGACTTGTGTGTTATTGATGATGATGATGATGATGATGATGATGATGATGATGATGATGATGATGATGATAGGTGTTTGTTATGCTGCTCCTGCTAATGATGATGTACCTGCTGCTGTTGATGAAGATAAAATGCAAGCTAATATATATTGATGTGATTTGTGAATTGGAAGATACTGATCACTCTACATGGAGCTGTACCTGATGATCATTGCTGTGATCATATTGAGGTAGGTGGTAATATGAAGTTAATTCTAGATAAGCATGATATCCAGGTAAATACCGTATTCTGCCTAATTACTGCACATATCCCTATAAACACACAGTCAAGCATTTTCGTAGTCTTCAGATTACAGCTAGTGGACTTATACCTACTTCTTTGTAAAGGCATATGTTGTGGGTACCCATTTGAATTGCATCGACTTGTGTATTCACAACATATGCTTTTATAAAGAAAATCAGAAAAAAAAAACACAAAACATTGCATAAACATCATTTGATGAGTCCTTCATTTACCTTTTAGGTAGATACATATTTTACCACAAGGTTTTGGAGTATTTTTGAAAAACCTAAGCTCACAGTGTGCTAATTAGGTCAAATATGGTATGTTTTTAATTGATTCACAAAACTGTGTGCTGTGGGTACTTGTTAGAATTGCTTTGATCATGTGATTCTGGTTAGTAACACAACTCTTGTTCATGTGGAGAAATAAATGAAATGGCAATATTCCTAGATACAACTAGGCAAAATGTCTTGATCTGACTGGCTTTTGGCCACATGATCTCATTACGAAAACACGCCTATTCAAATATATCGAAAATTTTACCTCCAAAAACCTACACTTTTCTAATAAAAAACTCTAATATTTTTCATATTTCTGCTCAAAACATAGATTGTTGGTACTCATTAGAACCACCTTGGTGAGGTGGTTCAAACGAGTACCCACAATCTATGTTTTGAACAGAAATAAGAAAAATAATATAAACCCCTGTAAACCCCAGTTTTACTTAATAAAAGTGGGGTTTAAGGGGGTCAAAATTATATAGGCATGTTTTCGTGATGTAAGCACAGATTCAGTTGAGCATTTATTGCCCAAGTAGGCATAACTCAAGAGTGGGTATCCACTTGAATATTTTTCTTATTTCTCCACAAAACAAATGTTTTAGGTACTCATTAGTAGTGCCTCACTGAGGTGCTTCTAATTAGTACCCACAACATATGTTTTTTTTGAAGAATGAATAGTTTTCTTATTTGTCAACAAAAAAGATCTGTATTGGGTACTCATTAGAAGCACCTCGATGAGGCACTTCAGATGAGTACCCAAAACATATGTTTTTGTGGAGAAATAAGAAAAATAATACTTTTAGTTTAAAAAATTATTTTGTTTAGAGGTATGCTGTTAATAGGTACCTGTATGTTCTGGCTTACGCAATAATTGTCTTGTATAACATGAGGATTACACAGTCTATTACTTTCATATCACAAGATGAAATGTTAGCTAAATAAGTTCAATATATGAAACCAAGATAAAAGCAAAAACAAAAAAAAAAAAAAATATAGATAAACAGTTATCAAAGCCCATTTCAGACAAAAAACAAAACAAAAACAAAACAGCAAAAAACAACAACAACAACAAAAAAATAAACAATCATGGAATAATTAATGAAATCAGAGATTGTAAAAAAATTATCTAGTGGCTAGAGTAATGTTACAAAATTTTCTAGACCTCAGAATAGTAGGTGAAATTTTAAACAGAGTAAATTCATACAGTTGGTGGGATCTTATTATTTTTCTGGGCCCAGTTGTTCAAAGCTAACGACATCGTTAGTTAACGATTCGTTAAAATTTAAATCGAGTGATACGCGAATATGCTGAAATTTTTTGCTGAAAAAATGTGAGTAGCTTTTGCAGTGCAAAAGCTACTCACATTTTTTCAGCAAAAAATATCAGAATATTGTATACTGAATCCGCTAAAACAGTTAACGAAATGACCCTTAACGAGCTCGTTAAGCTAACGACGCTTTGAACAACCGGGCCCTGATTTTCATCAAAGGAACTGTTAGGGAGGAACTGTTAGGGAGTAGTATTTAATGATGATTTTGGGATAATTTGTCTGACTTCACCATAAAAACATACGTTGTGGGTACTCATTAGAAGCATCTTGGTGAGGTGCTTTGAATGAGTACCCATATGTTTTTACGAAGAACTGGAGAAAATATCCCAATACTCTGCCTTAACGAGTCCGATGTTTTCTTTCTCTACTTCAAATTGGGAGTACATCATGTCTATGAAATTTTCCCAGTCTTTTAGCTATTGTGATCACTTGCCGTCTGTCATTGTCTGTCCATCGTCCGTCCGTCCATTCACTCCTTTGAATGACGTCTCCTTTGTAACCCCTGTGCCAATTTTCTTAAAACTTCTTGTGGAGCCTTGTGTTAAAGGGGGATTGAAAATTTGTATAAATGATCACCGTCCCTTAATCAAGATGGCCGCCATGCCCATATATGGTAAAAACGCTTAAAAATCTTCTTCTCCAGAACCAAGAAAGCTTCAAGGCTGAATCTTGGTATATAGCATCATGGGCTCAAGATCTACCAAGTTTGTCCAAATGATGACCCTAGGTTGACCTTTGGCCTTTTATGGCAAGGTTAAATTTGCATCCCCATGCATTTGTATGAGGAAAATGTTGAAAAGTCGTTTTCTCAAAATGAATTAAAGACTAATGGCTGAAACTTACACTGTATGATTAAAGTAGTAAAACGTTATAATCAAATTTCCTCAGATGGTTATCTGCCCTTGCCCCGGTGCTATATACACATATATATTGTGTAATTTTTAAATGTCTTCTTCTCTGAAACCATTTGAGCAATTTTCACCAGATTGCACATGGAACCTTCTGTCAAAAGGGTACTGCCAATTTGTTCAACTGGTTCTGTGCAATTGTACAAGATGGCCACCATGCCCATATATGGTAGAAACACTTAAAAATCTTCTTATCCAGAACCATGAAAGCTTTGGGGCTGAATCTTGGTATATAGCATTGAGGACTCAAGATCTACCAAGTTTGTTCAAATGATGACTGTAAGTGGACCTTTGACCTTTTTACGGCAAGGTCAAATTTGCATCCCCATGCATTTGTTTAGGGAAAATGTTGAAAAATCATTTTCTCAGAATGTATGAAAGACTAATGGCTGAAACTTACAAAGTGTGATTAAAGTAGTAAAACATTTTAGTTATAATCAAAATTTTGCCCCTTGAGGGTTATCTGCCCTTACCACTGGGCTATATACATGTATAAAATTGTGTAATTTTTAAATGTCTTCTTCTCTGAAACTTTCACCAGATTTCACATGGGCCTTCTGTCAGAAGGGTTTTGCCAATTTGTTCAACTGGTTCCGCACAACTGAACAAGATGGCCGCCATGTCCATATATGGTAAAAAGTCTTGAAAATGTTCTTCTCCAGAACCAGAAAAGCTTTGGGGCTAAATCTTAGTATATAGCATCAAGGACTCAATCTCTACCTAGTTTGTTCAAATGATGATCACAGATTGACCTTTGACCTTTTTACGACAAGGTCAAATTTGCGTCCCTATAGATTTGTAAGGAGGAAAAAGTTGAAAAATCATTTTTTTTTTTTTCAATATGTATTTTAGACTAATGGCAGAAACTTACAATGTGTAATTAAAGTAGTAAAATGTTTTAGTTAGAATCAAAATTTTTCCCCCTGGGGGTTATGCCTTCTGTCGAAGGGTTGTTGACGCTTTGTTCAAATGGTTCTGCATCATTGAACAAGATGGCTGCCATGCCCATATATGGTAAAAACACTTAAAAATCTTCTCCAGTACTAAGAAAGCTTTAAGGTTGAATCTTGGTATACGGCATCGGGGACTCAAGGTCTACCAAGTTTGTTAAAATGATGAGACTAGGATGACCTTAGACAGTTTTATGGTATGGTCAAATTTGTGTTCCAGTTGCTGGAAGACTGTTACATGGCATTTGCAAATATGCAGGTGAGCGAATTGTGGCCCATGGACTTCTTGTATATTGAATATACTTACATTCAGAAGAAGGCCGGATATAGTCACTTGAATTGTGAAAATAAATCATCATGAAAAATTGCCAATTTGCAACAGTATTTATCTTATTTCTCCACCAAATATACTAGTAAAAGCTTCTGTTATAATTATCTTGGTGAAGAGGTGCTACTGTCCTTTTAACATCTCTTGGAAAGATGCTTTTAGCTTGGCATTTTATTTTAAATAATATATTTTGTTCTGATTGACTATATCTTCTCAGAAACCATTTCTTTTTTACTGTTTCTGTATTCTGCTCCCAAATATTTACCCTAAAATTAAATGTACTGCAAAAAGTTAGTTGACCCTTGTAAGTTCTATAGTAAAGGGATATTTTTGAGTTTTTATCTAAGAAAATATTTTTTAATTTTTCTTTGGTGATTTTTAATGAATTATCTTTCATGACAATACTGTGAAAATATCAGACAATTTGAACAAGATGAATTTGATGAAAACTTGCCTCAAGTTTACCTACCCTACTGATTTCTGCATAATATGCAGCCATTTTGCTACAGGAAAAAATGGCAATATTTGATTTTTTTTAAACCAATGACTAGAATAAAACGTTTTGTGTATAGATAGTTATGACAAATGGTTTGACATTTAATCATAGCATAAATTATTCTTGAAAGATGTTGAAAAGAGAGTAGTGTGGAACCAGACTGTATTTGAGTGTAAAAATAAGAAAATATTTAAGAGTTTACTAAAAATAAACATGTCTTATATGCAGCAATGAATTTTTAGATACTGGTTATTCCATATCATTAGAAGGGGGCAAAAAAAATTGCCTTGCAATGATTCATTGAATGTTGTTTCTTGTTTATTGCTAATTTTCTTAGGTAGAAAGCCTCTGTTTTATGTTTTATCTTATCTTAGTTAACATTTCTTCTGCCTGATTTCTACCATAGCTCTAGACAAGATGCTTTTTTCATCCGAAAAGTACCCATATTTTCCTTATTTCTGCACAAAAAGATATGTTGTGGGTACTCATGAGAAGCACCTCAGTGAGGCACTTCTAATGAGTACCACAACATATGTTTTTGTGCAGAAATAAGAAAAATATTATGTGGATACTCCCTCTTATCCGTAGCTATGATATATGACTGATTTTTGCTCATGTTAAATAGGGGGCTTAAGGCATTGAACATTGAAGACCTAGATCACCTGATGAACAGTTAGATCTGAGGCGTTTGCAGTTTTTATAAGTGTTAAGATGGGTAGACATCCAAGTGAGAATTACTCTGAGAAAAAAATGTTTTCTTCCCTTCTCAGTGGAGGCTACTCTTTAAGGAAAGAATAAGCTCCCCTTGGGATTTCTACACAAGGGAAGCAAATTATCTTGCTGGAATGGGCAACTTTAAGTTTAGAGTGCTCTCCCTTGTAGGTTTACCCATTCATCTTAAGCCCCATTGTAGCTTATACTGCTTGTATAAGGGGAAATAAATACACTTTTAGGTGAGGTAACCCTTTCAAAATTGTTGTACCTCCCTTCTGAAAGGGGGTCTGCTCTAAAAGGGCAGAATTTGCTCCCTGTAGGCTAAACCTCTGTTTAGAAAAGGTTTTGTTTGCAGAGAAGCAAACAGAAAGGCACAAAAGTTGTCTTTCCTTGTAAACATTGGTGGAATATCTACTGGGTGTATTATCTCCCCATAAGGCATTCTGTTAGAAAAAAAAAACAATAACACAGAAAAAAAACCCCCAAAAATCTTCATGGCATAAACAATCAGCAAAGACCTAGTAGACAAAATCTGCATGAAAATCTAATAATTGAGCCAGCCTACGACAAAATCTACAATAAGACTTGTGCAACCAGTGAAGACTCAGATCAGCCTGTGCATCCACACAGTCTGAACAGAGTCTTTGCAGATGGCATGTGCCTTCTATAGTATCCGGGCTATCCAAAGAGGGATAAACGAGAATCCTTGCCATACTTGGTCATACTTGGTGTATGTTTCTTTCGTGGAGATTGATCATGAAATATTTTCTACGGTCATTCTCTCCCTTCCGCTGATTCAAGAAGGGCAGTTGTCAGTTTCTGGCGAAAGAATGTGCACAATACTGGTGAACCACTTAGAGGACTAAGTCTGCCCAGTAAACTTGTGGTTAGGTAAACTGACCGCGCTCGACATGACCCCATTGGGTTGACTGGGCCGTAAAACCTCAACACAAACAAATACTTGGTGTATGTACAGGCTGGTCTGAGTTTCTGCTGGTCACAGAAGTCTTATTGTAGGTTTTGTCATGCACTGGCCTAAAGCCAATCAAACCCTTGTCCTGCTGAACCCGGATATGTCCTGCCATTGCAAACAGTGTAGATCCAGATCAGTTGGCTTCTGAATCTGCACTGTTTGCCATTAAGTATGTAAATTTATATTAACAATCTGAATCAAGTAATCTGATTGGCTGAAATTTAGAAATGGGTGTGGCATCTTAATTTATTCAGCAGGACAAGAGTTAATCACCTCTTCATGTGTGTATCATCTGGTTTGTCTTGGTATTTGCTGAAGGTTCCCTTTTTACCCGAAGTATTGGGACACTTACCTACTTACCATACTTGTCCTAAAATTTGAAATACTCTATTCTTCTACCTCTTAATGAGTTAAAAGATATTGCAGTATGTATGGCAAACAGTTTAGACCCTGATCAGATGCCACATTCTGCAGTGCCTGATCTGGGTTTACACTGCTTGCAAAGGCCTGTCTATTCCAATACTTAGGGTTATTATGGGATGTTAAGTCTTGTTGCTTTCAGTACAAGGTGCATAGCTATCAGTTAAGATGGGGTATAGAGAAAAAATTTTCTCATTTTATCACGAAAACATAAGTTGTGGGTACTGTTTGGAAGTGCCTCGTGGAGGCACTTCCAACAAGTTCCCACAACTTATATTTTTGTGGAGAAATGAGAAAAATATCAACAATTTTTAGTTCAATAAAGTGCCTTATCTGGGACTATGCATGTGGTGTGTTTTTGCTTTCCTTACAGGGTGCCTTGTTTCATTTTGTCTGTTACTTCTTAAAGCACCAAGCAAACTTTGTAGCAGACGACATTCTAAAATATTTATTTTTGTTTCATTTTATAGAGAAAATAAGTCGTGACATTTCTTGTGAATCGTCTGTTTGGCATGACTTCTTTTCTCTGAAAAAAACAAAAAAATCAAAATGGTCGTCTGCTGCAGTTGTGATCGTTGCTTTAAAGGTTATCCTATATGAGCCTTCAATTTGATAATGTTTTACTGAGTTAGAAATAGTACGATTTCATCAGTATTTTAAATATCTCATTTTAACATACACATATCATTTTATTGATTTTGTCTGAGTAACTAGCCTTTAATATAAATGTATATGTCAAATTTTTTCTCTTTTTCTGCCCTCTGTGTTTTTGGCTCAGTTTAATTTGCTTAGATTAATTTCAAATTAACTCGCATAATGCAGTTTGCATCTGGTTAAAAATTCACCGCACTCCTATGCAATTATTAACCCAGCTTAGAGGACTTGTCATCACGAAAACATGCCTATATAATTTTGACCCCCTTAAACCCCACTTTTATATAGTAAAACTGGGGTTTACAGGGGTATACATTATTTTTTTTTATTTATACTCAAAAGCATAGATTGTGGGTACTCGTTACGAGTACCCACAATCCATGTTTTGAGCAGAAATAAGAAAAATATCAGAAATTTTTATCTGGAAATTTTTTATTTTTTGGTGGTAAAATTTTCAGTATATTTGAATAGGCGTGTTTTCGTAATGTTAAGAAGGAGTAGATGATAATTATGGGATAGTTTTCTTCATTTCTCAATAAAAGCGTATGTTGTGGGTACTCATTAGAAGCACTTTAATGAGGCACTTCTAATGAGTACCCACAATATATGTTTTTATGGAGTGATCAGAAAAATTATCCCAGAATTATTACCAAATACTCATCCTTAACAGGTCCTCAGCCTGCGCTGCCATTTGAATAGGTTATATTGTCACCTGCACAGTTTCATATGAGTTTTGTGTTATCAGTACAAGAAATGAGTTATAATATTTTGTGTTATCAGTGTAAAAAAATTTTGTTATATTTTGTGTTAAAATTTGTAGCAAGTAAGAAAAATATCTACACCTTATAGTTTTTTCTGAAAATTTTTTTGTATATTTTGAGCTATGTTAAAAAAAAAAAAAAAAATTAAAACAAAAACAAACAGCCGTTTTTTCAACACTGATCAACACTGTTACCATGGTTACGGGATAACTGATGATAATAATGTATCTGGAAAACTGTTGGTGATAATGTAACCCAATGCATGTTAGACTATTCGGTATGCCATTTTAAAGGGAATGGATGCCCCGTCAGGGGAGGCAACTCTGACAATTGTTTTTCCCCTTTTGAAAAGGGGTCTACTTTAAAAGGAAAGAATTTTGGGGAGCAGATTCTTTCTTTATAGAGTAGACCCCTTTTCAGAAGGGTCTTAGTATAGAAGAAGGCAGGAAGTTACAGAAGTTGTCTCCCTTATAGAAAATGCCAGAAAATATGTCACAAGTGTCCAGTCACCTAAATGCACAGCACTCTGGGTAAAATTTTCAGCAGATGGCATACTCAATTTTTTTTTTTTTTTAATTTTTCCCATAAAACAGGATTTGACATTTCAAGCAAATTTTCTCTACTGGAGACAATTTGCATGAAATGTCTAATCCTGTTTTCTGGGAAAAATAAGACAAATACCATCAGTTTGTCGTCTGCTGAATTTGCCCAAAGAGTGGTAAAGGTTAAGATAACAAATGAAGGTACTGGTTAACAGATGTTTTTCCAAATGAAAAATAAATTTTACTCTAAGGAAATACTCTGAAGACAGAAAAATATTTATTTGATCTCTCGTCTTATACATAGTTGTTACTCAGGTTTACAACAAAATAGTCCTTCCGATTTCGCTCATAAATACTGAGAAGTTTTGTAAACAGGAACCTTTTCATACCATGGTTCATTATAGCACAGTTTTGAATACGAGATGCATTAAAGATGTACCCAAAAATTTTGTCTCCAAAGGGATATGTTTAGATTATGAAATGGTCATTTTTCTAAATAATCTGTACATTTTTACTGCCTTTGATCCCAGAAAAAGTGTTATAAAGAGATTGCAGCGTATTATATAAAAAAAAAAAAAAATAATAATAAGGAGTCTACAGACATCATTGTTTAACCAATATTTTCATTTTTCTTAGCCATGTTCCAGATAAATTGTCAACCCAAAAAATGTTATTGATAATTTTTCTTACTCCATGCAAAAACATGTTATGGATTCTCAAAGAATGTCGTCAGCAAGGCAATTTTAATGAGTGTCGACTACTTAGTTTTTGTGGAGAAATAAGAAAAAATATTCATCTAAAGAAAATTTTTTATCTGGACTGCTTTACTGACTTAATCCTCAAAGCACCATTCAACATTGTAGACTGTGTCATTCTAATTTTTTTTGTAACTTTTCGAGAAAATTAGGCTAAGCATTTCATGAGAATTGTCTGCTTAGCAGACAATTCACATGAAATGTTAAGCCTCATTTTCCTGGAAAAATTAAAAATTCAAATGTGGTCAGTCGCTGTTATGACTGGTGCTTAAGGGTTAATTACCGCATGCTGCCTAGAGTCCTGCATGACTATATGCATGTATATTGCTCTTGCATATTCTTAACCTGCATGCGCATGATGCATATGTATGAACTGTTAACATGTCACAGGCTTCATTACGTGTTCCATCTCATAAATATTTTAGGCTTTACCACTCTGTAGGCCGGCCTCGGTGGCTCAGTTGGATGTGCGTCCGACTGGTGATCAGGAGGTGTGGGTTCAACCCCCACGGTCGGCAACATTCTTTTGTGGAGACTGATCATGAAATATTTTATACTACAGTCATTTTCTCCCTTCCACTGATTCATGAGGGGCAGTTGTCAGTTTCTGGCGAAAGAATGTGCACAATACTGGTTAACCGCTTAGAGGACTAAGCCTGCCCAATAAAAGTGTGGTAAGGTAAACTGACCGCACTCGACATGACCCCAGTGGGTTGACTTGGCTTTCCTCAACACAAATAAACAAACCATTTTGTAGGCTAAAGCATCAGATGAAAATTAATGCTATTTTTCTTTATTTTTCCAAAACAATAAGACTTAATCTTTTTGACGTTTATTGACATTTGTCAAGTCTTACTTTGAATGATAAGTATGAGAAAAAAAAATACATGTACTTATGAAAAATAATAATAAATATTTCTTTAATTTTGTATGTTTTTATAAATAAGCAAGTGAAAGTTTCAGCTTTCAACTTTGGAACCTCTCTGATGTGCTTGCACAGATTTAAGCTCTTCCCCTTTCCAGTGATGGGTTCAGTAAACAAAAATAATCATAACCTATTTCTGAGTTTAAAACATAACTGTAAATAAATGCTGCATTTACCTGGAATTTAGGCAGTCCCCACCCCCAATTCACTTTGTATAGTAAAAAGTGGATCAGGGGGGAGGGCATCAAAATCATAACCTATTTCTGAATTTAAAACATAACCGAAAATAAATGCTGCATTTACCTGGAATTTAGGCAGTCCCCACCCCCAATTCGCTTTGTATAGTAAAAAGTGGATCAGGGGGGAAGGCATCAGAAGTTTTGAGGGAATTCACGTGATGAAGTTATTTTCATGTGCTCGGTGCATGTTTCTGTATTAGCAATTTGCATGCTTGCTATTATTATTATCAACCTGCATGCTTACTTTCATTTGCATGTCGTATGTTGTTTTTCTGCATAGTAGCATAGTGCTGCATGTGCATGTTGTGTTCCGTCCTGCTGAGGACTCTGTGACGAGGAATGTTTGGTTATAATTCTTGGATAATTTTTTTCAACATATATTGTGGGTGTGCATAGAAGCGCCTCGATGAGGCGCTTCTGATGCACACCCACAACATATGTTTTTATGGAGAATTAAGAAAAATTATCTCAGAATTATCATCAAATACTCCACCGTAAAAAGTCCTCTGACCGTGTTAGCATATTCTTTTGTGACCTACTTTGGCATGTTGCCTGTCTTGTTTTAGCCTAGTTGTGCAAAAAAAGGTTTTAACAGGAATGTGACCGACAAAGGCCCTTTTGTTCTGCCCACTGTCTTGACACTAAATATTGAGGGGGAGGGGCATGTGTAAATGTATGTTCATGAGAAGCAGTGTGATCAAGAAACCCGAGTAAACAGTTCTTAACACATGAAAACTGTAACAAAGTTATAAAGATAGCTGAAAAAAATCCCAGTCATTGTTGGAATTGGAACCCTGGCTACCACAGGTGAAAATCCAGTGCTCTGATAACTGAATCATAGTGTTGACGCCCAGCAGTTGTCAGAGGTTACGTATATACCTACAAGCTATGCATAATCAGCCAAGGCAGGTAATTGGAGGTAGGAGTGATTGGCCGTAACAGTGTAGATTCAGATCAAGGAGTAGTTTGACCAGGTTTTGTTTGTCATTCAGGTTATTTTAGTTAGGGTAAAACTTCAATGACTCGAACATCGATGACTCATTTTACCGTGGATGATTCAAACTCGTTTTTGGGTTCCAAGGAATTTCTTCCAGTAGTGCTAGAATTCAAATATTTAGGGATAATTTTAGGGAAATTTTCTGATTTTATCATTAAATTATGTTGTGTGCACTCATTAGAATTACCTCATTGAGGCAACTGAAATGAGTTCACACAACATACCATTATTAAATAGAAGATCGAAATGCCATCCATAGATCATAACTATTTGCCTCTTGGCCTGGCACTGTGTCACCCTCAGTGTCTGGAAATATCCATGTGAAGAACAAATTTCCAGGGTCCCCAAAGCTGTTCAAGTCTTTGAAGCTCAACTTTACATCATGAGGTTTTGAAATTGATTTGTTCAAATTTTTAAGCAAATATGACACAACTCCAGAGAAGATGCTTTTTAGCTTGCCTATATGAAAGTACAGGATGAGCTATTGCACTACCCCTGGTGTGGGCGTTGGCATTAGCGGCGTTGGCATTAACAAAAATGTTAAAAGTTTTACGTCAAAGTTTTTAAGACCTCATATTTTCTAGATCCTCTGATGGATTGACTTTATATTTAGTATAATTATAGATGTTGTTCCAAAATTTTATTGAGCCCTATACACCCCTGCTTATGACCTATAGGTCAAGGTCACAGACTTAGAAATTTTATGTTAAAGTTTTGCATTAAAGTTTTTAAGCTCTCTTAATTTCTAAATCCTTGCATGGATACTTTATATTTGGCATGATTATAGATATTAATCCAAAATTTTATTTGGCACTTTCCCCACCCCTGCTTATGACCTGGAGGTCAAGGCCATGGCAGCCATCTTGAAAATCTATTTTTCTCTTCTTCTCCTGAACGGAAAGGCCAATTGACTTCAAACTTGCTAGGAAGCATCAGGGTGACTTGTAGATCAAAAATAGCTAAAATCGTGCCAATAGGAAATCCAAGATGGCCGCTATCTTGAAAATCTATTTTTCTCTTCTTCTCTTGAACCTAAAGGCCAATTGACTCCAAACTTGCTAGGAAGCATCAGGGTGACTTGTAAATCAAAAGTAGCTAAAGTCATGCTGATCGGAAATCCAAGATGGCCGCCATGGCTGCCATCTTGAAAATCTATTTTTCACTTCTTCTCCTGAACCGAAAGGCCAATTGACTTCAAACTTGCTAGGAAGCATCAGGGTGACTTGTAGATCAAAAATAGCTAAAATCGTGCCGATCGGAAATCCAAGATGGCTGCCATGGCAGCCATCTTGAAAATCTATTTTTCGCTTCTACTCCTAAACCCAAAAGCCAATTGACTCCAAACTTGGTAGGAAGCATTGGGGTGACATAGATCAATAATAGCTAAAATTGTGCCTATCAGAAATCCAAGATGGCTGCCATGGCAGCGATCTTGAAAATCAGTTTTTCGCTTCTTTTCCTGAACCGAAAGGCCAGTTGACTCCAAACTTGCTAGGAAGCATCAGGGTGACTTGTAGATCAAAAATAGCTAAAATCATGCTGATCGGAAATCCAGGATGGGCGCCATGGCAGCCATTTTGAAAATCAATTTTTCACTTCTTCTCCTGAACTGAAAGGCCAGTTGACTCGAAACTTAGTAGGAAGCATTTGGGTGACTTGTAGATCAGAAATAGCTAAAATCATGCTGATCGTAAATCCAAGATGGCCCCCATGGTGGCTATCTTGAAAATCTATTTTTCGCTTCTTCTCCTAAACCCAAGTCAATTGACTCGAAACTTAGTAGTAAGCATTTGGGTGACTTGTAGATCAAACATAGCTAAAATCGTTCTGATCCGAAATCCCAGTTAGGCCACCATGGCCGCGATCTTGAAGATCTATATTTAGCTTCTTCTCCTGCACCAAAAGGCCAATTGACGGCAAACTTGTTAGGAGACATTGGGGTGGCTTG
Source organism: Anodontia alba (assembly GCA_964016985.1). NCBI lineage: Eukaryota > Metazoa > Mollusca > Bivalvia > Lucinida > Lucinidae > Anodontia > Anodontia alba. The sequence continues at coordinate 11,070,351 of OZ024832.1, forward strand.
TAGATGAAAAATAACTAAAATCGTGCCAATCGGATATCCAAGATGGCCGCCATGGCATCCATCCTGAAAATCTATTTTTCGCTTTCTCTTCTGAACTGAAAGGCCAGTTGACTCGAAACTAGGTAGGAAGCATTGGGGTGACTCGTAGATCAAAAATAGCTAAAATCATGCCGATCGTAAATCCAAGCTGGCCGCCATTTAGAGTTTGTTCAAATGACGACGCTCCATTGACTGGCATGCCATATATATTCTTCTTCAAAATGAAGAACTGCTTAAATGATGATCTTTTCATTAGTTGGGATGACAGGATTGGAAAAATGTTGCATAACATCTGCATATCTGCAGCAGCTATGTCACTCAGGTGAGTGACCCGTGGCCCGTGGGCCTCTTGTTTTCCATTGAAGCATAAGTTGTGGTACTCATTAGAAGTGCCTTATTGGATATTTTTAGCTCATCAGAGCCAAAGGCTCCTGGGGAGCTTATAGTACAGTCAGTGGTCCATTTTCCATGGTTGGTGTTGTCTGCTCCATAAACTTTTTCAAACATCTCTGAAACCACTAGGCTGATTGAAACCAAAGTACACTTGGAGCCTCCATGGCGTGGGGGCACAAACATTTGTTCATTAGGTCTGTGTCACATAACAAAAATGGCCACCATGCCCATATATGGTAAAAACCTTTGAAAATGTTCTTCTGAGGAACTGAATGGCTGATGACCTTGGTAAGCAGCTTTGGTGGCTCAGGCCCTATCAGATTTGTTCAAATGATGACCCTTGATTGACCTTGATCTATTTTACGGCACGGTTAAATTCCATCACTTAGGCTTTTGTATGGGAAATAATGTAAAACAGTGGATTTTTTTATTCTAATGTAGCCTCTGACATCAAAGTTGATTTATGCAATCAGCTAAACAAATTTTTGTTAATACCAAAGTCAATGTCATTTACTAACCTTTGTCCTGGATGCCTGTGTCCTGGATGCCTGATTCAGTATTTTTATACGCCTGTTTGAAAAACGGGACGTATTATGTTACGGGGTATGGCGTCCATCTGTCCGTCCGTCCGTAAACTTTTTCGTTTCCGGCTAACTCCTACAGTTTACATCCGATCAAGCTGAAACTTGGTATATAGTTAGACCATGATGTGGTGCAGCACATATTGTTGTCCACCAAATGTTTGCAGAGTTATGTCCCTTAGAAAATTTCTGTAAACTTTTCATTTCCAGTTAACTCCTCCTACATTTTACATCCGATCAAGCTGAAACTTCATATATAGTTAGACCATGATGTGGAGCAGCCCATATTGTTTCGAGGTTACAGTCCACCAAATATTAGCAGAGTTACGCCCCTTTGAAATTTTCAGTAGACTTTTTGTTTCCGGCTAACTCCTCCTACAATTTACATCCGATCAAGCTGAAACTTGGTATATAGTTAGACCATGATGTGGCACAGCACATATTGTTTCGAGATTACAGTCCACCAAATGTTTGCAGAGTTATGCCCCTTAGAAAATTTCTGTAAACTTTTCATTCTGGTTAACTCCTCATACATTTTACATCCAATCAAGCTGAAACTTCATTTATAGTTAGACCATGATGTGGAGCAGCGCATATTGTTTCGAGGTTACAGGCCACCAAATACTAGCAGAGTTATGCCCCTTTGAAAATTTCAGTTGACTTTTCGTTTCCGGCTAACTCCTCATACAGTTTACATCCGATCAAGCTGACATGTGATTTGTAGTTAGACCATGATGTGGAGCAGCGCATATTATTTCAAGGTTACAGTCCACCAAATATTAGCAGAGTTATACCCCTTTGTATATTTCTATTAATTTTTCGTTTCTGGCTAAATCCTCCTACAGTTTACATCCAATCAAGATGAAACTTTATGTACAGTTAGACCATGATGTGTTGCAGTGCATATTGTTTTGCGGTTACAGTCCACCAAATATTAGCAGAGTTATGCTCCTTTGAAAATTTCAGTAAACTTTTCGTTTCCCGCTAAATCCTCCTACAGTTTACATCCTGTCAAGCTGAAATTTTATTTTACAAAAAAAAAAAAAAAAAAAAATCATTTTGTCAGGGTTTGATTTATGTCCCTTTCCCACTTTGGCATTTTGTATGGACAAGCATATAGTTGGGGCATTGTGTTTTACAAACACATATCTGGTTGCTGTTCTTTAGATATTAATTTTCTGTTGAGTTGCCTGGTGATTGATTAGTTATGGCTGTACCATTCAGTTATACATTTTAACTGTTCTGAATGGATAGTTACTGTTTAGCTTGACTACCGTATATGAAATAAATACCACTGTGTACCGACATCAGTCAGCTTTATAACATTAATTTCATTTAGTATCATGTGGTAGTGGTCAGCATAGTTCATAGTACAGTGATTTGGCTAATACGGACTGATAGACAGACGACAGTGACAAAAAAATACATCTCCTGGATGAAGAGATATAATACAGCCATATGCTTTAATAGAATTGTTTTCTACATTTCTGCATTAGTATTAACCATATCATTATAAAATGGAGAAAAAATCAATTTCTATATTTTGTGTTGAAGCTAACACAAAATGTAGAAAATTTGTTCATTTTGCATTAGCCTCAGTGCAAAATGTAGAAATTTCTGCATTTTGCATTTTTAATAAAACAATGATACTCTTAACAAAGAAAAAACACTGGAGGAAGTTGCACAATCAATATTTTATTGATTTAAAATTGAAGCAGATGACATTCTATTTTTTTTTTTTGCTATATTTCAGAGAAAATAAATCTTGGCATTTCATGTGAATCATCTGCTAGGCAGATGATTCACATGAAATGCCAAGTTTTATTTTTCTGAAAATGCAAGAAAAATGTCACCTGCTACTATGATGATTGTGCCTAGAAGATGATTCACATGAAATGCCAGGTTTTATTTTCTCTAAAAGATATAAGAAAAAGACACACAACAAAAGTCATCTGATGCAGCTGCTATTAGATATTGGACTTTTATGCAAGATTTTCTGCTTATGAAAATTTTTCAGGAGAACAACTTTGACTTCTCAAAAGAAGTTTCTGCCTCCTGCTGTGTGAGTTAATCCAGAGTTTCTTTATCTTGAAGGGAGATCGCTTAAAAAGTTGCTGTCGGGAAGGAGGAATAAAAATAAAAATATGAAAAAAACTTGGGTTAAATTGAATAATTTTCAAACAAAAATACACACATAAAAATGCAATATTTCAGCCCCAAATTTGAAGGGTAGGTACATAAAATAAAAGTAAAATTTCAAATGAAAATTTTGTTCTTCCAGAGGGCTAAATCATAGAGTAGGTGCTCTTGTAAACCTTAAGATAAAAAACTGTGGCCAAAAGTAGTAATGTGACAAAACGTTTTGGTGAATTTTGGCAAGTATGCCTGAAAATATTACTTTTCATAGGTCCTATATTGACGGATCTTAGCAATAGTTTGTCACTTGCTCAATGCATGGTTAAAGGTAAACTTTGTGTGTCTTTAAAAATATTCCATAGATACATGTATTCTGCATGGACTGGAAAAATAAAGTATAAACACGGATTACCAAAGAATTATGGTTTTTTTCTCTTTTAGCTCAGTGGAGCATGAAGTGCTCAGAGTGAGCTATTATGATCAATCAGTGTCCGCTGTCAAGAGCGTAAGCATTTGCTTTAAATGACAACTCTTTCTACAACTCTGGGACAATTGACTAGAAGCTTGGTAGGAAGCATTGGGGCAACTTGTAGATTAAAAATAGCTAAAATTGTTCTGATCAGAAATCCAAGATGGCTGTCATGGCCGCCATCTTGAAAATCTATTTTCTGCTCCTGAACCAAAGGTCTGTTGACTCAAAACTTGATAGGAAGTATCAGGATGACTTGTAGATGTAAAATAGCTAAAATCATTCTGATCAGAAATCCAAGATGGCTGGTACAGCCACCATCTTGAAAAGCTATTTTGAACTTCTTCTGAACCAAAAGGCCAGTTGACGCGAAACTTAATAGGAAATATCAGGGTTGTAGATCAGAAAAAGCTAAAATAGTTCCAGTCGGTAATCCAAGATGGCCACCATGGTGGCAACTTCTTCTCCTGAACCGAAACACCAAATGACTTGAAACTTGATTGGAAGAATCAGGGTGACTGAATTTGGATCAAAAATAGCTAAAATTGATCTGATTGGAAATCCAAGATGGCCGCCATGGTCCCCATCTTGAAAGTCTATTTTGAACTTCTTTTGAACCAAAAGGCTAATTGACTTGAAACTTGGTAGGGAGTATTGGGGTGATTTGTAGAGAAAAAATAGCTAAAATCATTTGGATCAAAAATCCAAGATGGCCACCACAGCTGCCATCTTGCAAATCTATTTTGAACTTGTTCTCCTGAACTGAAAGGCCAATTAAATTAAAACTTGTCTGGTACTCAGGTGAGTTATACAAAGCCATCTTGGCTCTCATGTTTTTTATTAGCATGAACCCAGACCCTGTCTGCACTATCTGGTGCTGAGGTGAGGGATACAGAGCCATCTTGGCTCTCTTGTTTTTTTTTTGTTGTTGTTTTTTTTAGCATGAACCCAGACCCCATTTTGAGGAGTCTGCTTTGTTTGTTCTTAAGGTTTATTGACAAGCAGCAGACTGAAATACATGTGCAGGAAAGAAAAATTATATAGCAATCTCTTTAGGTTTATGCTTCATTGAATCTATCCTGAACTTGCTACTTCACTTCTCCTCATTGTAAGGTTGTGCAAGAGCAGCATTATTTTTCCGTGCATCATTCATCAGTCACGCTTCTCCACTTAAACCACTGGGTGGAATTCAAACAGATTCTACATCACTTCCCCTCATGGTAAGGTTGTGCGAGAGCAACATTATTTTTCTGTGCATCCATCATCAGTCCATCTGTCAGTCACGCTATCTCTGCCTAAACCACTGGGTGGAATTCAAACAAACTTGCTACATCCTTTCCCGTCATGGTAAGTGTGTGCGAGAGCAACATTATTTTTTTTGTCCATCCGTGTGTCTGTTGTGCATCCATTTATCTGTCACACTATCTCCTCATAAACCACAGGGTGGAATTCAACCAAAGTTGCTACATCACTTCCGCTCATGGTAAGATTGTGCCAGAGCAACATTATTTCTACATGCATGTCTTTGCATCCATCTGTCAGTCTGTCTGTGTGTCCATCTGTCTGTCACACTGTCTCCAACTAAACTAAAAAGGGTGTGTGAGAGCATCATTATTTTTCTGTGCATCCGTCGTGCATCCATCTGTCCGTCACACTATCTCTTCCTTAACCACTGGGCAGAATTCAATCAAACTTGCTACATCACTTCCCCTTATAGTTAAGGTGTACAAGAGCAACATTATTTTGCCATCTGTCTGTTTGGCGTCCATCCATCTGTCTGTCACGCTATCTTCTCCTAAACCACTGGGTAGAATTTAATCAAACTTACTACATGACCTCCCCTCATGGTAAGGGTGTGGGAGAGCAAGTCTGTCCATCATGCTATTAGCCACATTAGCAAAGAGCATGGGGATTTGGGATGGCACGCCATGGATTCCGATTGCTCATTTAAGTTTATTTTGTTTTATAAATGCATGGGTGGTTGTGATTGCATTTTGTTTGAGGTATTTTCTCATTACTATGATGTTGCACGGTGGTACATGTATTCTACAAAGTTGTTGTGGTAGCTAGATATATAATAAATATTGCCTCTTAACTCCACATTGGATGTTTTTTTTTTCACCAAAAACATATTTCTCCACAAAAATATGTATTGTGGTTACTCATTGGAAGTGCCTCTAGAAGGGGCTTCTGATGAGTATGGTGAATTTTCTAAAACTTTGAACACTTTATACCATACTTTTTTGGCCTGAATTTTTTCTTTATAAGTACAGTTCTTTCTTAAAATACTTAATGGAATGGCAAACAGTGTAGAGCCTGTTCAGACTGCTCCTTCACATGCCATTTTGTTGGGAACTTTGGTTTACAAAATTTTAGAACATTTAACATACCCACAACTTATATTTTGGTGGAGAAATAAGAAATAAGAGTTTTCTGGCTTCTCCTTTTAAGTACTATAGGATTGAATTTAATTTTAATGGATTTTTTTCTTTGTAAATGCAGGTAAATCACCCGCAGACTATATAGAGGGTTTTATGTTAAGTTTATGAGTGATTTGGCAGCATTTAAACATGGATAAAATCCAGAAAAATAATTTTCATTTCTTACAATTCCAAGTAGATCATATTTACATTGAAAATATGGGTAAAATGGTAAAGAACTCATTTTAGAAATTTGGGTAAAGAAAACATTTCCAAGATTCCTACTCGGTGGATTTATCAAAGTATCAATGTCACTTTCAAATTGTTGTTGACCAATCAAAGTGCACTGAATAAGCCTGTTGAGTTGGAATTATATACCAATATCCTATAATGTTCAGGCAAGCGGTACAGGACCGTCTTAGTCGGCTTGTGAAAAAATTAATCCTATTGGTGACAGTAAATGCATGAAGCATGCTTAACCTTTACCACTCTATGGGCAATCTAATGATATTTTCTTATTTTTTTTCTCAGAAAATAGGCTCTGACATTTCATGCAAATTGTCTCCTTAGGAGACAATTTGCATGAAATGTCAGAGCTTATTTTTCTGTGAAAAAATAAGAAAATTATTTCAAAATGTCTTGTGCTGAAAATTTTACCCAGCATGCTTTATGTCAGTAGTTTCTAATACTTCTTGTAGTTTCCACTGGCCGTCTGGTTTTGTCACTGTCACGTCATAATATTTTGCTTGACTGTTTGGTTTTTATATAGGCCGACCAAACTGACCTTTCGTTTTGACATTTTGCTTACAATATTTATACAAGTAATATAGTATATAAGTATACATTCACTGCATGGATGGGTAAAACAGGTGTTATTTGTACAGGTGAGTGAATAGCTGTATCACGTGAAACGCAGAATTTTCTCTACTTACCATGCCCAAATTGTACTAAGGCCATATCCTTATGAATATTAATGCTTATTATGATGGGGAAAAAATTGAAATTTTTTCTTATTTTTTCCCAGAAAATAGGCTTTGACATTTCATGTAAATTATCCCCTTATGAGACAATTTGCATGAAATATCACAGCCTATTTTCTGTATAAAATGAGAAATATGTCATCTGTTTGTTGTCCGCTGAATTTGCCAAGAGAGTATTAAAGGTTAAATGTAAAGGTCAAAGGGACAGGTCAATCTCTAACATGCTCTTTGTTTGGTTTGAGTTTATTTGCACTATCAAATTCTAACTACTTCTTGCAGCACTGGACATTCAAATTGCAAACAGCTTTCCTCGGTTAAACAATACAGAGGAATTATTTTCAGGCAAGAATTGGAGAGATTTGCTCATTTCTTTGCCAAGATCTCATAACAATTTATAAATTGGAGGAAAAATCTCATAGCTAAATGTGATTTAGGCAGTGTTTTTTTTATATTTTTTTTTTTTTTTTTGCTGAAATTTGTAAACTGAAATTATGATTTCTCGACAGTTTTGGTTGAATGAGATATTTTCTTCCATGATATTCTGGACCAGAATTATTTTTGAATACACCCAGTCAGCATTCTACGTAAATCTATATCGGTTCGTCATCGGCCCGTCAGGGTAGCTGACGGGCCGATAACGGCCCGATATAGATTTACGTAGAATGCTAGCTGGGCATCTTTTGTTTGTACGAAACTTGCAACAGTTCTTGTAGTTTGTTGTATCAGGTACAAAAACATGTGGAAAATAATGCAAGTTGTCACATTTATTGTATGCAATGTGAAATTAATGATTAAACTTTCTAACAAACAAATCTGTATATATAGTTCAGTTTGTATATAAAATCATTCCCTATTCATTTAAACATTTGAGAGCTAATTGGTGCCGCTTTAACCTTTACCACTCTCTGGGCTAATTCAGCAGACAACAAATTGATGATATTTTTTTTATTTTTGTGTTTTTTTTTTGTTTTTTTTTAACCCTTATCCTGCTGAACCCAGATATGCCCTGCCATTACAAACAGTGTAGATCCAGACCAGTTGACTTAAGAAGCCAACTGATCTGGATCTATACTGTTTGTCAAAAGGTATGTGAATTTGTATCAGCAACCTAGTTCAAGCATTCTGATTGGCAGAAAATTAGAAGTGGGTGTGTCGTCTTAATTCATTCAGCATGACAAGGGTTTAAAATAGGCTTTGACATTTCTTGTAAATTGTCTACATGAAATGTTAAAGCCTATTTTATGTGAAAAGAAAAAATGTTTCAAAATGTCGTCTGGTGAAATTTTTACTCCGCATGCTCAGTGTTAAATATAGCTTATTTCATATTTGTCAGTGGAATAAGACACACCAAATTGACCTGTCACTTTGACCTTTTAATTATAATATTTATAAGTACAGTTATTTCATTGGCTGACATTTAGAAGTGGGAGTGACATCTTAATTTATTCAGCATGAGAAGGGTTAACAAGTATTACTGTATTTAACCTAAGTATTTGGACACCTGAACTCCTTACCATACTTCTGGTAAAAAATTGAAAAAGGGTCTGTTCCACTAACCGCTGATGTGTTTAAAGTATTGCTGGATGGGTGGCAAACTATGTAGACCCTAGGATCTGGGTCTACAATGTTTGTTCAGGCCTGTCTGTCCTAATACTAAGGGTTATTACAAGACCTGTACAGGTGAGTGACTTGCTGTTTCACGTGGAATGCAGGATATTCTGAGTTTATGCCCAGATTGTATAGTGGATCTGTTCTGATGAATATTAAATGTAGAGGGCAAAATGTCAGGTCAATTTGATCAATCTATTCTGACTATTACATCACACACAGAATACTGAAATTTCAATGTTTGCCAAGGGAATTCCATGGATAAGGATTCAATCCCATTTCTTAACTGATACACACAACAGAGGAAAAATAGTTTTTTCACTTGACAATAAGTATACAAGCAATAACTCAATAAACTTTATTTTCTGCGACTTTAACACTTTGCATGCTAGGTAAACATTTTGACAGATGACAGTTTGAAATTAGGGGACAATTTGCATGGAATGTCAAAGCCTAATTTATGGGAAAAGAAAAATAATTTGTCGCCTGCTGAATTAACCCCTATGGTAAAAGGTTTTAAAAGGTTAAAAATACGCTTACATGAACATTTTTCAGATCGGAGACAGATAAAGTGAGGAACCTGCAGTATTTAAGGGGGCTGATTGTGGCCCCTTTCTTTGTGTCTGCCAAACTTATTAGCCTTGCAGTCTTCCTTGCTTATAGTCTCGGAGGCGGACTTATGTCCCCAGATCGTGTATTTATGACACTGGCACTATACCAGGCAATTCGTCTGTCGACGACCCTGTTCATGCCATTTGCCATAACATTTTCCATGGAGGTGAAAGTTACTGTGACGAGACTAGAGGTAATGTGTAGTTCTAGATTGGAAGGGGTATCAGGTAAATATTTTGTTTTATTTCTCCAGGTAAACATACATTGTGGTTCTCATTAGAAGTGCTTCTAATGAGTACCCACAACATATGTTTTCATAAAGAAATAAGAAAAATATCAATAGAATTCGGTTGAAAAAAATATCAGGGCCCAGTTGTTCAAAACTAACAATGCTGTTAGTTGACGTATCATTAAAACTTCGATCATTAGCATTAGCATATTTTTGCTGAAAAAATGTGAGTAACTTTTGCATTTGCAAAAGTTTCTCACATTTTTTTCAGCAAAAATACCTGTGAATTAGATATTGTACTTACTGGAACAGTTATCATTTTGACCACTAAAGAGCTTGTTAAGCTAACAATGCTTTGAACAACTGGGCCTTGGTCTGGAGGTATGATGAAGTGTGTTGTTTTATCTATTTTTCTATTTATTGTTTTATTTGTTTTATCTATTTCAAGCACACCTGAGCTGTGCTCAGGATGAGCTATATTGATCACTTTTTGTCCATCGTCCGCCTGTCCATTCATCCGTCTGTCCATCTGTTCATCCGTTAACACTTTTAAATGACAACTCCTCCAAAGACCAATGAAGCAATTTGTCCCTAATTAGGTAAGAATATTGTTTTGATAGGGGGATTAGAAAAAAAAAAAAAAAAAAAAAGCTAAAATTATGGTGATCTCCCTCTTGGTTTGGTTGTCATGGCAACAGAAAGCTCCCATAGAATTACAATGGGAAAATGGTTAAATTGCATTTTCTCCATAACCAGTGAAGTGATGTGAACCATGATTGGCAGTTCTGATCATTTGATGATTATCTACCCAGTTTATATGGTGTTTAATGACCAGTGGCCATTTTGTTTGGTTGCTATGGCAAAATTATAGTAGGAAATCTTTAAATCACTAGCAGGGAAAGAAGACCCTTTTAAACCCTTCTCTTGCTAAACACATCGTTCCCTGTCTTAGCAAATAGTTTAGATCCAGATCAGTTGGCTTCTGAAGAAGCCAACTGATCTGGATCTGCACTGTTTGTCATTAAATATGTGAATTTCTATCAAAAACCCAGATCAAGTAATCTGATTGGCTAGAAATTAAAAGTGGGCATGGCTTCTTAATTTATTCAGCATGTGAAGGGTTAAGCATCAGCAGGGAAAGAAGACCCCTTTGCACACCAGCAGGGAAAGATCTTATTGAGCTGGTCTATTGTCTGGCCTTGTAAACAGACAAGACATTTAGCATAGGTGGGATTGGCAGCATGTAATATCTCTTCTCTCATCATTTCTTTATTTATTCAATGAAGATGAGAGCTTGGCAAGTCCCTGCATTCTGGTGAAAATAAATAGATTATAAAAAGAATGACCCTTGAGAGCAATGAACACACAAAGCCAAAAATAGCTAAGTGTCTAAACTTACAATATATGATTGAAGTAGCAAAAGCTCTAAGTTACAATCAAAATTTTATTCTGCAAGAGTTATCCTCCCCTGCCCCTGTGCTGTATACATGTATAAAAGCATGATATTGTTAAACAACTTCTCATCTGAAACCACTTGGCCAGTTTCCACCAAGTTTCATGTCGCTCCTACTGTTGAAATGGGATTGAGGGTTTGTTCAAATGGTCATGCTCCATTGACTGTCATGCCCTTATATATGGTAAAAAAAAAGTGATGAAAAATACATTCTTCTTCTTCAAAACCAAGAACTGCTCTTAATGATAATCCTTTCATTAGTTGCAATGACAGGATTGAAAAAATGTTGCACAACATCTGCATATCTGCAGTGGCTATTTCACTCAGGTGAGCGAGCTATGGCCCGTGGGCCTCTTGTTCTAAATTGTTCTTTCATTGTTGTGCTAACGGTAGATGTTAGACTGGCTCCAGTCTCCAGTGACTAAATATTTATTCTTATAATCCTGTCTAATATATCCCTAAAATAAAACCAATATCATGATTATAAAGGCTTGTCACTATTGATTTCAGGATCAGAGAGGAAGTTCAGTTTCATTCTATAACATAGGTAGAGATAAGACATTTTTATGCAGCCATCTAGAGAGAAAGTTCAGTTTCATTCAATAACATAAGTACAGATAAGACATTTTTATGCAGCCATTTTTATACTCCGCCACAGGATCTTGTGGCACATCATGGCATACCCTCTGGTGTCTGTCTGCACTTTGTTTCTGGATAAATCCTCCTACAGTTTTCTTCGGATCGCATTGAAACTTGGTGGACAGTTAGACCATGAGGTGATACAGTGCATATTGTTTTGAGGTTACAGTACACCAAATTTTGATTACACTTTTCAAAGATTTTTCAGACTTGACTTTGTTTCCAGATAACTTACCTAGTTTTCGTCGGATTAAGTTGAAACGTGGTGGACATTTAGACTATGAAATGATGCAGCACATATTTTTTCAAGAATACAATACACTGAATTTTGATAGAGTAATATCTCTTTGAAGATTGCTAAAGCATGATTTCATTTCCAGCTCACTCCTCCTATAGTTTTCATCTGATCAAGCAGTTATTTGTATGTTTTTTGAGAGAAAGAAGAGCATTGCAGCCAGATAACTGTACATCAAATTATCAGATTCTTTCAAGGTTACAATATACCAAATTTTCATAGATTTATTACTTATTAAAGCATCCTCACTTGCTTTCAGGCAAACTCCTACAGTTTTCACCAGTACCAGTTGAGCCTATGAAGTGTTACAGCACATATTGTTTCTAGGTTATAGTACATCAATCTTTTGGTAGAGTTATTGCACATCAAACACAGCCATCTTGTTTACCCTGCAGTGGCGGGTATCATACAGTATCTAAGATGCTTTTATTATGCCACAGACTTTGAAGAAGTTGGACAGGCATATTGCTTCTCGGGTGCTCGCCCAACCCATGCATGCTACTAAAAATTGGGGAAAAATCAGGGAATTTAAAAAAATCTTATCTTTGTAAGGTCAAAATATTCAAATTTTATAGCTGTTCAGATGTGGCTACTGGTGGTTTCTTTCTGCCATATGCTTAAAATACCTGCAGATCTAATCTTACTTAAAGATGGAGTACTTGTTAGGTGGAGTACTTGTTTGCTGTATATTCTGTTTTTTCTTTTTCTCATTCTGAAGTGGACATTTTATTGCAAACCCAGTGTCTGTCATTAAATTTTGATGCAAAAATATACATCAGTGCAGTTAGAAGCCAAAACGGAATTGAGCAACAGTTGCCCCAGAGCTCAAGTAGAAGTGTGTATGCATCCACCAATATCATATTCTTAAGAATGTATCAAGAATAACACAATGACTATAACAAGGGATATAATTAGGGTGTTTTACCATACCATTATGGCTGTATGTAGTACTGTGTACATATATTTATACTGGGGTTCACAAAAAACAGAGTCCATAATATTAGGTTCATGTTTCTGTTGGGATCATTTGCAGCTGGGAAATTCACATATAGTTAGTATGATACCTGGATCACTTGACAGCATTTGAATCAGTATATGACTTCTAAAAGTAGGGGCCATTGTGATAATATTAAGGTTTTTAATCAGGGAAAATCAAATCAAATCAGGGAAAAATCAGGGAATTTGATTGCTAAAAATGTGTGGCCACCCTGAGAAATATATGCTGTGAGAACTCACGAGAAGCAACTACATGATGGGAACTCATGAAAAGCCATTACAAAAACATGCCTATTCAAATATATTGAGATTTTACCACCAAAAAATGAAATTTTCAGACAAAAAATTCTGATATTTTATCATATTTCTGCTCAAAACATAGATTATGGGTACTCATTAGAACCATCTCAATGAGGTGGTTCTAATGAGTACTCATTAGAACCACCTCAATAAGGTGGTTCTAATGAGTACCCATAATCCATGTTTTTGAGCAGAAATAACAAAAATAATGTATTACCCCTGTAGACCCCAGTTTTACTATATAAAAGTAGGGTTTAAGGAGGTCAAAATTATATAAGCATGTTATCATGATGAACTATGTAAGCGCATCTAATTATTATCTACAGTGTAAGTAAGAAACATATTTGTACTTTTTTGGTTGAAAATTGTGCCTTGTCTGGAGCTATGGTTCATTTGTGGTGAACATGCCATAGTCAATTTTTATCATATGAGAGAGGTGCAGTATTATGGGTTCAAATTTGACATCTGTCTGTCAAATACAGATGGACATACAATCCACCAATTATTTTGGGAGTTACAGCCCTCTTTCAACTTTGAAAATAGTTTCTGTTTGATGAAAATGGTTTCCCTTAGATATCTTTTGAAAAGATTAGTGTATTGGATTCATATTTTATACAGGGTATCTAATTATAAAATTAGGTCAAGTTCGATTTAGGGTAAAATCCGACAATTATTTTGGGAGTTACTGCCCTTTTTCAACATTGAAAAATAGTTTCTGTTTGATATCTTTTGAAAACATCAGTGTATTGGATTCATATTTAATACACAGGTATATAATCATAAAATAGAGGTCAAGTTCGATTTAGGGTAAAATCCACCCATTATTATATGAGTTATGGCCCTTTTTCATCTTCAAAAAATGTTTTCCTTTCGATATTTTTTTAAAAAGATTGGTGTATTAGATTCATATTTTATACACAGATATATAATCATAAAGTATAGGTCGAGTTCGATTTAGGGTAATATCCGTCAATTATTAAGAGAGTTATGGCCCTTTTTCAACTTTAATTTTTGCAAAATGCCTGTGTGCGGGGTGAGGATGGCACCTGGGCTGGGGCATCTGTGTCATATTGACACATTTCTAGTTTATTTACATAGTTATCTGCCTGCGATATGATAGTGGTGGGGTATTATTATTTCATATTTTTAGCTCACCTGAGCTATGCTCAAGATGAGATCTTGTGATCACTTTTTGTCCGTCGTTCCTCTGTGTGTCTGTCTGTCCATTAACATTTTCAGCCAATTTTTTCTCTGAATCTGCTGAGCCAGTGTTGCTCAAATTTAATATGGAGCCTCCTTAAGTTGGGGGAACAAAAGATTGCTAAAATGGTCCGGTTCCATTGACCAAGATGGCCGACATACCCATATATGTTAAAAACCTTTAAGAATCTTCTTCTCCAGAACCAAATAAGCCCTGGGGTCTAATCTTTGCACAAATCATCGGGGACAGGAAGTCTACCAAAATTGCTAAAATGATTGTCTTACGTTGACGTTTGACCTAAAATTATGGTAAGGTCACATTTGCTTCCCCATGCATTTGTATGGGCCCTGTACATTTACATGGGAAATATGTTGAGAATTCATATTTTGGACATTACCTCTAAAGACTATGATCCAGCTGAATTGAAACTTGATGAGGAGCTTCGGGAAGCCTAGTAGACACAAAATAGCTAAACTTGAGCCAATCGAAAATCCAAGATGGCTGAGACAATCCCCTTCTTGAAAACCATTTTTGACATCTCTTCCCAATCCTGTGGTTGATTTAAGTGGAAACTTGCTCTGAAGCAACAGGATGACTTCTGGTTCGAAACAAGCTAAAATTGTAAGTGAGCTGTTGTGATCGGCCAGTGTCCGTCGTCCGTCATATGTTGTCAACAATTTCTTCAAATGACATCTCCTAAACCACTGAGCCAATTTCAGAATAATTTCACACAAATGTTTCTCTTATGCCCCTTTACCAAAATTGCTCAAATGGTTCTGCTCCATCAAAAAAGATGGCCGCCAGAGCTCAAAATAGAAAAAAAATCTTCTAACAACTTCTCCTCCTTGGCCAGTGTCCCAATTTCAAAATATTTGCACAGAAGTCTTTCTCTAATGGCCCTTTAAACAACATCTCCTCCTTGGCCAGTGGACTGATTTCCAAATGATTTCACAGAAATGTTCCTCTTATACTCCTTTACCAAAATTGCTAAAATGGTTCTGCTCTGCTGAACAAAATGGTCACCGGAGCTAAAAATAGAAATGCCTTAAAATGACATCTCCGTGGCCAGTGGCAGGATTTTAGAATAATTTCACAGAAATGTGCCTCTTATGCCCATTTACCAAAATTGCTAAAATGGTTCTGCTTTGCTGAACAAAACGGTCGCCAGAGCTGATAAATAGAAAAACCTTTAAAGGACATCGCCTTTCACAGATATGTTCCTCTTGTGTCTTTTTACCAAAATTGCTAAAATGGTTCCACTAGGCTGAACAAAATGACTGTCAGAGCTAAAAATTGACAAGAAACAAACCTGCTGTGTCTTCTTTCCCTGCTACTGCTTCACAGGTTCTTCTTTCCCTGCTGGTGCATCACACATGGTCTTCTTTCCCTGCTGGTGCATCACATGGTCTTCCCTGCTGGTGCATCACATAGTCTTCTTTCCCTGCTGGTGCTTCTTATGGTCTTCTTTCACTGCTGGTGTTTCACAAATTTCCTACTTTAAAGTTTTGCCATAACAACCAATTAAAATGGCAGCCTTGAACTGACATGTCTCAAGCCATGACACCATTACTTCCACAAGCTATCTTTTTGAGTTATGCCCCTTTGCAAAAAATTGCAATGAAATCTTGTAAGCAAGATATCTCAAAAAAACTATTTGAGCTGTTGTATTGAAACTTAATGTGCTGATAGGGGATGATAAGCAGATGACCCAATTAACTTTTAAAAAAATCTAAATTTGTTTTTACTTATGGCCCTTTTAAAATTTCAGCATTTTAACTTTGTAAGCAAGATATCTCGAAACCTGTTCAAGCCATTTCCTTGAAACTTGACAAATTGATAGGGAATGATGCGTAAATGACCTGATTAACTTACAGCAGTTAACTCAGGTGAGCATTGTGGCCCATGGGGCTCTTGTTATTGTTTCTTTGTTGTTGTTTTTACTATTTCTTCTATCAGTACTATTTCCACCCTGTTTTTGATTCTTGAACCCTTATACTGCAAAACAAAATTTCAGCAGACAACAGTTTTTTTTTGTTTTTTTTTTTAAATTGATTTTCAAAAATAAGGCTTGCATATTTTATGTGAACCTTCCTATGAATAAAAATCAAGCCTTATTTCACTGAAAAATAATAAAATGTAGAATGTGATCTGCTGTAGTTTTGATTGGCATTTTCATGTAAACAGGGGTGAGAATTTTCAATAGGTGAGCTGAATTCAGGGATTTTGGTGATTTTTGAGAAAAATGAAAAGTTCTGATAATGATGCAAGCAGTTGAAATATGGTTATTTTTTTGTGGGTATGGGTAGGGGTGTAGGGTATTTTCAGGGGTTTTGGTGATCTGCCATTTCCACAATTGGGTGAAGCTAGAACCCTGACAATGCAATTATTATACCCCTCACAAACTCTCTGTGTGTGTGTGTGTGTGTGTGTGTGTGTGTGTGTGTGTGTGTGTGTGTGTGTGTGTGTGTGTGTGTGTGTGTGTGTGTGCTGTTTAAACATTGTCCCTCTGTCAGTATGTCTATCCATTACATTTCTAAGTTAGTTTCTGCTTCTTATCTTGCTAAATAATTAATCTGGGCCCAGTTGTTCAAAACTAACGACGTCGTTAGTTAACGATTCGTTAAAATTTACATCGAGTGATACGCGAATATGCTGAAATTTTTTGCGGAAAAAATGTGAGTAGCTTTTGCACTGCAAAAGCTACTCAGTGCAAAAGCTACTCACATTTTTTCAGCAAAAAATATCAGAATATTGTATATTGAATCTGCTAAAACAGTTAACGAAAAGACCCTTAACGAGCTCGTTAAGCTAACGATGCTTTGAACAACTGGACCCTGAAGGCAGTCACTCTCTTGCTAGTGGTATCTAATAAGCTCTGCTTATTGACACTTCTTATTGCCAGCAATGACACACCAATATACTATACCTACCCTTGCCATAATTGACTCCTCCGTCAGAAGGCTATAACCAGGCCCATGCGTAAATCCTTAGACAAACAATATTGTGATACCTGTATTTGTCAATGAAAACTGCATTCGTACCTGTATTTATCAATGAAAAAGTACATAGGTAATATTGTTTGTCTAAGCAATAACATTAACCGTTAACTGGTAAGCTATTTTGGTTGGTCAGATTTTGGTTCATTTACTGGTCAAGTGATTTCACGGAGGGCTCAGTTGGCTCAAAACGGTAATGTTCTCAGGTCCTTAAACCCTTAAAGCACTGATCATTATTATAGCAGACGACATTTTCATTTTTGGTTTCAGAGAAAATAAAACTTGATATTTCATGTGAATCATCTGCATGGCAAGTCTTATTTTCCCTAATAAAATATCAAAATAAATGAAAAATATAAAATACACTACAACCTCTTTATAACACGGTTTTGGTTATAACACAGTTCAAAAATGGATCCCAAAAATGTATAGATTATATTGAAAAATGACCATAAATGGTTTTTCACGGTCCATTATAATATGGTTTTGGATATAACATGGTTCAAAAATGGATCCCAAAAATGTATAGATTATATTGAAAAATGACCATAAATGGTCATTTTTCAATATAATCTATACAGTTTTGTTTGGATATAACACGGTTGTTTAACTAACACGGTTTATGCTATGGACCCCAACAATAGTGTTATAAAGAGGTTGTGGTGTAAATTTAAAAAATATCAAAACAATTTTGGAATGCCATCTGCTACAAACTTAGCATTTTAATCTCTACACCAGACAGTCAAGCACATAGTGCTAGTGAACACCAGATTCAAACTATCCATTTAGCTGCAAAAGTGACAATCACGACTGCAGCAGAAGACATTCAGGGCCCAGTTGTTTAAAACTAATGATGTCGTTAGTTAACGTATCGTTAAAATTTTGATCATTAAATGTGGCATATACGCACATTTTTTCAGCAAAAATACCTATGAATTAGATTTGTTCTTACTAGAACAGTTAATATTTTGACCACTAATGAGCTTGTTAAGCTAATGACGCTTTGAACAACTGGGCTCTGAATTTATTTTCATTTTTTCAGAGAAAGTGAGACTTGACATTTCATGTGAATTATCTGCCTTAATTTCTCTGCCTAGCAGACTAGTCACATGAAATGTCAAGCCTTATTTTATCTGAAAAGTTAAAAAAAATGTTGAATTCAGTCTGCTGCAGCCTTGCTTTGTACTTTAATGGTTAGAAAAGTAAAGCACTTGTTATACCCATTTCTATTTAAACTTATAAGCAGTTATCACTATGACACTTTGGGAAAAAAAAAAATCAGAGAAAATAAGGCTTTATATTTCCTAGGAATCATCTGTGTATTAATCCTTGCCATGCTGAATAAATTAAGATGCTACATCAGCTTCTAATTGTCAGCCAATCAGATTGCTGCTTCCAGGTTGTTGATATAAATTCACATACTGAATGACAAACAGAACGGATCCAGATCGGTTAGCTTTTGAAGAAGCTGACTCATCTAGATCTACACTGTTTGCAAAGGCAGAGCATATTCAGGAGTAGAGGACCAGGGTTAAAATGGACTTGTTTAAATTTTAGGATAAGTATGGTAAGAATCACTATAAAAAAAGAAAATGTTGTCTGCTGCAATTGTTATTGGTGCTTTAAGTGTTAATAGAGTTATCTATTTCCATGAGAATTAGAACATTCACCTGAATCACCTCAGGCCTTTGCAAATTCATTTCAGTACAAAAATCTAGTAATAATTACACTGACCTTGAGGTTTTCATTCTCTGTGGTCTAAAAATACTTGTCTTAACCCTTAAAGCGCCAATCACAGCAATTGTCGTCTGCTTTGTCATCTGCTTGTGATTTTAAAAGTCATTTCTGCAAACAGTGTGGACCCAGATCAGACTGTTCCTTTAGGAGCAGTCGGATCTGGGTCCACACTGTTTGCCTTTATGCAGAAATAGGTTTGAAAAGTTTGCAAAAATATTCAGCAGACGACATAAACAGATGACATTTTCAGATGCAGGTTTGCTTGGCACTATAAGGGTTAAAATTTAAAAAAAAAAAAAAAGTCTATTTTACTACCTGTTGATGTGTCTAAAGTAGTGCTGGATGAGTAGCAAACAGTGTAGATTCTGATCAGAAGCCATATTCTGTGGCATCTGATCTGGGTCTACACTGTTTGCTCCGGCTGTGTATCCCAATATTTAGGGATATTACGGTAATCATGGAAGCGTCCAGGTGGACGAGTGGTTAGTGCTTACAACTTCGAATAGTAGGTTCTGGGTTTGAACCACACTGGAGGAATTAACTCATGGCTGTATGGTGCATGGCATCATTGCACTTTCATTATCGCCCTTCCTTCGTCTCAGAATTACTTAAATGACATTGAAAAGGATGTAAAACTCCAAATCATCATTGTCATCATCATAAGCTTATCACAAAGTGAAAATGGTAGTAATGGTATGCTCTAGTTTTTAACAAATGACCGACAATTATATTAACCAACAAGAAGATATTATGCAAGTTTGTTACGTTAAATGTCCTCAAACTCCGTACACCAGGTAAAATGGAATATATGCAAACAGTGCAGACCCTGATCAGACTGCTCCTTCAGGAGCAGTCTGATCAGGGTCTACACAGTTTACATTTACATCAAGTATTTTGTGGAAAAAATGAATAAAAACAAAATCTTGAAATATGGCCTAAAGTGTTTGAAGTACATGTATTAGGAAATTTACTATAATTTTCAAACAGAAGACAAACTGATGCCCTCCTAAACATTGCAAAGCTTAGAGCTGTAATGATGACTGTGGGATTTGTCGGAAAGTTTCTTACGATCTTTTCTGCTGTGGCTGTGTCTGCCATTGCGGGTCTTCGTCTATCGGCTGCCATGATATTTCCTTGTCTTGTGTACTACCTGGCTATGAACCGACTGTTCCTGCAGCTTTTTCCATACCTTGTGAGAGTCAACGCCGACTGGATTGTTTCTAGAAAGAGGTTACAGGTACTGGTACCAGTATTTACCCATATATTAGGGCAACATTACACGTTACCAGTATCTACCCTAATATTGTTACACCATATCACTTAGGGGGTGGTTGGGTGGTGCGAAGGTGCTGTGTATCTTACATCACTGGGGCGTCCAACTGATATTGACTTACAGTTGGGCAAGGCCTGCTATCCTTGTAGTGGGTAAGGGTAGAGGGGGAATGTTTTTATTTCTTCTGTTTCTTCACTTTCTTTCCTGTTCCTCTTTCTTCCCTGTCCCTCTCTTTCATCTCCTCTACTCTCTCTTCTATCTCTTTTCTCCCTTTCTCTGGGAGACGACACAAAATGACCCTCAAGGGTTGACGTGTCGTTAAACCCCAACACAATCAAAACCTTACCCAGCCTTTTCATTAGCACAAGGCAGGAGGCTTAATTGCCTTCTACTCAGACCTGAGCTATGCTCAGGATGAGCTATGGTGATCATTTTTTTATGCCCCTGCCATTTTCAATTGGGGGTGCCGCATAGCTACAGATAAGAGGGGGTATCCACTTAATAGTTTTCTTATTTCTTAATGACTACATATTTTGTGGGTACTCATTAGAAGCGCCTCGCTGAGGTGCCTCTAATGAGTACCCACAACATATGTTTTTATTGAGAAATAAGAAAGACATCAGCATTTTTCGGATGAAAAAAGCGCCTTATCTGTTGCTATGGGGTGGTGGGAGGAGGGAGCATATAGTATCACTGCTGTCCATACGGAAAACTTTTGAAAAAATATGTGCCTTGGATTTATATTTTATGCACAGGTATATAATCATAAAATATTGGTCAAGTTTGAGTTAGGGTATAATCCACTTATTATTACGGGAGTTGTGGCCCTTTTTCAACTGCGAAAAATGGTTTTCATTGAATATCTTTTGAAAAGATAAGTGTATTGGATTCATATGTTATATACAGGTATATAATCATAAAGTATAGGTCAAGTTGATGAATGGTAAAATCCACCAATTGTTATGGGAGTTATAGCCCTTTTTCAACTTTGAAAAATGGTTTCCGTTCGATATCTTTTGAAAAGATTGGTGTATTGGATTCATATTTATACGCATGTATATAATCATAAAATATAGGTCAAGTTAAGGGTAAAATCCACTAATTATTATGGGAGTTATGGCCCTTTCGTAACTTCAAAAAACTGTTTCCATTCGATACCTTTTGAGGGGGTGGTCGGGTGGTGCGAAGGTGGCATGTATCTTACATCACCGGGGCGTCCAACTGATATCGGCTTACAGTTAGGCAAGGCTTGCTATCCTTGAAGCAGGTAAGGGTCAAGGGAAATGTTTTTATTTCTTCTGTTTCTTCACTTTCATTCCTGTTCCTCTTTCTTCCCTGGCCCTCTCTTTCATCTCTTTTACTATCTCTTCTATCTCTTTTCTCCCTTTCTCTGGGAGACGACACAAAATGACCCACAAGGGTTGACATATCATTAAACCCCAACACAATCAATCAATCAAATCGTTATCTTTTGAAAAGATTAGTGTATTGGATTCATATTTTATACACAAGTATATATAATCATAAAATATAGGACGTTCGATTTAGGGTTAAATCTGCCAATAATTATACCCCGGCATAGGAAGTATGCCAAAGGGGTATATAGTTTTCTTCGGTTCTGTCCGTCTATCCATTCATCTGTCCGTCCTTCCGTCCATCCGCCCTTTCCATCTGTCTGTCCACGATTCTGTCTGTTAACCCTTTCTATAACCAAGTTTTACTTCAAAGTTTTTTGATTACTGGGGGTACCTGGGAAGGTTCTCTTCCATTTGACATCTATGAATACCTGGGTCATGCCCCAGGGTGGGGCTAGAGGTCAAAATCTAGGACACCCCAATAAAGTAGTATATTGCAGTTTGTTTATAGAAACAACTTCTTAATAAAGAAGAATGGGCATCAGACAAAGAAGAATGGGCATCAGACATGTTTATCACACATCAACATTCAGTGTAATAACGTCAGGGTCATTGTGACCTTATTTTCATGCTCCAATGATTTTGCTTTATATTTTGAAGACTATTTCATGGATTAATGCCTCAATAAAGTAGTATGTTGCAGTTTGTTTATACAAACAACTTAATAAAGAAGGATGGGCATCAGACATGTTTATCACATCAACAGTCAGTGTAATAAGGTCAAGGTCATTGTGACCTTATTTTCATGTTCCAGCGATTTTGCCTTATATCTTGAAGACTATTTCATGGATTAATGCGATACTTGGAATAGTGGTTCTTTGTGACACATCATAACAAATGTAGATCACCTATATTTCATGGTCCAGTAATTTTGCCTTATATCTTGAATGTTATTTGATGTATGAACATCATTATTTGGGATTATGAATCAGTATGATCCAACAGTTGACTTAAAAGTAAATGTAGGTCACTGTGACCTATATTTCATGGTTCACTGATTTTATGTTACATCTTGAAGACAATTGATGTATTACTATCATATTTTGGGATTATGTGACCTATATTTCATAGCCCTGTGATTTTGTCTTATATCCCCCACTATTTGATTCCTTAGTGTCATATTTACATATAATGACACAGTGTGACCCACACTTTGACCACAAAGTACATATAAATCAGCATGACATATATTTCATGGTCTAGTGATTTTGCTTAATATCTTTTAGACTATTTAATGTATTCGTGACTCTTGGGGCACTTGCTCTAGCTATGGGAGTTATGGCCCATTTTTCAACTTCATTTTTTGCAAAATGCTTGTTTCAAGGTGAGGATGGCTGCTGGGTGGGGGCATCTGTGTCATATTGACTTATTTCTAGTTTTCTTTCATCCATCCATCTGTCTGTCCATTAACACTTTCAAATGACAACTTCTCCAAAGCCATTGAAGTGATTTGTCCTTAATTAAGTAAGAATGTTGCTTGGATAGGAGGATTTAAAAATAGCTTAAATTATGGTGATCTGCCTCTTGGTTGGGTTGCCATGGCAACAAAAAGCTCCCATAGACTTAAACGGAAAATGGCTAAATTGCATTTTCTGTATAATCAGTGTAGTTTTCCATTTCTTGAACACCACCAGCAGTTGCCACATGGCTGTTTGACAAAGTTCCTGTCTTTACCTCTGGCTGCTGGTGTCTGAGATGAATGCCACAAGCCGTCATCCTTTTTTCATCACAGTGATTTAATTTGGTTTAAACATTTTCTTTTTCTGTGATGATTTGTTGATTGATTTAAGGAGCCTGCATGTATGCTGAAAAATGATTTTGTAATTTTTGCAACATTTTAACCCTTGTCATACTGAATAAATTAAGATGCCACTCCCACGTCTAATTTTCAGCCAATCAGATTACTTGATCCAGATTGTGGATACAAATTCACATACTGAATGTCAAATAGAGCAGATCCAGATCAGTTGGCTTCTTCAGCAGGACAAGGGTTAACCTAGAGTGAAGATTTTTTAGATTTAATCTCCAACTCCCTAGATGGCTTTTACTACTGGTCATTCTAGGTGGTGGTTCTGCTGTTTATTGTTTTTTGTTTGACCTTGACATTCATAGCTTGTTCTTTGTTTGACCTTGACATTCATAGCTTTTGATAAGATGCTTTTTTCAATCAAAAAGTATTGATATTTTTCTTATTTCTCCATGAAACCAACTCGTATGTTGTGGGTACACATTAGAAGTGCCTCTGAGAGGCACTTCTAATGAGTACCCACAACATATGTTTTCATGGTGATATAAGAAAAATATTTACCTGATACCCACTATTATCTTGACCTATGGGCAGCCTTGTGGTTACTCGCTGCAGAGCTAGTTGCTTTGGTTTTCTTTTGTCTATGGCTTGTGTCTGTCTGTCTGTCTGTCTTGCTTTGTTTTGCTCTTCTTCATTTTGTCATTGGTAGGCTATGATATCTGATTGTGGCTATTCATGGATATCTTCTACACTATTTTATATTAGCATTTCATGTGAATAGTCTGCTAGACTCTGAAAAATATTAACCCCTGTCCTGCTGAATCCCGATATATACCCTGCCTTTGCAAACAGTGTAGATCCAGATCAGTTCTGCACTGTTTGCCATTTAGTATTTGAATTTATAGCAACAATCCACATTAAGTAATCTGATTGGCTGAAAATTAGAAGGGGGTGTGGCATTTTAATTTATTCAGCAGGGCAAGGGTTAAATAAAAACTCTAGAATGTCATTTTCTACAATTCTGCTTAGCGCTTTAAGGGTTAATTGTATTTGATTGTAAGAAGTTGTGACATATAGTATACTTTTGTTTCAGAAATGAAATGAATAAAGTTAGAATCCTTCAGAATGCTAGGGCAATACTTGACCTCCCTTATTTTGTGGCTCCAAAACTCCAGTTTCTTGCTACAGTGTTAACCTATACACTAAATGGTGGACACATGTCTCCCAGGATGGTTTTTGTCGCCCTGGCAATGTATAATGCTCCTATGGAAGCAGCTGTATCATTTCTGCCATTTGCTGTTGCATTCTTAAAGGAGGCTGATGTGACTGTGGCAAGGGTAGAGGTCAGTAGATTTTCTTGCTGAGTTTTCACAGTCATAAAGGAGGCTGATGTGACTGTGGCGAGGGTAGAGATCAATAAATTTTTTTGCTAAGTTTTCACAGTCATAACATATTGTCTGTGAACCTAGGGTGAAGATTTGGTAGATTTAATCTCTCACTCCCCAGTAGCTTTTACTGCTGGTCATTCTAACCCATTTTATACTGAATAGACTCCCCCGCACTATATATTGGAAGAGTCCAATTTCAGTTTTAGGTATGTCAGACTATAAAGTTTAGATATTCCTAGAGAAAAATGACTAAACTATTTGCAAACGGTGGAGACCCAGATCAGATTGCGGCATCGGATCTGGGTCTGCACTGTTTGCCAATTATCATTTCACTAGTATCCGACTACAATGGCTTAACCCTTAAAACGCCAAGAAAACCTGCAACTGAAAATGTTGTTTGTTTATGTCGTCTGATGAATATTCTTGCAAACTTTTAAAACCTATTTTTTTGCATACAGGTAAACAGTGTGGAGTAGTCTGATCTGGGTCCACACTGTTTGCAGAAATAACTTTTAAAATCACAAGCAGATGACAAAGCAGAAGACAATTTTCTTGATTGGCAGTTTAAGGGTTAAGGTGGTGGTTCTGATGTTGGTTGTACTTTGTTGTACTTTGTGTGGCTGTAAGGTTGCTCGCTGCGAGCTTTTTTCCTGTTTTGTTCTGTTCGTTATCTTATTCTTGTGTTTAGTGGATCCTGTCTTGCATTGTGATCGCATTGTTGGGAAAAAGGCAGCTGGTTGCTATGCGTTGTTTTGTCTGTGGCTTGTGTACTGTCTGTCTTGTTTTTTTTTTTTTGTTTTTTTTTTCTCTGTAAAATAATAAATAAAAAACTTAAGTGCTTTAAGGGTTAACTGTAGTGATGAAAGGATAATCGGGTATAATCAATTAGCAGCGTGTAGAAAGTTACCAGTTATGATAATCGATTGTATATTTGCATTATTGACCATCTGTACCAAACATTAAGTGAGGAAACACCTGTTTGTGTATCTGATTTAGCTTTAAGCCTCTTTAACAATGTGTGTACTTGAGTACTACTGAGTTAGCCGTTAATTACTAAGATTATAATCATGGTCTTGCTGAATAAATTAAGATGCCACGCCCACTTCCAATTTTCATCCAATCATATGAATTGATCCAGAGTGTTTATATAAATTCACTAATTGAATGACAAACAGTGCAGATCCAGATCAGTTGGCTTCTGAAGAAGCCAACTGATCTGGATTTACACTGTTTTGCAAAGCAGGGTATATTGGTGTTCAGCAGGACAAAGCTTAACAAATAAAAAAAGTCACTTAAATTGCTTTGTTTATCTCTTTGCATCCATTTGATTACTTAAACATTAACTCACTGATTAACAAACTCCAACATTTTTTTCAAATTTGTTTACAGAATTATGTCATGTGTGTGTGCAGGTGGTCTCAATCTTTGTGCAAGATAATGGTTTCCGGCTCTCAGTTATACATCTTTTACTACTGACCATCCCATACCTGGGCATTGTTTGGCTAAAAGTAGGATGTAAAATCCAGAAAATATTCTGAATTGTGTAAATTGAATATCTAGTGACCTTGAAAGGTTGATATTCCAGACTGAGTTATTCCCCTTAAAAATATTTCATATACATTTTATAGATATTTTAAGTTAAATATTTCTTTTACTCCTGAATACTAGTAAGTAGAATCTGTTCAATGCACCTTGCCAAGGTCCTCCTTTGCTTAGGCTGAATCTCATTGTTATTAAGACCCAAGATTGTCAATTAATTAACGGCATTACACACCATTACCTGACCTTTGAACATGACCTCAGAGCATGGCTGCTCCCTATTGCTCACTCTGACTATTTAATTGTCTCCCAGACTAATGGAGGTGTTAGCAAACTGCGATCACAAGCTACTTCGAAGTATGGTACAATTAATTTTAGGATAATTAAGCAAGGTTGTCTATTGTTTTGGTAAGCGACTTGTGCATTTATTGCATAGGTGTTTCATTATGTCCCCAATCCTTTGTGCATCCCTGCGTCCGTCCATCGGATCGTGCATCTGTTACATTTCTTGATGTATAGCATTACTTCTGAACCATGCATGCTAGGGTTTTGAAAGTTCATGTATGGATTCCTAATGAAACAATAGCTGACACATATTTTTCCCCATCTGGATTATGCCCCTTTCCTGAGTAGTCTGGCCTTTTGAAAAAAATGTGGATGAAATCTTGTCAGCAAAATATCTCAAAACCTATTGAATCTAGAGCCTTTAAACCTGGTGAATAGATTGGTATTGATGAGTAGATGACCTGATTAACTTTTGAATAAATTCTGAAAAATACTATATGAGTTACAACCCTTTGTAACTTTGGGCATTTTTACATTGCATGCTTTTTGATGCATAGCATAACTTTTGAACAGTGCATGCTAGGGTTTTGAAATTTCATGGATTCCTCATGAAAAAATAGCTGACACATATTTTTTTTCTCATCCAGATTATGCCCCTTTCCTGAGTTATGACCCTTTGATAAAATATGGATGAAATCTTGTCAGCAAAATATCTCCAAAACCATTCAAGTTAGAGCCTTGAAACCTGGTGAATAGATTGGTAGTGATGAGTAGATGACCTAATTAACTTTCGAGAAAATTTTGAAAAATACTTCATGAGATATGACCCTTTATAACCCAGGGCATTTTACATTGCATGCTTTTTTGATGCATTGTGCTATGGTTTTGAAGTTTCATATATGGCTGACACATGCTTTTTTTCTTGTCAAGAATGTGTGCACTTCCTGAGTTAGGGCCCTTAGAAAATATATGGATGAAATCTTGCCAGCACAATATCTCAAAAACTATTGAAGCTAGAGTCTTGAAACCTAGAGAATAAATTGATATTGATGAGTAGATAATCTGATTAACATTTGAATAAATTCTGAAAAATACTTCATGAGTTATGGCCCTTTGTAACTGGGCATTTTTACATTTCATGCGTTTGATGCATAGCATAAATTCCGAACTATGCATGCTAGGATTTTGAAATTTCATATATGGATTTCTTATGAAAAAATAGCTGGCACATATTTTTAGCTCACCTGAGCAAAAGCTCAGGGTGAGCTGTTGTCATCACCCTATGTCCATCGTCCGTCGTCGTCCGTCGTTCGTCGTCAACAATTAGTTTGCTAACACTCTAGAGGTCACAGTTTTGATCGATCTTGATGAAACTTGGTCAGAATGTTTGCCTCTATGAAAACTAGGTCAAGTTCGATACTGGGGTACTTGGGGTCAAAAACTAGGTCACCAGGTCAAATCAAAGGAAAAACTTGTTAACACTCTAGAGGTCATAGTTTTGACCCAATCTTGATGAAACTTGCTCAAAATGTTTGCCTCTATTAAATCTAGGTCAGGTTCGAAACTGGGTCATTTGGGGTCAAAAACTAGGTCACAGGGCCAGATCAGCAGAAAACCTTGTTAACACTCTAGTGGTCACATTTTTGAAGCAATCATCATGAATCTTGCTCAATATGTTTGTCTTGATGATTTCTAGGTCAAGTTCAAACTGGGTCACTTGGGGTCAAAAACTAGGTCACCGGGCCAAATCAGCAGAAAACCTTGTTAACATTCTAGCGGTCACATTTTTGAAGCAGTCATCATGAATCTTGCTCAAAATGTTTGTCTTGATGATTTCTAGGTCAAGTTTGAAACTGGGTCATGTGGGGTCAAAAACTAGGTCACCGGGCCAAATCATCAGAAAACCTTGTCTAGCGGTCACATGTTTGAAACAATCATCATGAATCTGGCTGAAAATGTTTGTCTTGATGATTTCTAGGTCAAGTTCAAAACTGGAACACCTGGGGTCAAAAACTAGGTCACCTGGCCAAAACAGCGTAAAATCTTGTTATCACTCTAGCGGTCACATTTTTCAAGCAATCATAATGAATCTTGCTCAAAATGTTTGTCTTGATCAGTTCTAGGTCAAATTTGAAACTGGATCACTTGGAATCAAAAACTAGGTCACCGGGCCAAATCAGCAGAAAACTTTGTTAACACTCTAGCGGTCACATTTTTTAAGCAATCATCATGAATCTTGCTCAAAATGTTTGTCTTGATGATTTCTAGGTCAGGTTTGAAACTGGGTCACTTGGAGTCAAAAACTAGGTCACCTGGCCAAATCAGCAGAAAACCTTGTTAACACTCTAGCGGTCACATTTTTCAAGCAATCATCATGAAACTTGCTCAAATGTTTGTCTTGATGATTTCTAGGTCAAGTTTGAAACTGGGTCACAGGGTCAAAAACTAGGTGACCTGGCCAAATCAGCAGAAAACTGTTAACACTCCTGATGTCACATTTTTGAAATAATCATCATAAATATTGCTCAAAATGTTTGTCTTGATGATATTTCTAGGTCTAGTTTAAAACTGGGTAACTTGATATAAAAAACTAGTTCACCTGACCAAATCAAAGGAAAACCTTGTTGATGCTCTAGAGGTCACATTTTTGAAGTGATCGTCATGAATTTTTCTCAAAATGTTTGTCTTGATGATTTCAAGGTGATGTATAGTTTTCTGTCCAGTGACTCTCTTAAGTTTTTCCATTTAGGTCAGTTTCTCAGTAATTATTGGTCCTACAGAGTGATATTTGGTACTTGTGAAGTGTTTGTGTTTAGGTCAGTTTCTCAGTAACTATTGCTCCTACAGCCAGTGATACTTAGTACATGCATACATCTTAGCATGGCCTCTTGAGTGCAGTCATCCATATTTGACCTTGACCTTTATTTCACAGTCCATTAGACATGCTACATTGTCTTTCTTGTTAATATAATCGTTTTGAACTTTGATCAGAATGTTTGCCTTGATCAGTTCTAGATCAGGCTCTCAAAGTGATATTTTGCTCAGGTGAGCTTTACAGGGCCATCATGGCCCTCTTGTTTTCTATTCTAGATTATGCCCCTTTCCTGAGTTATGACCCTTTGAAAAAATATGGATGAAATCTTGTCAGCAAAATATCTCCAAAACCATTCAAGATAGAGCCTTTGAACCTGGTGAATAGATTGGTAGTGATGAGTAGATGACCTGATTAACTTTTGAATAAATTTTGAATACTGTGGAAAAGAATTCTTTGTCTCTACTTACAAAATGTATTTTGTTTACTTTTTATTATTTGTAATGTGCCTCAGGGGCTTTATACATGTATATGGTAATACTTCATGAGTTATGGCCCTTTATAATCTTGGGTATTTTACATTGCATGCTTTTTTGATGCATAGCAGGACTTTTGAACCATTCTAGCTATGATTTTGACATTTTATATATGGATTCCTTATGCAAAAAATAGGTGAAACATATTTTTTTTATCTCATCTGGATTATTCCCCTTTTCTGAGTTATGGCCCTTTGAAAAAAATATGGATGAAATCTTTGCAGCAAAATATTTGAAAACTATTGAAGCTAGAGTCTTGAAACCTAGTGAATAGATTGGTAGTGATAAGTAGATACCTCATTAACTTTTGAATAAAATTCTGAAAAATACTTCATGAGTTATGGCCCTTTGTAACTTTGGGCATTTTTACATTGCATGCTTTTTTATGCATAGCATAACTTTGGAACCGTGCATGCTAGGGTTTTGAAATTTAATATATGGATTCCTCATGAAAAAATAGCTGATAACATTTTTTTTTCTCATCCAGATTATGCCCCTTTCCTGAGTTATGGTCCTTTGAAAAAACATGGATGAAATCTTGTCTGCAAAATATCTCCAAAACCATTCAAGACAGAGCCTTGAAACCCCATAAACGGATTGGTAATGATGAGTAGATGACCTGATTAACTTTTGGATAAATTCTGAAAAAATACTTCATGAGTTATGGCCCTTTATAACTTAGGGCATTTTTACATTGTGAGTAGATGACCTGATTAACTTTTGGATAAATTCTGAAAAAATACTTCATGAGTTATGGCCCTTTATAACTTAGGGCATTTTTACATTGTATGCTTTTTTGATGCATAACATAACTTTTGAACCATGTTTGCTATGGTTTTACAATTTCATGTATGGATTTCTAATGAAAAAATAGGTGACATATATTTTTTTTCTCATCAGGATTATGCCACTTTTCTGAGTTATGGCCCTTTGAAAAAATAGAGATGAAATCTTGTCAGCAAAGTATCTCGAAAACTATTGAAGCTAGAGTTTTGAAATCTGGTGGATAGATAGGTAGTGTTTAGTAGATGACCTGATTTTTTTTTTTAATAAATTCTAAAAAAAATACTTTATGAGTTATGGCCCTTTGTAAATTTTGGCATTTGTCAGATTTGCTTCTTTAAATTATAAATCTATTTACAAACAAGTTCTGTATAAGTCAAGTTCAAGTTGGGGTCAAAGTGTTTTATAAACACCATCTCTAGTTGAATTTAATTGGCATAAATGCACTCTTGAAGACAGGAACATCCTTCCAGTAAACACAACACTTGGGACAACCATGCGTTAATAATGGCATAACAAAGAACAAACAATGTGAAAAGAATAGGAATAAAGTTTTATTCTGTTGAAAACTATTCCTGGTATTCTGAAAATAATGTAGGTCTATTATACTACACATGATACATTTTATACAATACAATTAGCAGTCAAGCATTCATTAACCCTTGTCCTGCTGAACCTGGATATACACTGCCTTTACAAACAATGTAGATCCAAATCAGTTGGCTTATGAAGAAGCTAACTGATCTAAATCTGTACTGTTTGTCATTAAGTATATGAATTTATATTAACGATTTGGATCAAGTAATCTGATTGGCCAAAAACTAGAAATGGGCCTGGCATCTTAATTTATTCAGCAGGACAAAAGTTATTAAGATGGACTTTTACAATAAAGTCATTCAGCCTGTTATAATCAATAAAATGGCATTGGATTGCTAACCAATTCTGATGCAATAATTGATTATGATTTCCAGCTGATGTTGCAACACAAGTTAATTCTATTTGATTATCAGAATTTTTTACATATTGTATACTTTCCTTTCAGAAATGAAATAAATGAAATTAGAATCCTTCAAAACCAACCGATGTAGCAACATAAGTTAATTGTACAGTTGACTCTCGTTATCTCGAACTCCACGGGACCTGATAAAAATGTTCGAGTTATCAGTAGTTCGAGACAACCAAACTGTGACGTCATAGGTACATGTATGACGACTGTTCGCCTGTGTTCGCCAAAACGTGGCTGGAAGGCACATGTATATGGCAATTTAAATAATATACGCGTTCTTCAGTTTGCATTGTTACTGTTTGTTTTAGGAGATGCAATAGTTCTCTTGGAATAATATCATCAGTAAATGTTAATAATAATAAATTTCAAACGTCTCTTGTTGTCTTTTAATACTCCTGCAAATTTGGATTTCCATGTGAGCTATAAATAAATTACTTGTTTCCGGGTTGTGTTAGCTATACGTTATGAACTGGTTTGGATTAGCTCCCTTCGCATAGACGACTCGATAAAGAGTTGACTGGTTTCCGCTTTTGCATAAAACGCTTACAATGTTAAGCGGCAGCTGTAAGCTAGTTTGGATTATCTCCCCTGGCATAAACGAACCCTCTCAGCGCGGCAAACTGTAGATCCTGCAGAGAAAGCTCGTTATGAGCCTTCTCATCTGGACCTACACTATTTGTGCGGGTATCCGTATCAGTCTACAGGGTCGGAAGGGTTAACATCGGTACCCACGTGTGATTCGTCTATTTGAGGCCGTGCACGACAACTCCTATTAGAAGACTGCGACTGTCAAAGACTCGGATCAGCCTGCACGCCCACGAATTTTCCATTATACGCATGAGCCTTATCTGGGCTTACCAAAGAGCACTGCCTGACCAAAGAGTAACAAGCGAAGATTCAGACTGAGCTAGTATGTTCAATACAGGCTGATCTGAGTCGGAACCTGTCGCGCACTGACTTTTCTTGAAGACGCTATATCATTCAGACGGACAGTACTCAAAAGTGAAGAGCATATCTAAACAATAAATTAAAGAAACTTCGTTGATTAATCTTCCATAACACTATTCTGAGCCGCTTTTTATCTTACAAATCAATGACAAGAGACGGTGTTGAGCGCCGCGTTTCAAATCCGACTCGACACGCACGTGATTTCATAATTACGGATTTTAGACATTGTTTGTGTTGTTTGTAATTACCTGGACAAAGGGGAAAATTAAAATATTGATTTATTTATCAATGGCCTATTATGACTTTCATTAACTGAGAGACCGGCGGCGCCGCATCTTACATTTTGTTTTCCTTCATCATGGTCCGAGTTCGAGATACGCGGTAGTAAAAACTGTGAAATATATATTCAGGGACTGAAAATGATGGACGAGATAGTCGAAGTGTCGACATAAAAGTAGTTCGACATACGCGAAGCTGAAATACAATAAATATATAAGGAAAATAATCGGGACTTAGAAATCAGTTCGACATAAGTGATAGGATCGAGATAAGAGGGGTCGAGATAACGAGAGTCAACTGTATTTGATTATCAGAATTTTTTTTACATATTGTATACTTTTCTTTCAGAAATGAAATAAATGAAATAAGAATCCTTCAAAACCAGCTGATGTAGCAACACTAGTCAACTATTTGATTATCAGAATTTTTTACATATTGTATGCTTTTCTTTCAGAAATGAAATTAGAATCCTTCAAAACCAACCGATGTTGCAACACTAGTTAAATGCTCCATATTCCTAAAAAACAGACATTTTATTATCCAAGAAAAGTTTGATAAATTGATATATGGTATTAATAAAATCATAAAATGTGGCACCTGACAGCCTGTAAAATTTCAGTGTCTCTCATTCTTGAAATGAAATGTTGCCAACAATAATTCAGAGATATGATAAAAAATCATTTTGTTTTTGATCCAGTTCAAAAACGTGAGTCTAACTGAAATTTTACAGGCTGTCAGATGCCACATTTATGATAGTATTAATACTATTTTATCATTTATGAAACCTTTGTTGAATAAGAAAAATTCTATTTTTGAGGAATATGGAGCCTTTAATTCTATTTGATTATCAGAATTTCTGACATATTGTATACTTTCCTTTCAAAAATTAAGTAAATAAAATCAGAATCTTTCAAAACCAACCGATGTTGCAACATGAGTTAATTCTATTTGATTATCAGAATTTCTGACATATTGTATACTTTCCTTTCAAAAATTAACCTAATAAAATTAGAATCCTTCAAAAACAACCGATGTTGCAACACGTTAATTCTATTTGATTATCAGAATTTCTGACATATTGTATACTTTCCTTTCAGAAGTGAAATAAATAAAATTAGAATCCTTCAGAATGCTAGGGGAATACTAGACCTCCCATATTTTGTGGCTCCAAAACTCCAGTTTCTTGCTACAGTGTTAACCTATACAGTAAGCGGCGGACATATATCTCCTAGGATGGTTTTTGTCGCACTTACAGTCTATCATGCAATTATGAGAGCGGCTGTATTGTTTCTGCCATTTGCTATTGCATTCTCAATGGAGGCCGGTGTGACTGTGGCAAGGGTAGAGGTCAGTTGATTTTTTGCTGATTTTCCCCAGTCATAATATATTGTCTGTTTAGTGATTGTTAGAGTCCCGCTAGAGGTGGAATTCTGCTCATGACAGTATGGTGGTTAATTGCACAGAGCCTTCCTTTCATTATCACTCTTCCACCATCTTGATATGACTTAAATAATGTTGAAAGGGACAAAAGCACCAAATTGTGATCTTTGATGATGGTTAAAATAAACAGAATAATATCACAACTTCTAAACCCTCAAGTGTACCACTCCAACCTGTGAATAATTTGGAGGAGTTGTTAAGGAGGAATATTTGAATACAATTTTGGGATAATATTTTTAAGATAGTGTAAATATGGCTGTGGGAACAGAAGGAAAATTAGGTAAATAGTGTTAATGTAGCTCTAGGAAAAGAAAGTAAATTATGTAAATAGTGTTAATGTAGGTCTAGGAAAAGAAGGAAAATTGTGTAAAGAGTTAAAATGGCTCTGTGAACAGAAGGAAAATTACGTAAATAGTGTAAATGTAGCTCTGGGAACTGAAGTAAAATTATGTAACTACTCTACTGGGAACAGAAGTAAAATTACGTAAATATGGCTCTTGGAACCAAAGGGAAAGTATGTAAATAGTGTAAATGTGACTCTGGGAACAGAAGTAAAATTATGTAAATAGTGTAACTGGTCTGGGAACAGAAGTAAAATTATGTAAATAGTGTAAAAATGTGGCTCTGGGAACAGAAGTAACATTATGTAAATACTGTAAATGTAGTCTGGGAACAGATGTCAACTTATTTAATTAGTATAAATATTGTTCTGGGAACAGTAATTAAAGTATGTAAATTGTGTAAATATGGCCCTGAGAACAGAAGTGAAAACAAGTTAATAGTATAGATATGGTTCTGGGAGCAAAAGTTATGTAAATAAAATGGTCCATTGCTGATAAGCAGACAATTCAGCTTTAACTTATTTGTAATGCTAATAGCCTTCTGCAGAATTTTTCATTGTTCTGGAAGGGAAATTCACAAATACAGTAGACTCTCACTATCTCAAACTTCAAGAGATCAGGGTTTTTAGTTTGAGATAACAGTAGTTGGAAATGAAATGGGTTAAAATTTAACCCTTGTCCTGCTGAACTCAGATACGCCCTGCCTTTGCAAACAGTGTAGAACCAGATCAGTTGGCTTCTTCAGAAGCCAACTGATCTGGATCTGTACTGTTTGTCATTAAGTATGTGATTTTTTATCAACATCCTGGATCAAATTATCCGATTGGCTGAAAATTAGGTGGGTGTGGCATCTTAATTTAGTCAGCCTGGCAAGAGTTAATGAACGTATACCAAATGAAACAATACTGCCTTCAAATTTAATTTGAATTAAGCAGTAGTTTGAGTCATAAGGATTTGAGATTTGAGATAGGATCAACAGTATTATATGAGATTAAAGCAAATTGAAATAAGCAATTAACCCTTGTCCTGCTGAAACCGGATACACCCTGCATTTGCAAACAGTGTAGATCCAGATCATTTGGCTTCTGAAGAAGCCAACTGATCTGGATCTACACTGTTTGCCATTGAGTGTGTGAATTTATAGCAAGAATCCAGATCAAGTAATCCGATTGGCTGAAAATTAGAAGTGGGTGTGGCATCTTAATTTATTCAGCTGGACAAGGGTTAACAATTTTTGATATCACCACTTTGGTGCTGTATTACTAAATCATGGTCATTTAAAATGAACATAAATTTATGAAAAAAAAAACCCGCAAACATAAGATCTCCATTGATGTTAATGGTGACTTCACCGAAAATGTAATTAAAAGCATTTATCTTGACTTCAAAATTGTGCTGTGAGAAATATCAAACAACTTCATTCCCCAATAAATTGTGTTTATTGTGTATTTCAATTTGTTATAACACTAATTACACTATGGGCAGATTCAGCAGATGACAAACTGATATGTTTTTCTTATTTTTCCTAGAAGAAAGGATCTGACATTTCAGGCAAATTGAGACAGTTTGTATGAAGTGTCAGATCCCATATGCCAGGAAAGATAAAACAAATATTTCGAAATTTTGTCTGCTGAAATTTTTACCCAGCATGCAAAGTGTAAATCTTGTATAAGTTTAGTGAGCATCCCTTCTCTGATTTACCTTGCAAAAGTTTTACATAACACTCTGAAATGACAGATTTGCAAACATTATGAGCTGTCTCATCTAGATCTACACTGTTTACAAAAGTATCTATCTCAGCCTACAGGGCTGAAAGGGTTTACCCACTTTAGTCTGGAGACTTCTAAAAGGGTAATTGGCTAACCATCACGAAAACACGGTTATATAATTTTGACCCCTTACACCCCACTTTTATATAGTAAAACTTGGGTTTACAGAGGTATACATTTATTTTTTCTTATTTCTGCTCAAACACATAGATTGTGGGTACTCGTTAGAACCACCTCGGCGAGGCGGTTCTAACGAGTACCCACAATCTATGTTTTGAGCAGAAATATGAAGAACATCTGATTTTTTTTATCTGAAAATTTTCAGTTTTTGGTGGTAAAATTTTCAGTATATTTGAATAGGCATGTTTTCGTAATGAGTGAAGAATGCAGACCTAGATCACATGCTGATCTAATCAGGGTCTACACTGTAAATTCTGCACAGGAATTTCTATAAAACATAGTAATGAAAAAAAAAAACTTACCAGACACACTGTTATTGGAGATAGACCATTCCAAAGAGAAGAATGTAGAAGAATCCACTCGACGTAAATGGGTTATCATTTTATTTCCATAGTTTCGCACCATTTCTGTTCTATTGACTTGTGTACCATTATTGACTTGTGTACCATTTCTAAATACTTTGAGATAACCATACCTCGACATTGCAGATGTGCAGAATTGAGGAAAAAATAAATTGAACAACCACGTTTCAGAAATGAATTTGTATTTTGACTTCTGAAGTTAGAGCTATATATAAAAAATATTGTAGAAATTTTTAGAGACCTATTTTTAGAGAAAAATTGCTCCTTAGGAGCAATTTTTCCTCTTTTCCACAATATTTTGTTTCCTGTTCTTAGATTTCCATGCTGAAAACAGGGACAAGATTTTCCCTCCGAGATGGATAAGTGGTCGAGACAATTAGAGTGGACTGTATTTCTTATTTCCCCACAAAAACATATGCTGTGGGTAGTCATTAGAAGCCCCTCCCCCAGGCTCTTCTAATGTGTGCCTGCAGCATAATATTATGTTCTTTTAGAGAAATAAGAAAAATATCAGTACTTTTTGGATGAAAAAAAGTCATTTATCTGGAGCTATGGTTCAGTATACTGTAGTTTATATGTTATGGTCCTTCATGATGATTGAGCCCATTCTACATCACGAAAACATGCCTATATAATATTGACCCCCTTAAACCCCACTTTTATATAGTAAAACTGGGGTTTACAGGGGTATACATTATTTTTCTTACTTCTGCTCAAAACATAGATTGTTGGTACTCGTTAGAACTGCCTCGCTGAGGCAGATCTAACAAGTACCCACAATCTATGTTTTGAGCAGAAATATGAAAAATATCAGAGGTTTTTATCTGAAAAATTTCAGTTTTTAGAGGTGAAATTCTATATATTTGAATAGGCGTGTTTACATAATGTAGGATTTTCGAAAATTTATATGAGGGTCATATAAGGCTTAGTTGGCTGAAACTAGCTAAGTCTGGAACAGAATGCTTGCTACTTCAAGTATTTCAATTTTGTGAATGTATTCATTGCTTCAAGGGTCATTCCTTTTAAAATCTATTCCTCCTTCACATTCTTTTTTTTTTTCATGTCTGCTTCTGCAAATTGGCAAATTGCATGCTACCTGAGCTTTATGCTTTACCACTGTATGAGCAATTCAGCAGATGACAAATCGATGGCTCAGCGCAAAACTAGGCTAAGTCCATATTTTTCCAAAATTAGTTTTATTACAAATTCTGAACAAATGTCACATTCTCTATAATCTGTGAAAACACTGTGAATATATTCCAAGTATTTGCATAGATATTTAATTTTTAAGAAAATATGCTAAGTCAAAATGTCATTATTTTCAGTGCAAAACTATCTCTAAGTAGAGTTAGCTATAGTTTTGCACTAATAGTTTTGCAAAATTTAAAACAATTGTTAGTGCAAAACTATTACTAACTTGACTTAAAGCATTAGATTTAGATCAAAATTAAATGCTATTAAGCCTTGCAAGGACACCACACATACATTAACATATCTTGGCTGGTTTTCCATCCATGTGCAGAATTGTATATGTCCATTTCGCAGAAGATATACTTTGATTAAATCCTAAAATAGTATCATCTTAACTTAAAAAATACAGTTATTTTCTCACTATATTGATTGTTTCTTTTTCAAAATTGGGCAAGGTTTTGCATAATACTTACATTACTTACATATATAAAAAATGTATCATTTTAAAAATTAAGAAATTATGTATGTCAATATCTGTGTAAACACACATAACGTACCTACTAAGGCATAACAGGAGCGAAGCCTGAGATGTGTCACCTTAATATAGGCTCTGTCTAGATTGTTAAATAAATGATTTAAAATACTATTAATTTTAATAATAACACCATTATAGTCTTTTTAAGTGATATGATGATTAAACTAACAAGAATTGTCAATAAGCAGTGCTTATTTGAAAACAGTATAAACCCAACAAACATGGTATGATTTTAACACAAAATCTATATACTCTACTCATTTAATAGATTTTTTTAGCATTCATTGTAACAGAATGTTTGCAATTTTTATAAAACATTAAAATGAATTTCTAATAATATGTTTAGTAGACATAGAGAAATCTTGTCCTCTGCAAGAGCATCAGGTATAAGCCAGTCAGGTAGCTGTGCTTTGCATGAAATTGTGATCATTACTGAAACGCGGTTAGATCTTGAAAGATCTACTTGCAAGGATACTCTGAGACACATGTTAGTATGCCTGAGTTGATTTCCCATCTGAATACAGAATTGCCTGTCTACAAGGAACAAGTATATTAGAGTATACATGTAGGAGAAAATAGATTCATAACTTCTAACAATTCTTATTATCTCATTACACTGATTATTATTATTATTTCTTTTTATTCAGCAGAAATTTGACCTGGTGCCAAAAATGCATGATTAAAGCATTTTAGGAATTCTGGATGTCAATATATGTGTAAATATACACATCATACACCTACTCAGGTGTAGTGGGGCAAAGCCAGAGGTATGTCCCTTTTACAGACTGGGTCTAAATTGTGTGAAAGGATTAAAATAACCTTTATTTGGAGAACCAGTATCATACCATATAGAAATGTCTACTGCACATTAACAGTATACATTTGCATAAAGAACTATATATTTCCAGTGAAGTCAATATTTTATATCTGCAACATAAATGTGGCAATTATACATTCTACATATTTTGGTTAAGTCCAAATCTGCAATACAACAAGGTAACACTATTTCATACAACTGTTACTTATAGTAATCACACCATCAGTGGTATTAAAGTAAGTAGTACTTAGAACCTTGAGTTTTATGTAATGTATGCCTTATTATTTAAAATACTTTGTAAATGTAGTATAAAATTTGCTTCAATTAAAGTTAGAAATAATTTTTTACTCTATGTTTTCTACTCTTAAGTACATGTTGTTAAACAATATCTATAAAGATATTTAATTTTCCCTTCTGCACCAGCATATGGCGTTTACGTTTCACAGTTAATCTGTTATGCCAGAGCCTGTTCAAATTATCAGGGCTTCATGGAACGTGGGAAAGTGCTCACAACAAAGTTGTTGAGCCAGGGGTATCAAAAAACCAAACTGGTAGCAATACTTAAGAAGTTCTATGGGAGACATCATGATCTGGTCAATCCTTACAATGTGGCTGTTTCCAGAATTGTTTCTGATGTTTTTGCCAAATACGCGCCATAAGTAGACTTCCCAAATCCTGGACATATGCTTCTACCAACATTTCCTTAGTTCAGGCCTATGGGCATGGTGGGCGAAGCTTGCTTACCAAGTAATGCTTACTGTCCATGGACACCTGTTTACACCCTTTATTCTGGGGTCCATGTCTGTTGGTCTGATTCATCATTCGTTTACGGATTTATGAGTTTGGATTATGGCTTAGGTATCATGACCGCAACTACTTAATTATTTAACAAATGTAACATAAAAACCAATTTCATCCATACAGGTGCACCTTTTTTTCACACATTTATATTTATTAATTTAATGAATTGAAGAGGAAGACAGAGCAGATAGTATGACCAGTATTTCAATATATATTTTTTTCTATTTATGTTCTATTAACAATGATTTTGTTTTGTCAAAATACAAACAAAGCAATTTTATATTATTCTGCTATGAAACAATAAAATATTTTTTTTTTCATTTATCTTTTTATTTATTTAATTATTTATTAATCAAAAATAAAATAAAGCAGCGTTGTATGTAAGAGCTGACATGCTATTTATCTAGTCAAACAGACTGCCATGGACGGGACATTTGCCAGTTGGGTCATCAGCTTCTGTTTATGCCAAATTAACAGATTCTGTTAATAACCATTGCAATTTATGCAGCTCTTTCAAAAATGTTTCAGATTCTGACATTGTCAAAGTGAAAGAGAAATATGAGTCAATCAAGAACAAAGTATTTGCTAGAGAAAACAAGCAAAAAGACAAACAAAAAGCACAAAAAATAAGGATTGAACTTTTGTAGATGCGTGCTTTGATCCGGAGGAAGTGCCGATGACTTCCAAGGCCAAAATTTGAATCTAGCCTTATTACAAACATCATTTGAATATTTTTAACTTCAGTATTTTTGATTTGCAGTCATATAATGCATACTGCTACCTTTGGAATGTATCTGTTTCAGGAAGGAAAGCATATGAAGTGTCAAGCTGTATTTTTGAGTTTTTGGTTGCTAAGTCAAGATGGAAAGAAAAATCTTGTACTTCATTCAGACAGTTGTATTTGTTTGTTCCTTTGTGTTGAGGTTTTGCGGCCCTGTCAACCCATTAGAGCCATGTCGAAATTTATCCAACCTCATGTTTTCCTGGGCAGGCTTAGACCACTAGGCATTTAACAATTACTTGAACACATTCTTTTGCCAGAAACTGACAAGGGAGAGAATGACCGAAGAAAATATTTCATGATCAATCTCCACTTAAGAATGTTGCCAGACCTGGTGGGGATCAAACCCTTGACCTCCTGATCACTGACTGTGCCACTGAGGCCAGCTTAGACAACTGTGCTGCCCAAATTAAAATAGGTATATTTTTTCAATGTTTTGGTATGCCATACAGCTCTGTTTAGAATCTATAGAAAAAAAAGTATTTAGAAAAGGGACAAACTCAGAATGAGAACACTTCTATCCATGCTTTTATTGACTAGAGCTAGTCACCCTGTTTGTGTTTAGAAAACTTCCCAATGGGCTGCTGTTATTAGAACTGTATGTTGAAAAAATCCATATCATGTAAGCTAGATTTTTATTTATTTATTTATACATTTTAGGTCAATCTCAAAACTGCTAAAAAATTTGACTAGATCTGGCTTGACAGTTATGAAGGATGTCTACTTTGAATGTGAAAGATATTGAATTGTGCAAGACAAACTGCATAAAGAGTATCCAATGGCAATGTCTGAGAATTCAAGTAAAAGATCTCCCACATGCTCCCACAGTTTATACAGCCCTTTCTCGTGATTCTCAGTACTCTGTGCAGTTGGATCAAAAAGTGAAACATTCCTGTTTCCAGTCTCCTGTCTGACCTTCAGCTTTTGACCAACCCAGTGCTATTTAGTATCAGTCCAAACCTTTAAGAATGGTCTGCAGAATAATTATTTGCTATGTATAATATTAAAACAATATATGTAGTAGGATGTACATAAGAACACATACATGCAAATTTCTTTATAACACTCTTCCTTACAATACAGGTTTGGATATGATACTGTTTGAAGATGGCTCTCCAAAATGTATAGATTATTCGGAGAAAATATGACCATCAGTGGTTATTTTTCCTATGTAATCTTCACATATTTAATTTGATGCAACATGGTTGTTTAATTAAAACAGTTTCTTCTTTGGACCCCAATCACTGTGTTATAAAGAGGTTGTGGTGTATCTTTGGTACATTATAATAATTATATAATGTACAATTGGCGATAAGTACAATGGTATGCTCTCAAACATTCTTCTTATCTCAAACTTCAATATGTCAAACTACTGCTTAAGTTAATTAAATTATAGGCAATGTTATTTAGTTTTGCTACATGTTCCTTAGATTTCAACTTCTTTTCTTTCAAACTACTAGCTTTTATCTCAAACCAAAACTTCCAGTCCCATGGAATTTACGATAAAAAGTCAGTTGTATTAGGAATAAATTGAGAACTACTGACTGCTGAGTTTAATTTTAAATCTGACATGATGTTAACCTTTTAACTACAGACCCTACAGGAAACTGCAATGTGTGGAATTTTCCAATTAGGCACGTTGTTAGTATAGAGCATGCCCAAGTGTGTGCACAAGCCCACATCTGAAGCCAGATGAGTCGGCTTCCAAAGAGTCCTTCAGAAAACGTTGCTATAATGATACATTTCTTTTTTGAACAATGTTACTTTATCAAAATAATTTTCCTTACCTGAGTTTAAATGTGATTATATCATATTGTTATTGGGCAAATGCAAATTCTTCATGGGTTCACTGGCATGAATTCATACTTTGCAACTCACCCTCTAACAAATACATAAATAAGGATAAGGCATGGTCGGGAAAAATTATTTCTTGAATAGAAAGTTCAAATATTTACTATTGAATAAATGGGAAAGTATACCTTTATTTGTTGCCAGAAAATTAATAATTTTATGATAAATCAAAATTAAAAATGTTTCTCAGTGTTGTGCATCTTAGTAATGTTTGAATCAGAAAATATAAGTGATAATTATTAAATTTCACTGTTGTTTTGGAAGTTTGAGCTATCATATCATCTAAATGGCCTTTATGTATTGAAAAGCTGTTAATTTGATTTTCAAAACAGGTTTGAAATTAAATTACTGAAATTTTTAACCTTGAGTTAGCACTTTTTTAAATACCATTCCTTCAACATTTCAATAATTTTGAGTGCAATACTATATCTAACTTGACTTAGTTACAGTTTTGCGCCAACTTTTTTTCACTAACCAATCAATTTTCAGTGCAAAACCGTTACTATCTCAAATTCTTGATTTTTAACTATTTATAAAGTATTCAACAT
This sequence comes from Anodontia alba, assembly GCA_964016985.1. Taxonomy (NCBI): domain Eukaryota; kingdom Metazoa; phylum Mollusca; class Bivalvia; order Lucinida; family Lucinidae; genus Anodontia; species Anodontia alba. The sequence goes on from OZ024832.1 coordinate 11,114,062, forward strand.
GAAAATGACTATTATCATTAAATATAAAATATTTTCCAGCATACATTGCCAAAGAAAAAGTTACAAACCATAAAAAGAAAATATAAGTAGACAGTTTTTTCACTCTCCTGTAAAATTTCACAAAACTGAGTTAGCCTAGTTTTGCACTAAGCCATCGAAATGGATAAGATTTTTTTCTTATTTTTCCCAGAAAATAGGCTTTGAAATTTCATGCAAATTTTGCATAACATTTCAAAACCTATTTTCTCAGAAAAATGAGCAAGATATTTCAAATTGTCATCAGTTGAAATTTTTACCCAGCATGTAAAGTGTTTAAGTTACAGAATATCAAACAGTGTTCATTGAGTTATTGCTTTTATATTTGTTGAAAAGTGAAGAAAATATTGTTTTCCCAGTTATAGTTTAGAGGTCAAAGTGATTGGTTAGTTTGTTAGACCTATAAAAGAAAGTCTTTTAACCTTTGTCCTGCTGAACCCGGATATACTCTGCCTTTGTAAACAGTGAAGATCCAGATCAGTTGGCTTCAAACTGATCTGGATCTGCACTGTTTGCCATTAAGTATGTGAATTTATATCAAGAGCCTGGATCAAGTAATCTGATTGGCTGAAAATGCGAAGTGGGCATGATCTCTTAATTTATTCAGCAGAATAAGGGTTAACCCTTCTCTTGCCGGATTTAAAATGAATCAGGCCTGTAAGAGGGGGTACCTCTACTTGAGAAGTCATTACCCCCTGAATTTTACCTCGATTTTCATGAAATTTTCACGTATAATTTGCCGATCCTAGGTGGCCATTTTACCGGAGAAAGAATGGTCACGTGACTAGAAAGTCACGTGACAGTCATGTGTAAACCGGGAACCGTTTAAGACACTTAAAAAAAAAAAAAAAAAAAAAAATAATTACAAGAGCCCAGCGCCTACTGTGTACTATTGTGAATGAAACGAGTGACATACATAGGTTCTACTGTTATTCCTACTTATTCCTCACTGGAAATGATTCAGGTGTTATGGGCTTTTTTTCCAGAAAAGCCTGATCAATCTGTTGAAGTGAGTGCTGAAATTAATGGCAGCTTGAAATTTGGTATTCTCGGTCTTTTTTAGTGTGGGTAAAATCCAGCACCTGACTATCTAATGAAAAGTGGCGTGTTTGTATGAAAGTAGGTTCACTCCTGTATGAGAACACTTGCTCTGAATGGTTGCATTGGGTTTATTGTAAGTATGACGGGCTTTTGAGCTGGCAGACCCCCCCAGCGCGACTATTGTCGCGAAAGGCAAGATAAGGGTTAATAGTAGCATCTGCATCTGTGTATTAGTCCAAAAAGTCCAAGTAAAGACAATTAATTATATTCAAAAGATAGGTAAAAAGAGCACCTATAGGTTGACAAGAATAAATTGGGAAGAATTATTCTTGCATCTTAGATAAAAATAATTGGCATATACCTGAATACATGAAATGTCCCCACATTATCATTAAGTATACTTGAGAGAACCATGCCCTTTCATAAAGTACTCCTGGAGATATATCAAACTCATTGTGTACACCCATGTGCTAAGCGTAGACCAAAGCTAATACTTGGTTATATAATGTTGAGCAGTCCATGGCAAATGGCACTGGGGACCAGTCCATGACCTTTCATAAAGTGCTACCTGTGCAGTGGCAGACTCTAAGGTTGTCTACACCCATACACATGTGCTTAGGCAACAAGAACAAATATTCAAAGAAAAGTTATTATAAATCCAAGGTACTCCAAATTTGTTGTTGACAGGTCGGAAATGACTGTTCATAAGAAGAAGATGTATCTTAATGGTTTGTGGGAGTCTGTGATTGATCTTGGAAGGTCCTTACCACGACTTACAACACTTGCAGTGATGAGCCTGGGTTTTAAGGGACATATAAAAGCCCGAACAATGTTTATGTATATCAACTACATGGTTTACGTAGAAGATATGTTCTGTTTCTCTGTCCAGATGGCAATTAAACTTATCAGTGAAGCAGTTGTGGCAGTTTGTAGAATTCAGGTAGGAAGTAGAGTAGAAGAGAAGTTGTCATGGAATGCAAATCTGACAAGTGATCAGGGCCCAGTTGTTCAAAGCATCGTTAGCTTAACGAGCTCGTTAAGGGTCATTTCGTTAACTGTTTTAGTGGATTCAACATACAATATTCTGATATTTTTTGCTGAAAAAATGTGAGTAGCTTTTGCATTGCAAAAGCTACTCACATTTTTTCAGCAAAAAATTTCAGCATATTTGCGTATCACTCAATGTAAATTTTAACGAATCATTAACTAACAACGTCTTTAGCTTTGAACAACTGGGCCCAGGAGTTAATAATGGGTTCAATCTCGGCCAGGTCCAGCAACATTTTTACGTGGAGGTTGGTCATGAAATATTTTCTACAGTCATTTTTTCCCATCTTCTGATTCATGAAGGGAAGTTGTCAGCTTTACTGGGCTGTTAACCCTTGTCATGCTGAATAAAGTAAGATGCTCAGCCCACTTCTAATTTTCAGCCAATCAGATTGCTTCATCCCGATTGTTACTATAAATTCACATCCTTAATGGCAAACAGTGCAGATCCAGATCAGTTGGCTTCTTCAGAAGTATATCCAGGTTCAGCATGACAAGGGTTAAACTCCAAACCTTCCAACCAAGTTGTTATGGAGGAATATTTGATGATAGCTAGTAATAAATCAAGCTTGAGCTTCAAAAAGTAGAAATACAATACCAATTTTGCTCTCATCAGTCAGAAATGGCTGTCCATAGAAGGAATAAGTATCTGAACCTTTTAAATACCATTCTCTTGGCTAATTCAGCAGATGACAAATTGATGATATTTTTCTTACTTTTTCCAGGAAACAGGCTTTGATATTTCGTGCAAATTGTTTCCATTGGAGACAGTTTGCATGAAATGTCAAAATCTGTTTTCTGGAAAAAATAAGAAAATTATTTCAAAATGTCGTCAGCTGAAAATGTTACCCAGAGTGCATTAATTGGCTTTGAGAATCTTTTTATGCTCTTGGAGCTTCAAAATGCATAAATACGATACAAATATTCATACACTGGTTAGGTCAGAAATGGCTGTCCATAGAAGAAAGATGTATGTTAGTGGGCTGTGGGAATCTTTTTATGCTCTTGGAAGGACGGTACCGCTTCTTGCAACATTATCAGTGATGAGCCTTGGTTATAAGGGACATGTGACAGCCAGAGTGATGTATATGCTCGTACAGTATATGTTCTTTGTGGAGGATATGTTCTGTTTCTATGTCCAGATGTCCATTAATTCAGTTGGTGAGGCTGCAGTGACCTTTCGTAGAAACCAGGTAGGAAGCAAGATAAAGGGAAAGGCACTCTAACTCACCCCTTACAATCTACCTCATAATAATAATGAGGATACTTATTTTTGCCAGTAACTAGTTTTACAGAATCTTGTTAAAGAAACTATGATTTTATGGAATTCAGAATATTCATTTAGGGTACAAAATTCACTATTATTTGGACTGTCTGTCTTTCGAAAAATTGGGTTTCTGAAATGCACTGGATAGACACTTAAGTAATCTATGCTTATATTTAGCAACACTTGTAGTTTAACAATTGTCGGTCAAAGTATCTACAGTAACATAGATGTGTATAAACATTGCATTTTTGTCACACCTGCTTATGGCAGGGTGAGATATAGAAGTTTTGTCACACCCTGCTATAAGCAGGGTGCGACATAAAAGTTAGAATTTTGGTCTGTGTGTTTGTCAGTCCATCCATCCATCTGTCAACAATTTATGTCGAGTCTAGTATTAAAGTGCATTCCTCTGTAGCCGTGATAGCAGGGAAAGTCAAACCTTGCATAGTTATTGTCCTCAACATACTCTTCAAGCATGCATGATTACCCAGTGCCCTCATCCTAGATTTCGTGAAAAAGTGACTTTGTCATGATATTACTTTGAGTCTAGCATTATTCACAGCAAGTCTAGCATTAACCCTTGTCCTGCTGAACCCGGATATACCCTGCCTTTGCAAACAGTGTAGATTCAGATCAGTTGGCTTCTGAAGAAGCCAACTGATCTGGCTCTGCACTGTTTGCCATTAAGTATGTAAATTTATAGCAACAATCATGGCCAAGTAATCTGATTGGCTGAAAATTGTAATAAGGGAGTGGCATCTTAATTTATTCAGCAGGACAAGGGTTAAAGTGTCTTTCTCTAAAGCTGTGATAGCTGTGAGTGCCTAACTTTGCATAGTAATTGTCCTTGACATACTCTTCAAACACACATTATGACCAGGTTTGCCGGCCTTGGTGGCTCAGTTGGATGCGCATCCGACTGGTGATCAGGAGGTGGCAGGTTTGATCCCCGCTGGATTGGCAACATTCTTTTGTGAAGATTCGATCATTGAATATTTTCTATGGTCATTCTCTCCCTGCAGCTTATTCAAGAAGGGCAGTTGTCAGTTTCTGGCAAAGAATGTGCACAAGACTGGTTAACCATTTAGAGGACTAAGCCTGCCCAGTAAAAGTGTGGTTAGGTAGACTGACCACACTCAACATGACTCCATTGGGTTGACTGTGCCGTAAAACCTCAACACAAACAAATGACTAGGTCTCTTGACCTAGATTTTGCGCTCCATTGGCTTTGTCATAATTTTATTGCAATCTAATATTAAAGTGGGTTTCTCTCTAGCAGTGATAGCTGTGAGTGTCAAATCTTGCAGAGTAATTGTCCTTGACATACTATTCAAGCATGCGCTATGACCTGATGCCCTTGACCTAAATTATGCATGCCAGTGACTTTGTCATGATTTTACGTCAAGTCTTGCATTAAAATGCATTTCTTTGAAGCTGTGATTGCTGCGAGTGTAAAACCTTGCATAGTAATTGTCCTTGACATAGTCTTCAAGCACTCACTATGCCCCAGTGCCCTTGACTTAGATTTAGCACTCCAGTGGTTTGTCATTATTTTACTTGGATCTGGCATTAAAGCGCATTTTTCTGAAGCAATGATAGCTGTGAGTATCAAATCTTGCATAATAATTGTCCACCACATGCTCTTCAAGCATGCACTATGACCTGATGCCCTTGACCTAGATTCTACACTCAAGTGACTTTGTTGCGATTTTATGTCAAGTCTAGCATTAAAGTAAGTTTTTCTGAAGCTATGATAGCTGTGAGTGACAAAACTTTCATAGTAATTGTCCTCGACATAGTCTTCAAGCACTCACTATGACCCAGTACCATTGACCTAGATTTCCCACTCTAGTGACTTTGTCATGATTTTACATCAAGTCGAGCAGTAATGTGTGGTTCTCTGAAGCTGTGATAGCTGAAAGTGTTCAACCTTGCATAGTAATTGTCTTCGACATACTCTTCAAGCTTGCTCTATGACCCAGTGCCCTTGACCTAGATTTCGCACTTGAGTGACTTTGTTATGATTTTATGTCTAGTCTAGCATTAAAATGATTCACATGAAATGTCAAGACATATTTTCTATGAAAAATTAAAAAAATACAATGTCATCTGCTACAAATTTTGCTCAGCACTTTAATGAAATGTTGATGTACATATCTTACAAGAAGCTTTAGGAATCCAGATTTAGGTCCATCATGGACCTCTTGTTTAGTAGACCTCTTAACCCTTGTCATTCTGAATAAATTAAGATGCCACGCCCACTTCTAATTTCCAGCCAATCAGATTTCTTGATCCAGGTTTTTGATAGAAATTCACATTTTAATGACAAGCAGTGCAGATCCAGATCAGTTGGCTTCTCCCACTGATCTGGATCTACACTGTTTGCTAAGACAGGGCATGTCGTGTTTAGCAAGAGAAGGGTTAAGTGTTCAGTTGGTTGATTGCTTAGCAGCACTGCATTTCTAGTGACAAATAAATGTAGAGTATTCCTGGTTTTCTGTGGTATTTTGGAGGAATGTAAAATTCTAGTTTAACCCAAGCCCTGCTGAACCCGAATATGTCTTGGAGAAATATGACTTACTGGAATATCTGTTTTTCAGTAAACCTCTCAAATGTTCAGGTTGTCGAGTGATTTGCAGCACTGAATTTCTACAGTTAAATAAATGTATAATATTGCAGGTTTTCAGTGACATTTTAATGGAATATAAAATTCCAACATCATACCACCGGAATGTTAATGTCTTAGAGAAATTTGATGCGACTCAAATACCTGTTTTTCTGTAGTCCTCTAAAGTGTCTAGGTGGCTGAGTGGTTAGCAGCACTGAATTTTTAGTGAAATTAATGTAGCTGGTTTTCAGTGGTCATTTAGTGGAATGTGGAATGCCAATGTCTTAGAGAAATGTGACTGGACTCAAATCTAGAAAATTTTATATTAATTTTCATATTTGTGAGTTATACCTACGATACATCTAAATATTGCTCTCCGGGGAATCACCCGACTACCGCAGAAAAAACAAAAACCTGAACTTTTGTACCGGCATTTAGAAGTACCCAGCACCGGTTGTTCGGGTTTCCGAACGACCAGTACCCATAATTCAATTTACCGATGCAAAAAACTGATAACTGAGGGGAGGTGGAGGGAGAATGATTTAGATGTATCGTAGGTATAACTCACAAATATGAAAATTAATATAAAATTTTCTAGATTTGTTTCGTTAAACCTACGATACATCTAAATATTGCTGATTACAACATTAATGGATGGTGGGTCTAGTAAGAATAACCTACCAAGCTGAGTACAAAAGTTCGCTTCGCCGTTAGGACATCGACCATGGCAAATGGGTCGCTAGTCTCACACCGCGAACAACCCTCAAATAGGGCATAATTTGAACTTTCTGTATTTTTTTTTTTTTTTTTTTAAAAACCAGATTTAAATCCCAAGTATATACATATATGTACAAAACTCTGGATCTCTCTATATCTACATGTATAGAACAGAAGTAACAGGCACAACCACCGCTTGTGCTGCTACTACGGGGCCTAGGCTGGCCAGGCTACTTGCCAAAATGGAAACATCTCTCAAATAAAACTTAATAAAAGAGTTCTCTGAAGACCAAAACCCAGCCTTCACAATATCATCAAGAGGAACCTTATTAGACCAAGCCCACGATGAAGCTAGAGCCCTAACTTCATGAGCATTTACTGAGACTTGGTTCAACTTCCTAGTTCCATAAGCCAACTTGATGGTCTGAACAATCCACCTCGAAATAGTATCACATGAAATCTCTTTGTCATAAGAATCCAGGTGAGAAATAAATAACCTTTTACGACCTTTTCTCCTAGATAAAACCCTTTCCAGGTAAATCTTAAGAGCTCTAACAGGACATAGTAAAGAATCCTGACCTGAGAGAGAAGGCAAAGAAATAGGTGAAGACAAAACTGAGGGAAGCTGATTCTTTGCCAGAAACCCAGGAAAGGTTGACAAACTGACTGACTGATCTGAAAACTGAACATCAGAACAGGACAAGGCATGAATTTCACTACGCCTGCGACCAGAGGCCAGAGCAGTAAGAAACACAGTCTTGAAAGTGAGCTCCTTAAAACCGCATGAATCTAGAGGTTCAAAAGGCGAAGAATTCAAAGCCGAAAGGACTACCGCAAGATCCCATTTTGGAAAATGAGGCCTTGTCCTAGGACGTTCCAGCTCAAAACTTCTAACCACATCAGATAAGACAGACTGACTGGAGAAGTCGATACTTGAAATCTGCTTCAAAGTTGTGGAAATAGCTGAACGATAGCCCTTAACTGTGGCTGGAGAAAAGTTCTTATCATGCAAAGAGATTAAAAATTCTCCAAACATATTCACAGAAGGATTGAAGGGATCCATTTTCCTTCCGATGCACCAGTCCACCCAAGATTTCCACCTGTAATCATACAGATTGTTTGTGGAAGGTCTTTTCGCGGAATAAATTCGACTGGCAACTGGCTCAGAAATGCCTGTCGCCTGCAAGTGTCGTTGCATAGCAACCAAGCGTGAAGATGGAACACCTGAGGGGTGGGATGCAACATTCTGGAAATGGGTTGATACAGCAGATCCTTCTTCAAAGGAAGGCGAACTGCAGGAGCTACCAGAAGTGACAGAAGTAGAGGGAACCATGCTTGTCCCTCCCAAAGAGGAGCAATAAGGCACACTAAACATTCCTCCTCCTGAATTTTCTTGAGACAAGGAAGAATCAGAGGAAATGGAGGAAATGTGTATGCCCACATTCCCCGCCAGCTCAGACTCAGTGCATCTGTTGCATATGCTTCTGGATCCAGGACAGGAGACACAAACAGCGGTAGCTTCCTGTTCAGACGGGTTGCAAATAAATCTAGATGAGGCTTGCCCCAGATGTGAAATATCTGAGATGCTACTCTTGGACTGAGAGACCATTCGGTTTGAACAATATTCCCTTTCCTGGACAAGCAATCCGCTAGAGCGTTGAGTCTCCCAGGTAAATATCTGGCCTTGATGTGAACTTTGTTCTGAGTGCACCATAACGCAATCTCTACTGCCAGGTTGCACAAGGTTTGGGAATGAGTCCCCCCCTGTTTGTTCACATAGGCCGCCACTGTTGTGTTGTCCGTAGCTAGCAACATCGAATGACCCCTGACATGAACCGCAAAAGCTTTGAGAGCCAACAAGACTGCTTCCATCTCGAGGACATTGATGTGCTGTTGTTTGAAAGACGGGGACCAAAGACCCGATGCCATGTGACTGTCCATGTGAGCCCCCCAACCCTCCAGACTCGAATCTGTGAAAAGATGGAGCTGGGGGAGAAGGATGATGAAGAGGAGACATGGCCATTATAACCTCCATGTCCATCCAAGGACTCACTGCTTTGCAAAACCATGGCCCTAAAGGGATCTTGTCGTCCCACAAAGCCAGTCCTTGACACCACCTCTCCTTGAATTCCCACTGGAGGGGTCTTTTGAAAGCTTTCCCTAGTGGAAGGAGGCTGGCCATAGACTCCATCTGACCTAGAATGGAGTATAACTGGCGAGCTGAAGCTTCTTTCGCTCCCAACAACTTGGTCAAGGCTTATTGAAGAGAAACAATGTTGTCCTGAGAGGGGCCGATTAATGCTTGTTTGAGCTTGAATCGAGCACCTAGGAAAGTGAATTCCTGAACTGGAACTAGTTCTGACTTCCCCCAGTTGGGAATAAAGCCTAGATCTAGAATAATCCTGAGGAGCCTTTTGCTGTGAAGCCATGATAGGGCCTCTGACACTGAAGGTTGTAACCAGTCGTCCAGGTATGCATGTACTCGAATACCTTGGCGACGAACATGACTTAAAACTGATTTCAAGACTCGAGTGAACACATATGGACTTACAGAGAGGCCAAATGGCAGAACTCGAAACTGGTACATTTTCCCTTCGAAAATGAACCGAAGATAACGTCGTGATCGATGATGGACGCAGATGTGAAAATATGCATCCTTCAAATCGAGGGAAGTAACCCAGTCGCCTTTCTGAAGTGCTTGTCTGATTGAATTCAATGTCTCCATTTTGAAATGAGGACAAAGAACAAATTGGTTCAGACGAGAAAGATCTATTACTGGACGCCAACCCCCTGACCGTTTCTGAACCAGAAATATACGACTGAAAAACCCTCTCCTGGGATGATCCTTCGTTACTTCTTCGATTGCTCGCTTCTGAAGCAATGATTTCACTTCGTCTCTCAAGATTTCCAGTTTTACAGGGTCTTGTGGCATACGAGTACACCATCTTGGTGGAGAAAGAAACAGACGAGGAAGGACACGTAATTGAATGTTGGCAGGTCTGATCTTGGTACCTGCTCTGGGTATGAGACACAAGGTTTCATGCCTTGGCAAGCCTGGGAACCGAAGTGGGCACCCCTAAGGGGCATTGGGCTTAGGTCCTTTACCCTTCTTAGGACCCTTATTCTGCCCTGGATTCATAGGATTTCTCCTAGGATTTCTCTGAAACGGTCTGCCTTGACCCTGTGTGACATTAGCAGTTCTAGAAGCATTGGGCCCTACAGAAACGCTTAACTCACCATATGTAGACTTAGTTGAGGATTCTGAAACTTTGGGACCCTTTTTCTTGAAACCAGAAGACTGCTGTTTACTTGCACCGACAACAGCCATCTGCAGAGACTTATGGGTAAGTCCATCTTTGTACTGCTTCACAATTTCAGGAAATTTCTCACCAAAAATTGTTGAAGATTCCATGGGCTGAACTCGTAAAGATTGTTTGACCTCTGAATCCAAATCTGACACTGCCAAACAAGCATCTCTACGAGCCAAAAGAGGCCCTGAAGCAAGTCTTGATAAAATTTCAATTAAGTGAGACTGAGACACGGCCACAGCTTGAAGATAGCGTGACACTTCCAACATGTCATCCTTGGACAAAGTGTCCTGCTGCATAGTTTTGAGTGTTCCACAAAGAAACATCTCTGAATGAGAAGCTACTTGCATACCAGTTCTGGCCAATTTCTCCCAATTTTCAAGAGTGGAAAATTGAACAGCTTGAGAAGAAGGAACCGAAGAACCTTGCTGCATAATATCCTTTAAACCTGGATTAACAGAGGGAGGATCCATGCTAATCAAAGGATTTAAAGACTTGTAAGAAGAAGCCTGAAATATCTTAGGTTTACTTTTCAGGGAAACAAATGAGCCTATTTTAAAACCTTTAGGATATGAGGGAAGAGGAGTCATTGGAACCTCATCCTCTCCCTTCAAACGTTTGTTCATTTTAGAAAGTGAAACAGAAACGCTATTCCATTGAGGTAATGCTAGAGAGGTTTCTTCCGACCGTTCTTGATCCTTGAAGAAATCTAAAGCGGATGCCCCAACTGCTTTACTTTTCGCCTCAGGAATGGGGCAGACACTTGGCCCAAGCCTGTTGCGAAGTTTTATAATGGCTTCTTTGTAAGAGAGAGACTCTTTGGGAGTCTCTTCCCCTTTTTCTTCATAGTGATCAGAATCGGAATCCCCAATCCTTTCACTATCTCCAACACGAACCTGAAAACGATCTGGGTCCGACTCCTCATTTTCAGAGTTGTATACGTCCACCACATTTTCAGCTCCTAAAGGGGTGACAGTAACTTTATCGGCTGACACCTGAGGAGTTGGTGTAGAAAGATTATCAAATCGACTTGACAGTTCTTTCAACATCTGACCTTGTTGTTCTACCAACTTTGTCAGTGCAGAAACAGCAGGGTCTACTTTAGACTTTGAAACAGAACGAGACCTAGAATATCTAACTTGCCTAGGACTCGCATGTCTATACCTGTCTGACCCAGGAGACTTAGACCTAAGTGGCCTAGATCGATGTGACCTGGGCCTGTATGATCTAGACCTGTGATACCTGGATCTAGGTGACCTGGACCTAGGTGACCTAGACCTATGGTATCTGGTATACCGAGAATCTCTCCGTTTAGAATGAGACAGCCTAGACTTATGCCTAGACCTACTGTCCCTATGCTTGGAATGTCTGGCTCTTCCTTCCGAAGAACTAGACCTACCAGACGAGACTGACTTCGACTTTCGCCTTCGTCTTTTGTCTGTGTGTATGCTCCTGCTACGTGATCTGGCTGACCTAGCAGAAGCGTACTGCCTTGGAAGAGATTTATTCCGTGGGAATGCCATATCCATAGGCGTGACCGACTTAGAATGGCTTTTCCCACTGTGCCTTTCAGGAGAAGAACTTTTCCTGGAGGGACTGCTAATGATATCAACTGGAACCTGAGATGAGGGAGCCTTTGTTCCTTCTGACTCAGGATTCCTATTGTGATCACCAGGAGCTTGGTGGACTAAATCGCTTTCAAGCTCGCGGCAACTGGAATTTTCTGTCGTCCTTGTGGTAATGGCAGCCGGTGCTGGACAACTACCACTAGGAAGACAAAACGAACCAGGACCTTTAGCAGGAGCTGGGATTCATCAGAAGAAGCAGGACCTTTAGCAGGAGCCTGCGAAGAAGAAACCTTAGGCTTAACAGATTTAGTCTGAGAGGCTCTATGTAAACATTTAGAAAGTTTCTTCCACAGTTCCTCAGTCCACTCTGAACAAACCTCACAAGGAGTAGAAGGGGAACAGGAATAGCCCCTACAGGCTCTACAAATTTTATGGTTATCCCAGTAAGGCATAATCTTTGAGCACTTACCATATATTCCAGGACATCTTTTGTTCTGTGCAGACATTCTATAGCTGAAATGCTGAACAAACGAAAAAGAAAAAGGAATTCAGAAGGATAACCAGAAAAACTAAAAAACGGAAGAATAATCCGAACTAAGGAGCGTATCGAAATTACGTTCAACGATATCGCTAAACGCAACTTGACACACAAAAGAAACTAAACAAAATAAAGCAAAACGAAAGAAGGAATAAATAAAATGAATGAAAATAATAGTCTGCGAGCGGGTGAAACCAGCGGAATACCCCACAAAGGGCTACAAAATCGTCGAAGAATTCTCTCAGCTGATAAGCATGTTTCCTCCGGAAGCCGCAGAAGGTAAATTGAATTATGGGTACTGGTCGTTCGGAAACCCGAACAACCGGTGCTGGGTACTTCTAAATGCCGGTACAAAAGTTCAGGTTCTTGTTTTTTCTGCGGTAGTCGGGTGATTCCCCGGAGAGCAATATTTAGATGTATCGTAGGTTTAACGAAACAAATACCTGTTTTTCAGTACATCACGAAGACTTGCCTATATAATTTTGACCCCCTTACCACTTTTATATAGTAAAACTGGGGTTTACAAGGGTATACATTATTTTTCTTATTTCTGCTAAAAACATAGATTGAGGTGGTTCTAACGAGTACCCACAATCTATGTTTTGAGCAGAAATATGAAAAATGTCAGAGTTTTTTATCTGAAAATTTTCAGTTTTTGGAGGTGAAGTTTTCTATTTATTTGAATAGGTGTGTTTTCTGAATGAAGTTAGCAGCACTGAATTTCTAGTGACTTGTAAGGAAGCATATTGCTTGTTTTCAGTGATATTTTATTGGAATGTAAAATTCCAGTGTTATATCATTGGAATGTCATTGTTCAATTGGCAGAGTGGTTAGCAGCACTGAATTTCTAGTGACAAATAAATATAGATTATTGCTGGTTTTCAATAGTATTTTAGTGGAATGTAAAATTCCAGTGGCATACCACTGGATTGCCAATGTCTTAGAGAAATCTGATTGGACTGTGATACCTGCTTTTCAGTGAACCTCTGATGTGTTCAGGTGGCCAGGTTGTTAGCAGCACTGACTTTCTTTTGTAAAATTCCAGTGTCATACTACTGTAATGCCAATGTCTTAGAGAAACATGACTGGACTGGAATAAGTGTTTTTCAGTCAATCTCTGAAGTGTTTGGGTGGTTGAGCTGTTTGCACTCCTGACTTAGAGGTCCAGAGTTCGAATCCTGCTGAAGGATTAATTCAGCTCATAATTACAGACGAACTTCGATGGCTCGAACCCCTTTGGGACCATGAAAATTGGTTCGAGACAGCGGTAGTTCGAGCCATGGAGGGTTACTATTAGTGCCATACCAGGAAGCATAATGGAGATAATTATGGGATATCTTTTCGATGTTCTATATTATAAACGTATGTTGTGTGTACTCATTAGAATTGCCTCACTGAGGTGATTCTAATGAGTGCACACAGCATACATTGCAAGATAAAAGAAGAAAATCTCCCTAAATTATATATATATCATATTTGGAGGAAATCCCTGCGGACTCAAGAACGTGTTCGACTAATCCATGGTAAACAAGCCATCGGGGTTTGAGCCATTGAAGTTCTACTGTATATGTCACTTTAGTGCACAGAACCTTTCATTATCACCCTTCCATCATCCCCTTGAGAGCAAATTCGTTTCTTTATAATCTCCACAAACTGTGTGTGGGGATGGGGTATACTGTTTTCTGTCCAGCTGTATGTCCCGTTGTTATGTTTTGGGCTCTGCTTCTTATCTTGCTAATTAATTTAAGGAATCTTTTCATATTTTGCATAAATGTTGATATTGATAAAAAGTTGCTGTTAGACAAAAATAAGGGCCTAGTGGTTTATTCCTTCAGAGTTATTTTCCTTTGTTATTCTTGAAAAGGTGTTTTGGTTTCTGCTTCTTATCTTGCTAAATAAATTCAGGAATCTTTTCATATTTTGCATTAGTCTCCCTCCAAAGTAATTCCAGGAATGTTTTCATATTTTGCATAAATATTGATATTGATGAGGTGTTGCTGTTAGACAAAAATAAGGAAGTAGGAGTTAATTTCTTCAGAGTTATTTCCCTTTGTAATTCTTGAAAAGGTGTTTTGGTGTCTGCTTGTCTTGCTAGATAATTTCAGGAATCTTTTTATATTTTACATAAAAATTGATATTGATGAGATGTTGCTGTTAGACAAAAATAAGGGTCTAGGGATTAACAACTTGACAGTTATTTCCCTTTGTAATTCTTGAAATTCAATTTTTGCTTCTTATCTTGCTCAATAATTGAAGGAATCTTTTCATATTTTGCATAAATGTTAATATTGATGAGATATTACTGTCAGAGAAAAATAAGGGTTAGACTTAATTCCTTTATAGTTATTTCCCTTTCTTATTCTTGAAAAGGTGCTTTAGTTTCTGATTATTGCTAATAATTCAAGGTTTATTATCTTTTCTTATTTTGCATAATTGCTGATACATTGTATTGATGAGATGTTGCTGTTAGAAGAAAATAAGGGCCCAGGTATTAATTCTTTTAGAGTAATTTCCCTTTGTAAATTTTGAAAAGGTGTTTTGGTTTCTGATTCTTATTTTGCTTAATAATTTAAGGAGTTTTTTCATATTTTGCATAAATGTTGATACTGATGAGATTTTGCTGTAGAGAAAAATAAGGGCAGTGATTTTTTTACAATTTTGCCTTTATGGGTCCTGGGACTCGCTAGGTCCAGAATTCATGCATCCCAAACTCAAACTATGCATCCAGCCTGGGACTCATGGTGAAATATTTTGCTGCGTCCTAGATTTTTCATTTAAACTTGTGTAACAGTGTTTTATAATTACTTTCTTAGTATTTTAATTAGATGTGCAATAAAAGTAAATAGTGGTGACTGAGTTGCTTTAATTTTTTCCAGAAAACTTCCTGAGAAATATGAAACTATAGTACCACTGTCTATTAAAACAGAAGTGTTAAGAAAATGTTTTCACCTACAGGTTTATGAAAATGCTTTCATAAAACTTCAGTTTTTGTGACAGATGATCAAATATCTGTAATTAAGGACAGACATTTTGTCTGTTTTGACTAGACCGTAATACAAAGCAGAGACTTTTTTTTGTCTGTTGCTTTGTGGGTTCAGTTTGGAACTGGGGGTTTCCGTTATCGAGATCGCCATCATCGGCAGTCACAGACTTTGTTGTCCATGTCAGTCTGATTTGCTGACATAGCAGACCGAACAGCGTTTGCTGTAAGGGGTCTAGTTTTATTGTTTTATTATCTTTTTAGGGTGCATCTTCTTCTTCTTTCAAAAAAAAAAAAAAAAGAAACAAAAAATGATCGCTGTTTCCTGTTGACAAATGCAATGTGAATGTCGGTGTTACGATAAAAGTTCTCAACAGACTAAAAACCAATACTTTAGTGTCCACTACTGTTTCCTCCGGTTCTGGACAACTTGGTATTGATTTTTGACTGTATAGGTAGAATCGGTGTACCGTAGAGATACCACGCTTTTCAGTATTGGCTTTTACCAAACACGGTACTGAAACACCGCTTGCACATTCGCTTTTTCCGAAAATGAAAGTAGATTTCAAGAAGCAAAAGTTGCGTACATTCGAGAATTTTATGAGTCCACGGGACTCACTGAGGCTAGTTATTACCCCGACATACGAAGTATGTGGGGGTATATAGTTTTTTGTGTTCCGTTCATCCGTTCGTTTGTTCGTACGTATGTTTGTTTGTTCGTACGGTCGTTTGTTCATTCATTCGTCTTTCCGTCACAGGGTCAAAGTTTTTGCATTAAAGTTTATAAGACCTCATATTTTGAAGACCCTTTGATGGATTTCATTCATATTTGGCATGATGGTAGATATAGGTCTAAAGTTTTTATCAGCACCATCCCCACCCCAGGGGTGACCTTGGGGTCAAGGTCAGGGACTTAGAATTTTCATAAAAAACTCACAGGGTCAAAGTTTTTGTGTTAAAGTTTATAAGACCTCATATTTTGAAGACCATTTGATGGATTTCGTTCATATATAGCATGATGGTAGATATAGGTCTAAAGTTTTTATAGGCACCATCCCCACCCCAGGGGTGACCTTGGGGTCAAGGTCACGGACTTAGAATTTTCGTGAAAAAAGTCAGTTTTTTGTGTTTAAGTTAATATAGCTATATCATCAAGACCCTTGAGATATTTCATTTGTATTTGACATGTTGGTAGATATTGGCCTAGCTTCTTACTCGGCATGATCCCCACCCTGGATGTGACCGAGGTCAAGGTCACAAACTTAGAATTTTCATATAAAAGTAAAAATTTTTGCATTTAAGTTTTTATAGCCATATCATCAAGACCTTTTATTAAATTTCATTATCCCCTAACTGAAAGGTTGAGTTGATATAACTATCATCAGCAAGGAATCTATTTTTGTCTTAGGGTCAAAGTTTTTGCGTTAAAGTTTATAAGACCTCATATTTTGAAGACCCTATGATGGATTTCATTCATGTTTGGCATGATGGTAGATATAGGTCTTAAGTTTTTATCAGCACTATCCCCACCCCGGGGGTGACCTTGGGATCAAGGTCACGGACTTAGAATTTTCATAAAAAAGTCGAAGTTTTTTTGTGTTTAAGTTTATATAGCCATATCATCAAGACCCTTGAGGAATTTCATTTATATTTGACATGTTGGTAGATATTAGCCTAGTGTCTTACTCCGCATGATCTCCACACGGGTGTGACCGAGGTCAAGGTCACAAACTTAGAATTTTCATATAAAAGTAAAAATTTTTGCGTTTATGTTTAGATAACCACATCATCAAGACCTTTTATTAAATTTCATTATCCCCTAACTGAACGGTTAAGCAGATATAGCTATCAGCAAGAAATCTGTTTGTCTGTCCGTCCGTCCTTTGAAGCATCATTTGTTCATACTTTATTTTTGTCTTTGGGTCAAAGTTTTTGTGTTAAAGTTTATAAGACCTCATATTTTGAAGACCCTTTGATGGATTTCTTTCATATTTGGCATGATGGTAGATATAGGCCTAAAGTTTTTAACAGCACCATCCCCACCCCGGGGGTGACCTTGGGGTCAAGGTCACGGACTTAGAATTTTCATAAAAAAGGCACAGGGTCAAAGTTTTTGTGTTAAAGTTTATAAGACCTCATATTTTGAAGACCCTTTGATGGATTTCATTCATATATGGCATGATGGTAGATATAGGTCTAAAGTTTTTATCAGCACCATCCCCACCCCGGGGGTAACCTTGGGGTCAAGGTCACTTCTAAGTCTTTTTATAAAAAAGTCAAAGTTTTTTTGTGTTTAAGTTTATATAGCTGTACCATCAAGACCCTTCAAGGAATTTTATCTATATTTGACATGTTGGTAGATATAAGTCTAGAGTTTTACTCAGCATCATCCCCATCCCGGGGTATGACCTTGAGGTCAAGGTCACAGACTTAGAAATTTCATATAAAAGTAAAAAAATTTGCATCTAAGTTTATGTAGCTATACCATTAAGACCTTTTGTTGAATTTTGTTATCCTCCTACCGAGAGGTTTAGGGGATATAGCTATCAGCATGGAATTCATCCATTCATCCATCCATCCATCTGTCTGTCCATAAATGCATTATTGTGCACCCCATAACTCCTAACTACCCTTTGAGCTATTTTCAGGAAACTGTCGGGTTGTAGAGGGCATTTGGTAGGGTGTCAGGTACAAGAAAGACAACCCTAACTGACTTGATCCATGAGTTATCTCCCCTTGTCTCCAGAATTGTAAAAAAATTGTGCAAACCATAACTTTAAAACATGTTAAGATATTTTCATGATTCTTCACCAGTATGTATAGGACATTGAGTAGGCATATCACATTCAAGAATGACTTTCTGACTCCATTCTGCAGTTTTCTCCCTTGGTTATTTAAATCTTGTGCAGGCAATAACTCTAAAAATTCTTTAAGATATTTTTGTGATATTTTACAGATATGTAGAGGGCATTGAGTAGGCAGGTGACCTTAAAATTTTCATTAAAATTTATATAGCTATATTATGAAGACGCTTTCGTTGGTTTCATTAATATTAAGCATGATGGTATATATAGGTCTAAAGTTTTTCTCAGCACCATTCCCAAGCTGGGGCATGACTTTTAAGTCAAGGTCACAGACTTTTCATACAAATGTCATTTTTGCTTATATTATAAAGACTGATTGATTTCCTAGTATATGGTGATAGTTATAGGGCTAAAGTTTTATTAAGCTCATTCCCTGCACCTGTGCCTGATCTTTGAGGTCAAGGGCTTCATATTATGTGTGATTGAAGTTTTTCAATGTTATAAGATAAAGCATATAACTGCCATCTCCAGAGTCAAAGCTACATACTTTGTGCTCTTTAAAAACTGGCGGTAGCGCTGGTCGGGGGTATACGTGCCCCACTGGGCACTTTGTCTAGTTTTTTGCGTCCTCTGGCGAAATTATGCGTACAGGACCCAGGACGCACGCCTAAAAAAATCACTGTAAGGGCCTAGGTGTTCCTTCCTTTACAGTTAATTCCCTTTGATCTTCTTGAAAAGCTGCTTTGGCATGACTGTATAATGCGTGCACAGTGAAATCGACTTGTCTCAAAGTGTTTGTTGAAGCAATCTGATACTTTGCAGCTCATTACAGACATATTTTTTTTTTCGTCAAAACAACGGCTTTTTTTCTCTTTGGTAATTCTTGACTACTGGGTTTTGTAGAGTAACTCTGAGATACATGTAGTGCATTTGAGATAGTGCATGCATGTTAAAATCAACTTTACTAGAAGAATTTGTTGACTAATTCTGGGCCCAGTTGTTCAAAACTAACGATGTTGTTAGTTAACCCTATCCTTAAAACTTTGATCATTAAGTATG
Source organism: Anodontia alba (assembly GCA_964016985.1). NCBI lineage: Eukaryota > Metazoa > Mollusca > Bivalvia > Lucinida > Lucinidae > Anodontia > Anodontia alba. The sequence goes on from OZ024832.1 coordinate 11,133,035, forward strand.
GCATATATGCTAATATTTTTGCTGAAAAAATGTGGGTAGCCTGTGAATTAGATATTGTACTTATTAGGACAGTTATCATTTTGACCACTAATGAGCTTGTTAAGCTAACGATACTTTGAACAACTGGGCCCTGATCCTTTGCAGATTCATTAAAGACGTATTGAACATGTGCACGAAGAAGTTTGCTCTGGAAAAAATCATTTTTGACAGAATGACTAGTCAGCCACTTTAACTTCGCCATTTATGTCTATCCATATGCCTGTCTGTCTATTGGTTTTCCCAATCACATACAACCTGAAGCACATACATTTTAATACATTGCTTTTCAGTATCCACAAGGCATTCATTACCTTGGAGGGGGTGGGGTGGGATCTAATAAGCACTGCTTATTGACACTTCTTGTTTAGAAAAGACCCCTTTTTAGAAGGGGTTGGTGTACAGGAAAGTAGACAGGAAGGCACAGAAGTTGTCTCCCTTGTAAAAATATGATAGAATATCTACCATATGAATCTGGTATCTTTAACCCTTAAACTGCCAGTCACAACAATTGTCGTCTGCTTTGTCATCTGCTTGTGACTTTAAATGTCATTTCTGCAAACAGTCTGATCTGGGTCCACATTGTTTGCCTGTATGCAAAAATAGGTTTTTAAAAGTTTGCAAGAATATTCAGCAGACAACATTTTCAGATGCAGGTTTTCTTGGCATTTTAAGGGTTAAAGCTTAGCACTCTGGGTAAAATTTTCAGCAGACAGCATTTAGAAATATTTTTTCTTATTTTTTCTAGAAAAGTGAATTTGACATTTCATGCCATTTGTCTCCATGACAATTTGACAATTTGCATAAATGTCAAATCCTGTTTATGGGAAATATAATAAAAATATCACGAATATGTCATCTGCTGAATTTGTCCAGAGAATGGTACAGTAAACCTTCATTACAATGACAGCATTTGTTCCCAAAGACGTTGCCGTTAAAATGACTTTACTGTTGTACAGAATACTTATCATCACGAAAACATGCCTATATAATTTTGACCCCCTTAAACCACACTTTTATATAGTAAAACTGGGGTTTACAGGGGTATATATTATTTTTCTTATTCCTGCTCAAAACATAGATTGTGGGTACTCGTTAGAACCGCCTCGACGAGGCGGTTCTAACGAGTACCCACAATCTATGTTTTGAACAGAAATATGAAAAATCTCAAAGTTTTTTGATCTAAAAATTTATATTTTTTGCTGGTAAAATTTTCAGTATATTTGTATAGGTTTGTTTTCGTAATGTTAAACAGATTGATATGTAAGAAAGGTCTTGTTTTTTTCTCATTTCCTCAAAGAACATATGTTTTGGATATTTGTTAGAATTGTGTCAGTGAGGCAAAACATTTATTTGCTTCTTTAAATTATTAAATACAATATTCTTGCATAATTTGTGACTAATTGTTACCTCTTAAGTCAAGGTTTCATGACAATTAAATTGTCATTATAACGAATTTTGGATTTAATCCTTCAGCAGGATTTGAACTCTGGACCTCAGGATTCCTAGTCAGGAGTGCAAACAGCTCAACCACCCAAACACTTCAGAAATTGACTGAAAAACACTTATTCCAGTGTGGATTTAAAGAGGGTTGTCTGTAGTTAATGGGCTGATTTGGGTATCATCATAGCACAAGGAGCTGTGTGCGATTTTCAATTTCTTATGCTTGTTGTTTATTTGTTGTCTTATTTGTTGTCTAGTTTGTTTGTGCTTGTTGCTTATTTATTTGTTATTTGTCCAGTTCATTTATGCTTGTTGCTTATTTATTTGTTATTTGTCCCGTTTGTTTATTGTTTATGCTTGTGGCTTATTTGTTTGTTATTTGTTCAGTTTGTGTTTGTTTATGGCTTATTTATGTGTTATTCGTGCAGTTTCTGTATGTTTATTACTCATTTATTTGTTATTTGTTGAGTTTGTGTATGTTTAGTTCTTATTTATTTGCTATATGTCCACTTTGTGTGTGTTTATTTCTCATTTGTTATTTAGCAAATTTTAATTGTTTATTTATTTGTTTTATAAGTTCTTCAGTTGTTTTAAAATTGTTTTAAATCAGAGAGCACAGTCAGACATGATTCATGGTCTTCTAAGTTTTTGAACGGGATCAAAATTGAAATGATTCTTTATCATATCTCTGAATTATTGTTGGCAACATTAGTTCAGAGATACAATAAAAAAATCATTTCATTTCAAGAACAAGAGACTAACTGAAATTTTACAGGCTGTCAGGTGCCACATTTTAGGATTGTATTAAAACCATTTATCAATTTATTAAACCTTTTTTTTGATAATAAGATGTCTATTTTTGAGGACTATGGAGCCTAAAAACTTGTATTTGGCAGGTTTGAATCAGGTATCATTAGAAAGAAACTATATATTAATGGAGTATGGGATGAAGTTTGCACTCTTGGAAGGTTTGTTCCAGTACTAGTGACTTCTGTAGTGCTGACGCTTATCGAAGACAGACATATAACAGCTTCCTTGGTGTTTAAGACCTTGTGGTATTTTATAACTGTACGTAATGCTGTGTGTTTCTTCTGTCAGATGGCCATTCGATGTATTAGTGAAATCGTTGTCTGCTTTCGAAGATTTCAGGTAGGCAGAATATACAAGAATGTATCTGGAGAATTACTGGCTGCATTCCTTGGTATACAAAGGTCTGTTAGGGACCAATCATTTGATTTTTATGGGGGTGGGCAGGAAGATGTCTTCAGGCCTGGCAATTTTTTTATTTGTATCTTTTGTCATTGGCATTGTCACAAAAATTACAACAGATGACATTTTGAAATATTTAGAGACAAAAAAACCCTATTTTGTCACTCTCGGTTTAGCAGTTATACCCATAAAAAGAAGTACAACTGTTTTAAATTGAACTATCTGAACTGTTATGTCCTGCCATATTCATGTTAGTAAACACTACAATTTAAATGGTCCATATATTTGGCCCAGTGCCTGACATCTGTTTGCATAAATGCAGCTCCCACTGAGTACCTTAAGGATTTAAAGCATGAGTCAGATACATACATTTGGAAGGCAACTATACAACACAAGATATAGTGCTCGGAGGATAATTTGACAGTGACATCACGGCAGCTACCATTCTACCTGGGTAAAGCAGGGTTTTGCATGAATTATTGGGAAAATGTTACAAATAGTTTTATGTATTAAAAATACAATCTTATTGCTATAAGTGTAGTTTATCTTAGTATGCTGCAAAAACGCAATTGGTAGAGCGGAGTGATTAGATTTTTTGTGACCTTGATCCCATTTTCAAGGTTACACAAGGGCTATGATTTTAGAAAATGGCTTGTCAGCACCCTATCTTATTGAGGAATGGATGAATTTTGACCAAACTTACATATAGGTATATTGCAACCTTGAGTTTATTATAGATACAATCTATTTTAACAATATGTGTGTTCAAACTGGTGAGGGGACATACGTTTTCCTCCGAAAAAACTGTTCTAGTTTTATTTCTTATTCTACTGCGACAAAATTAACCTTGGTTCTTAATTACCCATTTTGTCTTGTAGATCTAATGAGATGCCAAAAATTACCATTTAACTGCACAATACATTAACCTATAGATAATGTGCTATATTCTATTCTGCCCATACCTTCCATAGAAAAAAACGACAGTAACATTGTCCCATACAGTCTTAATCCAAAAGTCCCTTAGGCAGTCACTTGTGTGACGTCATTCCTCCTGCTCTTTTGATCACGTGTTAATTTCTTTTCTGTGGACAAAGAAAGTAAACATGGATTTTTTTCTCCGGTTGAAAGAAATCTATTTTTCTTCCTTTTTCGCCTGTTGAAATTTAATTCTTTGTTCTTTCTTATGATCCTTTATCATACCTTTCACTTTTCATATTAAATTTGTAAAAATTCAATTTTTCGATTTCTTGAAATTTTCCTTCGCTCATTCGTGGTAATGAGTTTTTGCGACTTTCATGACTATTCATCGCGGTGATTGTAGTCATATAAAATCACATTGGGATAATCATAAAATTTGTATCAAATGTTCTCATTGTTCCAGGAAATCTACTTGCTCTACGTGTAGCAGCTGGTCAATTTCTATTGGAAACTTGCAGAGAAGAACTTACTCTTCCAGAAAGTGGATCATGGCCAAGAAAAAAAAAAAACGAGACGAAGAAATAAATTATGGCAACACTGCCCCTCATGGCCCTGCTGCCCGGGGTAAGACCCATAAAGGTGGCAACTCCCTGGGTACTTGTACCCAAGGGAGTACAAGTCCACTGGCCACCGTTCAACGGTCACCAATAAAAGAAGGTCTCAAGCCTTGGCTGTTCTTCAGACAAAGAAATGAATTATGGGAACACTGCCCCTCATGGCCCTGCTGCCTGGGGTAAGACCCATAAACGCGTCAACTCCCTGGGTACTTGTACCCAAGGGAGTACAAGTCCACCGGCCACCAGTCACCAGCCACTCGCCCAGTGGACAAGAAGACATCTCAGGCCGGTCACCGGCCACTGGTCATGACCGGTCACCAGTCACAGGTCACCAGCCACTGGTCAAATGGGCATTACACAAGAGTTTTCAAGCCAGTCAATCACCGGTCAATGGCCATCCAGCCACCGGTCATTGGACTTAGAAAATATGAACACAGGGGTAGTCAATATTCACCGGTCAGCGATCACCGGTAATCGAAATTTATATCAATCTACAATTAGCGAAACTCATGCCATGGGCTTGGAGTTCACTAATAATAATAAATTATCCCTGGAACCAGACTCCTAATAATATGTCTGATCCAATGGAGATAGGACAACAGACTTTACAGACTTCCCTCTTGGATGTATTCCAGAAGGGATCAGTCTAGAAGTAAATATAAATCTAAGAAAAGCAGGAGACATAGACCATTCTCTACAACCTCCTCCTTTAATCCTGCATCTCCCGACTTTTGCTGAGAACAGAAAGTCTAAAGATCCAGACAATCTAACTAGAAAGGAGAAGAAAATATACATCTTCTTTTTTTTAATTGTCTGATAATCAGTCCCATGATTATGGCAGATACGAGAAGTAGACATAGTCCACCGGCTGCACAGAACCCGAGTATAATACAGCCTACGGAAATAATGTCCACACAATATAACCTAAACATAAAGGACTCAGGTTTAGAATTTGAAATCAGAACGTGGTCCTTTGGAAAGACAATAAATGAATATTAGGCTTTGCCTCTGGAGTTAAAGGCCAATTTAACCGAGTAGCATGCTCCAGTGAAGCCTTTATCTGGCATTGTACTCTAATGGAGTCACGTACGACTGGATTAAACAGTACCTAAATCTATAAGCCATGATGGCTAGGTCTATGATCTTAGCTTCGGAGATTTTACAAACTAGACGTGATGCGGTGATGGCGTTTAAGATTTTATTCCAACGAAGAGTTGCGAAACGTTCCAGTTTATTCTAACTTTATTTTATAACAAAATTCCTCTGTTGCTAATAACATACAACAAAGTGACTTATCTGGCTCCTCAAGTCTTTAAGAAACTGAAGCAGCCAACTAAACCTCCTGGGCCTCACCAAACAACGGTACAGGCCTAAAGTCAAACACATTCATACTTATCAAATAGAGGAATTATGCTAAGAGAAGTGGAAATCGGACAGTTCCCCTCCTCTAAGCAAGCCTCATCCTTAAATTATGAAGTCCATCTCCTTCCACTGCCAATCCTACTACATCCAGACTTTCCAGTGGGAGGAAGATTGACCCGATTTGTGGAACAATGGCAAGAATAGACATACAACAAATGGATCCTCTCTGCCTTTCGAAATGGGATCAAGATCCTATTCAAGTCACTTTCTCTCATATCGGATGTTCCGATAAATCTGATTCTAATTTCCTCCCTTATTGCAAGAAGAGAGCGCAAACTTCTCAAGAAAAGGGCAGTGGAAAGGGTATGGAATCCAAGAACTCCCGGTGTTTACTCACGGGTATTACTAGTGCCAGCTTTTACTAGTGCAAAATGAAGAACGAAGTTACGCTCAGTATAGATATTTCCTACTAAATCTTTATAAAAAAGCATTTTAAGATGGAAACAGTCAAGTCAATAAGTCGGTCGATTATGGCCAAGCTAGATCTGTTTTCAGACATCTGACTGATGCATTTGCATGTTCCGATACATCTGGAATCCAGAAAATTCCTTTGGTTCGTCTACGAACATCAGACTTTTCTGTTCACGGTCTTACCATTCGAAATGTCCCTAAGCCCGCGAAATTTTCACAGTTAATGAGTATAACAGCAAAGTTACGACAACGTGTGTATCTCTCTTTCCATACATAGAAAACTGGCTAATAAGAGATCTGCTTCGCAATCAGCTTATTAGCACATCAAATTCACTCTTTAACGGTTCAATCCGGATTGCATACCAAATCTAAAGAAGTAGGGTTGAACGAGGGTCCTGCAAAAAGTTTGGTTTTGGATTACTTCAGTGCTACATTTTATCAAACATATTTTTATTACAAACCTTCAAAGTATTCCCCCTTTACTGAAACATATTTTTGGAACCTTTTTACCCAGTCGTGAAAAGCAGATAAATAGTCTTCTTTTGGTATCTTTGGAGACACTGATAAATAGCACTGCCAAGAGAACTTCTAGACGTATACTTATTTCCAGAAAGCATTTTCTTAAGCCTTGGAAATAAAAAGAAGTCGCAGGGACTCAGGTCAGGTGAATAAGTTGGATGGTTTAAAACTTTCACCTTTTCAGAAGCCAAAAAAGACTTAACAACCTCACACTTATGAGAGGAGGTGTTGTCATGTAAAAGGTGGACTCCTGACCATCCTTTGCTTGGTCATTTCTTATTGTAAAACTCTTTCACTTTCTTCAGTACAGAATTCTTGTAGAATCAGCCTGTGACTGTATGACCAGATGGACAAGGCACTTGAATGATTGGCCCACTTGAATTAAAGAAAATTTACAACATCTTTTTCGAAATTATGGTTCTCTTGGCAATACATGGTCGTTTTTGATCTTTTCACTTCTATTGCTTATTATCAGCCCTTCATGTGCACCCAGGTTTCATCACCTGTTAGCAAGTTAGAAATAATCCAACTATTACAGCCTTAGTATGTTTTCAAAAGTTCCTGGGCACATTTAAGGCGTTGTGTCTTTTGCTCCTCAGTGAGCAAACGAGGTACCCACCTAGATCAAACCTTTCTCAGGATCAAAGGCTTTTTCAGAATTGTTTGCACACTCCTTCTGATATGCCAGTACAGTAGCTATATCTTTGACAGACAATCCCGCATCCTGTTTGACCACAATCTTTGCCGGCCTCGGTGGCTCAGTTGGATGCGCCTTCCAACTGGAGACCAGGAGATTGCGGGTTCAAACCCCGCCGAGGTTGGCAACATTCTTTCGCGGAGATTGATCATGAAATATTTTCTACGGTCATTCTCTCCCTTCCGCTGATTCAAGAAGGGCAGTTGTCAGTTTCTGGCAAAAGAATGTGCACAATACTGGTTAACCGCTTAGAGGACTAAGCCTGCCCAGTAAATGTGTGGTTAGGTAAATTGACCTCGCTTGACATGACCCCATTGGGTTGACTGAGCTGTAAAACCTCAACACAAACAAACGACCACAATCTTTACAGCAGCGATGTTAGCCTTGGTAACAGAGGTTTTAGGCCTTCCAGGATGGGTATCATCTTCAACAGAAGATTTCCCAGCTTTAAAAGCTTTAACCCACCTAAAAACTGTGCGTATTGAAATGGTCTGAGGTCCATATATACCACACAGTTCATTAAATATCTGCTTTGAATCTATATTAAGCCTAATGCAGCATTTAATGTAGCTACGAATTTCAGTCCTCTGGTCCATGTTCCAATGTAACAAGTAAATTAGTCAGTGTATTTGACTACATCTATTTCAATTTGAAATAACTCGATCAGTTGGAAAGCAATTTGCACGAAATAAATGGGTATCGTTAGCTATTCATGTGCGGTGAAGCATTTTAAAATATACCTGGGATAAAACAAAGGAAGCCTATTAGTGACAGAACTTTTTGCATGACCCTCGTAACCAGCAATGGCATCGCAGAATAATGAGTGATTTTTTTTTTTAGCGTTGAGTGGGTTGAGTTGGGGGATGGCAATTTGCCCCCACCCTCTCCACCCCAACCCACCCAGTCTATTATATTCGTGTGGGTGTAGTGTGTAGTAGCTGAAGGGGCAGGCAGGGTGCCCAGGATTCTGCATGACTAGCCCCAGTAATTATCAAACTAGCCAGAATTATTTTCACAGCTTAGAAATTGCCTGCATAAGGCGGACGGTTTTGTTTGTTTATTTTTTAGTTTTACGGCCCAGTCAACACTATTATGGTCATTTTTGAGCCGGTCAATTTACCTAAACCACACTTCCTGGGCAGGCTTATTCATTAGTGGTTAACCAGTACAGTGCACATTCTTTTGCCAGAAACTGACAACTGCCCTTCATGAATCAGAGGAAGGGAGAGAATGACCCACGAAAGAATGTTGCTGACCACATGCAGCAGATATCGAACCCCAACCTCATGTAAATGACAGAAAAAAAAATAGCTTGCAAAATTACTGAAATTGGCTTAAAAATAGCTTTGAAATCCACTCTCAGGCAATCCAATTTTAAAAAATTTCCCATGGGAGACCCTCGAACTCCACCCCCCCCCCCCCCGCCCCGTTAGAGAGAGAGATCACCCCTCTCATACTCTCTCCCTCTCCCAGCATACGCCGCTCAGTTCATGCCTTCGGCATTCAATACCCCCTCCCTCCCACACCCCGCGTTATCAGACCTTCTGGATCCAACCCTGATTGAAATCATTATTTAAATGCTTTACATCACGTGAACGAGACCAAGCCATGAAGACCCTGGCAAACTTCACATTGAGTGCATATTTACACCAATTTTGCAGTGATCAGACATGTGAATGTGGGCATGGTGGAGGAGAGTGCACTGTCCATTCAAATGTAAAAGAGACAGTTCTGCAGCCACAATAAATTAAATTAATTAATGGATTACTATGTACAAAATGGAAATAATATATGTGTTTTTTTTTGTTTTTTTTTGACAAGCTGATATGAATCATGTGCACCGTGTGCAGTAAACAGTGTTTATATTATCTCCCCTGCCAATGCAAAATCCCTATTGAAAATTGGTTTTGGGCATCCCATCTTTATTTGGGAACCTTTAGTGCCCTTGTTTGTAAATAATGTGACTTGAATGCAAATAGGATCAAGGGAGCATGTGTTTTAGTTGATCCATAATGAATCTTACTTTAGGTACCTCTGACGTCAGGTTGATGCATATGCATGTTCAGAATTCATTCTGTAATGATTATTCTGTAACTCACTTTTCTTACCTGGAACTCACTTTTCTTACTCGAAACTCACTTTTCTTACTCGAAATTCACTTTTTTAACTTGAAACTTACTTTTCTTACTTGAAACTTGCTTTTCTTACTTGAAACTCACTTTTTTAACTCGAAACTCACTTTTCTTACTCAAACTCACTTTCTTACTCAAAATGCACTTTTCTTACTCGAAACTCACTTTTTTAACTCGAAACTCACTTTTCTTATTCGAAACTCACTTTTCTTACTCGAAATTTTGGAAAGTATTGTCAACAGGGGAATCTTGCATCTACAAGTCTGAGAGAACATGTAGACTCAACTGGACACAACGAGAAGGATAAACTTTTTATTCATTACAGCCCTGCTGAAAGTCCTGCACTACGGGGACCTGCTGACAGTCATAGCATCTCTTTTTTTATACAGTAAATTCCACCGGGGATATATTTGTGCAACAACACAAGCCCGGAACTGCGGGGAGCTGCCCTGCACATTATCCCAGCTATCCTCCTCCCATTCCAGTAGGTGGGTTAGAGGTGGTGGGGGCAGTGGTTACACATGGCTTGTGTATTCCTCTAAATAAGTCAGTTTAAATTTATGAACTTCTTGAGAATATGGCACTGGAATCCAGATACTGCTAAGTTATAACATCAAACTTTAATGCACCCATATAAATCATCATTTAAACGTGAACGAAATCATGCAATGAAGACCCTGACAAACCTCACATCGACTGCATCTTTTCACTGATTTTGCAGTGATCAGACATATGTGAATGTAGAGGAGTGCACTGTCCATTCAGATATAAAAGAGAAAGTTCTATTAAAACTAATAAATTAATGGATTACTATGTACACTATGGAAATAACGTGATGTGTTTTTTGACAAGCTGATATGAATCACATACGCCATGCGCAGTAAACAGCGTTTATATTATCTCCCTTGCCAATGCAAAATCCCTATTGAAAATTGGTTTTGGGCATACCATCTTTATTTGGGAACCTTTAGTGTCCTTGTGGGTGTAAACAATGTGACGTGAACACAAATTGCATCAAGGGAGCATAGTGAATCTTACTTTAGTTACCTCTGGCATCAGTTTGATGCATATGCATGTTCAGAATTTATTCTGTAATGGTTATTCTGTAACTCACTTTTCTTACTTGAAACTCGCTTTTCTTACTCGAAACTCACTTTTCTTACTCGAAACTCACTTTTCTTACTTGAAACTCATTTTTTACTAGAAACTCACTTTTCTTACTTGTAACTTGCTTTTCTTACTCGGAACTCACTTTTCTTACTCAAAACTCACTTTTCTTACTCGAAACCCACTACTCAACTAAAAGTGAATCACGAAAGCTTCAAGGCTGAATCTTGTTCTCTGTCCTGCTTTGTTAGTTCACCTGAGCATGAAGTGCTCATGGTGAGCTATTGTGGTCAGTCAACGTCCATCGTCCGTCATCCATCGTGCATCGTGCAGCATCAACAATGGCTTTAAAAGCCTACTCCCCCTACACCCCTGGGCCAATTGATTTGATACTTGGTAGGAAGCATCGGGGTGACTTGTAGATCAAAAATAGCTAAAATCATTCCGATTGGAAATCCAAGATGGCCACCATGGCCGTCATCTTGAAAATCTATTTTTAGCTTCTTCTCCTGACCTGAAAGGCCAATTGACTCCAAACTTGGTAGGAAGCTTCGGGGTACTTGTAGATCAAAAATAGCTACAATCTTGCTGATTAGAAATCCAAGGTGGCCGCCATGGCTACTATCTTGAAAATCTATTTTTCGCTTCTTCTCCTAAACCCAAAAGCCAATTGACTCCAAATCTGGTAGGAAGCATTGGGGTGACTTGTAGGTCAAAATCAGCTAAAATTGTTCCGATCGGAAATTCAAGATGGCCACCATGGCGGCCATCTTGAAAATCTATTTTTCGCTTCTTCTCCTGAACCATAAGGCTTATTGAATTTAAACTAGGTAGGAAGCTTTGGGGTGACTTGTAGATCAAAAATAGCTAAAATTGTGCCGATCGGAAATCTGCGATGGCCGCCATCTTGAAAATCTTTTTTTCGCTTCTTCTCCTTAAACCCAAAAGCCAATTGACTCGAAACTTAGTAGGAAGCATTGGGGTGACTTGTAGATCAAAAATGGCCAAAATCATTCCGATTGGAAATCCAAGATGGCCACCATGGCTGCCATCTTGAAAATCTATTTTTCCCTTCTTCTCCTGAGGGGAAAGGTCAGTTGACTTGAAACTTGGTAGGAAGCATTGGGGTGACTTGTAGATAAAAAATAGATAAAATCTTGCCGATCGTAATCCAAGAGGGCCGCCATGGCTACCATCTTGAAAATCTATTTTTCGCTACTTCTCCTAACCCCAAATGCCAGTTGACTCGAAACTTGGTAGGAAGCATAGGGGTGACTTGATCAAAAATAGCTAAAATGGTGCCGATCGGAAATCCACGATGGCCGCCATCTTGAAAATCTATTTTCGCTTCTTCTCCTGAGTCGAAAGGCCAATTGACTCCAAACTTGGTAGGAAGCATCAGGGTGTCAAAAATAGCTAAAATCATGCTGATCGGAACTCCAAGATGGCCGCCATGGTCGCCAGCATGAAATTCTTTTTTTCGCTTCTTCTCCTAAACCCAAAAGCCAATTGACTTGAAACTTGGTAGGAAGCATCGGAATGACTTATTGATTAAAAATGGCTAAAATCGTTCTGATCGGAAATCCAAGATGGCCGCCATGGTGGCCATCTTGAAAATTTATTTTTCACTTCTTCTCCTGAACCGAAAAGCTTATTGACTCAAAACTTAGTAGGAAGCCTCAGGGTAACCTGTAGATAAAAAATAGCTAAAATCCTCCCTATCAGAAATCCAAGATGGCCGCTATGACCGCCATCTTGAAAATCTATTTTTCACTTCTTCTCCTGAACTGAAATGCCAGTTGACTCGAAACTTGGTAGGAAGCATTCGGGTGACTTGTAGATCTAAAATAGCTTAAATTGTTTGGATCAGAAATCCAAGATGGCCATCATGGTGGCCATCTTGAAACTCCTTTTTTCGCTTATTTTCCTGAACCAAAGGGCCAGTTGATTTGAAAATTGGTAGGAAGCATCAGGATGACTTGTAGATATAAAAATAGCTAAAATCGTTCCGATTGGAAATCCAAGATGGCGGCCATCTTGAAAATCTGTTTTTCCATTCTTCTTCTGAACTGAAAGGCCAATTGACTGGAAACTTGGTAGGAAGCATTGGGGTGACTTGTAGATCAAAAATAGCTCAAATCATTGTGATAGGAAATCCCAAATTGCGGCCATGGCGGCCATCTTGAAAATCTGTTTTGAACTTTTGCTCCTAAACCGAAAGGGCAATTGATCCAAAGTTCATTGGAAGTATAGAGGTGACTTGTAGATCAACAGTAGCTAAAATTATTCTGATTGGAAATCCAAGATCGTTGCCATCTTGTATATTTTTATTATATTTCCCTACCACTGTGCTGTTTACATGTATAAAATCATGATTCTTCAGAAACCACTTAGCCAATTGCCACCAAATTTCACATTGATCCTACTGTTGAAATGTGACTGAGAGTTTGTTCAAATGATCATGCTCCATTGACTGTCATGCCATATATATTATTCTTCAAAAGTAAGAACTGCTTAAATGATGATCTTTTCATTAGTTGCGATGACAGGATTGGAAAAATGTTGCATAACATCTGCATATTTGTAGTGGCTATGTCACTCAGGTGAGCGACCCATGGCCCAGGGGCCTCTTGTTTGTTGATTGATTCTTGTCCTGATTAATCCGGATATGCCCTGCTTTTGCAAACAGTGTAGATCCAGATCAATTGGCTTCTGAAGAAGCCAACTGATCTGGGTCTTCACTTTTTAGTATTAAGTATGTGAATTTGTATCAACAACCAGGATCAAATAATCTGATTGGTTGAAAAATAGAAATGGGCGTGCATCTTAATTTATTCAGCATGGCAAGGGTTAACACTTATCCTGCTGCATTTTCTCCTGATCTGGGTCTACAGAAGTGATACTCTTACCTGCACACCCATTATTTCCTTCAATTTTCACCGATTTTATTCAGGCTTGTACAGGTGAAGTACCAGCCCTGTTTATGTGAGTACTGTCACATGATAGTGATTTACATGACAGACTGGTGTTTGTTTAACATACTTAATAGAAAAGAACTCCCAAGAGACTAGCAATAAATGTGGCCAATGCAGGAAGGATTTGATAAAGTACCTTGATGTGGCTATTATGCCAGTACATTTATCACTAGATGTTAAAATTGTTTATGTAGAGTCTGCAAGGTTGGCATAGGATCCTGTTTAATGGGATAGAGGGGAGACTGAAAAAATGAAAAAAAAAAAACCAAAACATAAAGCGGTGAAATTTTACTATGATTTAGGATAATTATTTCACTGTTTGGTCTTGAATGTTGACATCCCCTCCACTGTTAGAAAACCTAGAACTAGAGGATGAGCCTTGCTTCTTGAAATCCTGGAATACACTCAAATAAGCCTATCCACTGAATGCATAATTTAGTTATGAACAGCCTGGTAAGGCTTAAAAAAGAAGAAAAATAAAGCCCCTGCTTCTGTTTGCTGCTTGTTTACTCCTTTGCTTGCTAGGCAAGTTTGCTTATTTTTTTTTTGAAACAATTATGTGAGAAAAATAATGAAACAAAGGGAAGTAATCAGTTTTGCAAAATTGGTTACTTCCTTAATTGCCTCCCTTTGCTCCTTTGCTTGCAAAGCAAGTTTGCTTATTAATTATGGAAACAATTATGTAGGAAATATAATGAAGCAAAGGGAAGTAATCAGTTAAATGCCTTCCTTTGCAAAATTGGTTATTTCCCTCAAAACTTCATGCTTTTCTTCATTGAAACTAAGATTTCTGTTCAAATGTTTCCTGTATATACAATATAGACGAATATGGGTTTCCTTTCATTTTGTCAGGGTATCCCTATTGAAAAAGCCTTCCACTGTTATTCCACTGGTTTTCTGATGGACCAATGGAAGTCCACCTGCGCAGATTCCAATGGAGCACTGGAAAGACAGAAGAATTTTAAAGAAGTTATTCCAGTGTTACTGGAATTCCAGTGGAACACCAGTGAGCAGTTTTCCACTGTTACTGGAGTTTGGATGTTTTATACCACTGCCTCTGGAATTCAAATTAATACTCCATTCCAGTGGAACCGAAGACAGTCCAGTGGAATTCTGGTGACTATAATTCTTAGGGTTCTAAGTTTTCTGCATGTAGCTTGAAATAGAAAATATCAAAGAATTGAATAAGTAGGTAAAATTTGCATTTGACAGGTCGGAATCAGATATCATTAGGAAGAAATTATATTTAAATGGAGTATGGGATGAAACGGGCACTCTGGGAAGGTTTGTTCCTCAGCTGGTGACATTTGCCGTGTTGACACTTGTTAAAGGCAGACATTTAAAGGCTGCCTTGGTGTTCAAGACATTGTGGTACTTCATAGCTGTACAAGATACTGTGTGTTTCTTCTGTCAGATGGCTGTTAGATACATTAGTGAACTTGTTGTCTGCTTTAAAAGATTACAGGTATGTGAAACTTGAGAATGTATCTATAAGTTCATTATAAACTACCAACAATCATTCTACCCTGTTACAACAGTTCTTTAGAACAGACTTCCTTCTGAGGTTGTCTTATTGGAACATCTTGACTCCTTCCTGAAAGGAGTCTGTAAGATCACTCATCGGTCCCCTTAAATTAAAACACTGTTTTTATCCTGATTTTAACTTCACCTGACTTCTCAACTAACACTTCCATCTTTTATTATATCTCACTATTACACTTTTTTTCCTCTTACAGTCTTTCTTTTATCCTTGCACTGACAGCGCAACTGCACATACCAAATTCAACCTAATTACCACACATACCCCAGTAAGCGAACATTCAAGCAATTCCATAGTCTTCAGATTACAGCCAGTGTTCTTTTTGTCTACTTCTTTGTAAAGGCATATGTTGTGGGTACCCATTTGAATTGCATCAACTCATTGATGCAATTCAAATGAGTACCCACAACATATGATTTTATAAAGAAAATCAGAAAAAACACACACACAAAACATTGCATTAGCATAATTAGATAAGTCCCTCACTCATCTTTAATTTCAATTTTATTTTAAAATGTACCCTTAGTATAGATGGATACATATTTTACCACAAGCGCTCCTAGTATTTTTTTAAAAAACCTAAGCGCACAGTGCTGTAATTAGGTCGAAGACAGTTAAATACTCATAAGACTGGTGCTGCAGTATAAAGGGATAAATGTGTAGATAAATGTCCGCTAATTCTGCATCTTGTAGTAACTTTTTTATATAACAGATAGAGATATAGATTTATTTGTTTTCGATATTGACTATAATCATAATTGCATGACCCACAGAAAAGTCAACCGACTGGCTGTAAAGTCGACTTTTTAGTGTGCCCTATAATCAATCTGTGAGTCTGTCTGTCTGTCTGTCCATGATCATTTAGTGAAAATGGGCATAACTGTTGAACTTTCAGGAGTAATTGGATAGTTTTTAGTTTTTTTTTTTGACATCGATAAGGTCTAACCAATGAGCTTGCCAAATGCCATTTTTCATTGCTCTGGGCTAAGCTGAGGCCCAAAAAATGTAAAAGAAAATGTGAAAAAAAAAAATATGAAAATGACTACCGGTAACTTTTATGCCAGATGGGATATTTTGATAAAATTTTATATAGATATTAATATTGACAAGATTAAGCCAACGGAATTGGCAAATGCCATTTTCTTAGACTGTGGCAAAGCCGAGGTAAAAATTAGTCACTTAGTGAACATGGCCATAATTCATGAACCCTTAGGATATTTCAATTGTTTTTTGCATACAGGTTGAACTTGTCAAGATATGGCCAATGGGCATGCCAAATGCCATTGTTCAGCAGACAGCAAAATTGTGAAAATATGAAAAATGACAGGGAGTCTTGAATCTTATGTGAAACTGTGCATGACCCACAGAAAAGTTGACTGACCAAAAACTGCCCTTTTATCAGCCTGTGATTCCCTTTGTTTGCCTGTTCATCCATTTGTGGTCAGTTAGCAGAAGCGGTGATAGCACTTGAACCGGCAGAAATATTTTTATAACTTTTGGTATACAGATTGATACCTACAAGATCTAGCCAATGGGCCTGCCAAATGTCAATAACTCGGTGTTTATTCTGTAAAGCACTGAAAAGTACTGAGTGTTATACCAAACAAACTTTTTTTTTTTTTGTTTTTAAGCAGAATGTGCAAAAAATGGATGAACTTATTTGTAGATAGATCAGCATGTATACCCTTTTTGGACAGGTTTTTCAAAAAATCCGTCCTTTAAAATAGCGATGTCTGGGCAGACGGGCGTCGTCCCAGGTTAACCTTTCGGTTAACCTTTTTCAAAGTTATATGTTACCTTTATTCTTCAGTGGATTGCTTTTATATTTGATAGGGATGAAGAGGAGGGCCAGTAGATATTTCACATGCAAGAGAGACAACTCTCACTTCCTTCATTATTTAAAAAAAAACAAAAAAAACATCCATAATGCCATTAGGCATTTTTCTTGTCTTGAATGTGTGATAAAGTGCATTTTTCTGTAATAGTCAGATAAGTCCTGTTAACCTTAAATGTAACGGCCTCGGTTGCTCAGTTGGATGTGCCATCCGACTGGAGACCAGGAGGTTGCGGGTTCAACCCCCGCCAAGGTCGGCAACATTCTTTCGTGGAGATTGATCATGAAATATTTTCTATGGTCATTCTCTCCCTTCCGCTGATTTAAGAAGGGCACTTGTCAGTTTCTGGCGGAAGAATGTGCACAATACTGGTTAACCTCTTAGAGGACTAAGCCTGCCTTATAGTTAACCCTTAAAATCCTAAGAAATCCTGCATCTGAAAATGTTGTCTGTTTATGTTGTCTGCTGAATATTCTTGCAAACTTTTCAAGCCTATTTTTGCATACAGGCAAACAGTGTGAACCCAGATCAGACTGTTCCTAGAGGAACAGTCTGATCTGGGTCCACACTGTTTGCAAAAATGACTTTTAAAATCAGAAGCAGATGACAAAGCAGACGACAATTGTTGTGATTTGCAGTTTAAGGGTTAAAAGATCAAAGTTAAACACATTTTCAGAAACTAGTGAAGAATATCTTCATGAACAATAGAACGTCAGTGGCTGAAACATCTTTGGGACTGTAGAAATTTGTTCTAGACATAGCTACTTTGAGCCACTGAGAATTAATCATAGCGCCAGGTCAAGAGGCAAATAGGGTCAATTTAGGGATGTCATGTAGAGTGCAATAAATAAAATTGCCTAGACAAGGCAATTCTAATGAGTACACATAATATACCATTATTTTTTCATGATAGAATAAAAACTTACAGTAAAAAAAGAAAAAAAATCAGTATAAACGCTGCCATTTGGCTTTACCAAATGAACCAAAATGTCTAAGAATGTACCCAATCAGAAAATAAAAAGCCACCTGCATGCATTTTATTTTTTTATGCACCCACCTACCAAAGGCATTAGTTAGGCATATAGTGTTTTGCCGTGATGTTATAAGCATACATGCATATGTAACTTTGGTAACCAGTCTAACAAATGTTTAAGTTTACAGTCAAATTAGTGCATTGACATTTATGTCTGCCTTTGTCTTTGAGGTCATAACTTAGGTACCTTTTATGCTAGGATTAGTTGAAATTTGGTATATCTAAACTTTCAGCTCTGTGCTAGAGCTGCACCTGGGTCTTGCCTTATGGTGGGGGTAGGGGTCAAAATGTATAACAGATGGAGCATTTGGAAAATAGTTATTGGATTTTAAGGATTCAGATGATGTTGCCATATGGGCAAAGAGCAAAAGGGCGTGGGCATTTGTGTACTTTGGACACATATCTAGTTTATTAACTTTTAAACTGCTAAGCAGATTAGCGACAGATGACATTGAAAAAATTGGTTTTGTTACTTGTCAAGGAAAATAAGACTGTATATTTCATGTGAATTGTCTGCCAAGTTACATGAAATGTCAAGCCCTATTTTCTCTTAAAAATAAAAGAAAATTGCATAGTGTCAAATGCTGTAGTTGTGATTATGTCCTCCACCAGAAGTGACTGGATACATTATTTTTGCTGCAGATCCTGCTAGCATTGGCATAGGCATTGGTATGATGATATCTGTTAAGCAGACAGACAGGTTTTTATCAAACTTGCATGGACATGCCTTTGCGTTGATTAGATTTTGATGATCTTGACCTTGTTCATAGCCTCGCT
The DNA here is from genome assembly GCA_964016985.1 of Anodontia alba. NCBI lineage: Eukaryota > Metazoa > Mollusca > Bivalvia > Lucinida > Lucinidae > Anodontia > Anodontia alba. The sequence goes on from OZ024832.1 coordinate 11,151,706, forward strand.
TTGAAAAAGTGGGGCTATACTGGATTGCTATGTCCTTCTGTGATTCCCTGACTCGGTGATTCCGTAATTCGGTGACTGCAAAGTTTGCTTAATAACTTTTATCTTTATGGTCCTACTCCAATAAACTTATACTACACTTGATCTCTGAGGTAAGGTGTAGTCACAGAATAGTGGCCAAGGGCCCATCTTTCTTGGAGTTATGTCTCTTGGTAGGTTTTCAAAATTTAAAATGCATTTTGCTTAATAACTTTTATGTTTGTGGTCCTACTTAAGTGAAACTAATACCACACTTGGTCTCTGAGGTAAGGAAGATGTAATGGCAGAATGGTGGCCAAGGACCCATAACTCTTGGAGCTATGTCCCTTGGTACGTTTTCAAAATTTAAAATGCATTTTGCTTAATAACTTTTAGGTTTGTGGTCCTACTTCAATGAAACTAATACCACACTTAGTCTCTGAGGTAAGGAAGGTGTAATGGCAGAATGGTGGCAAAGGGCCCATAACTCTTGGAGTTATGTCCCTTGGTAGTTTTCAAAACTTGAAATGCATTTTGCTTAATAACTTTTATGTTTGTGGTCCTACTTCAGTGAAACTAATATCACACTTGGTCTCTGAGGTTAGGAAGATGTAGTGGCAAAATAGTGGCCAAGGACCCATAACTCTTACAGTTTTGACCCTTCACAGATTTTCAAATTTTGCCATTCTTGAAAATTTTTGTAACAGATTTCTCAGGAGCAGTGAAAGCGAGAAAGCTGAAAGTTTGTATAAACATGGGCAATGACTGGATGTATAGTGTATACTGGAATAAGGGCCAAGGGTCCATAACTCTTGGAGTTATGTCCTTTGGTATGTTTTCAAAAAATTAAAATGCATTTTGCTCAATAACTTTTATGTTTGGGGTCCTACTTCGATGAAACTTATATCACACTTGATCTCTAAGGTAAGTGAGGTGTAGAGGCAGAATGGCTGAGGGCCCATAACTCTTGGAGTTATGTCCCTTCATAGGTTTTCAAATTTTTCCATTCTCGAAAACTTTTGTAACAGATTTTTCAGGAACTATGAAAGCTAGAAAGCTAATAGTTTGTATAAACATGGACAATGACTGGATGTATTGTGTATACCAGAATAGGGGCCATTAGGGTCCATAACTCTTGGAGTTATGTCCCTTTTTTTAGGTTTTCAGTAACTTATATTTGTGATCCTACTTCAATGAAACTTATACCACACTTGGTCTCTAAGATAAGGAAGATGTAATGGCAGAATGGTCGCCAAAGGCCCATAACTCTTGGAGTCACGACACTTCATAGGTGTTTCAAATTTTGCCATTCTTGAAAATTTTCATTTCTAAGGAACTATGAAAGCTAGAAAGCTGAAAGCCATACATGCCAAGTCTCACGCCGTGAGGAAAAACCTCACGTAATTCTGACGTTTCTCACGGGCTCACGCCGTGAGCGGTAAAACTCACGGAATCGAAAAACCCCATCGAAAAAAAATCTTAAGGCACCTTTTTTGTAGGCAGTCACTGTAGTATTGGTTTCCAGATCAATAGAAGTGTATTCTATTACCTTGAATCAAAAGCTGATAACAAGTGTCAAAATAAGTGCAAAGGTATCCGCATGACCTGTGATGGTGGACGGTGTTGATTCCGCAATAAACATGATAAACAATAGTAATTAAATGATTAAGAAGGTGTTAAATGACAGATTGGTCAATCAGACACGCTTTCTGGGTCAACTAAAGATGATCAGTTACGCTAGTGGACGAGATAATGGCATGCGCCAATGATCTGGCTTGAAGAAAAATGGGGTTGGCGTATTGCGTCTGGTCTTAGGGTAAGTATTTGTGATAAATAGCGGCCCCTTTTATGTTGTATATTTTTTTGTTTTGTTTGCAATAATTGTCACATAAAGAATAGAATTAGGGTTGCTCAAGCAGATGTTGATATCTTTATATAAAATGCAGATAATTTTAGTCATAAATCATTCTTAAATTTGAAGTACTGCCAGTATCATGCCCAAGCGCCCTGCTTCTCCTGATGCAAAAGCATCTCCAGCATCCAAGAAAAAGGCCTATTCTGTCCATTTCAACCCTGCATGGTCTGAAGAATTTCCATGGGTGAAGAAGAGCTCAAAGAGTGTACATCATGCTTTCTGCTCATCGTGCACTATAGATTTTAGTATTGCACATAGTGGGAAGTATGACATTAAACAGCATGCTGTGGGTCAGAACCACAAGAAATCCTTAGGGTCTACACAGTTCAACAAGAAAGTGACATCATTCTTTGGCTAAAGTTTGCTGGCCCTCATTATTTAAACACTTTAAAGACTCCTGCAGAAGTCATGCCTTTCAAATAAATGCTTTAAATTTCGAAAATTACTTCGTATGACAAAATACAGCGCCGAGAAAAAATCTCACAGAATTTTTTGAAATCTCACTTAAATTTTTCTCAGATCTCACAGATTGACCAACTGAGGTTATGGCATGTATGGAAAGCTTGTATCAACATGATCAATGACTGGATGTACATGTATCGTGTATACCAGAATAGGGGCCAAGGGTCAATAACTCTTGGAGTTCTGTCCCTTGGTAGATTTTTGAAAAATTAAAATGCATTTTGCTTAATAACTTTTATGTTTGTGGTCCTACTTTGATGGAACTTGTACCACACTTGGAGGCTTTGAAAAAGTGGTACATGCATGGACAGTGGCCTCATGTATCATGTATTTAGGAATCAGGGCCAAGGGCCCATAACTCATGGATTAAAATCCCTTGATAGGTTTTAGGATGCCATGTTACCATGTCCTACAGTGGTGTTACCTGGTAAGGATGAATTCAATTTATATTTCAACACTATATGTATTTCTCCTCCAATAGAGCTGCAGCGGGGCTATAGTCAGATTCTCTGACAGCTCTAGTTTTTAAGGTTGGCATGCAACTTAGAATGTTGGAGGTGGGACGGCATGCAACTTAGAATGTTTGAGGTGGGGGATATCTGTTTTCTCTGGAAACAAATTTCTAGATAACCTTTAAAGCGCTATGCAAATTTATAGCAGATGACATTCTAAAATTGAATTTTTTTTATATTTTTCAGAAAAAATAAGACTTAACATTTCATGTGAATTGTCTGCCTAGCAGACAATTCACTTGAAATGTCAAGCCTTATTTTCTCAGAAAAATAAAAAAATAATATTTCAAAATGTCGTCTGCTGTAGTCTCGATTGAAGATGTTGATTTGATGTACCATATTTGCCTTATCCCTTAAAAGTGCTAATCACAATAACAGCAGACGACAACTACAGCAGATGACAATTACAGCAGATGCCAGAATTGAAATATTTCTTTTTTTATATATATATTTTTTTAGGGAAAATAAAACTTTACATTTCATGTGAATTGTCTGCTAAGCAGATGATTCACATGAAATGCATGAAATGCCAAGTCTTACTTTTTCTGCAAAAAAAAAAAAAAAAAAATAGAATGTCATCTGTTATAATTTTGCTTAGCACTTTAATGGTGAAGTATTGAGTCAGTCAGGTCTGTGCAAGCCCGACACATCTAGATCAGGGGCAGCAGAATGCAGCTTCTTGGAGAATTGTACTGAAAAATCAGTTTTGCCAAGTATTTTTCTGAATTTATTGACTGAGTCGCCATAAAATTCAGGTTCGGACAGCCCTTCTTGCAGAAGTGTTTTCAAACCAATGTAATATTTTGGACATTAATTCAGAATGACAGTGATAAGACAATGTTGTACATAGTTTATGATAATGGTACCAATGTTAAAGAGGATTTGCAGTTAAATTAGCAGTTAGAATGGAATATTTTTTCAAAGCAGATAGAGTTTGTTAACCCTTGTCCTGCTGAATAAATTAAGATGCCATGCCCACTTCTAATTTTCAGCCAATCAGATTACTAGATACAGATTTTTGCTATAAATTGCCATACTTAATGGCAAACAGTGCAGATCCAGATCAGTTGGCTTCTTCAGAAGCCAGCTGATCTGGATCTACACTGTTTGCAAAAGTAGGGTATATCCGAGTTCAGCAGGACCAAGGGTTAAAATGTCTTGCCTCATTGACCAAGATGGCCACCATGCCAGTATTTAGAAAAACCTATCAATCTTTACCACTCTCTGGGCAAATTCAGCAGATGACAAATTGGTGATATTTTTCTTATTTTGCCCAGAAAATAGGCCTTGACATTTCATGCAAATTGTTTCCATAGCCTGTTTTCTGGAAAAAATAAGAAAATATTTCAAAGTGTTGTCTGCTGAAGTTTTTATCCAGCATCCTAAACATAAAACAGTCAAGAAAGAACCAAGAAAGCTTTAAAGTTGTCTGAATAATTTTGTCAAGTATCAGAGAAAAAGGGTCTACCATGTTTTAAGAAATGATGATCCACGGTTAATCTGGCAATTTTTATGACAAGATCAGATTTACTTTCATACACATTTTTGTGGCATAAATGCTGGAAATCTTGACACCTTGCAGAGCTCCAGATAAAAGGGAGTGAAGGGTATTTCAGCATTGCTTTTAGGAAGATCAGCATTGAAACTGAAGCTGATGGGGTAAAAATACTCAGTGGAATTGTCGATTTTAACATTGAAACCAAATTTAGGGGGTTAACATTTTCTGACAGTGAACTTAATAAAGTAATTTTCCCGGAAAATTGCTTTATGCAGTGCACTGTCAGAAAATGTTTACTGGTACTGCTCACAAAAGAACCAATGTGTGACACATTGGTTTTTTTGTGAGCAGTACCAGTACAAATGCTGCAGACAACATCCTAATTTTTTCTTCTTTTTTTGCAGAGAAAATAAGACTTCGCATTTCAAATGAATTGTCTTCTAGCAGAAAATATTTCATGATCAATTTCCATGAAAGAATGTAGCCTACCTGGCAGGGGTCGAACCCTCAACCTCCTGATCACCAGTCGGATGCCCATTCAACTGAGCCACCGAGGCGGGCTTCAGCATTAAACTGTGAAGCAGGGGGTAAAATAATCATTGTACCAAAACCTTGTCTGGAGCACTGCACCTTGGGCACATGTCATCCTGCCTCGGGTTTTGTACAGATAAAAAAATCTGAATAAAGTAAAATTGTACAAAATCAGGCCTTTGTGTCCATCTTGTTAAAACTTCACATGAATCCTTGAGGGACAAAGCCTCACTGAGCATCTTAAGTTGTTATCCTAGCTACACCAATTGTAACCCTTGCCTAGGCCACTTGATGATATTAATTTCTAGATTTGTTTCATTAAACCTACGATACATCTGAATAATGCTATGAGTTGATTCACCCGTGAATTACCGCTTGAGAAGTAGTAGTCCCGAAAAAACATTTGAGCCACCTCTTAGTACGTACACATAAAGTGACTACGTCACTCGTACACGTATACAAAAAATCAATTTACCTCAAGCGGGCACCGAGATAACACGTGCATATTTGAAGGAAATTTCAAGCCGTGCCGGTAGTGGGTAAAGGGTCTCACCCGTAGCCGTTCTTGAGTTTATTTTGTTTTGTTTACATGTTTCTACATTTTTCTTTTGTTATTAATTATTTTTTCAGTTTTTTCTTTGCTTTGTTTTTTCTTCTGATAATTACTTTCGCTTTCGCGATAGGTAATTTCGGACTGTTCCTAAGTTCGGACTTCCGTTTTCTCTCTTCATTTTTCTGTATTTTTTGTTTGTTCTATCGTTTATTTCGAATTATTCTCTTAGTTCAGTTTAATTCAGTTTATTGTAAAAGATGTCGACTCAGAACAAACGATGTTCAGGTAGGGCAGGTAAACCATGTAGTAGGATTATGCCTTATTGGGTTTGCCGGTCTTGCAGGAACAATTCCTGTTCTCCCTCTCAGACATGCGAAGTCTGCTCTCTGTGGGATGAGGAGCTTTGGCGCAAGTTCCACAAATGCCTGCAGAGGTCAGACCGTTTAAAGAAAAGAAACGTACCTCTATCACAGGTTCCTGAAAATGGTCCAGGGCTAGAGAATACACAGCATACAGCTCTTCCTAATGTCAGTGTTACAGTTTCTGCCACTGACATTGGACAACATGAAAGAAACAGAAACCATGAGTCTGATTCTGATTCTGTCACTCAGGCTCCTGGTATTAATGTTTCGAATGTAAACATTACAAGACAGGTTCCATCCAGGTCAGTGACTCCCATGGATGTAGCCTTTGAGAGAAATAGATCTGTTCCTAGACAGTTTTTGTCTCCTAGGACAGATATTCTGTCGCAGAGTAGGCCACCTAGGTCAAACCCTCCTACCAGGAGGGCTCGACATTCTAGGAGCTCTTCCTCTTTTGATTCAGGGTCCAGTGTGGAGTCTGTTTTGTCTTGGGATCCTCCCAGACGTAAACATACACACACGTCTCGACCTCGGTCTAAATCTCCTAGGCCACGACATAAGTCGAGGTCTCCTAGGACCAGACATAGGTCAAGGTCACCTAGACATTCTAAACGCTACAGATCTAGATCTAGATCTCCTAGATTTAGACATCCTAGAGTTATGTCCCCTAAGAACACCTCTGCTGACCCTTCTGTTGCTTTACTATCTGAGCTAGTAAAGCAACAGGGAGATATGTTGAAAAAATTGTCAGAAAGAATGGACACTTTTTCACAGAATTCATCTACTGTTGATAAAAAAAAATCTTTGTCTTCAGTAGATTCTGGGACTGAACAGAATATTGATCCTTGTGCAGATCAGATTCAGCTTCGTGTTGGATCCAATGAAACCATTGGTGTGGTTTCAGAGGATGATGATAATGAAGGGGAATTAGAAGTACCTAAGGAATCTCTGTCCTACAGAGATGCCATTGTTAAGCTTCGATCCAGGTTAGGTTCGGAGGTTTGTCCTACTCCTGAAATTACTAACAAAATGTCTGGTACTTCAGCCTTGGAATTTTTCAAGGATCCAGACCAGACTGCCACAGTATCTTTAGCTCTGCCACAGTCTAATAGTGTGGTGGAATCTTTGGTTAAAATGAATAAACGCTTAAAAGGAGAAGAAGAGATTGCAATGTCTCCTCTTCCAATCTATCCCAAGGGGTTCAAACCAGGTTCCTTTGTGGCATTAAACAGCAAACCTCGAGTTTTTCTACCGTCATCATATGAGGCAATTAATCCACATATTAGTTTAGATCCCCCTTCTTTAAACCCAGGTTTAAAGGATGTTATAAAACAAGGATCAGCTATTCCATCTTCTCATAACATTCAATTTTCAACGTTAGAGAACTGGGAGAAGCTGGCTAGGGCCGGTATTCAAGTAGCTTCACATTCTGAGCTGTTTTTATGTGGGACTCTTAAAACCATTAAGAATGAAAACCTCTCAAAGGATGACATGTTAGAAGTATCTCGCTATTTACAGGCAGTTGCACAATCTCAGTCGCATTTGGTTGAGATATTATCTAGGCTAGCTGCAGGGCCTCTTTTAGCTAGAAGAGATGCCTGTTTATCTGTAACAGATTTGGACACAGAGTGTAAACAGTCATTACGTGTGCAGCCTATGGAATCTGCTACTATTTTTGGTAATAAGTTTCCTGAAGTGGTTAGTCAGTATAAAGAAAGTTTGGCACATAAGTCCTTACACATGGCTGTGGTGAATGCCAGTAAGCAACAGTCATCAGGTTTTAAGAATAAAGATAAAAAACCCTCTGGATACAATTCCAAGGGCAGGCCTAACACCTTGAGTGTTACGGTGGGACCAGGTTCTTCTAGAACCTCTAATTTCTCGCAGGCCAACAGGACTGCGAGAAATGCTAGAAAGAATGTAAATAATCAGGCTTCATTTAAGTCCTCTAAAAAGGGAAAGGGCCAGAAACCCTCTCCCCCTTAGGGGTGCCCACTTCGGTTCCCAGGCCTTCCCTCATTTAAGAACATGCAATTCCGTAGTACATCAGATCCCAAGATCAGATTTACAAACAGGAGAAAGAATTTCTTTCTTCCAAAAGGCCTGGGAAAACATCACCTCGGACACTTGGACTCTCTCTGTTGTCCGAAGTGGGTACCGAATTCAACTACATGTCCTTCCACAGTTATTTCGAAGTCCACCACAGTGGTGCACTCGAATGCCTCAGGACTCTGCGAAGATGCAGATCCTCAAGGAGGAAGTTACAGCATTATTACAAAAACATGCCATAGAAGAAGTCAAGACATGTCACCCAAGACGGGGCTTCTTCAGTCGAATCTTCCTAGTGAAGAAGAGGTCAGGTGGGTGGAGACCAGTCATAGATTTGTCTCGTCTGAACAAATTCGTCCTTTGTCCACATTTCAAAATGGAGACTCTGGACACAGTCAGGATGTCTTTACAGAAAGGCGATTGGGCGACATCTCTCGATTTGAGAGATGCCTATTTTCATATTCCGATTCATCGGAAGTCTCGCCGTTATCTCAGATTCTTTTTCAAAGGGAAAATATATCAGTTTCGGGCTCTCCCATGTGGGCTCTCAGTGAGCCCGTATGTGTTTTCCCGTGTTCTGAAAGCCGTTTTGAGGCATGTCCGCCGGCTAGGTATTCGAGTGCACGCTTACCTGGACGATTGGCTACAACTGTCTGTTTCAGAAGTCCAGTCTTGGCAACACAGCAGAAGACTTCTGAACATTATACTGGAACTAGGATTTGTCCCCAATTAGGAGAAATCAGAACTGGTTCCAACTCAGAACAGAGCCCGGTTCAACTTGATCAAAGGTCAGGTGGGTCCTTCTTTGGAGAGAATATCAACTTTTCAACAGGCATTAACTCTACTGTTGAATGCCAGACAAGCTTCAGCTCGTCAGCTGCATTCCATTGTAGGACAGATGGAATCAGTGGCGAATCTTCTTCCCTGGGGGAGGTTACACAAGAGGTCTCTCCAGTGGGGAATCAAAGAGAGATGGTCCCAGGAAGATTGTCTCTGGGAACAACAAATCAGGCTACATCCTTGGTTCCCCAGGGCTGTGCAACAATGGCTAGACAAGGAGTTTTTAATGTCTTGGTCTCCAATCCATCATCCCCCTCCAGACTTTCAGTTGTTCACAGACTCAAGTCTGGATGGGTGGGGAGGAGCACACCTAGACAGTCATATGGCCTCGGGCATATGGCCTGTAGAATGGAAAGGACAACATATCAATGTCCTAGAGCTAAAAGCAGTCTTCCTGGCTCTTCAGGCATTTACTGTTCATGTTCAGAGTCGTTCCATTTTGTTGGCAACAGACAACAAAACGGTAGCAGCTCACATCAACAAACAGGGGGGGACTCATTCCAGGACCCTGTGCAATCTGACAATGCAGATTGCATTGTGGTGTGTAGAGCACAAGGTATCCCTGAAGGCACCGTTCCTCCCAGGGAAATTGAACATCTTGGCAGACTGCCTTTCAAGGAAAATGAAAGTTGTTCAGACAGAGTGGTCATTGAACCAGAGAGTGGTAGATCAGATCTGTCAGCTATGGAGCTCTCCTCTAATAGATCTCCTTGCTACTCGGCTGAACAAGAAGTTTCCAGTGTTTGTGTCACCTGTTCCAGACCCAGAGGCATATGCAGTGGATGCTTTTTCGATCAGCTGGAAAGGGATGTTAGCATATGCCTTTCCTCCATTTCCTCTGATATTACAATGTCTCAGGAAGATACAGACAGAGGAGTGCTTAGTTTGGTTAATTGCTCCTCTTTGGGAGGCACAACCTTGGTTTCCTCTCCTACTATCATTACTGGTTGCTCCTCCACTACAGCTTCCTCTGAATCAAGATCTGTTGTATCAACCGGTATCTCTGATGTTACATCCCACGCCAGGCATCTTTCGTCTTCACCTTTCGAGGTTTTCTTGCCAAGAATCAGCTGCCTTCAGTGCTGAGTCCAGCAATTTGTATTCCTGCCCTTAAAGGTCAAGGTGATACTCCATTGCTCTGTCCTGTTAGGGCCCTTAGGATTTATCTTACTAGAGTTTTTCCGAGAAGGAAAAATCGCAAGAGGGTATTTATCTCTCATTTAGAAAACTATCAGAAGGAGATTTCTTCTGACACTGTGTCAAGGTGGATTGTTCAAACAATAAGGTTTGCTTATGAAGGTTCTAGTCTTGAGTTGCCTAAGGTTAATGCTCACGAAGTCAGAGCTCTGGCTTCATCATGGGCATGGTTTAACAAAGTTGCTCTAGAAGATATTCTCAGAGCCAGTTATTGGTCTTCTGAAAATTCCTTTATAAGGTTTTATCTTAGGGACATATCTACTCTTTCTAGAAGTTTAGCTAGACTAGGGCCTATGGTAGTGGCACAGTCTGTTAATGTGCCTTCTACCATTTCTTCTGTCTGATTGATATAGTCATGTCCCTGTATATATATTGTATATAGTTGGGTAACTACTGATCTGGTGGCCTTTTTTATTATTGATCATCCAGTTTTAGTATTTCTTGGTCATGGTATGATAATGGCCTATGTCCGAACTTCTTTTCTAAAAAATGGTCAAATTACCCCTTTTTTTGTGGTACAGTATTACGGCTGTGAGAACTCTCGACCCTTTAGTTGGTGGGCGTTTTTACGGCTTGTTAATAACATTTGACCATCCTCGGTAAGCTTAATTTTAATTAGTTTGTGGTCCCCACCTCCATTAATGTTGAAGTCAGCATTATTCAAATGTATCGTAGGTTTAATGAAACAAATCTAGAAAATTCCTATTAATTTTCATATTTGTGAATTATACCTATGATACATCTGAATCTTTCTCCCGCCGCCTCCCCTCTTTTATCGTTATTATTTTTTCGGTAAATTGATTTTTTGTATATGTGTACGAGTGACGTAGTCACTTTATGTGTACATACTAAGAGGTGGCTCAAATGTTTTTTCGCGACTACTACTTCTCAAGCGGTAATTCACGGGTGAATCGACTCATAGCATTATTCAGATGTATCGTAGGTATAATTCACAAATATGAAAATTAATAGGAATTTTCTAGATTTGTTCTTTATTGTTTGCCATGAATAAATAGTTTTTCCATGGCATTTGCAAAATTATATGGAATGGTGTTTCACTCACTGAGCAAAATCTTGGCAATGTGCCTCTTTTTTATTTGGGGGGGGGGGGGTGTTTTGTTTTGTGTTTTATTTTTTTAAGATTTAGGGTAGAAGCATTATCTAAATAAAAACAATAAGTAAATAATAGTTTCATTCTGAAATGCTTTGTTTTTGTTGGGTGTTTGATGTTTGTTTTGCATCCCATGTTTTTGTGGGTTTTTTGGGGGGGTTTTTTCTGTGTGTTCTCTAATAGCTTTTTGGAATTAATTAACTTTTAGTATATTTTAGTAAACTTATTTTAGTATACTAAAAATCACATTTTCTGAGTGTTTCCTGATATGATTTCTGTACTTTTAGTATATTGTTTGTATACTAAATAAAGCACTATTTCTAGCTTTTCTGAACTTCTTTTAACAGCTTTTCTGAATTTTTAATATGTTTTTAGTATACTGAATAAATCCTATTTTCTGAGTGTTTCCTGATAGCTTTTCTGAAGTTTAAGTATATTTTAGTATATACTGAATAAATCCTATTTTCTGTGTGTTTCCTGATAGCTTTTCTGAACTTTTAGTATATTTTTAGTATACTAAATAAACCACATTTTTCTAAGTGTTTTCCTGATAGCTTTTCTGAACTTTTAGTATATTTTTAGTATATACTGAAAAAAATGCTGTTTTCTGTATGTTTCCTGATAGCTTTTCTGAACTTTTATTATATTTTTAGTATATACCGAATAAATCCTATTTTCTGTGTGTTACCTGATAGCTTTTTTGAACTTTTAGTATATCTTATTATGCTGAATAAATCACTTTTGTGTGTTTCCTGGTCACTGTTCTGAACTTTTGATATATTTAGCTCACCTGAGCTATACTCAGGATGAGCTATAGTGATCACTTTTTGTCATCCATCCATCCATCCGGTTGTCCATCCATCTGTTCGGTTGTCCATCCATCTGTTAACACTTTCAAATGACAACACCTCCAAAGCCATTGAAGTGATTTATCCCTAACTTGTTAAGAATGTTGCTTGGTTAGGGGCCTTTAAAATTAGCTAAAATTATGGTGATCTACCTTTTAGTTTGGCTGCCATGGCAACAGAAAGCTCCCATAGACTTATAATGGGAAAATGGTTAAATTACATTTTCTCCATAACCAGTGATGTGAACCAGATATGGCAGTTATGATCATTGGATGATTGTCTACCAAGTTTATGTGTTTTATGACCAATGGCCATTTTGTTTGGTTGCCATGGCAACAATAAATTTAAAAAAGGAACTCTTTTAAATGACATCTCCTACTTAGCAGTATAACTCTAGTTAAGCACAAATGTTGCTTGGGTAAGGACAATTGACTCCTCCTTCAGGCAGTTATAACCATGCCCACGTGAATTTCCTTAGACAAACTTTGAATTGATATACCTGTGCTTACCTGTAAAAAGCACCTGTTCATTTGTTTGTCTAACTAAAAAACATTGACAGTTACCTTATTGGCTATTTTGAATGGTCAGTTGCAGTTGTCAGTTAAATGGTCAAGTGACTTGACGGAGGAGCCAATTCAAAATAGCTAAAGTTATGGTGATCTGCCTCTTGGTTTGGCTCCCATAGACTTATAATGGGAAAATGGTTAAATTGCATTCTCTCCATAACCAGTTAAGTGATGTGAACCATATTTAGCAGTTATGATCATTGGATGATTGCCTACTCAGTTTATGTGTTTTATGACCAATGGCCATTTTGTTTGGTTGCCATGGCAACATTAAATTTAAAAAAAGGAATTTTTTAAATGACATCTCCTCCAAAACCACTGAAGCAGTATGACTCTAATTTTGCACAAATGTTGCTTGGGTAAGGACAATTCAAAATAGATAAAATTGTGGTGATCTGCCTCTTGGTTTGGTTGCCATGGAAACAGAAAGCTCCCATAGACATAATGGGAAAATGGTTAAATTGCATTTTCTCCATAACCAGTGAAATGATGTGAACCATATTTGGCAGTTATGATCATTGGATGATTGTCTACCCAGTTTTCGCTTTTTGACCAATGACCATTTTGTAAGGTTGCCATGGCAACATCAATTTTTTTTAAGAAAAAGGAATTTTTTTAATGACATCTCCAAAACCACTGAAGCAGTATGACTCTAATTTTGTTCAAATGTTGCTTGGGTTAAGGACAATTCAAAATAGCTAAAATTATAGTGATCTGCCTCTTGGTTTGGTTGCCTTCGAAAAAGAAAGCTCCCATAGACTTATTTTGGAAGAATGGTTAGATTGCATTTTCTTCATAAGTAGTGAAGTGATGTGAACCATATTTGGCAGTTATGATCATTTGATAATTGTCTACCCAATTTGTGTGTTTCATGACCAGTGGCTATTTTGTTTGGCAGCATTAAATTTAAACAAAAAGGATTTTTTTTAATGACTCCTCCTCCAAAACCACTAAAGCAGTAGGACTCTAATTTGATACAAATGTTAAATGGTAAGGGCAATTGAAAACAGTTAAAAATCTGCCAATCTGTCTCTTGGTTTGGTTACCTAAAAGTCTTCAAATCTGTCTCTTGGTTTGGTTGCCATGGCAACAGAAAACTTCCATAGACTTGTATGAGAAAATGGTTAAATTGCATTTTCTCCATAACTTTTGAAGTGATGTGAACCATATTTGGCAGTTATGATCATTGGATGACTGTCTACCCAATTTATGTGTTTTATGACCAGTGACAATTTTGTTTGGTTGCCATGGCAACATTTAATTTAAAATGAAAAAATGAATTTTTTAAATGACAGCTCCAAAACCACAATAAGCAGTGTTGCAAACTTCATTGTGAATAAAACCAAGCGATACCCCATTTTCTAATCTGTAGTGAGTTCTTTGTTTTCAAAGGCAATCTTTTTGACATTTATTATACTTCCCTGCCCCTGTGCTATTAACATGTATAAAATCATGATATTGTTAAACAACACTTCAGAAACCACTTAGCCAATTTCCACCGAATTCCACATTGATCCTACTGTTGTACTGTGATTGAGAGTTTTTTCAAATGATTACCTCAATTGACTGTCATGCCCATATATTCTTCTTAAAAACTAAGAACTGCTTAAATGATGATCCTTTCATAGTTGCAATGATAGGTTTGGAAAAATGTTGCATAACATCTGCATATCTGCAGTGGCTATGTCACTCAGATGAGTGAGCCATGGCCCGTTGGCCTCTTGTTTTAGTATACTAAATAAATTACATTTTCTGTGTGTTTCCTGATAGCTTTTCTGGGTTTGTTCATCGATTACTGGTAATTCTGCATATTTTGGGTCATGTAATTCTCTTAACATCCTGCTGAACCCGGATATACCCTGCCTTTGCAAATAGTGTAGATCCAGATCAGTTGGCTTCTGAAGAAAACTGATCTGAATCTGCACTGTTTGCTATTAAGTTTGTGAATTTGTACCAATCTGGATCAAGTAATCTGATTGGCTTAAAATTAGAAGTGGGCATGGCATCTTAATTTATTCAGCAGGACAAGGGTTAATTAGCTTGCTAGGAAAAATTCAGCAGAGAACATTTTGAAATTATTTTTCATTTTTTACACAGAAAATAGGATTTGATATTTCATGCAGATTGGCATCTCTTGAGATGACAATTTGCATGAAATGTCAAATACGATTTTCTGGGATAAATAAGAAAAAAATAGTCTGTCATCTGCTGCATTTGACCATAGGGTGGGAATGGTTAAAGTGGAATATTTTGTTTTCTTTTTCTTTTTTTTTTTTTTTTTACTTCGAAAATGCCACTCATGAGACATTTATAAAAAACGGAAACAGTTTGCAGGAAGTATCAAATCCTGTTTTCTAGGGAAAAAAAGTAAAATACCACCAATTTGTAGTCTGCTGAATTTGCCCACAGCCTGGTAAGTGTTAAACATTCAAAGATTAAACCTTAACACTTAGCATGCTATGTAAAAATTTTATCAGATGACATTTTGAAATATTTTCTCCAATGGGGACAATTTGCATGAAATGTCAAGTTCTGTTTTCTGGGAAATGTAAGAAAAATATCACCAATTTGTTTATACATGCCATTAGCTGTTGACAGAAATCTGTGAGATTTTGCAAATTTTTAGGTGAGATTTGATGAAATTCTGTGAGATTTTTATGAAAATCACTTTCAAGCTTACATAAGTAAGTTAAAAGCCATTATTTTAATGAATTAATCTTTGGATAGCCATGCTAACGTGTGATTTATTTCTACTTCTTCAAAAAAAGCTTATTAAATGGTATGAAAATTCTGTGAGATTTGAAAATCTTATGGGAAAAGGGGTCCAGAAGGGCCAAAATTCTGTGAGATTTTGTCTCACAGTTAGAGGTATGGCATGTATGTTTGTTGCCTGCTGAATTTACCCAGAGAATGGAAAAGGCTAAGTTGCAGAATTAAGTTATTAGAATAAATTCACTACTTTATATCATTTGTTCTTAACAGCTCAGAGATACACTGTGTCAAAGTTGTAGCATATCTGATTGGTGGATTGGAACCTGTCATAGTAAATGGCAGAAATCTTTGCCTGTGTGCCATCTTGCTGTTTCTTGTCTTGGACAATCAACACTTTGATGCCACCCCTCTGTACATTTCTATAGGATTGCTCAATGTCCTGATACTAAATATCCTCCGTTTCATGTTTATCGCAATGAGAAACACCGCTATGTCAGTAGTTACGGTCAGAAGATTCAAGGTAATGAAATTTAGAGGATTTGGTAAATAGGAGTATTTGATGATAATTCTGGGGGTGGTCAGGTGTGGCGAAGGTGTCATGTATCTTATGTCACCGGGCCGTCCAACTGATGTTGGCTTACAGTTGGGCAAGGCCTGCTATCCTTGTAGCAGGTAAGGGTAGAGGGAGAATGTTTTTATTTCTTCTGTTTCTTCACTTTCATTCCTGTTCCTTTGTCTTCCCTGTGTCTTTCTTTCATCACCTCTCCTGCCCAGTAAACGTGTGGTTAGGTAAACTGACCGCGCTCGACATGACCCCATTGGGTTGACTGGGCCGTAAAACCTCAACACAAACAAATTCATCACCTCTATTATCTCTTCTATCTCTTTTTGGCTCACCTCAGCCGAAGGCTCAGGATGAGCTATTGTGATCACTCGCCGTCTGTTGTCCGTCAGTCTGTCTGTCCATTCACACCTTTGAATGACTTCTCCTCTGAAACCCCTGTGCCAAATTTCTTCAAACTTTATGTGGAGCCTTTGTTAAAGGGGGATTGAAAATTTGTAAAAATGTCATGGTCCGTTAATCAAGATGGCCGCCATGCCGCGAAATAGTTCCCCTAGACTTACAATAGGAAAAACTTAATAAATCTTCTTCTCTGTAGCCATGAGGCCCATGGCTTATATCTTTTGTATGCAGCAATGCTTAGTGGTCCCCTACATAAATCCTGCCAGTCAAGCCCCTGGGGTCTAAACTGGCCACGCCCCAGGGGGTCGTGAACTCCCATAGACTTATAATGGGAAAAACTTATATATGTTTATATAGAGCTACATAGCTAAAGAACATTAAAAAATCTTCTTCTTTGAAAACATGAGGCCCAGAGCCAAGAGATTAAGTATGTAGCAATGTTTTGTGGTCTCCTACATAAATGCTGCCCACCATGCCCCTGGGGTCCAAATCGGCCATGCCCCGGGGGTAATTATCTCCCATAGACTTAAAATGGGAAAAACTTAAAAAATCTCCTTCTCTGAAGCTTTGAGGCCCACAGCTTATATATTATATTTAGTATGTAGCAATGTGTAGTGGTCCCCTACTTAAATCCTACCAATCAAGCCTCTAGGTCCAAACTGGCCACACCACAAGGGTCATATGTTTATATAGAACCGTGTAGCTAAAGAACCTTCAAAATCTTCTTCTCTGAAACCATGAGGCCCAGAGCTAACAGATTTAGTATGTAGCAATATTTGGTGGTCTTCTACATTAATTCTTCCAACCATGCCTCTTGGGTCCAAATTGGCCATTTCTCAGGGGGTCATTAGCTCCCATGTAGTGGGGAAAAAAAAAATGAAAGAATCTTTTTCTCTGAAACTATGAGGCCCACAGCTTAAATATTTCGTATGTAGCAATGTTTAGTGGTCCCCTACATAAATCCTGCCAATGAAGCCTCTGTGATCTAAATTGGCCATGCTCCGGGGGTCATTAGCTCCTGTAGACTTATAATGGGAAACCTTAAAAAAATCTTCTTCTCTGAAACCATGAGGCCCACAGCTCATATATTTAGTATGTCTCAATGTGAAGGGGTCCCCTACATAAATCCTGCCAACCATGCCCTTGGGGTCCAAACTGGCCATGCCCCAGGAGTAATTTACTCCCACAGACTTATAATGGGAAAAAACTTAAAAGCTCTTCTTCTCTGAAACCATCAGGTCCACAGCTTATGTATTTAGTATGTAGCAATGTTTAGTGGTCCCCTTACATAAATCCTGCCAATCAAGCCCCTGGGGTTTAAATGGGTTTTATTTATGGCCCTTTGAAAACTTCAGCATTTTAACCTTGTCAGCAAGATATCTCAAAAACTGTTTAAGCCATTGCCTTGAAACTTGATGGGCTAATAGGGAATGATGAGTAAATGACCTGATTAATTTACAACAATTAACTCAGGTGTGTGTTGTGGCCCATTTTAAATATTTCATATGTTTCTTGTTTCCCTTGGAGATGACATAAAATGACCAACAGGGTTGACGTGTTGTTAAACCCCAACACAATCATTTAATGATAATTATACCCCCAAAATATGAAGTATGTGGGGGTATATAGTCTTTGCTTTTCCATTCGTAGGTTTGTTTGTTCCTTCATGTGTTTAGTTTAGGTTGCTCGTAGGGTCAAAGTTTTTGTGTTAAAGTTTATAAGACCTCATATTTTGAAGACTCTTTGACAGATTTCATTCATATTTCGCCTCATGGTAGATACAGGTCTAGAGGTGCTGATAAAAACTCTAGAGTATAATCACTATTTAATTTATAAAGTTATTACCTGCCTTGACCTAACTTGGCTAAGTAGCCTAGTTAGAAAGTACATATTTAGGCAATATTTTCTCCTATAATTCTTTAAAATTGTAAAATGGTTCCCTTTGGCTTAACAAAATGGCCACCAGAGCTAAAAATAGAAAAAGGGCGC
The DNA here is from genome assembly GCA_964016985.1 of Anodontia alba. Classification (NCBI taxonomy): domain Eukaryota; kingdom Metazoa; phylum Mollusca; class Bivalvia; order Lucinida; family Lucinidae; genus Anodontia; species Anodontia alba. The sequence goes on from OZ024832.1 coordinate 11,169,830, forward strand.
AGACTGTCATGCATCTGACAACAATTCACTTAAAAGACATCTCCTAAACCAGTTAATGGATTTTGAAATAATTTTAGAGGAATGTTTCTTGAGTGACCCTCTACCAAAATGCTAAAATGGTGCCATTCCGCTAAACAAAATGGCATCCAGAGCAAAAAAAAAAAAAAGAGCATCTTTAAACAACATCTCTTCCTAGACCAAGGGTCCGATTGCAAAATAATTTCACAGAAATGTTCCTCTAATACCCTTTACCAAAATTGCTAAAATGGTTCTGCTCTGTTGAACAAAATGGCCACCAGAGCTAAAAATAGAAAAACTTTTAAACAACATCTCCTAGGCCTATGGCCTGATTTCAAAATAATTTGGCAGAAATGTTCCTCTTATTAAGTCATATTCTCCTTGAGTGCTATGATACTCAGATGATCGATATAGGGCCATCATGGCCCTCTTGTATTTTTTTAAGGTTTAGGGTAGAAGCATTATCTAAATAAAAAACAATAAGTAAATAACAGTGGCCTTGTAGTTTTTTGAGTTTCATTCTGAAATGCTTTGTTTTTGTTGGGTGTTTGATGTTTGTTTTGCATCACTTGTTTTTTTGTTTTATTTTTTTTGTTTTTTTGTTGTTGTTGTTCTGTGTGTTCTCTAATAGCTTTTTGGAATTGAGTAACTTTTAGTATATTTAGTATACTTATTTTAGTATACTAAAATGTCACATTTTCTGAGTGTTTCCTGATAGCTTTTCAGAACTTTTAGTTTATTGTTTGTATACTAAATAAAGCACTTTTTCTGAGTGTTTCCTGATAGCTTTTCTGAACTTTTAGTATATTTTTAGTATACTGTATAAGTCCTATTTTCTAGGTGTTTCCTGATAGCTTTTCTGAACTTTAAGTGTATTTTTAGTATATACTGAATAAATCCTATTTTCTGTATGTTTCCTGATAGCTTTTCTGAACTTTTAATATATTTTTAGTATAATAAATAAATCACACTTTCTAGGTGTTTCCTGATAGCTTTTCTGAAGTTTTAGTATATTTTTAGTATATACTGAATAAATCCTATTTTCTATATGTTTCCTGATAGCTTTTCTGAACTTTTAGTATATACTGAATAAATCCTATTTTCTGTGTTTTTATACGCCTGTTTGAAAAACGGGACGTATTATGTTACGGGGTATGGCGTCCGTCTGTCCGTAAACTTTTTCCTTTCCGGCTAACTCCTCCTACAGTTTACATCTGATCAAGCTGAAACTTGGTATATAGTTAGACCATGATGTGATGCGGAGCATATTGTTTCGAGGTTACAGTCCACCAAATGTTTTCAGAGTTATGCCCCTTTGAAAATTTCTTTAAACTTTTCATTTCCGGTTAACTCCTCCTACATTTTACATCCGATCATGCTGAAACTTCATATATAGTTAGACCATGATGTGTTGCAGCGCATATTGTTTCGAGGTTACAGTCCACCAAATATAAGCAGAGTTACGCTCCTTTGAAAATTTCAGTAGACTTCTTGTTTCCGGCTAACTCCTCCTACAGTTTACATCCGATCAAGCTGAAACTTAGTATATAGTTAGACCATGATGTGGCACAGCGCATATTGTTTTGAGGTTACAGTCCACCAAATGTTTGCAGAGTTATGCCCCTTAGAAAATTTCTGTAAACTTTTCATTTCCGGTTAACTCCTTCTACATTTTACATCCGATCAAGCTTAACTTCATATATAGTTAGACCATGATGTGGAGCAGCGCATATTATTTTGAGGTTACAGTCCACCAAATATTAGCAGAGTTATGCCCCTTTGAAAATTTCAGTAGACTTTTCATTTCCGGCTAACTCTTCCTACAGTTTACATCCGATGAAGCTGAAACTTGATTTGTAGTTAGACCATGATGTGGAGCAGCGCATATTGTTTCAAGGTTACAGTCCACCAAATATTAGCAGAGTTATACCCCTTTGAAAATTTCTATTAGTTTTTCGTTTCTGGCCAAATCCTACAGCTTACATCCAATCAAGCTGAAACTTCAAATGCTGTTAGACCATGATGTGGAGCAACGCATATTGTTTCAAGGTTACAGTTCACCAAATATTAGCAGAGTTACGCCCCTTTGAAAATTTCAGGCAACTTTTCGTTTCTGGCTAACTCCTCCTACAGTTTTCATCCTATCAAGCTGAAACTTGATTTGTAGTTAGACCATGATCTGGAGCAGCGCATATTGTTTCAAGGTTACAGTCCACCAAATATTAGCAGAATTAAACTCCTTTGAAAATTTCTATTAATTTTTTTGTTTTCGGCTAAATCCTCCTACAGTTTACATCCGATCAAGCTGAAACTTCATAAATAGTTACACGATGATGTGGAGCAGCACATATTATTTTGAGGTTACAGTGCACCAAATATTTGCAGATTTATGCCCCTTTGAAAGTTTTTGTAAACTTTTTGCAGCATGTTGTTTAGAGGTAATAGTGTGCAAATTTTATTATATAATCAGTATATTTTTTGCAAATAACTAAAGTTTTGGTCATATGGGCAAGATATTGATTTTTTTTTTTTTTTTTTTTTTAAATCTTCTTTTATTAGACTTGCAAGGAAAGGTTGTCATTATTAAATCTTCATAAATACATAATTCTTTTTTATTTTTATTTTTTTTTCTTTAATACTCTTCTGATTTGGCTCCCTTGAAGAAACAAGATAAAGGTTTGCAAAAAATTTCTTGCAGCATTTTTTTTTTGGTTGTTTATTTTTGTTTTGTTATTGTTTGGTCCGATATTGAAGTATAGGAAAAACAAATCAGCTCATATGAGCTTATAATATAGCCATGCTTCTGTGGTGTGTCCTCCGTCAGAAAGCACTTTTCTCTAGAAGCAGCAAACTTTCCCTATTTTCTCAGGAAGGAGAAGTCACTTCTCCCTTAATTTCTGGGTCAGCTTGGACCCTTAGGTTACAGTTCACTAAATATCAGCAGAGATATGCCCCAATGAAATTTTTTTAATTTTTTTTTTTTTTTTTTTTTTTTTTGTAATTCCACTTACAGTTTATATCCGGAGCATTGAATTATGCAGGAGCCAGTTTATGTGCTACATCTTATTACTTGCCACGGGCGTATAATGCCCCGCTTGGCGGAGCTCTTGTTCCTGATAGCTTTTCTGAACTTATAGTATATTTTAGTATGCTGAATAAATCACATTTATTTTTTGTGTTTCCTGGTAACTATTCTGAACCATTTCGTATATTTTTAATATACTAAATAAATCACTTTTTTTGTGTGTGTTTCCTGGTAACTATTCTGAACATTTAGTATATTTTTAATATACTAAATAAATTACATTTTCTGTGTTTCCTGATAGCTATTCTGGGTTTGTTCTTTGGTTACTGGTAATTCTGCATATTTTGGGTTATGTAATTCTCTTAATTAGCAAGCTAGAAAAAAAATCAGCAGACAACATTTTGAAATTATTTTTCATTTTTTACAAGAAAATAGGATTTGATATTTCATGCAAATTGTCATCTCCTGAGATGACAATTTGCATGAAATGTCAAATCCTATTTTCTGTGAGGAGATGACAATTTGCATGAAATGTCAAATCCTATTTTCTGGGATAAATAAGAAAAAATGTCAGTTTGTCATCTGCTGCATTTGACCATAGAGTGGTAATGGTAAAAGTGGAATTTTTTTTTATTTTTTTTTTTACTTAGAAAATGCCACGCATGAGACTTTTATAATGGAGACAGTTTGCATGAAGTATCAAATCTTGTTTTCTAGGAAAAAAAAAGTAAAATATCACCAGTTTGTAGTCTGCTGAATTTGCCCACAGCATGGTAAGTGTTCAATATTCATAGATTAAATCTTAACACCTAGCATGCTGGGTAAAAATTTTATCAGATGACATTTTGAAATATTTTCTCCCAATGGAGACAATCTGATGAAATGTCAAGTTCTGTTTCCTGGGAAATTTAAGAAAAATATCACCAATTTGTTTATACATGCCATTAGCTGTTGACAGCAATCTGTGATATTTTGCAATTTTTTAGGTGATATTTGATGAAATTCTGTGAGATTTTTATGAAAATCACTTTTAAGCTTACATAAGTAAGTTAAAAGCCATTATTTTAATGAATTAATCTTTGGATAGCCATGCTAACGTGTGATTTATTTCTACTTCTTCAAAAAAAGCTTATTAAATGGTATGAAAATTCTGTGAGATTTGAAAATCTTATGGGAAATGGGGTCCAGAAGGGACAAAATTCTGAGATTTTGTCTCACAGTATGAGGTATGCCATGTATGTTTGTTGCCTGTTGAATTAACCCAGAGAGTGGAAAAGGTTAAGTTGCAGTATTAAGTTATTAGAATAAATTCACTACTTTATATCATTTGTTCTTAACAGCTCAGAGATACACTGTGTCAAAGTTGTAACATATCTGATTGGTGGATTGGAACCTGTCATAGTAAATGGCAGAAATCTTTGCCTGTGTGCCATTTTGCTGTTTCTCGTCTTGGACAATCAACACTTTGATGCCACCTCTCTGTACATTTCTATAGGATTGCTCAATGCCCTGAGACTAAATGTCTTCCGTTTCATGTTTATCGCAGTGAGAAACACCACTATGACAGTAGTTACTGTCAGAAGATTGAAGGTAATAAAATTTAGAGGATTTGTTTAATAGGACTATTTGATGATGATTCGGGGGTGGTCGGGTGTAGCAAAGGTGTCGTGTATCTTACGTCACCTAGGCGTCCAACTGATATATTGGCTTACAGTTGGGCATGACCTGCTATCCTTGTAGCAGGTGAGGTTAGAGGGGAAATGTTTTTCTTTCTTCTGTTTCTTCACTTTCATTCCTATTCCTCTTTCTTTCCTGTCCCTCTCTTTCATCTCCTCTATCTCTATATCTTTTCTCCCTTTCTCTGGGAGATGACACAAAATGACCTACAAGGTTTGATGTGTTGTTAAACCCCAATCAGTTGATGATATTCTGAGATAAATTTTCTTATATCTCCATAAAAACATATGTTTTGGGTATCCATTAGAAGCAGCTTACTAATCAGTACCCACAACATATGTTCTTATGAAAAACATGGAGGCACTTCTAATGAGTACCCACAACATAAGTTTTTATGGAGAACTGAAGAAAATTATCCTAGAATTACCATCAAATGGTCACCCTCAAAAAGTCCCCTGAAATTGTAAACAGACTTACATTTGTGTCATTATTATGCCTTCAACCTAAAAAAAATGTTTGGGGAGGCATATTTAGGGGATAACTGCTTTCAAATTTGGCATTTGGGGAGGTAAATCGGCGGTTTTACGGTCGGAAATTTCGTTTTACGGCGACGCGTCAGCGGAGCCGTAAAACGTAATTTGCGACCGTAAAACCGCCGATTTACCTCCCCAAATGACAAATTTGATGCAGTTATCCCCATTCTAATGCATTTATTCATTTTTTTCTATTGAAAAAATGTACTATTTGCACAAAGTGACATGTGCTGTGAGCTGCATAAAACCAAATGTCAGCCAATGAAAAGCGACGTTACGTGATGACGTCGGATTTCCGACAGTATATCGCAGAATATACCGTCGCAAATTTTTGACGTTATCCAATCAGACGTCGCGTTACATGCGCAAGTGCATTAGAATGTTATTTCTTTTGTTCATTCATCCACTGATCCATTTTCCCATTCGCTTGTCACCCTTTTGGTAAGTCTCATAACTGATGCAGGGTGACTATGCTATGGTCTTGAAATGTCATATGTGTGTTCCTCATGAAAAATTAGCTGGCCTGTATTCTTTTTTCTTTTCTAGCCAGCCAATATTATGCCCCTTTTAATCAAAACACCAAAGGCACTGAAATGACCGTTGCAGAAGCTAACCCTGACGAGAGGTACTCCTTCATTTGCTGAAATTTCTCAAGTAGCAACAATAATGGCCTTTAGATATATCATATGTTAATTAGTTCCTCCATTTTCCTCATGTACATGCTTTTGTCACTTAAACTAGGATTTTTCATTTCTTTTTTTTTTTTTCTCCCAACACTGTAATCAAAATTTGAGAGATAATGGCCTTAAGCATCATATACGAGGGTGAGTCAATAAGTAACCAGCCTAACTTATTTCCGGTTGAAATCCACCTCTTCTTTTTCGATGTAATTGCCCTCTAGTGTGATGCACTTAAACCAACGGTGTTCAAGTGCCATCAGCCCAAAACTGAAAAAGTCAGGTTCCTTTCCATTGACCCACTCCTCAACTGCCGTCACGACTTCTTCATCAGACCGGAAATGAAGTCCACGGATATCCTTTTTCAAGTTTGGGAATAGGAAGAAGTTGCTAGGAGCTAGGTCAGGCGAATAGGCAGGATGTGGTATTCATTTATACCCGTTTCGCTCTACAGCATCCATTGCAATTTTTTTAAGATGGGACTCTCGCGTTGTCCTGTTGCAGCAAAACACCTTTAGAGAGTTTACCTCGGCGTTTTTCACGGATGGCGGTTCTCAGCTGGTCTAACAAGTTTGCATAGTACACTCCAGTTATTGTACTTCTCTTGGGTAAAAAGTCCAACATAATAACGCCTTTTGCTCCCCAAAATACTGCGGCCATCACCTTGCCAGCAGATGGTTACGTCTTGAACTTCTTTGGCCTCAGGGACCCAGGTCCTAACCACTGACGACTGAGCTTTATTCTCTGGCTCATAATAATGAACCCAAGTCTCTTCTACAGTCACCAGATGCAAAAGAAAATCATCTTTTGACCTAAAACGCTTCAACAAGGCTCTGCATACTGATGCTCTGGTTGCCATTTGCTCATTGCTAACGGATTTGGGGACCCAAGGAGCTGTTAGCTTGCGCATACCTAAACGATCATGTACGATTGTTGAAACGCTTGCATGTGAAATGCCTAATGCCTGCGCTATTTCTTCCACCTGAATTCGCCTCAGAGTATACCAGATCCCAAACTTCCTTACACATTTCTTCGTCGGTGGCATCCAGTGGGCTTCCAGACCTGGCTTCATCTTCAAAAGACGTTCTGCCGCATTTGAATTCGCCTACCCAGAATTTAACCAGAGCATAAGATGGTGCAGAAAACCCATAAACATCGGTTAGCTCACAGCGTATTTCCTTGCCTGTTTTACTTTTTAAATACAAGTACTGAATTACAGCACGCTACTCAACTTTAGATGAAAAGCATGCCTTTGCATCACTAGCCATGTTTGACATTCAATATCTTATTAAAGAATGACTCGATATGTGTGCAATTTTGTACCCATGTATAAAACATATATTGAAACAAAGCATGAAAATCGTGACCGTCTCGGTCTATCGAAAATGGGATAGGCTGGTTACTTATTGACTCACCCTCGTAAATATGATTTTGACTGACTAAATCCATTTGTAAATGCACAAAACTTGACCATTATGAAAACAAGCCTATTCAAATATATAGAAAATTTTATCTCCAAAAACTGGAAATTTTCAGATAAAAAACTCGGATATTTTTCATATTTCTGCACATAACATAGATTGTGGATACTAGTTAGAACTGCCTTCGTGAGGCGGTTCTAACGAGTACCCACAATCTATGTTTTGAGCAGAAATAAGAAAAATAATGTGTACCCCTGTAAACCCCAGTTTTACTATATAAAAGTGGGGTTTAAGGGGGTCAAAATTATATAGGTATGTTTTCGTGATGTTTAGATTGCACTACTTTTTGCGCAGAAGCATGTTCATGGGGTAGTGAAAGCTACTGACACTGGAAAAAGTGATGGGAATGAAAAATGACAAATGAAATCTGTCATTAAAAAAATGAAATGTGTACAAGATAGAGAGATATTTGGCAAATTTATAAGGGCTGAAGTAGATCACTTGATCAACTTTTGAAAACATTTAGATCAATTTTGTGAGAGTTATACTGCTTTTCCTTGTAAGGTTGTTATTAGGTTGGTAGTAACAGGGAAATGGATTGTCAAAATGTGGTATGTTGAATCTGGTGGCCCCTAAAATAGATTACTGTATTATGACCTGAAAAATTGTATTACATGTATATGCAGCAAATGATCTGATTTTGTAATGACCTTATATGCCTTTATAAGTACACATCATTTGAATTGCCTGAACAAGTTGAAGCAATTCAAAGGAGTGTCAGTAACATATGTGTTATAAAAAAATATCAGAAAAAAAAACATGCATACGGTAAGCACTATTAAATTAATTGGTAAATTTGAATAACCTAAGCGCACTGTGCAGTAATAAGGTCAAATATGGTATTTAATCCATTCATATGTTACCTTACTGAGCATACTGAGAACTTTGGTGTGAAGTGAGAATTTCTTATTAGCTCACCTGGAGCTTTGCTATGGCCTGTTGTCCATCATCCATCGTTAGCTTTTCACATTTTTTAGATCTCCTCCAGAACCATATGTTGGATTGTGCTGAAACTTTGTGGGAGGCATTGTGGCAACATGGAGATTCAGAATTCCTAAAATCGTTTGTTCAGATATCCAAGATGGCCGGTGGCCATCTTGAAAGATGGCCGGTGGCCATCTTGAAATTCTTCAAATAACATCTCCTCCCAAACCATGTCAGATTGAGCCAAAACTTGATGGGAGGCATCTGAGTGACACAGAGATTCAGAATTGCTAAACTCATTCCATTCCGATATCCAAGATGGCCGCCAAGCCAAGGCGGCCATCTTCAAATTCTTCAAACAACATCTCCTCCCAAACCATAAGTTGGATTGAGCCGAAACTTGATGGAAAGCATCGGAGGGACATAAGAGTTTCAGAATTGATAAAATCATTGCATTCGGCTATCCAAGGTGGCCGCCATGGCGGCCATCTTGAAATTCTTTAAACGATATTTCATCCCAAACTGTGAGCCAAAAAGTGGTGAGAAGCATTGGAGTGACATAGAGATTCAGAATTGCTAAAATTGTTCCATTCGCCTATCCAAGATGTCCGCCTAGGCAGCCATCTTGAAAATCTTTAAACCACATCTGCTCCCACATCCTAAGTCAGATTGAGCCCAAACTTGGTGGGAGGCATTGGTGCCACATGGGGATTTAGACCTGCTAAAATCATTCTGTTCCAATATTTAAGATGGCAGCCATGTTTGTCATCTTGAAAATCTTCAAACAACATCTCCCCACAAACCATAAGTCAGATAGAGCTGAAACTTGATGGGAGGCATCGGAGCAACATAGAGATTCAGAATTGCTAAAATTGTTCTGTTCCGATATCCAAGATGGCTACCACGGTGGCCATCTTGAAAATCTTCAAACTCCATCTGATCCCAAATGGTAAGTAAGATTGAGCCAAAATTTGGTGGGAGGAATTGGGACAACATGGAGATTCAGAATTGCCAAAACCATTTTGTTACGATATCCATGATGGCTGCCACACCAGCTGTCTTGATGATCTTCAATTGTTAGCTCACCTGGAGCTTTGCTATCATGACATAAATGGATCGCGATATAAGTCAAGATATGTACCATGTTTAACGGCAAGTAAACACTCACTTGTTTTGTCGCTGTGGTAGTTTGCTGAGACATAGCTAATAAATGGCATTCAGTCGAGCTATCAGCTGGATTTCCCAATTAAAATAGGATTAGAATTGCTCAATTTGCTCAATGGCATTATCTATATTGGTGCGCTAAGTCTAAGAAGAAATTTTAATCAAGACCAGCTGACAAATTACGTTTGAAAACAACAAATTGCCGGGTTGACAATTTAGGATGCCATTTTGGATGCTCTGGTTCTCTGAACAGCGAATGGAAGCAACTCAAATTGTCTAAGTTGTGCTTAGAGCATTGAGTAGATCTATGCATTGACTGATTGAGCATTGAGTAGATCTATGTACTCAATAATGACACTGATTATGACAATAAAGGTGATCATAATTTATTGTTTGCCAGTTATAATCAACGCATGTGCTGACTGATCACGCTAAGTGGATTGTTTGTGATAATACCTGATGCAGCTTGATGGGGTTTGATAAAACTTGCACCAAAATGTTCAGTTTGTAAATATCTTGAACATTATACATACTTTATATTTTGTGAGTGTTTCCCTTTAAGTTAGGATCAAAAAATAGCATTGGGGACTCAAGGTCTACCAAGTTTGTTAAAATGATGAGACTAGGATGACCTTTGACCTTTTTATGGTATGGTCAAATTTGTGTCTCAGTTGCTGTGGCAATACTTGAAGAATGTTGCATGACATTTGCAAATATGCAATAGCTGTTTTTATCAGGTGACGAATTGTGGCCCATGGGCCTCTTCTTCATAATTACCTCAGAAGCCAGGTGGCTGAGTGGTTAGTTCTCCCAACTTCGGATCAATGGTTCGAATTCCACTGGAGGCGGAATTCAGCTCATGACTGTATGGTGCTTCATTGCACAGAGCCTTTCATTATCACCCTTCTATCATCTCGATATGACTTCAGTAATGTTAACAGGGATGTAAAACACCGAATCATCATCATCAGCATCATCATCATCGTCAGACAACATATTTAGCATTTACCACTTCACTGCACAGAACCTTTCATCATCACCCTCAATCATGGAGATATGACTGACATACTGTTGAAAGATATGTAAAAATACTGCTGAAAATTTTCTCAACTTCAGAAGGATTCAAACATATGACCTTGGCTTGCAAGTTGAGAGCATTAACCACTAGGCCACCTAGCCCACTTTCTCATAAAAAAGCCTGCCTCAGTGGCTTAGTTGGATGCACGTCCAACTGGTGGTCAGGTAGTGGCCGGTTTGATCCCGGTTGGGTCTGGCAACATTCTTTCGTAGAGATTGATCATGAAATATTTTCAACAGTCATTTTTAGCTCGCCGGGACTATGCCCTGGAGAGCTTATGTTGTCACCCAGTCATTGGTGTCAGCGTCGGCGTCCCTGTCCGTGTTACCACAATATTTAAGTTTTCAAAAGTGTGCATAGTTTTTTAATCGTTTAAGGTACTGCTTTCATATCTGGCCTACACCTACTTTAGGGTAAGACCTTTCAATAGCATACACCCCCATCCCCAAGTTAGTCCCTTTACGTAGGTCAAGGTCAGTTCTTACTTTGTCATTTACTCTATTGTTTAATTTTTGCGTTAAGTTTTGAAAAGTGTACATAACTATTGAAGTATTCAAGCTAGAGCTTTAATATTTGGTCCACACCAGCCTTAAGGTTAGACCTTTCAATAGCACACACCCTTTCCTCAGTTTGACCTTCTGCCTATGTCAAGGTCAGGTCATAGTTTGTCATTTAAACCCATGTTTGAATTCTGCATTTAAGTTTTGAAAAGTGTTTGGAACTGCTGAAGTATTCAAGGTACCGCTTTAATATTTGGCCCACACCAAAGTTAGGCTAAGACCTTTCAATAGCATGCACCCCTTCCTCAGTTTGACCTTCTGCCTAGGTCAAGGTCAGGTCATACTTTGTCATTTAAACCCATGTTCGAGTTCTGTGTTTAAGTTTTGAAAAGTGTTCAGTATTCAAGTGAAGTATTCAAGATACCGCTTTAATATTTGGCCCACACCTACCTTAGGGTAAGACCTTTCAATAGTACACACTCCTTCCTTAGTTTGACCTTCTGCCTAGGTCAAGGTCAGGTCATACTTTGTCATTTACAGCTGTGTTTAAGTTTTGAAAAATGTACATGACTGCTGAAGTATGTAAGATATAGCTTTCATATTTCGTCCACACCAATCTAAGGGATTCAGCTTGTAAGATACAGCTTTCAGATTTTGTCTACACCAATGTAAGGGAAGACGTTTCATTGGCAAATACCCCATCCCTCAGTTTGACATTCTTCCAACATCAAAGTCAGGTCATATTCTGTCATTTACAGCTATGTTTAAGTTCTGCATTTAATCTTTAATATTTAAAGATCGTTTTCTTATCCGATTAGCCCTTTCCGGCGAGCTGCGTTGTCTTCTGACAACTCTTGTCTCCCATCCACTGATTCAAGAAAGGCAGTTGTCAGGTTTTTGCAAATGAATGTGCAGAAATACTGGTTTAAAGCTAAGAGGACTAAGCCTTCCCAGGAAAAGTCTGGTTAGGGAAACTGGCCGACTAGGCATGACTCTAATGGGTTGACTGGGCCATAATACCTCATTCAGTCTATCTCATAAAAAGACAATACACCACAACCTCTTTATTACACTATTGTTGGAGTCCATACCATAAACCTTGTTAGTTAAACAACCCTGTTATATCCAAACAAAAATGTATAGATAGTAATCTATACATTTTTGGGATCCATCTTTGAACTGTGTTATATCCAAAATCGTGTTATAACGTACCGTGTTTAATATAAAGAGGTTGTAGTGTACATGGTTTTTATAGTTGAGTCTGCCTAAAATTAATTTATCACCAGCTGCTTCTATGCTTGTAGACAACCATAGCGTCTTGTCTATGCCATGGACGGAGACAATTGTTCAGTTTGCTATTGCTCCTGAAGCATTTTATGAAAGGTCTTGGATTGGCTTCCCAGTAAGCATTCTACATAAATCTATAGCGGGCCGTTATCGGCCCATCAGGGTAGCTGATGAGCCGATAACGGCCTGCTATAGATTTATGTAGAATGCTAGCAGGGCTGGTTCTATTTTCCATGGTCTGCTCAACATTATTGCCACCATGTATTAGCTTTCACAAGAAGCTTGGTCTAAAATTAGCATGGACCAAGCTTTTTGTGAAAAGTAATACTTATGTTTGTAAAAGTGACATTAGTGACAAACAATACAGTCAGCAACTTTAACCATACACTGTAATGTGTAAGTGAACTACTACTTACCAGCTGCAGTCAAGCAAATCATATAGAGAGCCGCTAATGAAAGGTTGGCATGATGGGAGTTTTATGGTACATTTTATCTATTCATTAAGAAAACATGCCTATTCAAATATAATGAAAATTTTACGACCAAAAAAATGAAAGTTTTTAGATAAAAAATTCTGATTTCTTTCATATTCCTGCTCAAAACATAGATTGTGAGTACTCATTAGAACCCTCTTGACGAGGCAGTTCTAATGAGTACTCACAAGCTGTGTTTTGAGCAGAAATAAGAAAAATAATGCATACCTCTGTAAAACCCAGTTTTACTGTATAAAAGTGGGGTTTAAGGGGGTCAAAATTATAAAGGCATGTTTCTGTGATGTCTTTTGTTTCTGTATTGAGATAAGAAGTAGATGTGGGGATTAAAAAAAAAAAAGAAAAAGCAAAGAAAAATTAAGTTGATCAAATATTTAAAGCATTGTTTTGATCTAATGCTAATTTTAATAGACAGACAATAAAATAAATATAAAATTCTTAATGCATTTTGTTTTTTGGAGGACACAAAATGACAGCATGGGCTCAGTTATGAAACTAGTGGACAAAACAATAGAACTCTGATCATCATAGTCATGTGTAAGCCTCATTAATGCTTGGCATGCTGGATAAAATTTTCAGCAGACGACATAACAAAATTTTTTTTTTTTTATTTTTCCCAGAAAACAGGTTTTAGCATTTCAGGCAGATTGTCTCCAATGGAGACAATTTGCATGATATGTCAAATCTTGTTTTCTGGGAAAAAAAAGAAAAATAATATTGTCAATTTGTCGGCTGCTGGGAGCAAAAGCCTTTCCTTTTAGAGTAGAAGGCAAAAACAATTTTGATTGTAGCCTCCATTGAAAGTGTTATCGTTTCTCCTTAACCCTTAAAGCGCCAAGCAAAATTTGTAGCAGACGACATTCAAATTTTTTTTTTATTTTTCAGAGAAAACAAGTCTTGACATTTCATGTGAATCAGACAATTCACATGAAATGTCAAGACTTGTTTTTTCTGAAAAAAAAAAAAAAAAAATGAATAAAAAATTGTTGTCTGCTGCATTTGTGACTGGCGCTTTAAGGGTTAATGGTCAGTGACTAATAATTCTAAGTGGAGACCTCACGTCTAGGCCAGACAAAATAAAAAATTAGATTCTCAGACACTTCTATGAAAAACAACAACAAAATAAAATAAATAAATGAGGGATTCAGATTTTTGCTAGGCGGCATATGCAGCTTCGCAAACTACATTGTTGTATATTATTGCATAAAAAGCAGTGCGGCACGTTATTAACAGCCGTGCATTAACCTACGAAAAGCCGTGTATTAACAAGGCAGTTCACGCGCTGTTAATGCATGGCTACGCAACTTTCAATATGTCTATACCGGGGCCACAGAATTGCTGCCGTTACGAGGTGTGTACTTCCTGGCCCTAGAACGAGCATAGTCCGTGGAAATTGCGTTCGCGAGACATCGGTGAAAAGGCCAGACAAAATAGTGCAGGAAATAACGCTAAATGTAGCAAATGTTATCAGCTTTTATGCAATAATAGCAATCGAACATGGTTTTTCAATGCATTAACATTCGCCAGGTCCCTAGGGAGGTGTTGAAAACCGCGGCCTCCGGTCTTGGTTTTCAACACCTCCCTCGGGACCTGGCATGAAAAACCATGTTTGATCCCTATATAAAGAGGTAATAAAATCGAGTCTCAGATTTTTGTTCTTTTATGTTTTCTTTGTTTCCAAAGGCAAGCTTTTAGAGTTTATTTTGATGTTTTTTTTTTGTTTTTTTTTGTTTTTTTTTTTTTTGTTTTTTTTTTATTTCCTCCAAAACATAACAAATGAGGCATTTTGACTTCTTTGAAGAACACAGAATGCCTGCTTTATACAGGAATTCTTTTGAAAATTATGGCTCTTGAAGAAGTCTAGACCAATACCAGGGCCAAACTGTACTCAAAATCAACAAATCAAGCAAGATTGAATTTTCCAGCCCTCAACACTAATTAATTCTGAGTTACTAAATGCTTGTAAATCAGCTCCAAAACATCATCAAATCAATAACAAGCATTCAGGTGATTTTCAGGCACATTGTTGCATACAATTTGTGGAACAAAAATTTGACCGAACTGGGTTTTTTTTACAGGTGTAGGTTTTTTTTTTGTTTGTTTTTTTTTTGACAAATGAAAACTGTTGACACAGCATCTTCGGAGAAAGATGCAGTGGTCCTTGAGAATCTAATTACTGTTTTATTGGCCTTAGATTGTCTATAAATGTTTGGGGTATGCGGAACAAAACTTTTAGCTGTTTCAAAAATGTATTTTAGGTTCAGATAGAAAAGTTGGATTATTTTAGCTCTAGATATGACAATCAAGTAGTATTGACTGATCTTCCTACACAAAAAACACATTGTGGAGATACTCATAAAAATTATGTTAATCTTTAATACACCAAGCAAAGCTGTAGCAGGCAACATTCTATTTTTTTTTTATTTTTCAGAGAAAATAAGTCGACATTTCATGTGAATCATCTGATTCATATGAAAAGTCAAGCCTTATTTTCTCAAAAAAAGAGAATACCAAAATATCATCTGCTGCAGTTGTAATTAATGTGCATTAAGGGTTAACAAACAATTCTGAGTCATCATGTTGGGTAAAACTCACAATCCCATTCCATCCTTAACCCTTGCCGTGCTGAACCCATATATACCCTGCCTTTGCAAACAGTGTAGATCCAGATCAGTTGGCTTCTGATCTGGATCTACACTGTTTGCCATTTAATAAATGAATTTATATCAACAGTCTGGATCAAGGAATTTGATTGGCCGAAAATTAGAAGTGGGGCATCTTAAGTTATTCAGCATGGCAAGGGTAAACAAACAATTCTGAGTCATCATGTTGGGTAAAACACACAACCCTATTCCATCCCAAAAATCCTGTAAATAGTTGGTCAAAACATAACGATACTATTCAACCTAAAATCTGTACAGAATTTGAGAATGGCTCAAAAATGAAATGATTTTTTTAATCATATCTCTGATTGGCAATATTAATTCAGATGTACGATAAAAAATCTTTTTATTTCAAGAGTGAGAGACTAACTGAAATTTTACAGGCTGTCAGGTGCCACATTTTATGATTGTATTAATACCATATATCAATTTACATTGTATTAAACCTTTCTTGGATAATAAAATGTCTATTTTTGAGGAATATGGAGCCTTTAATGGTACCTCCATTACAAAATTAAAATAGTGCATAACTAGGCTTTATGTACACGGGAATAAAATGGCATCATTATATTTTGGCTTTACTGTTTACACAGTCTATTCTTTTTGACGAGAATGGAATTCCTCAATGATTAACCCATTGTATACTGAATAGACTTTCCCACACTATATATTGGAAGAGTCTAATTTCAATTTTAGGTACATTTGGCTATGAGATTTACATATTCCTAGAGAAAAATGGCTAAACTATTTGCAAACAGTGGAGACTCTGATCAGATGCCTCATTCTGCGGCGTCTGGTCTGGGTCTGCACTGTTTGTCAACTACCCTTTTACGGGTCTCCCGACTACAATGGGTTCATGAGCACTAATATATTTTTATGGAAAAATAGGAAAATATTTCTTTTTTTTTTTTTATTTCTCCACAAAAAAAAAAAAAAAATAATAAAAATAAAAATATTTATCATAGTTACTTGTTACCCTTCTTATCTTTCTAGAGTCAATGTTTTGTTTGTTTGATTTGTTTTTTAACAGCCAAGAAATAGATTTCATTGGGCGCACTGCCTATCTGTCAAGCGTCATAGTGATGATCATGTTTTTTGGACGGCATATTATCTTCTTTGGCATACTGCTCAGCTTCGTCTTTGACAACCGGAGATTGAGAGCAGCTCCTCTGTACATCACCTTGGCTTCGTTGAATAACATGAGGAAAAACACACTCAGTCACATGTCAAATGCAGTTAGAAGCACGATGCAGCTGTCAGTCAGTATAAGAAGATCAGAGGTATGCTAGCTTGGACAGAGCTGTGTGTTTCAGAGTTGTTTAGGAGGTGTATCTGTTGATACTTCTGGGATTTTTTTTCTTATATCTCTATAAAAACATATGTTTGGAATACTCATTAGAAGTGCCTTGCCAACACGCTTCTAATGAGTACCCATAACATGTTCTTTTTTTGAGAATTCGAGAAAATTATTTCAGAATAATTGTCGAATACTCATCCATAACAGTTCCGCTGGTATTTGTTTTAGTAGCTGGGAGTGGGGAATGACCGAGTCTTGGTACATTAGCAGACACAGTGACCTCATGGATTGTTTATGTTTTAACCTTCACCACTCTCTCAAATTTCAGCAAATGACCTTTTGAAATATTGTTTTATATTTTTCTCAGAAAATAGGCTTTGACATTAAATTTTCATGAGAATATTCAAATTGTATAAAATAGCAGTGGCAGTGTGTGGCGTCTGCTTATTTGTCCCAGTACTAGAGTTATTGCCGTAAATATTAAATGGACAAGTAGTGCATTTGTAGTTTTACCTGTTAACTTATCATATTTACAAGGGTCCTGCAAAAAGCTTCGTTACTGGGTTCGGATTACTTCAGAGCTACGTTTTATTAAACATATTTTTATTACAAACCTTCAAAGTATTCCCCCGTTACTGAAACACATTTTCGTAACCTATTTACCCAGTCCCAAAAAGCAGATAAATAGTCTTCTTTTGGTATCTGTTGGAGACACTGATAAATAGCGCTGCCAAGAGAACTTCTAGACGTATAATTATTTCCAAAAGGCATTTTCTTAAGCCTTGGAAAAAAAAAAAAAAAAGTTACAGGGACGCATGTCAGGTGAATAAGGTGGATGGTTAAAAACTTTCATCTTTTCAGAAGCCAGAAAAGACTTAACAGCCTCACACTTATGAGAGGAGGCGTTGTCATCTAAAAGGTGGTCTCCTGACCATCCTTTGCTTAGTCCATGTTCCATTGTAACAAGTAAATTGGTCAGTGTATATTATGACTGCATCTATTTAGGGGATAACTGCATTCAAATTTGGCATTTGGGGAGGTAAATCGGCGGTTTTACGGTCGGAAATTTCGTTTTACGGCGACGCGTCAGCGGAGCCGTAAAACGTAATTTGCGACCGTAAAACCGCGATTTACCTCCCCAAATGACAAATTTGATGCAGTTATCCCCATTCTAATGCATTTATTCATTTTTTTCTATTGAAAAAATGTACTATTTGCACAAAACGACAAGTGCTGTGAACTGCGTAAAACCAAATGCCAGCCAATGAGAAACGACGTTACGTGATGACGTCGGATTTGCGACAGTATATCGCAGAATATACCGTCGCAAATTTTTGACGTTATCCAATCAGACGTCGCGTTACATACGCGAGTGCATTAGAATTCAATTTGAAATAACTCGGTCAGTTGGAAAGCAATTTGCACAAAATAAATGGGTATTGTTAGCTATTCAACACACCATTCAAGTTTAAAATACACCTGGGATAAAACTTAGGAAGCCTATTAGTGACAGAACTTTTTGCACGACCCTTGTACCCTGAGTATCCACATGCCTTAACACCTTATTATACTTGTCCTAAAATTTGAATTTTGAATAAACCTATTTAACTACCTTTTGATGTGTCTAAAATGACTGGACAGGTGGCAAACCATGTGGCATGTATTCTGGGTCTGCACTGTTTATTTAGAACTGTCTGTTGGAATATTATGAAGGTAGATATGAACTTGTGGCAGTTATGCTTGCATTTTGTTCTGCTTTAATGCTTAGAACTCTGGGTAAAGTTTTCAGCAGACAACATTTTGAAATATTTTCCCTATTTTTTCCAGAAAACAGGATTTGACATGTCATGCAAATTGTCTCCATTGGAGACAATTTGCATGAAATGTCAATTCCTGTTTTCTGGAAAAAATAAGAAAAATATTACCAATTTGTCGTCTGCTGAATTAGCCCAGAGAGTGGTAAAGGTTAATTTCTGCTTTTGCTTTATTAATATTGATAATTCTCTGGGAAAATACAGCAGGCAATAAACTGATGACATTATTCGTATTTTTCACAGACAATGGGCTTTGACATTTCATGCACATTGTCTCCTTAGGAGACAACTTGCATGAAATGTCAAAGCTTTTTTTTTCTGGGAAAAACAAGAGTAATGATTTCAAAGTGTCGTCTGCTGAAAGTTTTACCCAGCATGCTTCTTCGAAATTTTTCTGCATGTGCTGGTTTTATTTTAATTTGTTTGTTTGTCACATCAACCCATTGATTCTAATGCATGGGATAATCCTCACCAAAAGCAACTTATAGAAATGATTTGTTATTTTGGCCCACTCACATATATAATTCTGCAAAGTTTTGATCTGGGTCTATGTCCCTTTTATGGGACGCTAGGCATAAATGGGTTAAACACATGCTGATATGTTAACCCTTGTCCTGCTGAACCCGGATATACCCTGCCTTTACAAACAGTGTAGATCCAGATCAGTTGGCTTCTGAAGAAGCCAACTGATCTGGATCTGCACTGTTTGCCATTCATTATGTGAATCTGTATCAACAGCCAAAATCAAATAATCTGTTTTGGCTGAAAATTATAAATGGGTGTGACTTCTTAATTTATTCAGCAGGACAAGGGTTAATTTCATGGGGAAATATGGAAAAAAATGAGGCCCTTTGATTATTGATCTAGATAAGTGGGAGTAGCCACATAATTGTTTGCTTATTTGTCCGCAAAAACCTATGCTGTGGCTACACATCAGAAGTGCCTCTAATGGGTACCACAACATAGGTTTTCATGGAGAAATAAGAAAAAATATCAATGCCTTTCTAATCTGCTGATTCAAGAAGGGCAGTTGTCAGTTTCTGGAGAAAGAATATGCACAAGTACTGTTTAACTGCTTAGTCCTGCCTGCCCAGGAAAACATGTGGTTAGGTAAACTGACTGCCCTCAACATGACCTTAATGGGTTAACTGGGCCGTAAAACCACAACACAAACAAACAAAATACTTTTCTGTTCATCTGAAGCTTTGATATCTATCGCAACAGTGTGTTTTAATCCATTATAGACTGAATAAACTCCCGCACACTTAGGGGATAAATGCATTCAAATTTGTTATTTGGGGAGGTAAATTGGCAGTTTTACGATCGGAAATTTCGTTGTATGGTGACGCGTTAACTGAGTGGTAAAACGTAATTTGCGACCGTAAAACCACCAATTTACCTCCCCAAATGACAAATTTGAATGCAGTTATCCCCATTCTAATGCATTTATTCATTTTTTTTCTGTACTGTTTGCACAAAGCGACAAGTGCTGTGAGATTCATAAAACCAAATGCTAGCCAATGAGAAGTGACTTTACATGATGACGTCGGATTTCCGACAGTATATTGCTGAATATACCATCTCAAATTTTTTATCCATTCAGACGTCACGTTACATATGCAAGTGCATTAGAATATATATTTGAAGAGTCCAAATTCAGTTGTCCAGCTATGAGATTTAGATACTCCTAGAGAAAAATGGCTAAACTATTTGCAAACAGTGGAGCCTGATCAGATGCCACATTCTGTGATGTCTGATCAGGTCTGCTCTGTTTGCTAATTACCCTTTTAGGGGTCTCAAGACAGCAGTGTGTTTTGGTGTAGAAACAAGAAAACATTTAGCAGACAACAATTTGTTGGTATTTTTCTCAGAAAATGGGTACATTTTGTATTGAACTTAGTCTTCAAAGAAGACAGTCTACATGAAATCTCAGAACCTGTTTTCTCAGAAAAAAATGTTTCAAAATGTCCCTGATATTCTTACTCAGCATGCTATTTACCCTTAAAGCGCCAAGCAAAATTTGTAGCAGACGACATTCCAGATTTTTCTTTTTTATTTTTCAGAGAAAACAAGTCTTGACATTTCATGTGAATCATCTGCCAAGAGACGATACACATGAAATGTCAAGACTTGTTTTCTCTAAAAAATAAACTTTTTTTTTTTTTAAATTGTCATCTGCTGCTGTTGTGATTGGCGCTTTAACCTTTACCACTCTCTGGGCATTTTCAGCAGACGACAGATTGATGATATTTTTCTTATTTTTCCCAGAAAACAGGATTTGACATTTCATGCAAATTGTCTCCTTAGGAGACAATTTGCATGAAATGTCATATCCTGTTTTCTGGGAAAAATAAGAAAAATATTCCAAAATGTCGTCTGCTGATAATTTTACCCAGAGTGCTAAGCGTTAAAGCATAAAGAGCAAAATATTACTCGCTTCCTCAGGACATTGTAAACATATCTGTTTAAGACATATAATATGGTCAAAGAAGTAAGACAAAACACAGCTTTTTTTAACTTTTCGACTTCACATCTTCCACAGAACTAAACAGCGTCTTGAAAAACATTTCTCGTCAGGTCTGTTTAACTTCAAGTCACTTTATAATAGAAATACATGTACCTATTAACATTTACAGTTCTAAGGGCAAATTCAGCAGATGACAAATAGGATTTGATGTTTCATGCAAATTGTCTCAGAGACAATTTGCATAAAATATCAGATCCTATTTTCTGGGGAAGATAAAAAAAAAAAAAAAAAAAAATTCAAAATTCTGTCTGCTAAAATTTTACCCGACACGCTGAGCCTTAATAGATAATAATGATGATAGTTTTGTTAGTGTTTGATGAATGTTTATTGACACACAGGAAATACAGTAAATGTCCTAAAATTTCAAACATTTTATTCATTTCAATAACTGGGTTGAATGGGAAACAGTGTAGGCTTGATCAGACTTCTCCTTGAGCAGTCTGGTCTGGGTCTGCACTGTTTGCATACACCATTTTATCAGAAAGTTGGTGTACAAATTTTTCAGGACAATTACCATACTGAAATTTTTGCGCAAAATATGATAGTCCCAGCTTACGTTATGGTCAGTAAATATTCACTGAATAACACTGCATACTCTAAACATTTCAGCAAGGCAACAATTTGAAATATTTTTCCTATTTTTCCCCAAAAATAGGATTTGACATTCATACAAATTGTTTCCAATGGAGATTATTTGCATGAACTGTCAACTCCTATTTTCTGGGAAAAGTTAAAAAAAAAACAACAAAAAAAAACAAATGAAATCATCAATTTGTCTTCTGCTGAATTTGCCCATAACATTTGTGCTGAATTTGTCCAAAACATTGTTAGTGTTAACCCATTTTAGACTGAATAAATCCCCCACAATTGGAAGAGTCCAATTTCACCCATTTTAGACTGAATAAATCCCCCACAACTGGAAAAGTCCAATTTCAATTTTAGATATGTCTGGCTCTGCAACTTAGATATTCCTAGAGAAAAAAGGCTGAACTGTTTGCAAACAGTGGAGACCCTGGGTCTGCACTGTTTGTTAATTACTACCCTTCTGGGAATCTTCAGACTAAATTGGGTTAAATAGTTGATAGAATTAGATATCTCGTTAGCACATAACACTTAATATGCTGGGTAAAAAATTCAGCAGACGACCTTTGAAATATTTTTTCTTACTTTTTCCAGAAAATATTACTTGATATATATATATATATATATATATATATATATATATATATATATATATATATATATATATATTTCAAGAATATTTCAAGAAAATAGGATTCGACATTTCATGCAAATTGTCTCCAAAGGAGACAATTTGCATGAAATGTTGAATCCTATTTTCTTGAAATATTTTTGAAAAATATCATTAAATTGTGGTCTGCTGAATCTGCCCATAGCATGGTAAGTGTTAAAGCGCTAAATGTCAAAAGCATAGCTACAGATAAGAGGGGTATCCACATAATATTTTTCTTATTTCTCGATGAATACATATGTTGTGGGTACACATTAGAAGTGCCTCGCTGAGGCGCTTCTAATGAGTACCTACAACATATGTTTTTATTGAGCAATAAGAAAGATATCAGCATTTTTCGGATTAAAAAAGCGCCTTATCTGTTGCTATGCACAAGTTGATAGTTTTCCATTTTTTTCAGAGAAAATAAGGTGTGACATTTTGTATTAAATGTCTGAAACAAAAGCCAATGATTTTTAGCTATGCTCAGGCTGAGCTATAGTGATCACTTTTTGTCTGTCATCTATCTGTCCGTGTGTGCATCCGTCCATGTGTGCGGACTGTCTGTCTGTGCATCCGTGTGTCCATCTTTTAACATTTTCAAAGGACTTCTCCTCTGAAGCCCCCGAGCCAATTTTGCTCAAATTTCATATGGAGCCTCCTTAGGTTGGGGGAACGAGAGATTGCTAAAATGGTTGCAGTCCATTGACGAAGATTGCCACCATGCCCATATATGGTAAAAATCTTTAAAAATCTTCTACTCCAGAACTGAGGATGCCTTGGGGCTGAATCTTAGCACAAATCATCGGGGACAGGAGCTCTACCAAAGCTGCTGAAATGATAATTGTACATTGTGGTTTGACATTTTTACAGTGAGGTCAAGTTTACTTCCCTATGCATTTGTTTGGGCCCCATGCATTTGTATGGGAAAATGTTGAGAATTTCAAACGACTTCTTCTCTGAAGCCTCTGGGCCAATGTTGCTCAAATTTCAAGTGGATCCTTCTTGGGGCAGGGGAACGGAAGAAAGCTGGCGGCCATGCCCATATATGGTAAAAACCTTTGAAAATCTTCTTCTCCAGAACCAAATAAGC
The DNA here is from genome assembly GCA_964016985.1 of Anodontia alba. NCBI lineage: Eukaryota > Metazoa > Mollusca > Bivalvia > Lucinida > Lucinidae > Anodontia > Anodontia alba. The sequence goes on from OZ024832.1 coordinate 11,193,310, forward strand.
TGTGGGGCCTAATCTTTGCTTTCCGATGTATTTGTATGGGCCCTATACATTTATATGGGGAAAATGTTGAGAATCCATATTTTGGACATCTCCTTTAAAGACTGTGATCCAACTGAGTTGAAATTTGATGAGGAGCATCAGGGCACCTAGTAGACACAAAATAGCTAAAACTGAACTGATTGAAAATCCAAGATGGCCACCACAGCCGCCATCCTGAAAATCAGTTTTCCACATCTCTTTCCAAACCTTTGGTTGATTTGAGCCGAAACTTACCCTGTAGCAACAGGACAACTTCTTGATCAAACTGATCCATCGGAAATCTAAGATGGTCACCACAGCCGCCATCTTGAAAATCTGTTTTGGACATATTCTCGCAAACCAAAAGGCAAATTAAGTTGAAACTTACAATGTAGCAACAGGTTGATGTGTAGATGAAAAAAAAGCTAAAATCATGCCAATTGAAAATCCAAAATGGCCACCATAGCGGCCATCTTGAAAACAATTTTTGACTTCCCCCAAACTGTTGGGCGATGCAAGTTGAAACACACTGAAAAACAAGATGGCCACCACTGCTGCCATCTTGTTTTTAAATGTCTTTACCTCTGAAACCGCTTGTTTTGTTTGGTTGCCATGGTAAAATTTTAGAGCAAGAAATTTATGAAGCACCAGCAGGGAAAGAAGACCCAGTGAAGCACTAGCAGGGAAAGAAGATCCTGTTGCACACCAGCAGGGACAGAAGACCCTGTTGAGGTTTACATAGGATGTGTAGCATAGATCGGAGTGGCAACATGCAATTGAAAGACCTCTTTTCCAATCATGTCCTTACTTACTCAGTGAAGATGAGTGCTGGGCAAGTCCCTGCTTTCTGGCCAAGATAAACAGATTATAAAAAGAATGACCCTTAAGAGCAATGAACACACACAGAAAGACAAAAATAGCTGAAGTGTCTAAAACTTACAATATAAGATTGAAGTAGCAAAAGCTTTAAGTTACAATCAAAATTTTATTCTGCGAGGGCTATCTTTCCTTTTCCCTATGCTGTATACATGTATCATGATTTTGTTAAACACTTTTCTCTTCAGAAATCAGTTGACCAATTTCTGCCAAGTTTCATGTTGATCTTGCTGTTGAAACGGGATTGAGAGTTTGTTCAAATGGTCATGCTCCATTGACTGTCATGCCCGTATAATTATGGTAAAATAATGATAATAAAAAAAAACAAAACATATTCTTCTTCAAAACCAAGAACTGCTCAAATGATGGACTTTTCATTAGTTGCAGTGACAGGATTGGAAAAATGTTGCATAACATCTGCATATCTGCAGTGGCTATTTCACTCAGGTGAGCGAGCCGTGGCCCGTGGGCCTCTTGTTTGTTTTTCGTTTGTTAAGGCCAAGTCTTATTTTCTCTGAAAAATGCTAAAAAAATTATGTCTTCTGCTTCAATTTAACCTAGAGCTTTAACTCTTTCATCCCAGCAGACCAAAACATACACCTTTGCAAATAGTGTAGATCCAGATGAGACGGCTCGTAATGAGTCATCTCATCATGAACTATGTTTGCCACTCCGTTTTTGATTTTTAAATGACACCACCATTTGACACAATGGATATGTCCAAACTCAAAATAGAAGAGCCCTCTTCAGAAACTCATGGATGAAAGGGTTAACAGTTAGATAGATTGTGCAACTAGAAACTACCAATCAGAATCATTTTACAGGTGTGAACGTCAGTATATTTGGTATTCCAAGGTCATGTCTGCTGTGACAGCCTGTATATGGACAGTTGGCCCCAGACTGTTATATCTGTGTATTCTGTCGGTGGCTACACTGCATGGTGGTTTCATAGTGAGGGCCACAAAACTTTATATTGTGCTACCACTTCTGTTTCTTGTTGCCCAGACAATCATGGGGGTTCTCTTCCTCACAGCACAGCAGCTTAGTGAGACTGCTGCTTCAATTAAACGTATTCAGGTAATTATTCCCGTTTGAACTCTTAGCACTCTGGGTAAAATTTTCAGCCAAGGATATATTGAAATATATTTTTATTTGTACCAGAACAAAAAGACTTGACATTTCATGCAAATGGAGACAGTTTGCAGGTAATGTCAAATACTGTTTTCTGGGAAAAATAAGGAACACACCATTAATTTGTCGTGTGCTGAATTAGCTGAGAGAGCAGTAAAGGTTAACAAGACTATTCTTGAAATTGGTTTTCATCCAGAAATGAAACACATAATAAAGTAATGCTTTACTTGACCCATTTTAGCATTGCTCCAGATAAGAGGGGGTATTCCGATTACATCTTTCTTATTTTTTCATTAAAACATATATTGTGGATACTCATTAGAAGTGCCTCATTGAGGCACTTCTAATGAGTACCCACAACATACCTTTTCCTTGAGAAATAAGAAAAATATCAGTACTTTTTGGATAGAAAAAGCATCTTATCTGAAGGTTTGTTTTAGTCTGGGGACCCCTGAAAGGGTAATTTGTAAACAAGTGCAGATCCAGATCAGATGCCCTAGAATGCCGCATCTGATCAGGGTCTACACTGTTTGCATTAGATACAGGAATTACTATAAAATATAGAATCCAGACATCCGCCTATTGCGGACATAGACCAGTGGAAAGAGTTATGGTAGAAGAATCCACTCCAAGTAAATGGATTAACCCTTAAACTGCCAGTGATACAACAATTGTCGTCTGCTTTGTCATCTGCTTGTGATTTTAAAAGTCCTTTTTGCAAATAGTGTGGACTCGGATCAGACTGCTCTGGAGCAGTCTTATCTGGGTCCACACTGTTTGCCTGTTTGCAAAAATAGGTTTGAAAACTTTGCAAGAATATTCAGCAGACAACATAAACAGACGACATTTTCAGATGCAGGTTTTCTTGGCAATTTAAGGGTTAATGTGTTATGATATATAAAAGTGATGCCGATCTTTATAATGCTTCCTAGGATTTGATTATTTAACCAATTTTAGGCTGAATAAACTCCCCCACACCTTATATTGGAAGTATTCAGTATCAGTTTTAGGTATGTCAGGCTGTGTGATTTAGATATTCCTAAATAACCCATTGTAGACTGAATAAACTTCCCAACACTATACTGTGGAAGAGTCCAGTTCCAATTTTAGGCATGTCAGGCTTTGTGATTTAGATATTCCTTATTATTAATCAACAAAGTAACTATTGTTCTAATATATGCCAACAGCCTGCATCATACCAATGCAATGTTTGGCATGATATCTATACGGTTTAGGCCTGGCTTTATACGAGGGCTAATACTAAAAGTTACAAGAATTTAGGGGATAAAAACCAAGAGGTTCAGGAGGTCCAATATTTTCCAGTATAAACCAGGCTAATATTTCACGGTGTTAACCAGTTGATAAAAAACACAGTGATACTTCTTCTGTTTGGTGCTTAGAGTACATCAAGATACCTGCAGATGTTGGAGCCACATTTGCAGACAGCAGTTCTGATTATCCATTCAAACAAATCAATATTTTAAAAAGCCAGTAATTAAAAGTACGGTGAAGCAAACAACATGAATAAAACTACTCAAAAAGAGGTTTTATTGACTTTCAATACTTTAAAAGTTATAAACAAAAAGTTGTTTAATAAAAATGTCATGAAATGGATGTTTTCACACTGGCCCTGTTACAGGTCCTCGGCCAGTCATGTTGGCCTTCAGATGGCTGTATTTGCCCGAGGTTGGAAAATCGTTTGAGACAGGGGTAGTTCGAGCCACTGAGGGTTAATCATGGCACCAGTTCAGGAAGCAAATAGCGATAATTTAGGGAAATCTTTTCGATTTTCTACACAGTGATTGTATGTTGAGTGTACTCATTAGAATTGCCTAATTGCCTTGATAAAATAAGAACATTCCTTAAATATTTGTTTTCTTGAAGTATCGGAAGAATTTTGTAGGGACTCAAAAACGAGTTTGAATTAGCCATGGTAAACGAGCATCGGTGTTCGAGCCATCGAGGTTTGACTGTATATGAAGTTATAAACATTTGAGACTAACTTGCACACTTTCACCTGATTGAACCGGTTCCTAGAGAACTATCACACAGGCTCTTATTTTGGATTATCTCCCAGTCATGTGAATTATAGCTTTGACAAAAGCCAGCAGATTGAACCAGTTATCAGAGAACTATCACCTGGCCTCATAATTTGGACTATCTCCCGGTCACGTGAATAATAGCTTTGACAAAAGTTTTATGTGCTTGTTGATCAAATAGTAACCAGTATTAATTTATCTTAGCAACCGAAAGAAAACAGTTCCTTTAAAATATGTGTTGGGTAATAAAACATCTATATCAGACCTTTCTGGGCGACAGTAAAACTTTCAGCCCTGAGGTGCTGGACCACCTGATGAACTATTGCCCTCGGCCTTTTCTACTGTAGTAGTATCACGCACATTTTGCCCACAGGTTCTAGTTTAGTAGTAACACACAAGTTTTGCTCACTGATTCTAGTTTAGTAGTAACATGCAAGTTTTGCTCACTGATTCTAGTTTAATAGTAACACACAAGTTTTGCCCACTGATTCTAGTTTAGTAGTAACACATTTTGCACATGGGTCTAATTTAGTTTTGCTCACTGATTCTAGTTTAATAGTAACACTCAAATTTTGCCCACTGGTTCTAGTTTAGTAGTAACATACACATTTTACCTATGGGTTCTAGATTAGTAGAAACACAAGTTTTGCCCTGAGGTTCTAGTTTAGTAGTAACACACAAGTTTTCCCCACTGGTTCTACTGTAGTAGTAACACACATTTTGCCATGGATTCTAGTTTAGTAGTAACACACACAGTTTGCCCATGGGTTCTAGATTAGTAGTAATACACAAGTTTCACCACTGGTTCTAGTTTAGTAGTATCACACAAGTTTTGCTCACTGGTTCTAGTTTAGTAGTAACACAAAAGTTTCCCCCACTGGTTCTAGTTTAGTAGTAACTCACAAGTTTTGCCCACTGGTTCAAGTTTAGTAGTAACTCACAAGTTTTGCCAACTGGTTCAAGTTTAGTAGTAACACACACGTTTTCCCCACTGGTTCTAGTTTAGTAGTAACACACACCTTTCCATCACTGGTTCAAGTTTAGTAGTAACACACAAGTTTCACCCACTGGTTCTAGTTTTAGAAGTAACATATTACCCTAAGTATTAGATACACATTCAATATTGTATTGTCCCCTTCTGATATTGGGGTGTACTCTAAAAGGAAGAAATTTACTCCCTGATGGAGTAAATTCTTCCTTTTAGAATACACCCCTTTTCAGAAGGGGCATGGTTTTTAGGAAAGCAAACAAGAAATAATAAAAGTTGTCTCCCTTGTAAACATTGGTGAAAAATCTACTGCTTGTATCTAGTCTGTTTAACCTTTCCCACTCTCTGGACTGATTCAGAAGATGACAAATTGACAGTTTTTGTTATTTTTTTTTCCAGAAAACAGGATTTGACATGCAGTTTGCATGAAATGTCAAAATCTTTTTTCTTGGAAAACATTACGAAAACACCCCTATTCAAATATGTAGAAAATTTCACCTCCAAAAAAACTGATAAATTTTAGATAAAAATTCTGATTTTTGTCATATTTCTGCTCAAAACATAGATTGTGGGTACTCGTTAGAACCGCCTCAGCGAGGCAGTTCTAACAAGTACCCACAATCTATGTTTTTGAGCAGAAATAAGTAAAATAATGTATACCCCTGTAAATTTTACCCAGCATACTAAGCATTTTTAAATATAAGACTTGTTGGTAAGATTTTCTAAATAGAGGATCTTACATGAGTGGTCATTTCATATGAAATTTATGAAACGAGCCTTTGGCGAGTTTCATAAATTTCATATTAAATGACCACGAGTGTAAGATTCTGTTTATCATATGACCCTTTTAAATTGGATTTTATCGCCTTTAAAGTTGACAATTGTTCAACAGAAAATGAATGGTTGACATGGACGTCGTCATGACGTTACTTGTTCCCGCCAAAGTGTTATATAACGTGTGGTTATACGATTTTTATAACATGACGTTATCCACTGAATAACAGCGACGTCATATTTTAAATTATTTTACAAGTGGGAATGATTCATTTGCAGGAATTTATGAAACAATTTATGGGTGGGCAGTATTTATTTGTAGGACTTACTTACTGAAACATTTTACATCTGGGAACGATTCATTTGCAGGACTTTCCAAATTATTTTACAAATTGAAACGTCTGTATATCTGGTATTCCAAGGTCTTGATGGGTGTGGCAACTTGTGTATGGATAGCAGGCCCAGACTTTTGTATCTGAGTGCTCGTTCCGTCGCTTCAGTGATTTGTGATTTCACAATGAGGGCCACAAAACTTTACATTGTACTGCCACTCTTGTTTCTTGTAGCCCAAAATATGAAGGCAGTCTTTTTTTTTAGTGAGGTCATTGTTTCAGTTAAATGTATTCAGGTAATTTATTTGAGTTCTCAACATTTCATAATTTATTTTACGTAAATATAAGTCTTGTTGATTTCAAGTTGACACTGTCCATGAAGAATTCTCATATTACCATAAGATGTACTCTAAGAATTCTGGCAGACAGATATGAGCAAACTGTTTTGACCATGAAAATAGACTTTGATATTTCTTGCAAATTGTCTCTTTAGGAGACAATTTGCATGAAATGCCAAAGTCTTTCATCTGGCAAAAATGAGAAAAATGCTTCAGAATGTCATCTGCTGAAATGTTTACTTAGCATGCTAAGTGCTGTACAGTGACACCTGTCTTACAGGCCACTTTTTCATATCTGCAGAAAGGCAGATCTGTAGAACTTTACCTGTATTAAGCAAACACCGGTCTCAGACCACCACTTCATGGTTTTCCAAGAGGTACTTGCTTAAGACAAGTTATGCTTGTACATGTATTTACATGTATGTACAGAAATGCTTTTTCGGTCAATTATTTATAATCAATCCAAAGTATACATACACCAAAAATTCTGTGATTATCATTGACCATTGGTTTAAACAATATTTTATTCATTTAAGTTCACATATATACATTGCATAATGTTATATGGTACAGGATTTGATAAAAAGCTAAGAGCTTATATAAATCATCTCCTGAATCATTGACCATTGAAATTAAACCGCACATTAGGCAGACCAACCAGTTGTTCACAATATGAAACCTACAACCCGTTGTCTCCGAAAAATTTAATGCCCAAACTGAATGTTTTTCAAAACTTTTTTTTTTTTTTTTGGGTCAATTATTGTTTATCAATAGACCCAAAGCTACTAAAAAATCTGAATTATATTGCTGTTGTCCACGTGATTATTGCTGACCAATGAAGTTAATTCACACAAATAGCGTTTATATGAAATCCAGGTAATGGTTAAATATAGTTGTGCTATTCTTGTCACTGTGCTGTCAGAGTGCTGTGTAAAGTGGGTTATCTGTAAAACCTGGACTGGGCTTACTGCTGCTGTGACATTGGCAAACGGTGTGGTTGATTGATTGAGTTGGGGTTTAACGACACGTCAACCCTTGTGGGTCATTTTGTGTCGTCTCCCAGAGAAAGGGAGAAAATAGACAGAAGAGATAGCAGAAGAGATGAAAGGGAGGGACAGGGAAGAAAGAGAAACAGGAATGAAAGTGAAGAAACAGAAGAAATAAAAACATCACCTCCCTACCCTTACCTGCTACAAGGATAGCAGGCCTTGCCCAACTATCAGCCAATATCAGCTGGACGCCCCAGGTGACAAAAGATACATGACACCTTTGCACCACCCAACCACCCACAGCAAACGGTGTGGACCCAGAATGCAGCATCTGATCAGGGTCTGCACTGTTTGCTTAAATTACAGGAAGTTAAAGGTTAAAAGATTACAGGAAGTTAAAGGTTAAATGAAACAGTCTTAAGTTCCCGTTCAGGACTATTTTCCCCAGCCTATGCTCAGACAATGGACCTACCAGTGCTTTGAGTGCTTTGATTGTAGTTGCTCGGCTTTTTGTAGTTGCTCTGTGTACGCTAGGACAAGTATGGTAAGGGATTACAATATGTTCAAATATTAGGGCAACTACAATAATTCAACTCCTGTGGCAAAGAGCTCCTAACTTTAGATCTCAAGGTGACCGGGGTTCAAATCCTGCTGAAGGCGGAATTCTACGCCTGAGGTTTCAGATTCACTGCACAGCATTTTATTATCACACTTCCATCATCACGGTATGACTTACTGTAATTACCCAGATAGGCCTTTGCAAACAGTGTAGACCCAGATCAGATGCTGCAGAAGGCTGCATCATCTGATCATGCAGGGTCTACACTGTTTGCCGTACATATAGCAATATTTTAGACACATCAACAGGTAGTAGAATGGAATATTGTAAATTTAAGGACAAATATGGCAAGTAGATAAGTTGTCCAAATACTTAGGGTAAATATTATTTACATGATGTTTTTATTTATGGTGAATTTTGGTACACTTTCAGGGGTGATAACTCTGTCAGAATTGTTTTGCCTTCTTCTGAAAAGGGGATATACTCTAAAAGAATTTGCTTCCCATGGGAGTACAAGGGACGATAAAAAAGTTCTTGGCCCTTGTACTTTGGGAATACCCAAGAGCAGAAATTGTGCCATTATTTCCAATGTAATCTTCCTTTGACTCGATGCACCTTCTCCAATGCTGTTCCAATTTGCTGATCCTTTCAAAATAGAAGCCTTCTTCATGGTTCCCCAAGTACTCATCAACAGCATTTATGATGCCTACATTACTTCCAAATTCCTACCAAGAAGGTTAGTTTTCAGATTCAGAAAGATTTGGAAACGGATAGAAGTCCGAAGGGGCAAAGTCTGGAGAATACATGGGAAAGGAAGTACTTCGAAGCTGCTTATAGTTGCAGCAGCCATAGCAACTTGAGAGGTGTGGGCTGGTACATTATCTTGCAAGAGCAGAACACCTTGAGTCAACTTTCCTCTTCTTTTCTACACAATCTCCTGAGCCACCTTAGATCTTCTGCATAATATAAACCATTTATTGTCCAATATTCCTCAAGGTAATCCCCTATGATAATGCCCTGACTATTCCAAAAGATAGAGGACACCTTCCCTGCTGAAGAAACTCTCTTAAATTTCTAAGGAGGGGGTGAGCCAGGGTGCTTCCATTGCATACTTTGCTTTTTGACCTCAGAATCAAAGTGATGGACCCAAGTCTCATCATGGGTCATAACTTGATGCATAAATTCCTTAGGGTCAACTTCATAGAGAAACAGAAATATCAAGCCTGCTCTCCTTCTGATCTTTGGTCAACATTCTGGGCCCCATCTATCTGAGACCTTGGACATCCCTAAGATATCAGTTAAGATAGTCTGAACTGTCCCAAAACTTATTTGTATATATCTAGCTATATCATGCAGGCTTCTTCTCCTGTCACACATGATCAGACTGTGCACAAGCTTTATATTTTCGTCTGTAGTAGCCGCTTTAGGGTGCCCAGACAATTCATTATCCTCCACACTCTCACTCCTAAATCTTCTAAATTCAGCAGCTCATTTCTTCAGTATGCTGTAAGAAGGGGACATCCCCAAGGGTTTAAATGAAGTCTTCGGGGACATGCCCTTCTTACAGAAGTAATTTATGACTGCTCTAACTTCAACATTGTCCATTTCACAGTTCAACACACCCTTCCCCTGTTTGCAGCAAATTCCTGCTGAAATCAATTGCTTTGAAGTTTTATTCTTTCTACCAAAGATGTTGAATAAGATAAAATTATCAACTGATTGGGGTTTCATTTAAATTTATTAATTCTTAGTATATCAGGCCAAGAACTTCTTGATCGTACCTCATAAGTTCTTTCCATTTTAGAGTTAGTTTTAACCCTTGTCTTGCTGAACCGGGCTATGGCCTGCCTTTGCAAACAGTGTAGATCCAGATCAGTTGACTTCTGAAGAAGCCAACTGATCTGGATCTGCACTGTTTGCCTTTCAGTACCTGAATTTATATCAACAATATGAATGCAGTAATCTGATTGGCTAATAATTAGAAATGGACATGGCATCTTAATTTATTTAGAATGACAAGGGTTAACATATTTTATTTCAATACTTTGATGTATGCTTACAACAAATAGAATTAGAACAAACATTTTAGAGTTGACCCCTTTTCAGAAGGGACTTGGTGTGCAGGAGAGCAAACTGGAAGTAACAAAAGTTGTCTGCCCTTGGGAATAAATATTTTCCATGTTTGGACCTTCAGTTGCCTTTATCAAGTGTAATAACAAGTAGACAGGAAATGATGTCAGTGTCACATGATGTCAATAACATCCAGTAGAAACTCATTAGTTGGCATAAAAAATCTAATGTAGGACAACAACAATATAACTCTTTATTAACTTTTGGTCAATTGATAAACAATCAACCAAAAAGCTCTATAAACACTGTGGAAGACTCATATTCAAAAATTAATAAAGAGTTATATTGTTGTTGTCCATGTGACTATTACTGACCAATGAAATTAATACATGCAAATAATGTTTGAATGAAATCCAGGCAATGGTTATTTAAATCTGTGCTATATTCTTCTCACTAACGGTCAGAGTGCTCTGTAATTCCTTGTAAAGAGGCTTATCTGTAAAACGTGAAGTGGGCTTAGTGCTGGGACATTTGCAAATAGTGCAGACCCAGATTAGATGCCACAGAATGTGGCCTCTGATCAGGGTCTGCACTGTTTGCTTAAATGACAGGAAGTTAGAGTTAAATGAATCAGTGTAAGTCCCTGTTCAGGACCGTTTTCCCAGCCTACACTCAGAGACAGTCGACCCGCCAGTGCTGTCAGTGCTTTGATTATGTTATATTCTAAGTCATTCTGTCCATCACAGATCATGTTTTTCTATTCTGTCATTCATAGAAATCATCATGTCCTGTCTTTCACAGAAAGGAGTATTTCTGGATTTTACGCTCAAAAATGACCTTCCTTAGTGTGATGTTTTCATTTGACCTTTACCCTAAGGTCATGACCTTGTTGATGATTTTACCACCAGTTTGGAATGGAGAACAGTTGCTTCCTGAAAGAATATTTCCATTACTTCCTCTTGTGTTCAGTTTTGTTGATGCTGTGGTACATAAGACAGTCCTGTTTAATACAGTGCTCCTGTCAGAGGGCTGGGTCATGCTTGTCAGACTCGAGGTATGAAAAATGCATACCGTATTTGATCTAATTACTGCACATTAATTACCCCTATAAGCACATGGCCAAGCAATGCCAGATTCTTCAGATAACAGCCAGTGTACTTTTTGTCTACTTCTTTATAAAAGCATATGTTGTGGGTACTCATTTGAATTGCATCAACTTGTCGATGCAATTCAAATGAGTACCTACAACATATGCTTTCATAAAGAAAATCAGAAAAAAATCGCATAAACACTATTAGATTAGTAATTATACCCCCAACATACGAAGTATGTGGGGGTATATAGTTTTCGCTTTTCCGTTGGTCCGTTCATTCGTACGTACGTACATTCGTTCTTTCGTTCGTATGTTCGTTAGTTCGTCTTCCGTCACAGGGTCAAAGTTTTTGTGTTAAAGTTTATAAGACCTCATATTTTGAAGACCCTTCGATGGATTTCATTCATATTTGGCATGATGGTAGATATAGGTCTATAGTTTTTATCAGCACCATCCCTACCCCGGGGGTGACCTTGTGGTCAAGGTCACGGACTTAGAATTTTCATAAAAAAGTCAAAGTTTTTTGTGTTTAAGTTTATATAGCTATATCATCAAGACCCTTTAGGAATTTCATTTATATTTGACATGTTGCTAGATATCAGCCTAGAGTCTTACTCTGCATGATACCCACTCAGGGTGTGACCGAGGTCTAGGTCACGAACAGAATTTTCATATAAAAGTAAAATATTTTTGCATTTAAGTTTATATAGCCATATCATCAAGACCTTTTGTTAAATGTCAGTATTCCCTAATTGAAAGGCCAGCAGATATAGCTATCAGCAAGGAATCTGTTGGTCTGTCCGTCCATCCGTTGAAGCATTATTCGTTCATACTATATTTTTGTCTTAGGGTCAAAGGTTTTACGTTAAAGTTTATAAGACCTCATATTTTGAAGACCCTTTGATGGATTTCATTCATATTTGGCATGATGGTAAATATAGCTCTAAAGTTTTTATTGGCACCATCCCCACCCTGGGGGGTGACCTTTGGGTCAAGGTCACGGACTTCCAATTTTCATAAAAATGTCAAAATTTTTGTGTTGATATAGCTGTATCGTCAAGACCCTTGTGGAATTTCATTTATATTTGACATGTTGCTATATATCGACCTAGAGTCTTACTCCGCATGATCCCCACCCCGAGTGTGACCGAGGTCAAGGTCACAAACTTAGAAGTTTCATTTAAAAGTAAAAGTTTTTGCTTTTAAGTTTATATAGCCATATCATCAAGACCTTTTGTTAAATTTTATTATACCCTAATTGAAAGGTTGAGCAGATATAGCTATCAGCAAGGAATCTGTTTTTCTGTCCATCCATCCGTTGAAGCATTATTTGTTCATACTTTTTTTTTGTCTTAGGGTCAAAGTTTTTACGTTAAAGTTTATAAGACCTTTGGCCTGATGGTAGATATAGGGCTTAAGTTTTTATCAGCACCAACCCTATCCCAGGGAATAACATTGGGGTCAAGGTCACGGACTTAGAATTTTCATAAATAAGTCAGTTTTTTTGTGTTTGTGTTTATATAGCTATACCATCAAGACCCTTTGAGGAATTTCATTTGTATTTTACATGTTGGTAGATATAGGTCTAGAGTTTTACTCAGCATCATCCTTATCCTGGGGTATGACCTTGAGGTCAAGGTCACAGACTTAGAAATTTCATATAAAAGTAAAAAAAAAAAATTGCATCTAAGTTTATATAGCTATATTATGAAGACCCTTTTGTTGGTTTCATTAATATTAAGCATGATGGTATATATATATAGGTCTGAAGTTTTTCTCGGCACCATCCCCAAGCTGGGGCATGGCTTTTAAGTCAAGGTCACAGACGTTTCATACAAATGTCATTTTTGCTTATATTATAAAGACTGATTTCACTGGTATATGGTGATAGTTAAAGTTTTATTTAGCTCAATCCCTGCATCTGTGCCTGACCTTTGAGGTCAAGGGCTTCATATTACTGTGTGATTGAATTTTTTCAATGTTATAACATATAGCATACAACTGCCATCTCCAGAGTCAAAGCTACATACTTTTTGCTCTTTAAAAGGTGGCGGTAGCGCTAGTCGGGGGTATATGTGCCCCACTGGGCACTTTGTCTAGTTTTGCTGGTCTTGTTTTTAAGCGTACCTTTAGTAGGAGATTACATATTTTACAAGTTTTCCCAGTAATTTTGAAAAACCAAAGCGCACAGCACGGTAATTAGGTTGAGTACAGTATGTTAATTATCCAGTTCATCCTTACAGTGTGTATCCAAAAATTTGTGTAAGTCCATTTGACAACCTTCTGGTTTGTCAGAACACTGCTGGATGTGTGGCAGACAGAGTAGATGCAGACTAGATGCCACATCATCACGAAAACATGCCTATATAATTTTGACACCCTTAAACCCCACTTTTATATAGTAAAACTGGGGTTTGCAGGGGTATAAGTTATTTTTCTTATTTCTGATCAAAACATGGGTACTCGTGAGAACTGCCTCGCCAAGGCGGTTCTAACGAGTACCCACAATCTATGTTTTGAACAGATATATATAAAAAATATCACAGTTTTTTTATCTGAAAATTTTAAATTTTTGGAGGAGAAATTTTCTATATATTTGAATAGGCGTGTTTTCGTAATGTTCTGATCTGGAAATACACTGTTAGCTCTGAGGCCCGTCTGTCCCAGTACTAAGGGAAAATACAACAATAACCTACCGTATGCAACCTAATTACCACTCTGTGTGCTTAGAATTGTCAAAATTACTGGAAAAACTTGTAGTAAAAATATCCACTTGATTAGTACTATAAGAAAGATGAGAAGATGAGTTCTTGAGATGATTATTTAATGATACTTATGCAATATTTTTTTCTGATTTTCTTTATAAAAGCATATGTTGTTGGAACTCATTTGAATTGCCTCAACTTGTTGAGGCAATCAAATGAGTACCAACAATATATGCTTTTATGAAGAAGCAAATAAAAGAACTCTACGAACTTACTCAACTGTGCGCTTATAGGGGTATGTGTGGTAATAAGGTTGAATAATGTATGCTACATGAGTATCTTGTTTGTCAGTTTTAAACTGAATAAACTCCCTCACTTTATAGATTAGAAGAGTCCAATTTCAGTTTTAGGTATGTCAGGCTATGTGATTTAGATATTCCTAGGGAAAAATGGCTAAACTATTTGCAAACAATGGAGACCCTGATCAGACACTGCATTATGCAGCATCTGTTTTGTCTCTGCATTGTTTGCCAGTTACCCTTTTGGGGGTTTCCAGACTAAAACGGGTTAATATCATCTTGTCTGTATCTAAGTCGCAGAAGATGTGGCATATGTATTCATCACAAAAACATGCCTATATAATTTTGACCCCCTTAAACCCCACTTTTATATAGTAAAACTGGGGTTTACAGGGGTATACATTATTTTTCTTATTTCTGCTGAAAACATAAATTGTGGATACTCATTAGAACCATCTTGCTGAGGCAGTTCTAACAGGTACCCACAATCTATGTTTTCAGCAGAAATATGAAAAATAGAGTTTTTTTATCTGAAAATTCTCAGTTATTTGGAGGTGAAATTTTCAGTATATTTGAATAGGAGTGTTTTCGTAATGTAGTTTTCTGGTGGCATTGTGGGCATCTAAGTCGCAGAAGATGAGGCATATGTATTAGTTTTCAGGGCCCAGTTGTTCAAAGCGTTGTTAGCTTAACGAGCTCGTTAAGGGTCATTTCATTAACTGTTTTAGCGGATTCAATGTACAATATTCTGATATATTTTGCTGAAAAAATGTGTGTAGCTTTTGCACTGCAAAAGCTACTTACATTTTTTTCAGCAAAAAATTACAGCATATTTGCGTATCACTTGATGTAAGTTTTAACGTATCGTTAACTAACGATGCCATTAGCTTTGAACAACTGGTCCCTGGTGGCATTGTGGGCATCGTCATTACCAACACTAAGTTTTCAGGTTCTGTTCATTTCTTAGAAACTACAGGGACTACTCTACTCTTGATAAGATGCCTTTTATACCCCCACCATTTTCACTGGGGGGTGGGGGGGGGGGGGGGGGTGGGGGGAGCATATTATAATAATATCACTTCTGTCCATACATATGTCAGTCCATCCATCTGTCTGTATGTCCCTTCCATACGTCCTATCTGTACATATGAAAAATGGTTTCCATTCGATATCTTTTGGATTCAGATTTTACACACAGGTATGTAATCATAAAATATAGGTCAAGTTTGATTTAGGTTAAATCCACCAATTATAATGGGAGTGATGGCCCCTTTTTCAAATTCATCGTCCTGTCCATATGTACGAAAAATGGTTTCCGTTGATGTCTTTTGAAAAGATAAGTGTATTGGATTCATATTCTATACACAGGTATACAATCATAAAATATAGGCAAAGTTCAATTTTGGGTAAACAAATTTCTCGTTTCAATCCAAAATTATTGATATTTTTCTTAATTCTCCATGAAAACTTATGTTGTGGGTACTAATTTTTAGAAGCATCACTTCTAATGAAGACCCACAACGTATGTTTTTGTGGAGAAATAAGAAAATTATTTACCTGATACCCACTCTTATCAAGACCTATGAGTGATGGTAAGGACCTATTGTATTTGCACCAGGGGTTGAAAGGATTACCACCCTAGAACTTTTATCCAGTTGACTCTAGTTATCTCGACCTCGCTTATCTCAAATAATCCCTTTTCTCGAAGTGAAAATCTAGTCCCTATTTAAACATGAAAATCTAACAACAGGTAACAAAATATTGTGGAATGGAGGAGAAATTGCTCCTTCCTCTTTTCCGCAATATTTTCAGTACATCTGTAACATCAGGAGTCAAATTACATATACATTTGTGAATGTGGTTGTTCGATTTATTTTTCCTTAATTCTGCAAATCTGATATGTTGAGGTATGGATATCTCGAAGTATTTCAGAGAGTCCCTTGGGATTTGAGAGTGGACTGTATATATATATATATATATATATATATATATATATATATATATATATATATATATATATATATATATATAAAAAACATGATGTGGATACAAATTAAATTTACCTCGACAAGTCGTGGACTTCTAATGTTTGCACATCCTTTTATGATGATATTTAGAAAATTATTAAGAAATAATTTCTCTACTGTGAATTATTGTTGAATAACGCAGGTTGTTAGAGAGCAGATTGCAAATATTAATTCACGATAGGGAGGCCGGAGTGAATTAATATTTGCATCTGCACGATAACAACATGTGTTTATTGACGATAATTCACAGTAGGGAAGAAATTATTTCTATTCTAACATGAAACAAGGAAAATCAACATATTTGCGATGTTTTTGAAGAACTGTTTTGCCTCAGACGTCAACAGCAGTAAATATCTACATGCGACATTGTCAAACATGCTCTTTTGCACGCACTACATTGACTACGTGATTTATCATATATTTTCACACAGTGACATGTCTGTTAGGTGCAGTGGGAAAAATGTTAACATTATATTAGAAAATCCATTATGGTAGATTTCCTTTTAGTTCAAACAAGTAAAAAATAAATATTGATCCGGGTGTTTGAATTATTAGAAAATCAGTTTAAAAAGAAAAGAAGCACTGCTCGAACTATTTGAAATGGCAGAAAATCTCCAATAAAAACTGTCTTAATGAGACATGATAAAAAAATCAATAACTAACCTTTTACCTAAATATCATTTAATACTCCATACAGTAATGTCTCTGCTGAGGTTTTTTAGCTATGCCCAGGATGAGCTATGGTGATCACTTTTTGTCTGTCATGCGTTCATGCCTCTGTGCGTCCATTGGTCCATAAACATTTTCAAACGACCTCCTCTGCAGCTGCTGGGCCAATTTTGCTCAAATTTCATATGGAGCCTCCTAAGGTTAAGGGAATGAAAGAATGCTAAAATGGTCACGGTCCGTTGGCTCAGATGGCCACCATGCCCATATATGATAAAACCTTTAAAAACAGTCTTCTCCAGAACCTAGGATGCCTTGTGGCTGAATCTTTGCACATATAATTGGGGAAGGAAGGTCAACCAAAGTTGCTAAAATGATGGCCATACATTAACGTTTGACTTTTTTACAGCGAGGTCAAGTTTGCTTCCCTATGCATTTGTACGGGTATGGGAAAAATGTTGAGAATTACAACAACTTCTTCTCTGAAGCCGCCTGGCCAGTATTGCTCAAATTTCATGTGGAGCCTCCTTGGGGCAGGGGAACAAAAGATTGCTAAAATGGTAATGGTCCATTGACCAAGATGGCCGCCATGCCCATATATAGTAAAAACCTTTAAAATCTTCTCCAGAAACAAATAAGCCCTGGGGCCTAATCTTTGCACAAATCATCAGGGACAGGAAGTCTACCAAATTGCTAAAATGATGGTCCTACATTGACATTTGATCTTTTTATGGCAAGGTCACATTTTCTTCCCTATGCATTTGTATGGGCCAACATGTATATTTTTATGGGAAAAATGTTGAGAATTCATATTTTGGACATCTCCTCTATGATCCATTGGAATGGAAACATGATGAGGATCATTGGGACGCATAGTAGACACAAAATAGCTAAAACTGAGCCGATCTAAAATCCAAGATGGCTGCCACAGCTGCCATCTTGAAAATCAATTTTCAACATCTCTTCCCAAACCTTTGGTCGATTTGAGCCGAAACTTGCTCTGTAGCAACAGGATGACTTATGGATCGAAACAAGCTAAAATTGTATCCATTGGCAATCCAAGATGGCCAAGGTGAGCTGTTGTGATCGGCCAGTGTCCGTCGTGTGTCATCAACAATTTCTTCAAATGACATATCCACCTAAACCACAGAGCCAATTTCAGAATAAGTTCACACAAATATTCCTCTTATGCCCCATTACCAAAACTGCTCAAATGGTTCCACTCCATTGAACAAGATGGCCACCAGAGCTAAAAATCTTCAAA
This sequence comes from Anodontia alba, assembly GCA_964016985.1. Classification (NCBI taxonomy): domain Eukaryota; kingdom Metazoa; phylum Mollusca; class Bivalvia; order Lucinida; family Lucinidae; genus Anodontia; species Anodontia alba. The sequence goes on from OZ024832.1 coordinate 11,211,478, forward strand.
TAACATCTCCTCCTTGTCCAGTGGCCCAATTTCAAAATGTTTGCACAAAAATGTTTCTCTAATAGTCCTACCAAAATTGCTAAAATGGTTCCGCTCTACTGAACAAAATGGCGACCAGAGCTAAATATAGAAAAAACTTTAAACAATATCTTCTCCTTGACCAGTGGCCTGATTTCAAAATGATTTCACAGAAATGTCCCTCTTATCCCCCTTACCAAATTTGCTAAAATGGTTCTGCTCTGCTGAACAAAATGGTGGCCAGAGCTAAAAAATAGAAAAAACCTTTAAATGACATCTCCATGGCCAGTGGCAGGATTTCAAAATAATTTCACAGAAATGTTCCTCTTATGCCCCTTTACCCAAATTGCTAAAATGGTTCTGCTTTGCTGAACAGAATGGTCTCCAGAGCTAAAAATAGAAAGAAAAAAAAAACCTTGAAAGTAATCTCCTCAATGGCCAGTGGCCCGATTTTATAATAATTTCACTGGTATGTTCCTCTTTTGTCTTTTTACCAAAATTGCTAAAATGGTTCAACTAGGCTGAACAAAATGGTCTTTAGAGCTAAAAATTGACAAGAAACAAGCTCTGCAGGTCTTCTTTCCCTGCTGGTGCTTCTTAATATGGACTTCTTTCCCTGCTGGTGTTTCACGAATTTCCTCCTTTAAAGTTTTGCCATAACAACCAAACAAAATGGCCGCCTTTAATCAACATACCTCAAGCCATGACACCATCACTTCCAAAAGCTATCTTTTTGAGTTATGCCCCTTGCAAAAAATTGCAATGAAATTTTGTTAGCAAGATATCTCAAAAAACTATTTGAGCTGTTGTATTGAAGTTTAATGTGCTGATAGGGGACGATAAGTAGATGACTTAATGGGGATGATAAGTAGATGACTTAATTAACTTATGAAAAAAAAATCTGATTTTTTTTTTTACTATGACCCTTTGAAAATTTTAGCATTTCAACTTTGAAAGCAAGATATCTCAAAAACTCGTTAAGCCATTGCCTTGAAACTTGACTGGCTGATAGGGAATGATGAGTAAATGACCTGAAGAACTTACAGCAGTTAACTCAGGGGAGCATTGTGGCTCATGGGCCTCTTGTTTTAAGTATTCTCTTAATGGGTGGATGTTACTATGAAGTTTTCTGATAATTTTGAAAATTATCCAAGGGCACAGTATGGTAATTAGGGAGAATATGGGCCCAGTTGTTCAAAGCGTCGTTAGCTTAACGAGCTCGTTAAGGGTCATTTCGTTAACTGTTTTTGCGGATTCAATATACAATATTCTGAAATTTTTTGCTGAAAAAATTCTTTCACATTTTTTCAGCAAAATATTTCAGCATATTTGTGTATCACTTGATTCAAATTTTAACGATTCGTTAACTAACGACATCGTTAGCTTTGAACAACGGGGCCATGGTAGATAAAACAAAGGAAAATTTAACATATGAAGTGCTAGCAAAATTGTCGCAATCAACATTTTTAAAATGATTTTGTTATTTTTAAGAGAAAATAAGACCTGACATTTCACATGAATCATCTACTGGGCAAAAAAATATTGCTTCTTTCTCATGTATACAACTCTTCTCAATTATAGATCTTTTGCTTCTCATTTGCTGTGCATTGTCTGTATTTTAGTATAATAGGCCAGACACTGTGTACCAGTTATATATTGCTTTCTTCTTGCTCATCTTTGCTGTGAATTGTCTGTAGTTTAGTAGAATACGCCAGTCACTGTGTATTAGTTATATACTCAACAAAATAAATAGTGCAAATTTCCATATATACAAACTTTATCTGGGTGTATGGGCAAAACCACAGAAGATATCAAAATATTGGTGAATGTTTCTTTAACAGGAAGCCCTAAATGAGTGTTTCCAACAAAAAATTTTTCATTTTAAAATTCGCTAAAAACACTCCTTTTTATCCAAAAATTAAAAATTGACATTTTCGCGTCAAAAGTGATATCTGGGGTCTCAGCTGTGAAAAAAATCATAGAGAAAGCCTTATTTGTTATCAAGAAACGCACATTTTGCTAGATGTACCCTCTACAGATTATTCATTGTCTTTGGGGAACGTTTTAGGCATTTTTAGCCTCTGAAAGGGATGGCCTCTTTTTCTGGCCATATTAGTGTGCCTTTTACTCGAAGGAAGGTTGAGTTTGTATGATTTTGTGTGTAACAGAGTATTGTTTTCATTAAACAAAGAATTTTTCCAGTATTATGAAACAACTTCATTTTGGGGTAAAAAATCGTTTTTTGGAAATTCCCGTTTTTCTTGGAACCTTTTGGTCTGGCGTTGTTGGTGCCATTGACATTTTTTGTAGCTGAACATGTTGCGAAAATGTTGAGCTGATTGACACAGGGTTGAGACTTCCAGTTTTGCCCATGAAATAATTTTAAAACTTAAGGGTCGCATTTTAGTGATAATCAAAGGGAAAATAAAACTGGTGGTCCTTAATTTATTTTGTGGAGTATATATTGCTTCCTTCTTGTCATCTTTGCTGTTAATTGTTTGTATTTTAGTAGAATAGGCCAATCACTGTGTACCAGTAAATATAGTGCTTCCTTCTTGCTCATCTTTGCTGTGAATTGTCTGTATTTTAGTATAACAGGCCAGCCACTGTGTATTAGTTATATATTGCTTCCTTCTTGTTCATGCCTGTATTTTAGTATAATAGGCCAGTCACTGTGTATTAGTTATAGATTGCTTCCTTTTTGCTCTTTTTTTGCTGTGAATTGCCTGTATTTTAGTATAATAAGCCAGTCACTGTGTACTAGTTATATTGTGCTTCCTTCTTGTTCTTCTTTGCTGTGACTTGTCTGTATTTTAGTAGAATAGGCCAGTCACTGTGTACTAGTATATGTTGCTTTCTTCTTGTTCAGATTGCTGTGAATTGTATGTATTTGTACAGGATAGACCTAGTTTAATTAAGGCTTATTTTGTATCATGTCTTTCTAGTTTGGTCTTATCTGTAGCTCTGGATAAAAGGGACTTTTTTCATAATTCTTTGCATATTAGATTAACATGAACTCCTCCGCAGAACTGACTAACAACCAATGAAAGTGAAAACATAGGTGAAAATCAAACAGTAAAGGGCAAACATTACATACTGATTTTTACCTGTATATTTTAAAGGACAAACTTGTAATGTTTGTCTAAGGAAAAATTGACCTTTATTCGTGTGGATGTGGTCAAGTAGACTCTGCTGAAGAGTTCCTTAACCCTGGTCCTGCTGAATCCAGGAAAGCCATGCCTTTACAAACAGTGTATATTGGGATCAGTTGGCTTCTGATCTAGATTTTCACTGCTAGTCATTTATATGTGAACTTGTATCAACAACCTGGATCGAGCAATCTGTTTGGATGACAATTATAAGTGGGTTTGGCATCTTAATTTTTTCAGCATGACAAGGATTAGGATGAACAGTTATATGGCAAAGAGAGAGAACTCTAAGATGAAAATTTATGCCTCCCATTACAGAGGGAGATAACTCTTTGCTTCCCTGGTTAATCCAATTTCAAAAGAGGCCTTCTATTAAAGGAAAGAATTTTAGGGTAACCCCTTTGAGAAGGGAGGCCAATTCAGTTTTAGGTCTGAGTGATCTCCCTCAGAGGTGTATCAGTTAACATGAAATAGTCATTTGTAGGAATGAATACTCCTGGATTTTACGTACAAAAATGGTCTCCCTTAGTATGCTGCTGTCTCTGGATGTATATCCGAAGGTTCTCTATTTGGCGATGATCTTGCCTCCAGTTCTCCAAGGTCAAAGGTTACGAGCTGAGAGATTGTTTCCCTGTCTTCCACTAGTGTTTCGTTTTGTTGAAGTTGTGATTCACAGAACTATTCTTTATCAAATGTTCCTGGTAGCTGAGGGCTTAGTTACTGTAAAGAGAGTTGAGGTATGATTCCTAGGAGTATTGCCCTTTTGATAGGTTGACATAGAGTAGTCTGGCTTGACCATATTTGCATTTAAGTGCATTGTTGATTAGTGTACGTACAGTAAAGACCACTCGAAATTGAGACCACTCCACTATTAAGACCAGCTTTTGTCAATCCCAAATGTTTTCTTTTTAATTACAGTAAATGTCCTAAAATAGTACACCAGAATTTCTGATAAAATAGCACATGCAAACAGTGTAGACCTATATCAGATGGCCCCTTCCAAAGCAGTCTAATCAGGGTCTACACTGTTTTTCATCTTGTTTTATGAAATATAAACTGCATAAAAAGCAAAGTTTAGGCCAAAAAAAAATAATATGTAATAAAGTGTTCCAAATTTTAGGACATTTACAGTATTCTATATTCAATGTTAACCCTAGTCCTGCTGAACCTGGATATACCCTGCCTTTGCAAACAGTGTAGATCCAGATCAGTTGGCTTCTGAAGAAGCCAACTGATCTGGATCTGCACTGTTTGCCATTCAGTATTAGAATTTGTATCAACAACCTGGATCAAGTAATCTGATTGGCTGAAAATTAGAAGGGGGTGTGGCATCTTAATTTATTCAGCAGGACAAGGGTTAAGACCACCCCTTTGATAAGACCATCCCACTAATAAGACCACTTTTAGACAGTTCCAAAAGTGGTCTAAATAACTGAATTTTACTGTACATTCTTTACTTGTTTGTTTGAGTTGAGATTTTAGGGCCCAGTTATACTGACACAGTGGCTCAGTTGGTAGAGTGTCTGCTTTGTGACTGGAAGGTTGTGGGTTTGATCCCTAAAGTGAAGTTGTTGGGGGCAGGGATGAGACCATTAGGGGACAAACTGTATTCACTGAGGCAGTTGTTCTTATCTAACATTAACAGTACTGTTATATTGAGGCAGTTGTTTTTATCCAGTTAACTACTGTTATATCTCACTGTTCACCCTCTCTCTTTCTTTCTCTATCTATCTATCTGTCCACTCAACCACCCACCCAGTCCAACTCCTTCATCCATCCATCCATTCATCCATCCATCCATCCATCCATCCATCCATCAGTCTGTCCATCTGTCCATCCATCTGTCCGTCCGTCCGTCCATCCATCTGTCCATCCGCCCGCCAGCCCGCCATTCTGCCTCACCCCATTTTGTATGAACAGGCATCAATGCACCAAAATGTGAGAAACAGCAAAGTGCCTAGTGTCTGGGCCTCTGCAGTTTTCATGTGTGATTATAGTGCATGAATGCAAGGGAAAACTCAGTCCCTTTGACCTTGACATTTAATATTCATCAGGATCTGTCCATTGTACAGTTTAGGCATGGCAGTCTGAAAATCCTGCATTCCATGTGAAGCAGGTATTTGCTCACCTGTACAGATATTACCTGTTTAAGTAGTAAACCTAGAAAATTTTATATTAATTTTCATATTTGTGAGTTATACCTACGATACATCTAAATATTGCTCTCCGGGGAATCACCCGACTACCGCAGAAAAAACAAGAACCTGAACTTTTGTACCGGCATTTAGAAGTACCCAGCACCGATTGTTCGGGTTTCCGAACGACCAGTACCCATAATTCAATTTACCGATGCAAAAAACTGATAACTGAGGGGAGGTGGAGGGAGAATGATTTAGATGTATCGTAGGTATAACTCACAAATATGAAAATTAATATAAAATTTTCTAGATTTGTTTCGTTAAACCTACGATACATCTAAATATTGCTGATTACAACATTAATGGATGGTGGGTCTAGTAAGAATAACCTAGCAAGCTGAGTACAAAAGTTCGCTTCGCCGTTAGGACATCGACCATGGCAAATGGGTCGCTAGTCTCACACCGCGAAAAACCCTCAAATAGGGCATAATTTGAACTTTCTGTATTTCTCTGAAGACCAAAACCCAGCCTTCACAATATCATCAAGAGGAACCTTATTAGACCAAGCCCACGATGAAGCTAGAGCCCTAACTTCATGAGCATTTACTGAGACTTGGTTCAACTTCCTAGTTCCATAAGCCAACTTGATGGTCTGAACAATCCACCTCGAAATAGTATCACATGAAATCTCTTTGTCATAAGAATCCAGGTGAGAAATAAATAACCTTTTACGACCTTTTCTCCTAGATAAAACCCTTTCCAGGTAAATCTTAAGAGCTCTAACAGGACATAGTAAAGAATCCTGACCTGAGAGAGAAGGCAAAGAAATAGGTGAAGACAAAACTGAGGGAAGCTGATTCTTTGCCAGAAACCCAGGAAAGGTTGACAAACTGACTGACTGATCTGAAAACTGAACATCAGAACAGGACAAGGCATGAATTCACTACGCCTGCGACCAGAGGCCAGAGCAGTAAGAAACACAGTCTTGAAAGTGAGCTCCTTAAAACCGCATGAATCTAGAGGTTCAAAAGGCGAAGAATTCAAAGCCGAAAGGACTACCGCAAGATCCCATTTTGGAAAATGAGGCCTTGTCCTAGGATGTTCCAGCTCAAAACTTCTAACCACATCAGATAAGACAGACTGACTGGAGAAGTCGATACTTGAAATCTGCTTCAAAGTTGTGGAAATAGCTGAACGATAGCCCTTAACTGTGGTTGGAGAAAAGTTCTTATCATGCAAAGAGATTAAAAATTCTCCAAACATATTCACAGAAGGATTGAAGGGATCCATTTTCCTTCCGATGCACCAATCCACCCAAGATTTCCACCTGTAATCATACAGATTGTTTGTGGAAGGTCTTTTCGCGGAATAAATTCGACTGGCAACTGGCTCAGAAATGCCTGTCGCCTGCAAGTGTCGTTGCATAGCAACCAAGCGTGAAGATGGAACACCTGAGGGGTGGGATGCAACATTCTGGAAATGGGTTGATACAGCAGATCCTTCTTCAAAGGAAGGCGAACTGCAGGAGCTACCAGAAGTGACAGAAGTAGAGGGAACCATGCTTGTCCCTCCCAAAGAGGAGCAATAAGGCACACTAAACATTCCTCCTCCTGAATTTTCTTGAGACAAGGAAGAATCAGAGGAAATGGAGGAAATGCGTATGCCCACATTCCCCGCCAGCTCAGACTCAGTGCATCTGTTGCATATGCTTCTGGATCCAGGACAGGAGACACAAACAGCGGTAGCTTCCTGTTCAGACGAGTTGCAAATAAATCTAGATGAGGCTTGCCCCAGATGTGAAATATCTGAGATGTTACTCTTGGACTGAGAGACCATTCGGTTTGAACAATATTCCCTTTCCTGGACAAGCAATCCGCTAGAGCGTTGAGTCTCCCAGGTAAATATCTGGCCTTGATGTGAACTTTGTTCTGAGTGCACCATAACGCAATCTCTACTGCCAGGTTGCACAAGGTTTGGGAATGAGTCCCCCCCTGTTTGTTCACATAGGCCGCCACTGTTGTGTTGTCCGTAGCTAGCAACACCGAATGAGACCTGACATGAACCGCAAAAGCTTTGAGAGCCAACAAGACTGCTTCCATCTCGAGGACATTGATGTGCTGTTGTTTGAAAGACGGGGACCAAAGACCCGATGCCATGTGACTGTCCATGTGAGCCCCCCAACCCTCCAGACTCGAATCTGTGAAAAGATGGAGCTGGGGAGAAGGATGATGAAGAGGAGACATGGCCACTATAACCTCCATGTCCATCCAAGGACTCACTGCTTTGCAAAACCATGGCCCTAAAGGGATCTTGTCGTCCCACAAAGCCAGTCCTTGACACCACCTCTCCTTGAATTCCCACTGGAGGGGTCTTTTGAAAGCTTTCCCTAGTGGAAGGAGGCTGGCCATAGACTCCATCTGACCTAGAATGGAGTATAACTGGCGAGCTGAAGCTTCTTTCGCTCCCAACAACTTGGTCAAGGCTTGTTGAAGAGAAACAATGTTGTCCTGAGAGGGGCCGATTAATGCTTGTTTGAGCTTGAATCGAGCACCTAGGAAAGTGAATTCCTGAACTGGAACTAGTTCTGACTTCCCCTAGTTGGGAATAAAGCCTAGATCTAGAATAATCCTGAGGAGCCTTGCTGTGAAGCCATGATAGGGCCTCTGACACTGAAGGTTGTAACCAGTCGTCCAGGTATGCATGTACTCGAATACCTTGGCGACGAACATGACTTAAAACTGATTTCAAGACTCGAGTGAACACATATGGACTTACAGAGAGGCCAAATGGCAGAACTCGAAACTGGTACATTTTCCCTTCGAAAATGAACCGAAGATAACGTCGTGATCGATGATGGATGCCGATGTGAAAATATGCATCCTTCAAATCGAGGGAAGTAACCCAGTCGCCTTTCTGAAGTGCTTGTCTGATTGAATTCAATGTCTCCATTTTGAAATGAGGGCAAAGAACAAATTGGTTCAGACGAGAAAGATCTATTACTGGACGCCAACCCCTTGACCGTTTCTGAACCAGAAATATACGACTGAAAAACCCTCTCCTGGGATGATCCTTCGTTACTTCTTCGATTGCTCGCTTCTGAAGCAATGATTTCACTTCGTGTCTCAAGATTTCCAGTTTTACAGGGTCTTGTGGCATACGAGTACACCATCTTGGTGGAGAAAGAAACAGACGAGGTAGGACACGTAATTGAATTCGATACCCACTTCGGACGACAGAGCGTGTCCAAACATCCGAAGTTATTTTTTCCCAGGCCTTTAGGAATAAAGAAATTCTTCCTCCTGTTGGCAGGTCTGATCTTGGTACCTGCTCTGGGCATGAGACACAAGGTTTCATGCCTTGGCAAGCCTGGGAACCGAAGTGGGCACCCCTAAGGGGCATTGGGCTTAGGTCCTTTACCCTTCTTAGGACCCTTATTCTGCCCTGGATTCACAGGATTTCTCCTAGGATTTCTCTGAAACGGTCTACCTTGACCCTGTGTGACATTAGCAGTTCTAGAAGCATTGGGCCCTACAGAAACGCTTAACTCACCATATGTAGACTTAGTTGAGGATTCTGAAACTTTGGGACCCTTTTTCTTGAAACCAGAAGACTGCTGTTTACTTGCACCGACAACAGCCATCTGCAGAGACTTATGGGTAAGTCCATCTTTGTACTGCTTCACAATTTCAGGGAATTTCTCACCAAAAATTGTTGAAGATTCCATGGGCTGAACTCGTAAAGATTGTTTGACCTCTGAATCCAAATCTGACACTGCCAAACAAGCATCTCTACGAGCCAAAAGAGGCCCTGAAGCAAGTCTTGATAAAATTTCAATTAAGTGAGACTGAGACACGGCCACAGCTTGAAGATAGCGTGACACTTCCAACATGTCATCCTTGGACAAAGTGTCCTGCTGCATAGTTTTGAGTGTTCCACAAAGAAACATCTCTGAATGAGAAGCTACTTGCATACCAGTTCTGGCCAATTTCTCCCAATTTTCAAGAGTGGAAAATTGAACAGCTTGAGAAGAAGGTACCGAAGAACCTTGCTTCATAATATCCTTTAAACCTGGATTAACAGAGGGAGGATCCATGCTAATCAAAGGATTTAAAGACTCGTAAGAAGAAGCCTGAAATATCTTAGGTTTACTTTTCAGGGAAACAAATGAGCCTATTATAAAACCTTTAGGATATGAGGGAAGAGGAGTCATTGGAACCTCATCCTCTCCCTTCAAACGTTTGTTCATTTTAGAAAGTGAAACAGAAACGCTATTCGATTGAGGTAATGCTAGAGAGGTTTCTTCCGACCGTTCTTGATCCTTGAAGAAATCTAAAGCGGATGCCCCAACTGCTTTACTTTTCGCCTCAGGAATGGGGCAGACACTTGGCCCAAGCCTGTTGCGAAGTTTTATAATGGCTTCTTTGTAAGAGAGAGACTCTTTGGGAGTCTCTTCCCCTTTTTCTTCATAGTGATCAGAATTGGAATCAACAATCCTTTCACTATCTCCAACACGAACCTGAAAACGATCTGGGTCCGACTCCTCATTTTCAGAGTTGTATACGTCCACCACATTTTCAGCTCCTAAAGGGGTGACAGTAACTTTATCGGCTGACACCTGAGGAGTTGGTGTAGAAAGATTATCAAATCGACTTGACAGTTCTTTCAACATCTGACCTTGTTGTTCTACCAACTTTGTCAGTGCAGAAACAGCAGGGTCTACTTTAGACTTTGAAACAGAACGAGACCTAGAATATCTAACTTGCCTAGGACTCGCATGTCTATACCTGTCTGACCTAGGAGACTTAGACCTAAGTGGCCTAGATCGATGTGACCTGGGCCTGTATGATCTAGACCTGTGATACCTGGATCTAGGTGACCTTGACCTAGGTGACCTAGACCTATGGTATCTGGTATACCGAGAATCTCTCCGTTTAGAATGAGACAGCCTAGACTTATGCCTAGACCTACTGTCCCTATGCTTGGAATGTCTGGCTCTTCCTTCCGAAGAACTAGACCTACCAGACGAGACTGACTTCGACTTTCGCCTTCGTCTTTTGTCTGTGTGTATGCTCCTGCTACGTGATCTGGCTGACCTAGCAGAAGCGTACTGCCTTGGAAGAGATTTATTCCGTGGGAATGCCATATCCATAGGCGTGACCGACTTAGAATGGCTTTTCCCACTGTGTCTTTCAGGAGAAGAACTTTTCCTGGAGGGACTGGTAATGATATCAACTGGAACCTGAGATGAGGGAGCCTTTGTTCCTTCTGACTCAGGATTCCTATTGTGATCACCAGGAGCTTGGTGGACTAAATCGCTTTCAAGCTCGCGGCAACTGGAATTTTCTGTCGTCCTTGTGGTAATGGCAGCCGGTGCTGGACAACTACCACTAGGAAGACAAAACGAACCAGGACCTTTAGCAGGAGCCTGGGATTCATCAGAAGAAGCAGGACCTTTAGCAGGAGCCTGCGAAGAAGAAACCTTAGGTTTAACAGATTTAGCTTGAGAGGCTCTATGTAAACATTTAGAAAGTTTCTTCCACAGTTCCTCAGTCCACTCTGAACAAACCTCACAAGGAGTAGAAGGGGAACAGGAATAGCCCCTACAGGCTCTACAAATTTTATGGTTATCCCAGTAAGGCATAATCTTTGAGCACTTACCATATATTCCAGGACATCTTTTGTTCTGTGCAGACATTCTATAGCTGAAATGCTGAAGAAACGAAAAAGAAAAAGGAATTCAGAAGAATAACCAGAAAAACTAAAAAACGGAAGAAGAATCCGAACTAAGGAGCGTATCGAAATTACATTCAACGATATCGCTAAACGCAACTTGACACACAAAAGAAACTAAACAAAATAAAGCAAAACGAAAGAAGGAATAAATAAAATGAATGAAATAATAGTCTGCGAGCGGGTGAAACCAGCGGAATACCCTACAAACGGCTACAAAATCGTCGAAGAATTCTCTCAGCTGATAAGCATGTTTCCTCCGGAAGCCGCAGAAGGTAAATTGAATTATGGGTACTGGTCGTTCGGAAACCCGAACAACCGGTGCTGGGTACTTCTAAATGCCGGTACAAAAGTTCAGGTTCTTGTTTTTTCTGCGGTAGTCGGGTGATTCCCCGGAGAGCAATATTTAGATGTATCGTAGGTTTAACGAAACAAATATATATTTTTAAATATTGTAAGATATAGGTCAAAGCAACAGTTCAATTTTGTGGGCCTATAACCAGAATTGATCAAAATGTTACCTTGTCCGGTAACCTCATACTTCTGGTTCTCAACTGCATTACCGTAAATATAAATTTGTATCGGAGGTCTCAGGTCTTGGACAAGGTTTTATTTTTACCTTTACTTTTATTTTTACCTTTACTTACATTCTGTGACACCTATTTATCAAGAGCTGATTGTTTTTCTTTTTTACCAGTACTCACAAGGAGAAGGCTTAAATTTTAGTGCTAAATATGGAAGTACCATGCTACTGCATGATCAGTAAACAATGGTTAAATCATAGCTGTACCCTGGCCTGTTACCCATTTAGTCTGGAGACCTCCAAAACGGTACATGGCAAACAGTGCTGACCCAGATCAGACACGACAGAGTAGGGCAGCTGATCAGGGTCTATACTTCTTGCATTATGTTAAATGTCCTAAAATTTAGTACACCAAAGTGATTGACACAATGGCATATGCAAACAGTGCAGACCCAGATCAGACTGCTCCTGAAGGAGCAGTTTGATCAGGGTCTACACTGTTGAAGATGCAGTCTGATCAGGGTCTACTCTGTTTGCCATTTCACTAAATATTTAAGAAACAACTGCTTTAAAAGGAAAAATTAGGCCAAAAAAGTATGGAATAAAATGTTCAAACTTTTAGGATATTTACCGTAAATAAAGTAACTTCTGTATAACATTGTAATAATAAAAACTTACCAGACAGCCTGCTATTGGAAATAGACTGGTCCAAAGAATTGTGGTAGTAGAGTCCACTGGACATAAATGGGTTAAACAGGACTGTCTTATGTACCAAAGCATCAGCAAAATTGAACACAAGAAATATGGCAGAAGAGTCCACTCAACGTAGATGGGATAAATTTAGGGGTAACTGTGTTCAAACTTGTCACTTTTGGAGATAAATTAGTGATTTTGCGGTTGGAATTTCTGTTTTACAGTGACATGTCAGCAGAGCCGTAAATGTAATTAAATGTAACCTTGAAACCTCCCCAAATGATAATTTTAAATGCAGTTATCCCCATTCTAGTGTGTTAATTTGTTTGTTTTTTTATTTGCACAAAGCAGCAAGGGCTGTGAGCTGTGTTAAAACCAATTGCCAGGCAATGTTACCTGACATCATCGGGGTTCCAGCAGTATATTGCTGAATATACTATTGCAGGTTTTTGACATTATCCAATTCACCCTTAAAACGCCACGAAAACTTGCATCTGAAAATGTCGTCTGTTTATGTCGTCTGCTGAATATTCTTGCAAACTTTTCAAACCTATTTTTGCATACAGGCAAACAGTGTGGACCCTGATCAGACTGCTCCTAGAGGAGCAGTCTGATCTGGGTCCACACTGTTTGCAAACATGACTTTTAAAATCACAAGCAGATGACAAAGCAGATGACAATTGTTGTGATTGGCAGTTTAAGGGTTAAATGTTTTGTTGCATATGCAAGTGCATTAGAATGTGTTTTTGAATATCAGCTATTGTTCTGCAAAGATACAACACTGATGTAATATCTTTAATCATTCTGTTGTATGGTGTTTTATATGTAGGGGGCGGGCTGTAAAGGGGTTTGCTGTAACTAATGTTGTTAGAACTTGTAGCCCAACCCCATTGCTTATTGCTTTTTGAGGCAATAAAATATGTTTAAACTAATGGTGTTTTATCTGACATATCGCTAATACCTTATTAAGCTGAACAAATCTCAGCATTTTCCTTGCCCTTTACCTTTGAGTCCTTTTTATGCCCCCCAAGTTGAAGGGGCAATTCATAGGTCTAGATAAGAGTGGGTATCAGGAAAATAGTTATCTTATTTCTCGACAAAAACATATGTTGTCAGTACTCATTAGAAGCACCTCAGTGAGGCGCTTCTAATGAGTATGACAACATATGTTTTCGTTGAGAAATAAGAAAAATATAGATACTTTTGGGTTGAAAAAAGCGCCTTATCAAGAGCTATGGGCATGTTGCTGTGGGGTGGTTTGCCCATTCATCTGTTTTCTGTATGTTTGTCACGCTTAGCATACGAGCAAGAATAAGTTAGAGATAGGATCTTGAAATTTTATGTATGGAGTAAGGACGGGAAATAAGCAGCCTCATGTTTTTATCCTCACACTTTAGCATTGGGGATATTGTGAATGCCTCCATCCATCCATCTGTCCCTCGATCATGCTATCTCCTCCTAAGTCACTGGGCGGAATTTAACCAAACTTGCTATGTGACTTCCCCTCGTGGTAAGGGTGTGGGAGAGCAACATCATTTTTCCTACGGTCCGTCACGATATTAGCAATATAAGCACAGAATGTGGGGATTTTGCGATAGCATGCCATCATCTGCGCAGTGTAGTTTTTTTTTTTTCTGTAATACTTGTTGTTCCAGAGTTGTGCCCCTTTTTTGACTGATGCATTGTAAGCCTATGGGACATAATGAAATCTTGTGAGCAAGATACCTCAAAAACTTTTGAGCTAGGGACTTGAAACTTGATGATGATGAATGATCACCTGATAAATCTTTGAGAAAAATGGGATTATTTTGTCAGAGTTATGCCCCTTTCCAACTTTGGTATTTTGTATCAATAAGCATAATGTTGGGACATAGTATAGTGTTTTACAAACACATCCCTAGTTCCCTATATATATTATTATACTCCCAATATTATTATATTATTATACTCCCAATATTATTATATTATTATACTCCCAAGAACTAATGACTAACCAACTTTTGCAGCTATGCATGGCCCGTATAGTCTTTCTGTAGCATTTGTCCACAGGCACACGACTGTATATTTGTGATTTTTTTTACATATTATAAAATGTTAGCCTATCATTACTTTTCTATCAAATTTCAAGTCGATCGGTTATGAAATACGTTATTCGCAAAATGTCACTCCCATAGACAATAAAACACTATAGGTATATGATGTTTAGTGTCTTTGTTATTTCACAACCGGTCGAATTGAAACTTGATAGTGAGCTAGAGGATATTTCAGGATCTCATAATCTGTAAAAAAAAAAAAAAAAAAAAAAAAATATTCCATTGAGTGCCTATACGTTTGTCGGGTCTTCCACGAAGTCAAGCAGCGGGGTCACCCATCCAGCTACTAACAGCGATCTCTGTTGCTTAACTTTATGAAAAAGCCAACCACTTAAACGAAATACCAATGAACAATTTCAACCAGTCAAAAACAAGACCAAAAGAATTGACCAATAACTAGATGTTTCTTCAAAACTGATACAAAGTCGGCTTGATTACAGAGCACTAACCAAAATTGGCCTTATCGCCCAACATTGAGGGACCGTGCAATAACCCAGCCTTAACCACTAATTGTAATTGTCATTATACTTGTATTGTCCTCATATGTCATAAGGTATGACCTGAGAGAATAATAATGAGCATATTATTGTATTTATCCTAAGTATTGGGACATCTTACCTCCTTACCATACTTTTCCTAAAATTTGAACAAGTCCATTTTGCTATCTATTGATAAACTGCCGTGTAAAAAACTGCTGGATGAGTGGCAAACAGTGTAGATGCTGATCAGATGCTGCATTCTGCAGCATCTGATCTGGGTCTACACTGCTTGCTCAGGCCTCTCTGTCCCAATTTTAGGGTAATTAAGGTATGTTAGATTAATAGTTTCTCCAGATAAGTTTTTATCAAGTAGATACTTTTCTTAATTTATGCATAAAAACTTATGTTGTTGTACTCATTTAGAAGCGCCTCAAAATAAGAAAAATATTTGCTTGAGACCTTTTCTTATCTGGAGCTGTGTAATGGTATAGTTTATAATATTAACATCAGAATTTCTTTTTAATATGGAACATGAATTATCGTATTCAACCTGATTACCCCACATACTCTAATGAGTGCACAGCTAGTTAATTTCACCATACTCTAATGAGTGCATAGTTAGGCAAATTCACCATACCCTAATGAGTGCACAGTTAGGCAAATTTCCCATACTCTAATGAGTGCACAGTTAGGCAAATAAGCATACTCTAATGAGTGCACAGTTTGGCAGTTTTGAGGGTCTTCAGACTTCTATATGTGTACTTTTACATGGTTCTTAAAAAAAATATTGTTGGTTCTCATTGGAATTGTCAAGACCATTCTGATGAGAACCCACAAAATATGCTTTGATAAAGAAATCAGAAGAAAAATATTGATAAATCAGAAAAGAAAAAAATATTAAAAAAGCAAAACTGAACCTACATTATCCAAAAGTTAGTTTTACTAAAGCAGTATTTGAGTTATCAGTGTTTGAGATAACAAGTCAACTGTATCAGTATCTGAGTAATGAAATTTTATGATCACTAGAACTTAATGATTGGCATCAGGATATTTGGATCATGTACCATTGACTCTTGTTAACTCAAACACTGATAACTCAGACTGTTGCATTTACTTTTCAGGTCCTGTTATCTCAAATTACTGTGATCCCAAACTGAAAATTCTAGTCTCTTAACGCTTAGCACTCTGGGTAAAATTTTCAGCAGACGACATTTTGAAATATTTTTCTTATTTTTTCCAGAAAACAGGATATGACATTTCATGCAAATTGTCTCCTATGGAGACAATTTGCATGAAATGTCAAATCCTGTTTTCTGGGAAAAATAAGAAATATATCATCAGTTTGTCGTCTGCTGAAAATGCCCAGAGAGTGGTAAAGGTTAAAGTTCCAGATGATGAAAAACTACTGTAATCTGGTCCGCTGTAGTTGAAGATAATGAGAGTCCACTGTACATGTAATGAAATTTAATGGTTACCAGAACTTTGGGTTATGTATTTAGTGATATTGGGATAGCTTTTCTTTACTTTTTCACAACATTTCTTTCATCTGTCTATAATATTTCTTGTCTTCTCTTTACAGTTTTTTTTAAATAAATAAAATAACCATGTTTACATCACTCAGAAAGATGCTTTTTGCTTGGTGTTTTAGTTAAGCCATTGTAGACTGAAAAAATTCCTCCCACACTATATATTGGAAGAGTCCAATTTCAGTTTTAGGTAAGTCAGCCTATGTGATTTAGATATTCCTAGAGAAAAATGGTTAAACTATTTGCAAACAGCAGTGACCCTGATTCTGAAGCATCTCATCTGGGTCTGCACTGTTTGTCAACTATCCTTTTGTGGGCTCTCCAGACTAAAATGGGTTAAATGAATATATTTTATTCTGAGTGACCGTAGCTTATCAGAAACCATTTGTCTTTTCCATTTCTATGCTTTGCTCTCAAACTTTTCCTCCAAAACTTTGTTTGACATGCAATTTCTATAGTAAATTAATGTTTGGAACATTCATCAAAGATTTTTTTTTTTTTTTACTTTTCTTTGCTAAATTTAAATCATTCATATTTTGTGATAATATTGTGAAAATGGCAGTAAATTTGAACAAGTTGAAATAGGTTCTGAAAAAGGAATGACCCTTGAGAGTAATGAACACCCTCACAAAAATTGCATAGATCAGACCAATGTTTGCCAGTAAATTTAATTTTATGGTCAGTCTGAACAAAATGTTTTTTTTGAAAATAAAATGCCCAAACAATAAACGTCTTTCCGAGTGATATAGAAAGGACAGTAGATACCTTAAGCTTGCTCACTTTGGATAGATTCTGCATCCAGCGTTCTGTT
This sequence comes from Anodontia alba, assembly GCA_964016985.1. Lineage (NCBI taxonomy): Eukaryota > Metazoa > Mollusca > Bivalvia > Lucinida > Lucinidae > Anodontia > Anodontia alba. Next base: position 11,228,638 of record OZ024832.1, read on the forward strand.
TTCAGAAATGAACAAACAATGATATGGCGCAGGCTTATGACTTTTCTTAGCGTGCCAATTACCTATGACGTCTTCACAAGAATAGTCACTCTTGGAGTTATATTAATACCCGTTTTGCGAGGGGAGTTAATTCGTCCAGGAGTTATCTTTCCTGTCTTGCTTCTAATTCAACAGTTTATTGAAGCTTGTATTCTGAGAACTATTATGATGCCGGTATTACGTTTATCTGAGGTGTGTGTGACTGCCACGCGCTTAGAGGTATTTCTATTTAACTATATTTGCTTTGTGTATTCAGACGGACAGTGTTAACCCAGATCAGATGCAGCAGAATGCATCATCTGATCAGGGTCTACTCTGCCATTCACCCAGTTGTCTTTAGACATTATCACATATTAGCAAGTAGTAAACTGGACTTTTTCCAAATTTCAACCCTTAAAGTGCCCATCTCAAGTACAGCACACCACATTGTGATGTTTCTTAGCTCATGTGAGCTATGCTCAGGATGAGCTATAGTGATCACTTTTTGTCTGTCGCCCATCCGTCCGTTCGTTAACACTTTCAAACGACAACTCCTCCAAAGCCACTGATGCAATTTGTCCCTAATTTGGTTCACATGTTGTTTGGGTAAGGGCTATTCAAAATAGCTAAAATTATGGTGATCTGGTTCTTGGTTTAGTTGCCATGGCAACAGAAAGCTCCCATAGACTTATAATGGGAAAATGGTTAAATTGCATTTTCTACATAACCACTGAAGTGATGTGAACCATATTTGGCAGTTATGATCATCTGATGATTGCCTACCAATTTTATGTGTTTGATGACCAGCAGCCATTTTGTTTGGTTGCCATGGCAACATTAAATTCCAAAAAAAGGAATGTTTTAAATGACAACTCCTTCGAAACCACTGAGCAATATGACTCTAATTTGGTTCACATGTTGTTTGGGTAAGGGCTATTCAAAATAGCTAAAATTATGGTGATCTGCCTCTTGGTTTGGTTGCCATGGCAACAGAAAGCTCCCATAGACTTATAATAGGAAATTGGTTAATTTGCATTTTCTCATAACCACTGAAGTGATGTGAACCATATTTGGCATTATGATCATCTGATGATTGTCTACCCAATTTATGTGTTTTATGACCAGCAGCCATTTTGTTTGGTTGCCATGGCAACATTCAATTTTGAAAAAAGAAATTTTTTAAATGACATCTCCTTCAAAACCACTGAAGCAGTATGACTAATTTGGTACAAATGTTGCTTGGGTTAGGGCAATCCAAAGTAGCTAAAATAATGGTGATCTGCCTCTTGGTTTGGTTACCAACAGAAATCTCCCATAGACTTATAGTGGGAAAATGATTAAACTGCACTTTCTCCATAACTAGTGAAGTGATTTGAGCCATATTTGGCAGTTATGATCATCTGATGATTGTCTACCCAGTTTGTATGTTTTATGACCGGTGGCCATGTTGTTTGGTTGCCACGGCAACATTCAGTTTTGAAAAAGGACTTTTTCAAATGACAACTTCGAAACCACTGAAGCAGTATGACTCTAATTTGGTACAAATGTTGCTTGGGTAAGGGCAATTCAAAATAGCTATAATTATGGTGGTCTGCTTCTTGGTTTGGTTGCCATGGAAACAAAAACTAGCATTGACTTACAACGGGAAAATAATTAAATTGTATTTTTATGCCCTTGCCACAAGAAATGGCAAGTGTATTATGTTATACTGTCCGAATTTTTGAGTGCCCATTCATCTATCCGGATGAAGATCCAAGTTTCAGGGGCTATTTTTGGGCAATTTTGGACATAATTATGAGGTATTTTGAGGTTTATTCTGTTTAAAATGCATAAGCTAGCCCCTAAACCAAACTGTTTCATTAGTTGCAATGGCAGAATTGAAAAAATATTGCATAACAAATGCTATCTGCAGTGGCTATTTCACTCGGGTGATCGAGCCATGATCGAGCTCTGCTCAGGATGAGCTATTGTGATCACTTTTCGTCCATCGTCCGTCCGTGCGTCCGTGCATCCGTTAACATTTTCAAACAACTTCTCCTCTGAAACCGCTGAGCCAATTTTGCTCAAATTTCATATGGAGCCTCCTTAGGGTGGGGGAACGAAAAATTGCTAAAATGGTCGCGGTTTGTTGACCAAGATGGCCGCCACGCCCATATATGGTAAAAACCTTTAAAAATCTTCTCCTCCAGAACCGAGAATGCCTTGGGGCTGAACCTTTGCAGGAATCATTGGGGACAGGAGGTCTACCAAAATTGCTAAAAGAATTGTCGTACGTTGACGTTTGACCTTTTTACGGCAAGGTCAAGTTTGCTTCCCTATGCATTTGAATGGGAAAAACCTTTAAAAATCTTCTTCTCCAAAACCGAGCATGCCTTATGGCTGAATCTTTGCATATATCTTCGGGAACAGGAGAGCTACCAAAATTGCTAAAATAATGGTCGTACATTGACATTTGACCTTTTTACGGTTAGGTCAATTCTGCTTCCTTATGCATTTGTATAGGGAAAAATGTTCAGAATTTCAAACAACTTCTCCTCTGGAGCCTCTGGGCCAATTTTGCTCAAATTTCATATGGAGCCTCCTTAGGGTGGGGGAACGAAAAATTACTAAAATGGTCACGGTCCGTTGACCAAGATGGCCGCCACGCCCATATATGGTAAAAACCTTTAAAAATCTTCTCCTCCAGAACCGAGAATGCCTTGGGGCTGAACCTTTGCAGGAATCATCGGGGACGGGAGGTCTACCAAAATTGCTAAAAGAATTGTTGTACATTGACGTTTGACCTTTTTACGGCAAGGTCAAGTTTGCTTCCCTATGCATTTGAATGGGAAAAACCTTTAAAAATCTTTTTCTCCAAAACCGAGCATACCTTTTGGCTGAATCTTTGCATATATCTTCGGGAACAGGAGGGCTGCCAAAATTGCTAAAATAATGGTTGTACATTGACATTTGACCTTTTTACGTTAAGGTCAATTTTGCTTCCTTATGCATTTGTATGGGAAAAATGTTCAGAATTTCAAACAACTTCTCCTCTGGAGCCTCTGGGCCAATTTTGCTCAAATTTCATATGGAGCCTCCTTAGGTAGGGGGAACAAAAGATTGCTAAAATGGTCACGGGTCATTGACCAAGATGGGCGCCATGCCCATATATAGTAAAAACCTTTATAAATCTTCTTCTCTAGAACCGAGGATGCTTTGGGGCTGAATGTTTGCATAAATCATCGGGGACAGGGGGTCTACCAAAAATGCTAAAATAATGGTCATACATTGACATTTGACCTTTTTACGGCAAGGTCAAGTTTGCTTCCTTATGCATTTGCATGGGAAAAACATTTAAAAACCTTATTCTCCAAAACCGAGGATGGCTTGTGGCTGATTCTTTGCATATATCATCTGGAACGGGCGGTCTACCAAAGTTGCTAAAATAATTATCATACATTGACATTTAACCTTTTTACGGCGAGGTCAAGTTTGCTTCTGTATGCATTTGTATGGGCCCCATACATTTGTATGGACAAAATGTTGATAATTTCAAACAGCTTTTCCTCTGAAGCCTCCAGGCCAGTGTTGCTCAAATTTCATGCGGAGCCTCCGTGGGCAGGAGAATGAAAGATTGCTAAAATGGGTATGGTCCATTGATCAAAATGGCTGCCATGCCCATATATGGTAAAAACCTTTAAAAATCTTCTTCTCCATAACCAAATAAGCCCTGGGTCCTAATCTTTGCACAAATTATGGGGGACAGGAGATCTACCAAAATTGCTCAAATGATGGTTCTATGTTGACATTTGACCTTTTTGCCTCCAAGGTCAAATTTGCTTCCCTATTTGTGTGGGCCATATACATTTATATTGAAAGTATCGAAGTGACTTGTAGATCAACAGTAGTCAAAATTGTTCTGATTGGAAATCTAAGATGGCCATCATCTGGTTTATATTTATAATATTTCCCTGCCAATGTGCTGTTTACATGTATAAAATCATGATTCTTCAGAAACCACTTAGCCAATTTCCACCAAATTTCACATTGATCCTTCTGTTGAAATGTGATTGATAGTTTATTAAAATGATCATGCTCCATTGACTGTCAGGCCCATATATTCTTCTTCAAAACTAAGAACTGCTCAAATGATGATATTTTCATTAGTTGCGATGATAGGATTGGAAAAATGTTGCATAACATCTGCATGTCTGCAGTGGCTATGTCACTCAGGTGAGCGAAACGTGGCCCTTGGGCCTCTTGTTTTTTGTTGTTGTTTTTTTTGGGGGGGGGTTTGTATTTTTTCAGAGTAAATAAGACTTGACATTTCATGTGAATCGTAGACGATTCACTTAAAATGTCAAGTCTTATTTTCTTTGAAAAATAAAAGGAAAGTTGTTAATGTCATCTGCTGCAAATTTGTTTGCTGCTTTAAAGATTAGGACAGGTAACTGGTAAGGTGTTAAGATGTCCGAATATTGTGGGAAAATATGGTATCTTCATGTATATACTCAATAACCTCTTTGTAATGCCTTTTTGGGGATATAAAGCATTAAACATGTTAAGACGACTTGCCTGTTGTATCCCGAAACAAAAATATATAGATTATAGAAAAATAACATACATAGTTATTTTTGGCTTTTCTGAAAAGCTAAGGTGTATTACTGATCACTTTTCTGTCCATCCTGCTTTTTGCCACATCTGCTTAAGCAAGCAGGTGCAATATAATAAATGATCAGATTTTCCATATGTCTGTTTTTCTGTCCATCTGGACATCAACATTTATGACCACCCTAGCATTGAAATCCATTCTGAACAACTATTACACCTATAATCAAATTTCCGGGCATGCACTTTCTCCCTAATAAGGAATCAAACAGTGTGGCATCTTTTTATGACCATGACCAAATATTCAAGGTCTGACAACTTTGCCATTATTTACATCAACCCTAGTGTGTAGTTCCATCTGATTAATTAAAACACCTAACCCTTAAAGCACCAAGCAAAGTTTGTAGCAGACGACATTCTAAAGTTTTTAGTTTTTCATTTTTCAGAGAAAACAAGTCTTCATATTTCATGTGAATTGCCTTCTTGACAGATGATTCACATGAAATATCAAGACCTGTTTTCTTCTGGAAATAAAAAAAAAATAAAAATTGTCGTCTGCTTTAGTTGTGATTGGCGCTTTAAGGGCTAACAGGAGAAGAGATAAGGAGCACTTCTGCGTATTTTATGCTAGTGTCAAGTCTAGATACTCAATTGTTTTGAAAATTAAGCATATCAGATATGCAGAACATTTTTCCGATACACAAATCACCTTCGTTTGATGCGTATCTGATTTATTTACATTTCTCTCCATACTCCAGACTAAGTTCTGTGTTTTCATTAATTCGGGGCAAAATTCGCACCATTTACTGTCACAAATGGATGGCAAACCAGTTTAGATTTTTTAAACTTTGAACATACTGTAAAGCGTTTTATGACAATGCTAAAACAAAAGACAGCAGGTATCATACTCTTTCATCCCTTGAGGCTAAGATTATCGGCAGACATATCCACCTGTGAAATACTTTACACTACCCAGTCAAATAACCTGAGCAAATAACTGTTTGTGGTCCGATCATCTGACCTCATTCTAACATGCCTGATTCTTAGCAGTTTTCGTCTCTCGCTTTCCTTCTTTCTTCTTTTTTTTCTACAAACTAAATTTTGCACAGGAGATTTCAACAGTATTTTGTTTTTTCATTACAATGTTTTTGGACGCCAAATTTTTGTCACCCAGATGATAGACGCGCCGTTGTATTTAAATATTTACCAGTTTCAAGGTTGGCAAAAAGCCAGTCAATATGAGTATTGACCGGGCCGGTGGTTAAAACCAGTTTTAACCGGTCATTTTTGGTCGATTGGTAGTCATTTGGGTTGATTAAATCACTAGCGTATATGCCTCTGCCCTGTTGATAAACTGGTCTTAAAAGCATTCCCCCTACATCATGTACATGAGGTTAGACTATATTTTCATCAGTGAACAAGACAAATAATTTTTATCAATACATGTAACAGTAATTATCTGAGGTCCTTTTTTTTTTTTAATCATAAGTCAAAAGGCATAATTACTGGTCAACTGAAGAGGTTGATTGGATTGACTCACTGAATTATAGACAGGTCTTTCTTTTCAACCAAACACTCTTAATTATTATATTATCCTTTAAAGGTTAGATTAATTGTTCATATTTTGATTTACAGGAATATAAATAAGCTGATTTTATCATGGACTTTAAAGGATTTATGAAAGGTCCTATTTTGTTTGACAGAAAAAAAATGTTGTACCAGATTGTACCACACAAGGTTGCATCAAAAAGCAGCTAACATATAATTATGATGTTATTGCAGAAAATTGTCACATATTGTAAACGTGTGAAATACACTTGTCATTAATCTTTAGGCCTGTGAAGTAGTACATCTGTAAAAGGCTGTAATTAATTAACCAAACAATGTCTGAAGATTCACTAATGTCTGTAAGTATATTTAAGTATCTGCAACACCTGTAAATTGCTGTCGAAACAGATTAAAAGGTGTAAAAGCTGCCCCATGCCACTGCAGTGGGTGTGACATAGATCTAATTGCCAAACTTATCAATCACATGTCCCTGATATTATACCTGTATTATACACTGACACCAGGCTTTATTCCTAATGTGTGAAATTTTGAGTTATATGCAATCTAGATAGTATCTTATCTTATCATCAAGCTATTACTGAAGGTGTCAAAAATGAAACCTAAAGACCCAATTTGGAACTTCTTCACTATTTTGGAAGATAACAAAAAAAAAAACAGTGCAAGGTGCAAAGACTGTAATATTAAGTTAGTGCTAAGGTCTTAAGACTGAAGACTCGTAGACAAACATGTCTCGGGCTAAAAAGCCAGAAAGTATTGCCAAGCAGCCACTTGAAGAAATAACATCTGAACCTGTAACTCTATCGAATGATCAGCCTCTAGCAAAGAGACCAGAAGACTAGTTTCAGTAGGTTTGTCGTTTCAACAGAGTGTAGTATGTGGAAGCAGTTAGATGAACAAATTGCTAGACTGTTCTATGCCTGTAATCTGCCATAATCAATCAACCAACTGACCACCATAATCTCCAGCTGACCACTAAAAATATTCAATTGACCACTCAATATTTCAATCAACCAGTATTGACCAGTATTGACCACTATGGGAGTATTGACCGGGGCAGTTTTAACAGGTTAAAACCGCCCCTGGTTTTGACCGCCCAACCTTGACCAGTTTCGTTTGAAAGATGATTAAAACGTGGCGACAGGCAAAATAGTACCTTAGCGCTTATGCGAGATATCAGTCTGCAAATCAAAACGGGTAAGTCTGACATAATTTATTCAGAAAACATATTGTAGATTCTCATAGGACTGCTCAGTTGCACCCCGCACTTGACGGTACACAATTTTGGGATGTTCGCATTACAAAGTTTAATTTTTCTTTACCCTGCATGAAGAAACCATGTGCTGTAATGGTGACATCAGGTGAAATCTTTGGGGAAAACAACTGCAGACAGCAACAAAGTTTTTCATGGTGTTGGGTACTGAATTTAAATGAAAAGAAAGGAAAGAGCGGTGCCACTGGGAGGATTAGTCCAATAATTTTTTAAGAAATATTCATCAAATCGTTTGCAAAAGAAATCAGAAAAAAAAATATCTGCCCTCCTTGCAGCAAATGATGGAAGAGTTCACCTATTGTTATATTATTACCACTGAAATAAAAAAAAAGCTAAAAAATTAAACAACAACAACAAAAAAAATTCTATATTTTAATAAACTGAAAAAGTCTATATTTTAATAAACTGAAAGTTTGGCGATGTTTGCTGTGCAAATAGAGTAGGTTGGGATTAACAGCAACACCCTATTTCTTTGTTTTGTTGTTTTTCTCTCCCATGACAGCAAGGTACTGTGCTAAAGCTACATGTACTCCATTAGCGCACACTCCACACTTTACTTCAACTCAAGCATTGAGGCGATTCTAATTAATGCCCACAGCATATGTTTTTTATGGAGAAATAAGAAAAATTATTCCTGAATTATTGCCAAATATCCACTTTATCTGTTTCAGAGCTGTAGTTCCTTTGTTGAAATAAAAGTTTAAATATTTAGTTGTTTCAATTTATTTTGATAAACTAAATTTATTAAAAATGGATATTTACTTTTGGTCTCTGATTTTATGCCTATTTTAGTGCTTTTTTGTTCATTTTTGAAATTTCACCCAATTATTTTTATTTTGGGGGGTAAAAATACTCAATTCAAAAACTTAAAATAAGATTTTACCCAAGTAATTGAATTTTGAAAGGTAAAATACCCTGTTATCTAAAAATTATCTGTTGCTCTGCCTAAAATTATCTAACATGGCATGGGCTTCCTCACTTACATGGGCTGAAACACTGCAGTATCATTTTATGACTGTGACCTATATTTTGCAGTCAGATGACTCATTTTTGGATGGATTGTTTACAATCAAACTATAGTATACAAAATTTCCTTAGGGTAGTTGTCCACATGATTATCATTACTCACCTGGAGCTTTGCTCCAGGTCAGCTTATGCCATGGCCTGTTGTCCATTGTCAGTCCGTCCATCTGTCCTTCCATCCTCCATCCATCATTAGCTTTTCATATTTTCAACATCGCTTCCAGAACCAATTTATTGAGCTGGAACATAGTGGGAGGCATTGTGGCAACATGGAGATTCAGAATTGCTAAAATCGTTCCGTTCCGATATCCAAGATGGCGACCATGGTGGCCATTTTGAAATTCTTCGAACAACATATCCCAAACTGTAAGTTGGATTGAGCTGGAACATAGTGGGAGGCATTGGAGCGGCATAGAGATTCAGTATTGCTAAAATCATTCCATTCTGATATCCAAGGTGACCGCCACGGCAGCCATCTTGAAATTCTTCAAATGACATTTCCTCCCAAACCATAAGTAGGATTGAGTCAAGACTTGATGGGAGGCATGGGAGCAGAATAGAGATTCAGAATTGCTAAAATAGTTTCATTCTGATATCCAAGATGGGGCTATGGTGGCTATCTTGAAATTCTTCAAATGACAAAACCCCAAACCATAAGTTGGATTGAGCCGAAACTTGATGTGACACATCGGAGCAACATAGAGATTCAGAAGTGCTTAAATCATTCCGTTTGGCTATCCAAGATAACCGCCTTGCCATCTAGAAAATCTTGAAACCACATCTGCTCCCGAACCCTAAGTCAGATTGAGCCTAAACTTGGTAGGAGGCATTGAGGCCACATGAAGAATTAGAACTGCTAAAATAATTTGGTTCTGATTTCCAAGATGGCCTCCATGTTGGCCATCTTGAAAATCTTCAAACGACATCTCCTCCCATACCACCATGATGGCCGCCATGTTGGCCATCTTAAAAATCTTCAACAGTATCTCCGACCATACCACCATGTTGGCCGTCTTGAAAATCTTCAAACGACATCTCCTCCCATACCGTAAGTCAGATTGAGCTGAAACTTGATGGGAGGCATCAGAGCAAAAAAGAGATTCCAGTAGTTCCAATATCCAAGATGGTCCAAGATGGCCACCACGGTGGCCATCTTGAAAATCTTTAAACAACGTCTGCTCCCGAACGGTAAGTCAGATTGAGCCCAAACTTGTTGAGAGGCATTGGGGTGACATGGAGATATAGAATTGCTAAATTCGTTCAGTTCTAAAATCCAAGATGGCCACCATGGTGGCCAGCTTGAAAATCTTGAAACAACATCTGCTCTCGAATGGTAGATTGCTGAAACTTGGTGGGATAGGATTGGATAGACATGCAGATTCAGAACTGCTAAATTTGTTCCATCCAACATTCTTCAAAGGACATCTCCTCCCAAATCGTATTCCCAATTGAGCCCAAGCTTGATGGGAGGCATCAGAGCAACATAGAGATTCAGAATTTCTAAAATCTTTCTGGTCCAATATTATCTGAGATGGCATCTTGAAAATCTTCAAACCTCAATCTGCTCCAGCAAGGTAAGTCAGATTGAGCCAAAACTTGGTGGGAGGCATTGGGGCGACATGGAGATTCAGAATTTTTAAAAACATTTTGTTATGGTACCCATGATGGCCACCACAGCAGCCATCTTGAAGATCTTCTATTGTTAGCTCTCCTTGAGCTTTGCTTCAGGTCAGCTTATGCCGTGGGCTGTTGACCATGGTCCATCCCTCATCCCTATGTCCATCAGTAACTTTTCACATTTTTGACATCTCCATCAGAATCGTATTCATGAAAGTCTTCAATTGTTGTCTGCTCCTGAACAGTGTCCGATGGAGTGGAAACTTGGTGGAAGGCATCAGGGTTGCATGGAGATATAGAATTGCTAAAATGGTTCCGTTCTGATATCCAAGATGGCCACCATAGCAGCCATCTTGAAAATCTTCAAATCCCATTGCTCCTGAACAGTAAGTCTGATTGAGCTTAAACTTCATGGGAGGCATTGGGGTGTTGTGGAAATTCAGAATTGCTAAAATTGTTTTGTTCCAATATCCAAGATGGCCCCCATCTGGAAATCCTTCAAACTACATCTCCTCCCAAACGTTAAAGTCAGATTGAGCTGAAACTTGATGGGAGGCATCAGGGTGACATGGAGATTCAGAATTGCTAAATCGCTCAATTCCAATGTCCAGGATGGTGGCCATGATGGCAATCTTTAAACTCTTCAAACAACATCAGACTTTGCACTGCCAAAGGCAATCTGATCTGATAGCCAAGATGGCCACCATGGCACAGTGTAACATATCATGATCGGCCAAATCTAGGTGAGCGATTTCTGATCCACTTGGGCCTCTGGTTGACCAATGTAATCAAACTGTGCCTTAGACAAAATCCAGGTAATGGTTATTTATAGCTGTGCTATTCTTGTCGCTGTGACATCAGAGTGCTGTCCACAGAGAATTATCTCTTCTAAATCTTGGATTGGGACATTTGGGACATTTGCAAACAGCATAGACTCAGATCAGACACCACAGAATGCAGCATTTGATGAGGGTCTACATTAATTGCCTGTATTACAGGAAGTTAAGGGTTAAATGAAACAGTCTAAAGTCACCATTCAGGACCATTTTCCCAGCCTATACTTAGAGACAATCGACCCACCAGTGCTGTCAGTGCTTTGATTTTTTGCAACAGCCCTAGTATTAGCTTCTTTTCTGATTAACTGTATGACCTTTAGTCATGAAACCTAGCATACACTCCCTATCTTCCACTGCAGTATCATATTATGACACTGACCTATATTTCACTGTCTAATGACTTAGTCATTTTTTGCTTGAACCCTGGCATTTGGCTCCCATTTCTGTTTAACCCTTGTCCTGTTGAATAAATTAAGATGCCACACCCATTTCTAATTTTCAGCCAGTCAGATTACTTGATCCAGATTGTTGATATGAATTCATGGCAAACACTGCAGATCCAGATTAGTTGGCTTCTTCAGAAGCCAACTGATCTGGATCTGCACTGATTGCAGAGCAGGACATATCCAGGTTCAGCAGGACTAGGGACATAATTATGATCTGCAGTCATTAAACCTGGCGTAGAGTTCCACCCTAACAGGGACTCAAACACATTTATACTGTAATATATTGACATTTATACTGTAATATATTGGATTGACATGATATTTATTCTTTATATGTTAGATTGTCATGACATTTCTGTGGTAGAATTTTGAAATGTCATGGCATCTATACTGTAGGATGTTAGATTTCATGGCATTTCTACTGTAGGATGTTAGATTGTTGAGACATTTATACTGTAGGATATTAGATTGTCCAGACAATTATATAGTAATATATTAGATTGTCGTGACATTTATACTGTAGGATGTTAGATAGTCATGGCATTTATATTGTAATATATTGGATAGTCATGATGTAGGGTGTTAGAGTGTCATGATATTTATACTGTAGAATAATAGATTGTCATGACATTTATACTGTAATATATTGGAATGTCATGACATTTATACTGTAGGATGTTAGAATATCATGATATTTATATTGTAGATACTGTAGGATGTTAGAATATCATGATATTTATATTGTAGGATAATAGACTGTCATGACATTTATACTGTAATATATTGGATTGCCTGACATTTATACAGTAGCTTGTTAGATTGTCATGGCATTTATATTGTAATATATTTGATTGTCATGACCTTTATACTGTAGCTTGTTAGATTGCCATGACATTTATACTGTAATGTGTTAGATTGTTATGACATTTATTAGCTCACCTGAGCACGAAGTGCTCATGGTGAGCTATTGTGGTCAGTCAATGTCCGTCGTCCGTCGTGCGGCGTGCGGCGTCAACAATTGCTTTAAAAGCCTACTCCTCCTACACCTGTGGGCAAATTGACTTGATACTTGGTAGGAAGCATCGGGGCGACTTGTAGATCAAAAATAGCTAAAATTGTTCCGATCGGAAATCCAAGGTGGCCGCCATGGCCACCATCTTGAACATCTGTTTTTCGCTTCTTGTCCTGAACCGAAAGGCTAATTGGCTCCAAACTTGCTAGGAACCATCAGGGTGACATGTAGATCAAAAATAGCTAAAATCGTGCCGATCGGAAATCCAAGATGGCTGCCATGGCCGCCATCTTGAAAATCTATTTTTCGCTTCTTCTCCTGAACTGAAAGACCAGTTGACTCCAAACTTGATAGGAAGCATCAGGGTGACTTGTAGATCAAAAATAGCTAAAATCGTGGCGATCGGAAATCCAAGATGGCCGCCATGGCCGCCATCTTGAAAATCTATTTTTCGCTTCTTCTCCTGAACCGAAAGGCTAATTGACTCCAAACTTGGTAGGAAGCATCAGGGTGACTTGTAGATCAACAGTAGCTAAAATCATGCCGATCGGAAATCCAAGATGGCCGCCATGGCGGCCATCTTGAAAATCTATTTTTTGCTTCTTCTCCTGAACCGAAAGGCCAGTGGACTCCAAACTTGCTAGGAAGCATCAGGATGACTTGTAGATCAAAAATAGCTAAAATCGTGCCGATCAGAAATCCAAGATGGCCACCATGGCAGCCATCTTGAAAATCTATTTTCGCTTCTTCTCCTGAACCGAAAGGCCAGTTGACTCCAAACTTGGTAGGAAGCATTTGGGTGACTTGTAGATCAAAAAAGCTAAAATCATGCCGATCGTAAAACCAGGATGGGGGCCATGGCAGCCATCTTGAAAATCTATTTTTCGCTTCTTATCCTGAACCGAAAGGCCAGTTGACTCAAAACTTGGTAGGAAGCATTTGGGTGACTTGTAGATAAAAAATAGATAAAATCATGACGATCGTAAATCCAAGATGGCCGCCATGGCGGCTATCTTGAAAATCTATTTTTCGCTTCTTCTCCTAAACCCAAAAGTCACTTGACTGGAAACTTAGTAGGAAGCATCAGGGTGACTTGTAGATCAAATATAGCTAAAATCGTTCTGATCAGAAATCCCAGATGGCCACCATGGCCGCCATCTTGAAAAATCTATACTAAGCTTCTTCTCCTGCACCGAAATGCCAGTTGACTCCAAACTTCGTGGGAGACATTGGGGTGACTTGTAGATCAAAAATAGCTAAAATTGTGCCAATCGGATAGCCAAGATGGCCGCCATTGCAGCCATCTTGAAAATCTATTTTTTGCCTCTTCTCCTGAACTGAAAGGCCAGTTGACTCGAAACTTGGTAGGAAGCATTGGGGTGACTTGTAGATCAAAAATAGCTAAAATCGTGCTGATCGTTAGTCCAAGTTGGCTGCCATTTAGAGTTTGTTCAGATGATCACGCTCAATTGACTGGCATGCCATATATCTTCTTCTTCAAAATAAAGAACTGCTTAAATGATGATCTTTTCATTAGTTGCGATGACAGGATTGGAAAAATGTTGCATAACATCTGCATTATCTGCAGTGGCTATGTCACTTAGGTGAGCAACCCGTGGCCCGTGGGCCTCTTGTTTTGTAATATATTGGATTGTTGTGACATTTTTACTGTAGCGTGTTAGATTATAATGACATTTATACTGTAAAATGTTAGATTGTTATGATATATATACTGTAGGATGTTAGATTATTATGACATTTATATTGTAATATATTTGATTGTCATGACATTTATCCTGTAGCTTGTTAGATTGCCATGGCATTTATACTGTAATATATTGGATTTTCATGACATTTATACTGTAGGATGTTAGGTTGTCATGACATTTATATTTTAATATATTGGATTTCCTTCACATTTATACTGTAGGGTGTTAAATTATCAAAACTTTACCCTCTGATATATTGGATTGTCATGACATTTATACTGTAGAGTGTTGAAATGTAATGACATTTATACTGTGAGTTTTTGCATTGTCATGACATTGATAATGTAGGCACTGTAGGATGTTAGATTGTCAGGATATTTATACTGTAGCTTTCCATTTGGTGTTATTGTTAGAGAAAAGTTATCAGTGTATGTACAGGCAGATCAAATTGACCTGTGGCTTTGACCTTATAATATTTATAAGTATAGTATTTGTTAACTGCTTAAACAGGTATTACCTGTTAACCCTTGTCCTGCTGAGCCCGGACATACCCTGCACTTGCAAACAGTGTAGATCCAGATCAGTTGGCTTCTGAAGAAGCCAACTGATCTGGATCTGCACTGTTTGCCATTTAGTATGTGAATCTATATCAACAACCTTGATCAAGTAATCTGATTGGCTGAAAATTAGAAATGGGTGTGGCTTCTTAATTTATTCAGCAGGGCAAGATTTAAGATGAGTGATAAGCTGTCCCAAGTGGACTGCAGGATTTTGTGACTTGTCATGCCAAAATTGTACAGTGGATATATCCTTATGAATATTAAATGTATAAGTCAAAGGGAAAGGCAAATTTGCAACATTCTAGTATTCATATTTCTAGTTGCAACATTCTAGTATTAATATCTCTAATTGCAGCATTCTAATATTGATATCTCTAAATGCAACATTCTAGTATTGATATCTCTAAATGCAACATTCTAATATTGATATCTCTAATTGCAACATTCTAGTATTGATATCTCTAATGGCATCATTATAGTATTGATATATCTAAATGCAATATTCTAGTATTGATGTCTCTAATTGCAACATTCTAGTTTTGATATCTCTCTAATATTGATATCTCTAACTTCAATATTCTAGTGTTGGTATCTCTAATTGAAATATTCTATTATTGGTACCTCTAATTGCAACATTTTAGTATTGATATTTCTAATCGTAACATTCTAGTATTGATATCACTAATTGCAACATCTAGTATTGATATCTCTAATCACAACATTCTAGTATTGATATCTCTAATTGCAACATTCTCTCTAGTATCGATATATCTAATCTGCTGATTATGTATGATGACTCATTTGCATAGGTCACCTGTTTCATATTTGAGATGCTGTTTGCTGCAGTTGTAATTGGCTTTGTAAAAAAGGTTTAGCATTTCATGTGGATCATTTTCTTGGGAGAGATATGTGGAGGATGATTGGTATGACATGAGGAGCCCTATTTACTGGGTAAAAAGTATTAATTAACTCTTGTCATGCGGAATAAATTAAGATGCCACACCCGCTTCTAATTATCAGCCATTCAGATTACTTGGTCTAGGGTTTTGATACAAATTCCCATACTGAATGAACAGTGCAGATCCAGATCAGTTGGCTTCTGAAGAAGCCAACTGATCTGGAGCTGTACTGTTTGCAAAGATAGGGCAAGTCTGGGACCAGCAGGACAAGTTTTATTGAATGGTTACTTTTTCCTTTTTGCTAGAGTAATTTAGACATCAGCATGAAAATAAATTGAAAATTCTATACAAAAGTATTATTTTTTCAGAAATGAAAGAATGATGTTATGGCGTAGGCTTTTGGTAGTTGTACCCATGCAGTTAGCTTACGGTGTTTATGTGAGGATTGTAACTCTTGGTGTTGTATTGTTGCCGGTGTTGCAAGGGAAACTAATACGTCCAGAATTTATTTTTCCTGCTATACCATTAATTAAACAGTTTATTGAAGCTGTAATTCTAAGAATGGTGATGAATCAAGTATTACGTTTGTCTGAGATGTTTGTAACAGCTGGACGTGCTGAGGTACATGCTACCGTAATAACCCTAAGTATTGAGGCAGATAGGCCTTTGCAAACTGTGTTGATCTAGATCAGATACAGCAGATTAGGATCTGCACTGTTAGCCATACATAAAGCAATATTTTAGACACATCAAGAGGTAGTAGAATGGACTTTTTCAAATTTTAGGACAAGTAGGGTAAGCAGATAAGGTGTCGCAATACTTAGGGTAAATACAGTGTTTATTTTCCCTTATATTTGCTTCAGCTGACCTTCTGTGCACTGCAGAAGACCTTACACAAACTGGGACAATTTGACCTACTTTTGCAAAAATCAATACCTGGTCAGACTTTCAGGGTCTGATGCATATACAGTGTAGCTCCAATATATCACGGTCCTCGGGGTCCAGAGTCCGCTATCGCGATATAAACGGAGCGAGATATAAGTCCCGACATGTACCATGCATGTATAACGGCGTGCATAACACTCGCTCGGTTTGTCGCTGTGGTAGTTTGCTGAGACATCACGGATAAATGGCATTCAGTTATGTTGTCACCATATTTCCTAATTAAAATTGGATTAGAATTGCTCAATGGAATAATTTACAATGGTGCGCTATGTCTAACAAATAATTCCAATCGAAACCAGCTGATAAACTACTTTTGAAAACAAGAAATCATCGGATTGACAATTTAGGACACCATTTTGGATACTGGTTCCCTAGAACGGCGAAGGGAAGTTACTCAATTGTGCTAAGATAACTTGAGTTGCTTCTTCGCTTATATTGCAGGCACAAAAACAAACAAAAAAACTGTCGTTTATCAAAGTTAATTTCTTTTTATTTATTTTTTTATAATTAGTTTTTGTTTTCTTTTTTTTTTGACGCAGTTGTTTTCTTCTGAAATATTTATATCTACAGAAGCGTAAAATAAGCCGACTACAATCTGTGTATGTTGGACAGAAACATCGTAAGACTACTGTCTTGTAAAATTTGCTGGTGTTGAAAAGGAGGTGGACTGTTTTCCCCTGCTGAGCAAAATTAGTTTGTGGGCATCATTGACTGATTGAGCAATGAGTAGATCTATGTACTAAATGATGATAATGATTACGACAATTACGGCGATATAATTTATTGTTTGCCAATTATAATCAGCATGCGCGCTGATTGACACTAAGTGGATTGTTTGTCATATAATACCTGACGCGACTTAGCGTCGGGATAGGTGCGAAAAATCAATTACCGGAGGCGGAACGCGTTTTTTTTGTTTTTCTGAAGTTAAATAAAACAACAAACATTTTATGTTTTTAAAATTTTTTTTTTTTTTTTGCTTATGGAAAATTTGGGAGCCATGGCCTATTCGCGATATACTGGATTTCGCGAAATAACGGACCGAGATGTATTGGAGCTACACTGTAACATCTTTGAACATTCCCTCAAATTTCATTACTGCTTGCATCCTACCATCCCAGATGTCACTGTGGTCTACAGTTTGAAAGTTGACATCTGGTCAACTTTCCAGGATCTGACTCCTATAACATCTTCCAGAGGTAAATAGGTTCTTTGTCATGTCTGTGAAATTGGTTAGAATGGTTCCTTGCAATTTCTGCAAAATTATATAAAATGATTCCTTGTTATTTCTGCAAAATAATGTAGAATTGTTCCTTGGTACTTCTGCAAAATTATGTAGAATGGAAATCCTTATCATTTCTGCAACATTATATTACAGTTTCTTGTTATTTCTATGAAATTATATATAGAATGGTTTCTTGTCATTCCTGTGAAATGTAGAATAGTTCCCTGCTTGTACTATAGCCAGCCTGTATGCACAGCTATTTAACCCTGAATATTGCCAAGCAAAATTTGTAGCAGACGGCATTCGATTTTATCAGAGAAAATTGTTTTGATACAGTGTATATCATGTAGTTAAACCTGCAGGCCTACATGACATTAATGCAAGGTCGGATCAATGTTGATATAACATCATGACATTTATGCTATGTCGGGTCAACGTCAGTGCAAGGTGATAATGTTAATGCAATGTCAAATCAACGTCTTAATGCAACGTCAAATCAATGTTTATTTAAAAAAAAAAATCAAAATGGTGTTTGCTGCAGTTGCGGTTGGCGTTTTAATGGTTAATTCTTGCCATGCTGAATAATTCAAGATGCCACACCCACTTGTTATTATCAGCCAATCAGATTACTTGTTGTGGATACAAATTAGCATAATGAATGATAAACAGTGCAGATCCAGATCAGTTGGCTTTGCTTTGGCTTCTTTTTAACCCTTAAGGGGCCAATCACAGTTGCAGCTGATGACAATTCTAAATTTTTTTTAGTTTATTTATTTTTCATCAAAAATAAATCTTGACATTTTATGTGAACTGTCTGCTTGGCTTGTCAAGACTTATTTTTCTGTGAGAAATAAATAAAAAAAAAAATGAATGTCGTCTGCTACAAATTTTGCTTGGTGCTTTAAGACAAGTGTCAATATTTAACGCTTAGCATGCCAGGTAAAAATTTCAACAGGGGACATTTTGAAATATCTTTCTTTTTTTTCCAGAAAATATGAATTGGCATTCCATGCAATTTGAGTAAAATTGCAGATATTATTTTCTGGGAAAAATAAGAAAAAATGTCACTTTGTCATCTGCTGAATTTGCCCATAGCACTTAAATATTAAACACCCTAGCTGTTATCTACTAAGATATCGGAAACAAATAAGTGAAGTCCTTAAGTTTTTATTACATACAGGAAGAAATTTCAGTTTATTTTATAAGGAGGCAGTGTATAAAACTGAGTTTTTGGAGCCAAAAAATAGCGAGTCTTCTCAGAAAATAGGAAGAATTTAGGTTTGCTTGTCCTAACAATTTAACATTTAGCACTCTGGGTAAAAATTCAACATTCAACAGACATGCTGAAATATTTTTCATACAAACTGTCTCCAATGGAGACAATTTGCATGAAATATCAGTCTGTTTTCTGGAAAAGGGGACAAGTTGCACAAAATGTTAAATCCTGTTTTCTGGGGAAAGTAAGAAAAATATCACCGATTTGTAATCTGCTGAATTAGTCCATAGAGTGGCAAAAATTAACAAGTCTGTTCCGTTTGATTACCTTGATACCTATCTACACATTACGGAAACACGCCTATCAAAATATATTGAAAATTTTACCACCAAAAAATAAAAACTTCAGATAAAAAATTCTGATATTTTTCATATTTCTGCTCAAAACATAGATTGTGGGTACTCGTTAGAACCTCCTTGATGAGGCGGTTCTAACGAGTACCCACAATCTATGTTTTTGAGCAGACATAAGAAAAATAATGTATACCCCTGTAAACCCCAGTTTTACTATATAAAAGTGGGGTTTAAGGGGGTCAAATGTATATAGGTATGTTTTCGTGATGGAACAATCTTTGAACACCAAATGGTATAGAAATTAACATATTCAGATACCTTAATCTGTTTATCTGTTTACTCTTCTACCACAAGTCTTTGGACTGGTCTTTTTCCTATAGCTGGGTTAATGGGGAGGGAGGGAGGGGGGGGGGGGGCAGGGGGATGTATATTCTTTTCTCATCTGTCTGTCCATCCATCCATCCATTACGGTTTGATCCTTGCTGGGGGTATACTCTATCTAATAAGCACTGCTCATTGACTTTTCTTACCATTATAACTATGCTTTATAGAAATTCCTGTAGTTAATACAAGCAGTGTAGACCCTGATCAGATGCCAAATTCTGCTGCATCTGATCTGGGTCTGCACTGTTTGCCAGTTACCCTTTTGGGGCTTTCCAACTAAAATGGGTTAACCCTTAAGGGGCTAAGCAAGATTGCAGCAGATGACATTTTAAATTTTGTTCATTATTTTATAGAGAAAATAAGACTTGGAATATTATGTGAATCTTCAGCGTAGCAGATGATTCACAAGAAATGCCAAGTCTTATTTCTCTGGAAAAAAAAATCATAATGTTGTCTGCTGCATTACTTAGGGCTTTAAGGGTTAACACCTTTGCCTAATTATCCTACAATTTGGACCAGTCCATTCAGCAACTTGGTGGTGTGTCTATAAAGTGTTAGCCGAACAGGATTAACCCTTGTCATGCTGAATAAATTGATATGCCACACTCATTTCTAATTGTTAGCCAGTCGGATTACTTAATCCAGATTGTAGATATAAATTCAAATTCTGAATGACAAACAGTGCAGTTTCAGATCAGCTGACACCGGCACAGTGGCTCAGTGGTAGAGCGTCCGCTTTGTGACTGGGAGGTTGCGGGTTCGATCCCCGGCCGGGTCATACCAAAGACTTTAAAAATGGTACTAGCTGCTCTTTCGCTTGGCGCTCAGCATTAAGAAAGTAAAGCTAGGAATCGGAACTGGTCAGCTCAGTGTCAGTATAATGTGACTGGGTGGAATATCATGTCAAAGTGTCTGGGGCATGATATTTCAGTGAGGCAGCACTCTAAAAGTGAGCATTGAGCTCCCTGTCACAACCAGACACCGTCGCGATATGACTGAAAGATTGTTGAAAGCGACGTTAAGCCCAAATCAAACAAACAAACAAATTCAGATCAGCTGGGTTTGGCAAGACTAGGGTTAATTATCAAATTGCCCTCATGAAAACTTTTATCAAGTCTGTTTTTGCTTTGGGTAAAAATTTCAGACAACATTTTGAGTTTTGTCTATTTTTTTCCAGTAAATTAGGCTTTGACATTTCATGCAAATCACAATTTGCATGAAATGTCAAAGCCTATTTTCTGGTAAAAATAAGGAAAAATAGCATCAAAATTGTTGACAGAGCTGCTGAATTTGCCCAGAGAGTGTTAAAGGTTAAATTATCACTGATTATTAGGGCTTGGTATTTCATGGATGATTATCTTGGGAGACTTCATAGAAAATGGCTAGGATCCATAATTCAGTCGGTAACACGTTCGACTGCAGATCCAAGGGTTACAATTGTAGTTCTTTCAACACATGCAGTTGTCAGTTACTGGCAAAAGTATGTGCATCAAGTACTAGCAAACTGTTAAGAGGACTTAGTCTGCCCTGCTCAGGAAAAGGTTAGGTAGGTTAACTGAATGGGGAGAATGATCATAGAAATAATTTCGTGATCAATCTTCTCGAAAATTAAGTAACCAAGCTAGGATTGGAACTTGCAATGTCTGGATCTGCAGTCAGATGAAATACCATTAACTTTGTGCTATGAAGCCTGGGGATTGGTAATAACAGGGTTCATACATGTCAGGGAAATGTCAGGGAAATTGTTGTTTTGTTTTTTTTCAAGGTCAGGGAATTGTCAGGGAATTCTGTGATGTGTCAGAGAAAAATGAAATTTTGCAAAAATGTCAGGGAAAAGTCAGGGAATTTTACATTGCAGCCTGATGAAGATAGGACGTTTGGTTCCAATGTATTTTTTCTTGCTAAATTCATAAAATTTGCGGTTCCGATATTGTCAGGGAAATTTGAATTTACATCAGAGAAAAGTCAGGGAAATGTCAGGGATTTTTGGTCAATCCTAAATGTATGAACCCTGAATAAAACTGACCTGATCAAGTTTGAGGAAAATTGTGGTTAACCCTTAAAGCGCCAAGAAAACCTGCATCTGAAAATGTCATCTGTTTATGTCGTCTGCTGAATATTCTTGCAAACTTTTCAAACCTATTTTTGCATACAGGCAAACAGTATGGACCCAGATCAGACTGCTCCTAAAGGAGCAGTCTGATCTGGGTCCACACTGTTTGCAAAAATGACTTTTAAAATCACAAGCAGATGACAAGGCAGACGACATTTGTTGTGATTGGCAGTGTAAGGGTTAAGAGGAGGTATCTGAATATTTAGGGTATATACGGCAAAAAAAAAAAAAAAAAAAATCTTGCAATTAAAGAAAAAAAAAAAGTCTTTTACAAAGTATTATTTTTCAGAAATGAAAGAATGATGTTATGGCGTAGGCTTTTGGTAGTTGTACCCATGCAGTTAGCTTACGGTGTCTATGTCAGGATTATAACTCTTGGAGTTGTATTGTTGCCGGTGTTGCAAGGGAAGCTAATACGTCCAGAATTTATTTTTCCTGCTATACCATTAATTAAGCAATTTATTGAAGCTGTAGTACTAAGAATGGTAATGGACCAAGTATTACGTTTGTCTGAGATGTTTGTAGCAGTTAGACGTGCAGAGGTACATGCAACTAATTTCTGCTTATCTTAGTTCCTTCACCCCTATGCCCCCACCACCAACACACACACACACACCCACACACACACAAATCTTAATTCAGATCCAGTAGGAAATTTTTCACTCCACAAAAATACATGACAGTTGAGTTTTCTAATTTATCTAAGAATTATTTTTAACCAAACCCCGAGGTTATAAAACTTTTTTCATGCTCAACTCAACTGAGCATTAAATTTCACTTAGTCGTAAAAATAAAAATGCCAACAGTTAAAACTTTTTCATGCTCAACTCAGCTGAGCAGGCTTAGCTGAGTTGCGCATGAAAGAAGTGTTAAAAAATTGTCAGTAGTTTAAGATTTATAAACAAAATAAATTTCATGCTCAGCTGAGTTGAGCATGAAAAAAGTTTTATAACCTCGGGGCCAAGTTTTGATCCAAATATTTTAAGATTTATAAGCAAAATAAATTTCTGAGCATGAAAAAAGTTTTATAACCTCAGGCCAAATTTTGATCCAGACCGCAAGTGTGATCATAGTTCCAGATAAGGTGTTTGTTTTTTTTTTCAAACAAAAGTATGGATATTTATGTCACGACTGCTTTTTTTAAGCAAGAAGGAGTGACATAGGGATAATTTTTCAGTGATGGCATCAAATATCAGTCTGTGCATTTAGCTGCGTTTCTCAAACACCAAGGCTTCTAGGCTAATGAAACTTCATACATATCTGTTATGATCCACCCTGCCCACTGCCATTACTGACCTTGACCTACTTTTTTATGTCTGGCTAAACAATGTTTAATCTGTGTGTTTAGCTCCGTTTCTTGAACACCACAAACAGATGCAACATAGCCATTCGGCTTATTTCTTGTACTTATTTTTGCACAGAAACGTATAGTGTTGATACTCATAAGAACCGGTGGTGTATGGATACATCTGTTAAAATGGTATGTCCCATATAAAATCAACTTGTCCAGTGCATATTTCCAGTCCTGTATGGCTAAGCTTACCACATTCATTGATAGGTTCATCTTTTAAAACAGTGGAGTTAACCCTAGTCATGCTGAATCCAGATTTACCCTACTTTGCAAACAGTGAAGAAGCCAACTGATCTGGATCTGCACTGTTTGCCATTAAGTATATGAATTTATATCAACAATCACGGATCAAGTAATCTGATTGGCTGAAAATTAGAAGTGGGAGTGGCATCTTAATCTATTTAGCATGACAAGGGTTAAATTTGGTGTGTGGGTACATCTGCTGAGGAAGGTATACTGATACCAAAACTAGGTCAGGGTATTACTGGTGACCTGCTTTATAAAAAAACTTTTCCCAGTGCTTATCTCCTTTATATATGCCATATGCTAACAAAATTTGATTAATGGTTATGTCTACTAAAGATGATGAATACCAAAATAGGTCATTGCAACCTATGTTGACCTTTTGCTTTATAAGACAAAAATTGTCTAATCTATACTGCCTGTACTGTACCGCCTAGGCTTGCCAAATTTGATATGTAGGTAAACCCATAGCTCTAGACAAAAGCGAGCATGAGGAAAATACTTTTCTTACTTTTCCACAAAAAACATATGTTGTGGGTACTCATTAGAAGCATCTCAGAGAGGCACTTATAATGAGTACCACAACATTTTTTCTGTGGAGAAATAAGAAAAATATCTACATTTTTGATTGAAAAAAAAGCGATACATGTGTATTAGGAGCTATGGATATATCTGCTAAAGACAATATGCTATGTACCAAAAGTATAAGGACCTGTGACCTACTTTATGTAAAAAATTCTCTTTGACCTATGGTTAATTTCCCAAATATACATTCATTGGAGACTGGTGTGCATTGCAATATTTTGCCTTATGTTTTTTAATACTGTGCATGCTGGGTAAAATTTTCAGCAGATGATATATTGAAATATTTGTCTTATTTTTCCCAGAAAGCAGGTTTTAGCATTTCATGCAAACTGTCACCATTGGAGACAGTTTGCATGAAATGTCAAATCCTGTTTTCTGGGGAAAATAAGACTGAAAAATATCAACATTAATGTTGAAATATTTTTCTGATTTTATCAGAAAACTGGATTTGACATTTTATGCAAATTGTCTCCATTGGAGACAATTTGCATGAATTGTCAAATCCTGTTTTTTCGGGACAAATAAGAAAATATCATCAATTTGTTGTCTGCTGAATTAGCCCAGACAGTGGTAAGGGTTAAAGGCAATCATATATTTTGATAAGATGCTGTGGCAATCTTGGAAAACTTGCATTTCATCTGCAGATATGAAATGACTGTTTCACTCAGGTGAGCAAGCTGTAGCCTGTGGGCCTCTGGTAAAGTTTTATATTGTTTGAGAACTTTGCTTATTTGACCATGAAGGGCAGTTGTCAGTTTCTAGATAAAGAATGTGTACAAGTACTGGTTAACTACATAGCGGACTAAGCCTGCCCAGGAAAACTTGTGGTTAAATAAACTGACGTGACTTTAATATTGTTGACGTATAAGTTAAACTTCAACCCAACCCAAAACCAAGAAATGCTTTGTTTCTATTAGAACTTTTTTTAATTGGCACATTTTATCTGCTTGCCGTACTACATTTTATGTATGACTCTGAAATCTGCTGGCAAAGATAATATAGAACCTGATCAGATGCTGAATTCTGTGGTGTCTGATCTGGGTCAACACTGTTTGCTTAGGCAGCTCTGTTTCAATCCTACACTTTGTAACCCATTTATGTCAAGTGGACTCTTCTACTACAACTCTTTTGACTGGTCTATTTCCGATTGCAGGGTGTCTGGTTAGTGTTTACTATTACTAAGTTTTATAGAAATTCCTGTATTTAATGCAAACAGTGTAGACCCTGATCAGACACTGCAGAATCACATTCTGTGGCATCTGATCTGGGCCTGCACTGTTTGCCATTTTCCCTTTTGAGGGTTTTCGAAATGAAATGGGTTAAGGAATCATGGTGGTAGTTTGTATGTATATTTTTTTATAGTCTGTCAGTAGTTTTTGTACACTAGCAAACAAATTTTGGGAAGGGATATATAGGAGTCATACTCCTGTTGGTCAGTCAGTTGGTTGGTCAGTCCACAATCTAATTCTGCCATTATGATGAGAAGAAGTTCATGACTTAAAAAAAAACTTGTTCACTCTAGGGTTATTTCCCTTTAGCATGTAAGTCCACCTCCCTATTTTGTTAGCTCACCTGAGCACAATGTGCTGGGTGAGCTTTTGTGATCAGCCAGTGTCCTTCATGCATTGTCTGTTGTACAGCATCAGCAATTTGCTTCAAAAGACTACTCCTTCTATTCCCCAGGGCCAGTTGACTCGAAACTTGGTAGGAAGTATCCAGGTGACATGGGGATCAAGAATAGCTAAAATAGTTATGGCAGCCATCTTGAAAATCTATTTTGGGCTTCTTCTCCTGAACCAAATGGCCAATTGTCTTGAAACTTGGAGGAAGTATCAGAGTGACTTGCAGATCAGAAAGGTCTAAAATCGCTCTAATCGGAAATCCAAGCAGCAATCTTGAAATACTAATTTGTGCTCCTTCTCTTGAACCAAAAGGTCAACTGACTTGAAGCTTGGTAGGAATTATCAGGGTGACTTGCTGATCAAAAATAGCTAAAATCATTGCAATGTGAAATCCAAGATAGCCGCCATGTCAGCCATCTTGAAAATCTGTTTTGAACTCATGAACATATAAAGGCCACTTGACTCGAAACTTAGTAGGAAGTATCGCGGGAATTTATAAATCAAAAACAGCTAAAATCATTCTGATCAGAAGTCCAAGATGGCCTCCACAACTGCTATATTGAAAATCTATATTCAACTTCTTTTCTTGACCAAAGAGGCCAACTGACTTGAAATTTGGTAAGAAAATCAGGCTGACTTTCAGATCAAAATAGGTAAAATTTTTCCCATTGGAAATCCAAGATTGCCGCCATGGCTGCCATCTTAAAAAGTTGGTATAATTGATCAATGTGACAATTCAGCTTGACCTATCAAGTATATGTAGCTAGGTCAGTGACCTATATTTTATGGTCCAGCAATTTTGCTTCATATCTTGAAGAATATTTGATTGAGAAATCTTGAACCTGGGATAATGGATCAGTGTCAATCGAAGATTGACCTTGTAAATTATATGTGAGTCAGTGTCCTATATTTCAAGTCGGCCTCGGTGGCTCAGTTGGATGCGCCGTCCGACTGGAGACCAGGAAGTCGCGGGTTCAACCCCCGCCGAGGTCGGCAACATTCTTTCGTGGAGATTGATCAAGAAATATTTTCTATGGTCATTCTCTCCCTTCCGCTGATTCAAGAAGGGCAGTTGTCAGTTTCTGGCAAAGGAATGTGCACAATACTGGTTAACCGCTTAGAGGACTAAGCCTGCCCAGTAAACGTGTGGTTAGGTAAACTGACCGCGCTCGACATGACCCCATTGGGTTGACTGAGCCATAAAACCTCAACACAAACAAACCTATATTTCATAGTCCATTGATTTGGCCTTATATCATCATCATAGACTTAAATTATTTTTATAATAAAGAAATGGGTATGGATTTTCATGGCCCTCTGGGCACTTGCTCTCGTTTTCCTACTGTCAGCTGTCAAAGTAAACATCTGTCAGTTCATACCAGTTACAGCCCATGTAGGCTCACTTCATATGGGTGTGCTGAGGTTCAGCTGTTTTCCTGAAATAAAAAGAAAGCATAACAAACTCTTAATTTTCAAAACACCTACATATTGCTCTGTCAAAAGAATCATACTGAAGTAGTCTGCTCAGTCATTCTGGCTTAAGTCATATCAGTTAAGTGAGGATCATAGATTTCCTTATCATGGATAACGAATCAGGGGAGCTAATTTGGACTGGTTCCTATCAGTACATGGCATAAAAACTTTTTCACTCTAAGTTATCTGCCCTTGGTATTTAGGTCCATCTGCATGAATTTGTTATGTGAACTGCTTCAACAGTTTTTATTTGTTTTCATGAAACTTCACAGACCTATCAACATGAATAGCAGTTGTGAATACAATGTCACCTACCCTTAAGGCACTTAAGTCCATCTTTCCCAGTTTGTGGCAAAACCAGTTCTACTGATTTTATTAGATGTACATCATAAAGCTCCAGATAAGAAGGGGTAAATCCACAAAATATTTTTTTTTCTTATTTCTCTACAAAAAAAAAAAATGTTATTGGTAAATTAGAAAAATATTAATACAGTATTCGACCTTATAAGCCCACTGTGCCCTTAAGTTTTTAGCTCGCCTGTACGAAGTACAAGGAGAGCTATTGTAGTCACCCCGGTCGTCCGCGTTTGCGTTTGTGTTCCCGTTCCCGTCACACTGCGTTTAAGTTTTTCAAATGCTTATATCTCAACAGTCACTCCTCACAGAGGCATCAGATTTGGAACTTAGGTACCTTGGAGGGTCTTCTGAGATTCCAAGAGAATAAACCCCTGGGTTCATGCCCCTGGGTGGGGCTAGGGGTCAGAATCTAGGACACCTTTGTAATACTGTGTTAAAGTTTTTCAAATTCTTATATCTTGACTTTCACTCCTCATAGAGCATTCATATTTAGAATTTGGGTACCTGGAGGAGTCTTCTGAGATTCCTAAAGAACATACCCCTGGGTTCATACCTCAGGGTGGGCCTTGGAGTGGGGCTAGGGGTCAAAATCTAGGACACATTTGTAAAATCTTATATGCCTACAGGTTAAAGACACAACTGGTTATACATCAGCTAACTATGTGACATCGGTTTAAGTGTAAGAGAGTGAAGGTCATGGTGACCTACATTTTACGGTCCAGGTCACCTAGATTTCACGGTCCAGTGATTTTGCCTTATATCTTGAATACTATTTGTTGGATAAATGTCACACCTGGGATATTACTTCCATGTGACCCAATGAATGACCACTTACTATATCTAAGTAATTGTGACCTATATTTCATGGTTCAGTGATTTTGCCTTATATCTTGAATACTATTTGTTGGATAAATGTCACACCTGGGATATTAGTTCCTTGTGACCCGATTATTGACGTCAAAATATATCTCTGTTGGTGCGACCTATATTTCATGGTTCAGTGATTTTGCCTTATATCTTGAATACTATTTGTTGGATAAATGTCACACCTGGGATATTAGTTCCTTGTGACCCAGTTATTGACGTCAAAATATATCTCTGTTGGTGTGACCTATATTTCATGGTTCAATGATTTTGCCTTATATCTTGAATACTATTTGTTGGATAAATGTCACACCTGGGATATTAGTTCCTTGTGACCCAATTATTGACGTCAAAATATATCTCTGTTGGTGTGACCTATATTTCATGGTTCAGTGATTTTGCCTTATATCTTGAATACTATTTGTTGGATAAATGTCACACCTGGGATATTAGTTCCTTGTGACCCGATTATTGACGTCAAAATATATCTCTGTTGGTGTGACCTATATTTCATGGTTCAGTGATTTTGCCTTATATCTTGAATACTATTTGTTGGATAAATGTCACACCTGGGATATTAGTTCCTTGTGACCCGATTATTGACGTCAAAATATATCTCTGTTGGTGTGACCTATATTTCATGGTTCAGTGATTTTGCCTTTTATCTTGAATACTATTTGTTGGATAAATGTCACACCTGGGATATTAGTTCCTTGTGACCAGATTATTGACGTCAAAATATATCTCTGTTGGTGTGACCTATATTTCATGGTTCAGTGATTTTGCCTTATATCTTGAATACTATTTGTTGGATAAATGTCACACCTGGGATATTAGTTCCATGTGACCCAATGAATGACCACTTACTATATCTAGGTCATTGTGACCTATATTTCATGCTTCAGTGATTTTGCCTTTTGGGTTTGTGTTTTATTATTATTATACATTTTGAATTTCTTAATGATAAAAATGTTACAATATAAAATGTACCCAGCAGGCGAGCTACGCTGTCCTACGACAGCTCTTGTTCAAAATTACTGGAAAACATGCAGTAAAATATCTTTCAAAGAAAGACACACTTTAAAGGAATATGAGCAGAGGGCTTCCTGAGGATTTGCAGATTTGTACTGACATCAGTAGTGACATCATCATGTAGACTCATATGCATTGTGTTAGTAAAAAAGTAAAAAAGTGAAAAGATAAACAAACAAAAAGAGGTGCTGAATAGAAGGTTAAAGTAAGGGAGAAAGAAAAGATGAAAGGGTGAACTTATTATACCCCCGACGAAGTATGTGGGGGTATATAGTTTTCGCTTTTCCGTTCGTCCGTTCGTTCGTACGTACGTTCGTTCGTTCGTTTGTTCATTCGTCTTTCCGTCACAGGGTCAAAGTTTTTGCGTTAAAGTTTATAAGACCTCATATTTTGAAGACCCTTTGATGGATTTCATTCATATTTGGCATGATGGTAGTTATAGGTCTAAAGTTTTTATCAGCCTCGGGGGTGACCTTGGGGTCAAGGTCACGGACTTAGAATTTTCATAAAAATGTCAAAGTTTTTTGTGTTTAAGTTTATATAGCTATATCATCAAGACCCTTTAGGAATTTCATTTATATTTGACATGTTGCTAGATATCGGCCTAGAGTCTTACTCCGCATGATCCCCACTCAGGGTGTGACCGAGGTCAAGGTCACAAACTTAGAATTTTCATATAAAAGTAAAATATTTTCGCATTTAAGTTTATATAGCCATATCATCAAGACCTTTTGTTAAATTTCAGTATTCCCTAATTGAAAGGCCAGTGGATATAGCTATCAGCAAGGAATCTGTTGGTCTGTCCGTCCATCCGTTGAAGCATTATTCGTTCATACTTTATTTTTGTCTTAGGGTCAAAGTTTTTACGTTAAAGTTTATTAGACCTCATATTTTGAAGACCCTTTGATGGATTTCATTCATATTTGGCATGATGGTAGATATAGCTCTAAAGGTTTTATTGGCACCACCCCACCCCGGGGGGTGACCTTTGGGTCAAGGTCACGGAGTTCCAATTTTCATAAAAATGTCAAAATTTTTGTGTTTAAGTTTATATAGCTGTGTCGTCAAGACCTTTGTGGAATTTCATTTATATTTGACATGTTGCTATATATTGGCCTAGAGTCTTACTCCGCATGATCCCTACCCCAGGTGTGACTGAGGTCAAGGTGACGAACTTAGAAGTTTCATTTAAAAGTAAAAGTTTTTGCTTTTAAGTTTATATAGCCATATCATCAAGACCTTTTGTTAAATTTTATTATATCCTAATTGAAAGGTTGAGCGGATATAGCTACCAGCAAGGAATCTGTTTGTCTGTCCATCCATCCGTTGAAGCATTATTTGTTCATACTTTATTTTTGTCTTAGGGTCGAAGTTTTTACCTTAAAGTTTATAAGACCTTATATTATGAAGAGCCTTTGATGGATTTAATTCATGTTTGGCATGATGGTAGATATAGGGCTTAAGTTTTTATCAGCACCAACCCTATCCCAGGGAATAACATTGGGGTCAAGGTCATGGACTTAGAATTTTCATAAGTAAGTCAAATTTTTAGTGTTTATGTTTATATAGCTATACCATCAAGACCCTTCGAGGAATTTCATTTATATTTTACATGTTGGTAGATATAGGTCTAGAGTTTTACTCAGCATCATCCTTATCCTGGGGTATGACCTTGAGGTCAAGGTCACAGACTTAAAAATTTCATATAAAAGTAAAAAAAAAAAAAAATTGCATCTAAGTTTATATAGCTATATTATGAAGACCCTTTTGTTGGTTTCATTAATATTAAGCATGATGGTATATATAGGTCTGAAGTTTTTCTGAAGGTCACAGACGTTTCATACAAATGTCATTTTTGCTTATATTATAAAGACTGATTTCACTGGTATATGGTGATAGTTATAGGGCTAAAGTTTTATTTAGCTCAATCCCTGCACCTGTGCCTGACCTTTGAAGTCAGGGGCTTCATATTACTGTGTGATTGAATTTTTTCAATGTTATAACATATAGCATACAACTGCCATCTCCAGAGTCAAAGCTACATACTTTGTGCTCTTTAAAAGGTGGCGGTAGCGCTAGTCGGGGTTATATGTGCCCCACTGGGCACTTTGTCTAGTTAGTTCTCATTATGCTCTTCAAAATTAGACAAACAACTGAAACAAAATTGCCGTTTATTATCTACGCCCATGGGTGAAGACAGTTTAGGGTTTAGTTTGGACAAGGATCATATACCTTATGCATGTTGTTTACAAATAAAACCTGAGACTATATATATAGTACTGAATAGAATAGAATAATATTTCAAGCATTGGAGCACCCACATATACAAAAGATGTTAGCTGGCCTCAGTGGCTCAGTTGGATGTGTGTCCGACTGGAGACCAGGAGGTTGCGGGTTCAACACCCGCCGAGGTCGGCAACATTCTTTCGTGGAAATTGATCATGAAATGTTTTCTGCAGTCATTCTCTCCCTTCCGCTGATTCAAGAAGGGCATTTGTCAATTTCTGGCAAAAGAAAATGCACAATACTGGTAAACCACTTAGAGGACTAAGCCTGCCCAGTAAACGTGTGGTTAGGTAAACTGACCGCGCTCGACATGACTCCACTGGGTTGACTGAGCCGTAAAACCTCAACACAAACAAAATACAGATGTTCTCCTTTCGCATGCACATGTTTTGACACACTGCACTTATGTAGATAGTCTAAAAGGTTACTATTGCAGCACTTATCAAAGTTTATGGGATATATATTAATCTAGACAGTTTCATTGTGTGTGGATGCATTGGTACTGCTAAACGCAATTTATAGCATTTCTGTGACAGCTTGACAAAAATTTGATATTCATATAACTACTTATTTTACTTTTGATGAGGTAAGCTGCCTAAAATGCAATGTGAAATAAGCTGTATTATTTGTGAATGTGAGCTAGGGTCATTCTCATTTAGACAAGATTTCATTTAGACCACTCAAATTTCATATTTTGTACTTTGGAAGTTAGCCTATTTAGCCAAGATTTGCATGTAAAGAACCCAAGACTTTTAAAATAAGCTTTAGACTTTATTGTGTGCGGAGCATAGACCAAGATTTTTGTGAAAGCTTATACTTGTTTCTGATAGTACAAAGAAAAACACTGGACAGCAGGTCCACAGTATGACTCCAGATAAGAGGGTATCTACTTATTTTCTTATTTCTCGTTTATACCATATGCTGTGGCATCACGAAAACATGCCTATATAATTTTGACCCCCTTAAACCCCACTTTTATATAGTAAAACTGGGTTTTACAGGGGTGTACATTATTTTTCTTATTTCTGCTCAAAAACATAGATTGTCATTATACTCATTAGAACTGCCTCACTGAAGCAGTTCTAACGAGTACTCACAATCTATGTTTTGAGCAGAAATATGTAAAAATATCAGCATTTTTTATCTGAAAATTCTTGGTTTTTGGAGGTGAAATTTCTATATATTTGAATAGGTGTGTTTTCATAATGGGTACTTTCTAAAACATATGCTGTGAGTACTGACAATAGAAGTGCTGCCGCAAGTAGCCGCAGCTTATGTTTTGATGGAAAAATAAGAAAAAAATATCAGTACTTTTTGGGTGAGGAAAGTAGTTTATCTGCAGTTATTTACAGTAAATTTTCTTGTAAACGTGTACCTTGAAATATCTTAACCCTTGCCCTGCTGAATAAATTAAGATAACACGCCCTTTTAAAATTTTTGACCAATCAGATTACTTGATCAAGATTGTTGATATAAAATCACATACTGAAAAGCAAATAGTACAGACCCAGATCAGTTGGCTTCTTAGAAGCCAACTTATCTGGATCTGCACTGTTTGCAAAAGATAGGGTA
The DNA here is from genome assembly GCA_964016985.1 of Anodontia alba. NCBI lineage: Eukaryota > Metazoa > Mollusca > Bivalvia > Lucinida > Lucinidae > Anodontia > Anodontia alba. The sequence continues at coordinate 11,261,805 of OZ024832.1, forward strand.
TATCTGGGTTCAGCAGGACAAGGGATAAACATTAAAATTTTGTATTATGAAACTATTGTTCTATATTTTCACACCTGCTTAAGCAAGCATCTATGCTAAAAAGGCATCCACTTTTATGTTCGTTTGTGCATCTAATTTTTCGTCAATATTTGCGACCACCCAAGCATTCACGTGCATTTCTGAATAACTATTACATGTGCAATCATTTTACTAGGCATACACTTTCTCTCTAACAAGGACTCAAACAATGGGGCATCTTTTTCTGACCATGACATATTTTTGAGGGTCTAACAACTTTGCCATTTTTTGCATCTGATTGCAACCACCCCAGCCTTCAAGCCCATTACTGAATAACTCTTACACCTACAATTATCTTGAAAAGTGCAGTTAGGTGAAGTAACTGCACTTGACATGGCCCTAATGGGTTGACTGGGCCATAAAATCTCAACACAAAGAAAGAAACAAACAAATTGTCTTACTTTGCATATGCATACATTTTGTCCCTAATGAGAACTCAAATAATGGGGCATCCTTTTATGACCACGACCTATTGTGCAACAACTTTGCCAGTTTTTTTACATTAATCCCAACTGTAAGAACTACAATCATCTAAATTGGCATGGTCTTTCACCCTTGCATGGACTCAAATACTTCAGTGTCTTTTAATGACCCTCACCTATATTTCACAATCAAATGACTTATTCAGTTTTTTTGCATCAATGCTAGCAGTTAGCTCCATTTCTGATTAAATGTATGACCTACAATCATCAAATCTGGCATACACTTGATCCCTAACAGAAACTCAAACACTTTTAATATCATTTTATGACCCTGACTTATATTTCATGGTCTAATGACATCATTATTTTTTGCATCAACCCTTACATTTAGCTCCTTTTTCTGAGTAACTAATTATACGAGGGATGTTTGAAATGAATTGCTTATTTCTATCTGGAGACTTCAAATTTCAAGTTAGCTCAAAAGTACTCATTTCATGCCCTCGAAGTACTCCCCGTGGCTAGAAATGCAAAGTTTCAGCTGATGTATCCACTTCTTGAAGGCGTCACGGTACGCTGATTTGGGCACAGTAATAAGGTACTGATGAATGGCAGATCCAAGTGCCTGTCGGGACTGGTATTTCTGCCCACCAAGGAATGCTTTCAATTTTGGAAACAAAAAGAAATCACATGGGGCAAGGTCTGGGGAATACGAGGGGTGAGGCAAAACAGTTACTTTTTCTTTCTTCAAAAACGCCGTAACTATTGCGGAGGTATGAGCTGGGGGCATTGTCATGTAGAAGACGGACATGTTTAAAACCAGTGGCAGGGCGTCGTTTCTGATAATACTTTTTCAGTTTCTTCAGTACAACGTCTTTGTAGTACTTTCCGGTGATGCTTTTGATCTTTTTCACTGGCACTTTTATTGCGACTCCACCAGAGAAGAAGATTGCATACAAAACCTTCTTTGTACTCAAAGAACATTTGGCAATTATTGGGCGTTTGCTGTGTTTAGTGGCCCAGATCTTATTGCTAACCTTTCTGACGGGCTCAAAATAATGGACCCAGGTTTCATCACCTGTGACGACATTGGCAAACTGCTTTTTATCATATTTTGGAAACATTTGAAGCAGCTTTATGGCCACTTTAATCCGTTGCCTCTTTTGCTCCGTCAGTCAACAGATGTGGCACCCATCTAGCAGAAATCTTTCTGACTTTCAAATGCTTCTTCAAAATAAGGTGAACCATTGATAGTGATATGCCCACCTTTCGTGCAATATCACGAACTGTAAATCTGGCATCTCCTTCATTGATTTCCTTTATTTTGGAAACGATTTCTTTACGAGATGCAGATTTTGGCCTACCTGATATCGGTGCATTTTTGATGGACTCTACACCACACTCAAATTTCTTTTTCCACCGCCGAACTGTGTCATAAGACACACAAGAAGGTTAAAAAACAGTACAAATTTCAGTCATCAGCTTCTTCAAAGAACAAACAAGTTTTGAGCGAGCTTTGATGTAAGCCCGTATTTCATCTTTTTTGTCGACGCTTCTACCAACCCTTTTTACTGCAGTGGTCAATGACTGCGTGTATTCAAATGGCAAATTTTATGTCTTACACTTAGTCTAACGTGTACATTTATATATCATTGTGTAGATATTGAATAGCCCTATAGAGGTATGTATTGGTTTTTATCGTGCCCCACGTGGATATCGAGCTGGAGGACAATAAGCAATTCATTTCGAACATCCCTCGTAACTACAGTCATTAATCTGGTATGCACTTCCTCTCTAACAGGGACTCTCACACTGAGGTATCTTTTTGTGAACATGACCTACATATCAGGGCAAATGATCTTTGCATTCTTTCAGTGGATTTTTAACTGATTTATAATACTGACCCCCACTGGCAGGTGTGACATCCCTTTCTATGGAATTCTTGAAATAATTCTTATGTAAATGTATTTAACCATTTCCACTCTCTGGGCAAATTCAGTAGACAACAAACTAATGCTATTTTTCTTATTTTTCCCAGAAAATAGGTTTTGACAATTTCATGCAAATTATCTTCTCAGGAGACAATTTGCATGTAATGCTAAGCCTGTTTTCTGGGAAAAATTAAAAAATAAATCAAAATGTTGTCTACTGAAATTTTTACCCAGAATGCTAAGCATTAATTTTACTACTTCCAATTTCAGACTTTTCTTCAGTTAGATGAACTAGCAGACGGGAATCAGGAGAAGGAGGATATTGTCAGTGTTAAAGATTTTAAGGTCAAGGTCGATCATGTCACTGCCAAGTGGGATGAGGTAAAAACTTACTGTATTTACACTAAGGACACCTTAAATGCCTACTTATCTTAAAATTTGAACAAGTCCATTTTGCTATCTATTGATGTGTGGATGGGTGGCAAACAGTGTAGGCCCTGCTCAGATGCCACATTCTGCGGCATATGATCTGCATCTACACTGTTTGCACATGTCTGTCTGTCCCAGTATTTAGGTTTTTTACGGTACCATATACATTCATCCTGAATATTGAGACAAATTAACTCTTATCCTGCTGTTTGCGACTTATAGTGTTGTACAGTATACAGTCGCTAACTCCTTCATGTGTAATTAGCTCACCTGAACACAAAGTGCTCATGGTGATCAAGCTATTGTTGTCAATGTCCGTCGTGTGTCGTCCGTAGTGCGGCGTCACTAATTGCTTTAAAAGCCTACTCCTCCTACACCCCTGGGCCAATTGACTCAATATTTGGTAGGAAGCATCGGGGTGACTTGTAGATCAAAAATAGCTAAAATCGTTTCAGTCTGAAATCCTAGATGGCCGCCAAGGCAGCCGTCTTGAAAATCTATTTTTCGCTTCATCTCCTAAACCCAAAAGCCAATTGACTCAAAACTTAGTAGGAAGCATCAGAGTGACTTATAGATCAAAAATAGCTAAAATCTTTCTGATCGGAAATCCAAGATGGCCGCCATCTTGAAACTCTATTTTTTGCTTCTTCTCCTGAACAGAAAGGCCAATTGACTCGAAACTTGGCAGGAAGCATTGGGGTGACTTGTAGATCAAAAATAGCTAAAATCGTTCCGATTGAAAATCCAAGATGGCGGCCATCTTGAAAATCTATTTTTCGCTTCTTCTCCTAAACCCAAAAGCAAATTGCTAAGTTTTAACTCTTGTCCTGCTGAATGCCGTTGTGCACTGTCTTTGCAAACAGTGTAGATCTGAATTGTGCATTTTGTCATTAAGTATGTGAATTTGTATTAACAGTCTGAATCAAGTAATCTGGCTGACTGAAAAATAGAAATGGGGGTGGCATCTCGTGGCATTTTTATCAACTTGGCAAGGGTTAAAAAACAGCCTTTTATCTGGTGGGATAGTTCAAATATTGTGTTTTTTTTTCAGACGTTGGAACAGCCAACATTACAGAATGTATCGGCCACGGTCCAAGCTGGAAAACTTTTGGCTGTGATTGGTCCAGTAGGAGCTGGCAAGGTTTGTATAAACATAGTTCTGTTGCCATGACATCTGTCGGTATGTACCTTCTAGCTTCTTTGCCCGTATTAGTTCAGGGCCCAGTTGTTCAACACTAACGATTTTATTAGTTAACGTGTCTTTAAAACTTTGATCATTAAATATGGCATATATGTCAATATTTTTGCTGAAAAAATGTGAGTAGCTTTTGCATTTGCTGAGTAGCTTTTGCATTTGCAAAAGCTAGTCACATTTTTTCAGCAAAAATACCTGTGACTTTAGTATTGTACTTACTAGAAATACCTGTGACTTTGGTATTGTACTTACTAGAACAGTTAACCTTTTTTACCACTAATGAGCTTGTTACGCTAAGGATGCTTTGAACAACTAGGCCCAGATGTCTGTCTACAGAATCATGGGATACTGTAATTTGAGCCAGCACATGACAAAACCTACAAAACGGCATATGCACCCAGCAAAGACTCAGATCAGCCTGTGTATCCACCCAGTCTAATCAGTCTTCTCTGTCCGCATGAAGAAAACTTAGTTCCTTAGCTACCCATTGAGTACAAAGTGAAGACTCTGATCAGACTGGGCAGATGCCCAGGCTGATCAGAGTCTTCCCTGGGTGCACATGCCATTTTGTAGGTTTTGTCATGACTTGTGCTGGCTCATATATAAATGAAAGTCAAAGTGTCTCAGAATGTAAAAGACTGAACTGAGGCCTCTGCATACATCTGACAGAAGGGACTTCAGTAGCATTCAAATGTGGAAACAACTTCAGAACACATGAAAATATGTCATGTGATGTCAAAAACATCATTTATGTTGTGAAATGCAGAGGCTGCAGGAAGGAATATATATGGAAACATGTAACTTCTTGTGTAAAAGGGTTACTGCACCTAACCAGCAAATCTGCATCCCTAAATTAATGCTAAAGTTTAGTGAACATATAGATAACTGTGTGAAAAATATGCATCCCAAATATACAAGTTTTATAAGATGTACACAGAAAGTGCAACATTACGACTGGCAAAAGAAAAAATGTTCATAAATGCATTAAAACCAAACACAAATAGGACTGCTCAGGTACTGGTGCTATCAGGGTATTCAGAGACTAGGACTATTTAACTGGTAATTACATCAATTGATAGTCTCTTGTGCATGAAATGTTATCATGATGTTACATTCTCAATTAGTAGGTAAGTAAGTAAGTAAATTCTTTATTTTATGAGGGTAGCCCAATTGGTTTTACCAATCTTCCTTGGGGCCCTCAAAAAACTACATACATACAAATACATACAATTGATAGTCTCTTGTGCTTGAAATGTTATCATGATGTTACATTCTCGTTGCTTGGATATTTAAGTAATGGCTTCTTGAAAATATGTAATAATTAGTGAAACCACAGTAGAATATTAAATTGTGGCAATATCTGACTTTGATTTATTTATGTATATGCACTATTAATATTCAGATGTCTTAACTCTTTATCCTTATTACACTTACATTAGTCTTATATACTTTAAATCATTATTTATCAGTCTCAGATATTCTGATTTTCTTTATAACAAGTCAAGGCAGTTCAAATACTTTTATACAGAACAGGATAAAATTATGGAGTAGTAATGACAAAAATTAAAATAATTTTGACTGTGACCTTATAGAGGTATGTACAGTAATTACTTCAAATAGAGTTTGTCCATTAATAACAGAATGTTATGTATTTTCAGTCTTCATTTTTGATGTCAATTCTGCGAGAGTTGCCTACCTTGGAAGGAAGTATAGAAGTCAAAGGTCGAGTGGCATATGTATCTCAGCAGCCATGGGTGTTCTCTGCAAGCCTGAGACAAAACATTACATTTGGAAACAAATTTGTCAAGAATAAATATGACAGAATTTTGAAAGCATGTGCATTGAACAAGGCAAGTATGGTTGTTATGCCCCTGCCATTTTCAATGGGAGGGCATATAGTAGCACTGCTGACCGTACGTACGTCCTAATGTATGAAAAATGGTTTCTGTTCAATATCTTTTGGAAGATCAGTGTATAGGGTTCATATTTTATACACAGGTGTGTAGTCATAAAATAGAAGTTATGTTGATTTAGGGTAAAATCCACCAATTATTATGGGAGTTATGGCCCTTATTCCACTTTATCTTCCCATACGTACGTATGAAAAATGGTATCTGTTGGGTATCGTTTGATAAGATTTGTGTATTGGATTCATAATTCATACACATGTATTAAATCATAAAATCTAGATAAATTTTGATTTAGGGTAAAATCAGCCAATTATTATGGGATTTATGGCCCTTTTTCAACTTTAATTTTTGCAAAATACTTGTTTCCGGGAGAGTATGGCCCCTTGGCGGGGGCATCTGTGTCATATTGACACATTTCCAGTTTAAACCTTAAGAGGCTGGGCACCATAGCGCATTCAGTAGGTGTCTGACTGCAGATCCAGGGCTTGCAAGTTTGAATCCTAGCTACAAAAAAAAAAAAAAATGTAGGCAATATAATCGTTGGGGATCACTGATTAGGTTCGTCAGGATAGAAGATCACATTAATCCAAAGAATTTTTTTACATATCCCATGAAGAATTTTCACTTACTGTAACAGTTTCAGTTCTCATCAAGAACCATCATCAGACTGTGACATTGACCTTGTGATGTCACGGGATTTGGACTGCTCACCACGATACTGGTTCCCAGTGGCAAACAAAGGCCTGTAGATGTTGCTTAGGCCGCACATCTCCCGGTCCCAGCCTACGACGTGTGGAGACCAAGACAGCCCGAACCCACCTGCCTTAGTCTCACATCTCTCCACCTTTGCCCTTCCCATGTGACCATGACCTACATGTTATGGTTTATTGACTTTATCATTCTTCACATGAAGTTTTAACTTGTTTGTAATACTAACATGTTTGTGGAATTCTTGTAATTGTTGTCTGTTCTAAAATTTAGCGATTTAACAATGCTGTCTCTTGGAGAAGTGATCCTTACTGTTGATTGAGATTTCAGTCTGAAAAAAACATACAGGGTGTGAGCCAGCTTGTGAATGATTTGCTGGTTTGAACACATTGATCAAATCCACAAAATAAAATTCATTTCTTATTATTCCAACTGGATAATATTTACATCAAAAATATGGGTAAAAACTGATTTTAGAAATTAGCGCGAAAAGAGTTCCAGGATTCCTGCTCATTGGATGTATCAAAGTACAAATCCCGTTCTCAAATTACTCTCAGCCAATTAAATTGGATGTATCTTCTGAGTTGGAATTATTTTTGTTTATTCTAGGATTTAGCTGTGATGCCTCATGGAGATGTGACACTTATTGGTGATAGAGGGGTCAGTCTGAGTGGCGGACAGAGGGCTCGTGTTAGCTTGGCAAGAGCACTGTACATGGAGGCAGACGTTTATTTATTGGATGATCCTTTGAGTGCTGTAGATGCACATGTAGCAAGACACATCTTTGAAAAGTAAGAATTATCCTAGCTCTAGATAAGGCAAAGAGGTTATAAAACTTCTTTCATGCTCAACTCAGCTGAGCATGAAATTTGTCCTGCTAATAAATCTCAAATTACTAACGATTGCAAATTCTTTCTTGCTAAACATAGCTGAGCATGAAATTTTCTCTGTTAATAAATATGAAAATGCCAACAATAGTTGGCATTTTCATATTTATTAGCAGAGAAAATTTCATGCTCATCTAAGTTGAACATGAAAAAAGATTTATAACCTCAAGGCAAGGCACTTTTTGTTGCACTTGCGTTAGCATAGGGGACTTAGGCATGCAAGTTTCTGTCCATTTGTTTGTCCATCTATTCATCCTTGTACTTATGTCCACTGTAGTGTCCACCCTAGCGACCATCTTAGCAATTACCCTATATGAAGTCTACAAACTTTAAAACTTTACAGTTAGTTTCACTTCACTGATTGTTATATCTCACTGAGCTAAACAAGGATGACAACTCTCACTCTTCTGGTGCTTGTTTTAAAATTTTAGTACATAGGTGCAACATAAATTTCAACTAAGTTCTGATTTTTCAACAAAATTTTGTATAATGTCAAGTTAGGTTTTGCTTTATGTTATTTACATTTTAACTGTTATCTCAAACAACTGTTATCTCAGCCTGAAAATTCTGGTCCTTTGATGTTTGAGATATTGAGAGTCCACTGTATGTTATTTTTTATTTCAGATACAAAAGAAAAGTGCAATATAGCCAAGAAATAATTAATTTCTTTCAAATATGAGGCGATTGTCAACGAATTGTCGTAGCTCCGGTTTGGGGTTTTACCACATGTTGTGCCACATCAGATGATTCCTTATCATCAGGAAATGAATTAATTTTTTCCACCAATCAAAAAGCAGCAATACTCATAAATGTAAATAACCAAAGCTCTGAAAGGATTGTAGTTGTTCGGTATGACTGCAAATACTGGCAATGTTGATCAAATTCATGGAGAATAGTAGATTGAAATGCACTATAGACGGCCATGCTTGTGTAATGTTTCTGAAAATGGGCCATTGGCTATTTGTATGACCACATCGATTTATGATATAACATTTTTGGATAGCGTACAAATGCTATAGATAAACAGAATCATACGTAGCATACATATGCCTAAGATATAACAGCAAACAAATTATGTTTATACACTTATTCTTTTATTTTCTTGCTTCAAAGTATCGTATACACAACTAATGCAAATCTGAACATTTTGCTTTCAACATTTAATTCATGACAATTTAAATACAACAGTAAAGCATGCAGAAGGAGAAAAATATTAGGTTTGCAGTCAAAAGAGTGGACTTCTTTTTTCCTTATTTCCAGAAAACAATTTTATTGTTGTTTGTACTGAACAACAAAAAATAACTATTATCTTTTGAATTTCAGTGTCATACAAGGTGTTCTGAAGGACAAACCGAGAATTCTAGTCACACATCAACTACAATTCCTAAAAGCTGCCAGTCAGATCATTATTTTAAAAGAGGTTTGTTAACACTGGGTAAAAATTTCAGCAGACATTTTAAAATAGTTTTCATAGTTTTCCCAGAAAGCAGGCTTTAATATTTCAGGCAAATTATCTCCTAAGGACACAATTTGCCTGAAATGTGAAAGTCTACGTTCTGGGAAAATAAGAAAAAACATCATAGATTTATCATCTGCTAAATTAGCCCAGAGAGTGGTAATGAGGAAATGAACTCTACAAGCAAAATGCTTTCGTTCAGATTCTCTGTAGTTTGTTGTTAGAATCTTGTTACACTTACGTGTCATTAACATGTACATGTTATTGAAAAAGAAGTAAATGTTTAAACCAAACAGTCATATGTTAAATATATTGTGGACCAGTTTGAATGGAGACCACATTACTAATAAAAAGCCATTGAATTTATTAACATAACAGGCATCTTTCTTACATTTGATCTTGCCAGATAAAGTGAGTATTCAGGAAGTGTTGTTTCATTGTTTTTGTTCCATAACATATTTTGTTAAACCTATTTGGAAATGCCTGTTTTGGTGAAAAATAAGAAAATCCCTGCAGGCTTTAGCAAAATATCAGTGAAAATACCCAAGAAATGCCGTAATCACAATCACAATGCACAGCTCTCCCAAGGCACTAAAGGAGGAGAGATGAGGAAAAAAAAGGACAAAACAAATGTCACATATGAAACCACAGATGTACATTTAAAGAAGAACTGCAACAGAAAAAAAAACTTGGAAAGGTCAATAGGAAAACCACTAGGCAGGGTTTAAACCAGCCATGAACCACAGATGCATGAGACAGCCAGTGATTTACCACTGATACCCTTAGATACAATGATAAAAAATGTTGTGATAAATAATGAAACAACACGGTAACTTTAGACCTACATTGTACATTGTAGCAAAATGTTTATGATTTCTGTATAAATATTGTTATATCACGAATTCCTGTCCTAAGTTCATTTTGAAAACAGTCAGGTAAAACTTGTTTTAGTTAAACTTACTTTAGTTGTGTTCTTAAATGTGTTTATGCTTTAATATTTTATTTCTTTGTATTGATAAAAATGATAAAAGATAATAACATGAAATTTATACAGTTTAATTCTGGGATATTTTTATTTCTTATTTCTCCATAAAAATGTATGTTGTGAGTACTCATTAGAAGCACCTTACTGAGATGTTTCTAATGGGCAAATTATGGAGAAATTAAAAAAAAATTATCCCAGAATTATCATCAAGTCTCTTCTTAAACCCTTTCATCCCTGAGTTTCTGAAATGGACTATTCCATTCTTGAATTTGGACTTGTCCACTGATGCAAATAGGAGTTTCAATCTAAAATAAAAAAAAAAATAGAATGGCACACAGTGTAGAGTTCAAAAGTCCTCCTTTTGTACTATTGCTGTTCATTTGTTTCCTGCAGGGCGAGATGATAGGCTCTGGTACATTTGATGAGCTCTCAACGTCGGGGGTAGATTTTTCAACACTGTTAAAACGTGAAGAGGAAAAGAAGGAGAAGACATATGACAGTCCACACCCCCATGATCATCACCATAACACATTGAGACAACATTCCGTGACTTCCAGTACACATAGTGGAGACCATCACCATACCACATTGAGACAACATTCTGTAACATCTAGTTCACATAGCAGGACAAAATTAGATTCCATTTCATCTCATCATTCCGTCAATGAGAAAGGATCTCTCATGTCACTAGCATCAATAGGAACAGAATTTGAGGTAAAGTTTAGCATAGCTTCAGACAAGGTGCTTTTTTTCAACAGAAAAAGAATTGAAATTTTTATTCCTCGACTGAGTAGGTTTGGGGGATACAGAGATCGTCCTGGCGTTCGTCTGTCAGTCCATCCATCCATAGATGCATTCTTGTACACACCATAACTTTGATAACCTTAGAGGTATTTTGATAATATTTGATAGGGATGAGGAAGAGGACCAATAAGCATGTTGAATGCAAGAGAGACAACTCTCGCTTTCTTCATTATATACTTATGCCCCCAGAAGCCAAAATCTTGTGTAAGCCGTAACTCCCATACTGTTTGAGATAATTTGATAATATTTGGTAGGCACATATATCAGGTCAAGTAGAAGTGTCACATAAAGGACAACACTTGCTGTGGTTGTTTTCTAGTAACCACCTGTAAATGAATTTCTAAGCCAAATTCTTTTGTGCTCTCTAACTTCTGAAGGTTTGAAATAGTTTGATAATATTTGGTAGAGGCATAGGTAAGGACCAGAAGGCATGTCACAGGAAAAGCAACACTTGCTTTGGTCTTCTTCTGGTCTTTTCCCTTGAACAAATTTCTCAGCCAAATTCTTGTGCTAGCCATAACTTATTACTGGCATTGGTAGAAGCATAGATAAGGACCTGTGGGCATGCTGTGTGCAAGAGAGACAACTCTCACTATTTGTTATGTACTTATGTCCCCTGATGGCTAAATCTTGTGCAGGCTATTACTCCCATACTGTTTTAGATGATTTGAAAATATTTGGCAGAGACATATATCAGGTCAGGAATGTCACTTGCAAGCAGGACAACTCTTGCTTTGTTCCTTTTCTAGTGCTCTCCCCTGAACAAATTTCTAGGCCAAATTATTGTGCACTCCATAACTTCTTAACAGTTTGAAACATTTTGATAATATTTGGTAGAGGCATAAATAAGGACAGCGGGCATGTCACATGCAAGAGAATTCTGACTTTTTCCATTATGTACTTATCTGAAACCGTGTATTGTAGCATGTTGAGTTGGAATTAACAAAAGCCAATATGACTGGCCAAGGACCTGTAACAGGGCCAATGTAAAAACAACCATTTCATGATATTTTTATTAATCAATTTTTTTATGTACTCTAGGCACCAAACAGAAGTATCACTGTGTTTAAAGTCTTAACGGTAAATGTTAATTTTTTGATGGATCTTTTCATAGGCTGAAGCTATTCAACAACCAGAGGAGGAAGAACGTGGTGAAGGAACTGTGGGTTGGAGGGTTTATGTGGAATACTTCAAAGCGGGAGCAGGAATATTCAAGTTTCTAGTACTGTCCATACTCTGCCTAGCTGCTCAAGGAGCTTACATTGCCAGTGACTGGTGGCTGTCCTATTGGTATGTACATGTATGATCATTTAGCAGGCTACAGGCAAATTCAGCAGACGACAAATTGATGATAATGTTTTCTTATTTATACACCAACAAACTGTGTTTTTGGGGAGGTATACTGTTATCACGTTGTCCATCAGATACGTTCAAGCTTACCTTGTTAGGGGGCAGGGGTTATGGGGGGCAGAGGGTGGGTTGTGGGCATGTAATAAGCACTGTTTATTGACAATTCAACAGTTCTTGTTTTTGCAGAAAAAAGGATTTGATAATCCAAGGAAATTGTCTCCTAAGGTTTAGGAGACAATTTGTTTGAAATGTCTAATTCCATTTTCTGGGAAAAATAAGGAAAATATTCGAAAATGTTTGTCTGCTGAAATTCTTGCCCAACCTAAGCATTAATCCTTATCACTAGCATAGGTGGCTTAAGAGGAGTAACCAGATAACATTTTCATGGCACATTTTCCTTAACATGCCAAGAAAACCTGCATCTGAAAATGTCGTCTCTTTATGTCGTCTGCTGAATATTCTTGCAAACTTTTCAAACCTATTTTTTGCATACAGGCAAGCAGTGTGGACCCTGATCCTAGAGGAGCAGTCTGATCTGTGTCCACACTGTTTGCAAAAATTACTTTTAAAATCACAAGCAGATGACAAAGCAGACGACGATTGTTGTGATTTAAGGGTTAACATCAAAACTAGTATAGAAGATGTCCAGAAATAACCACAATTGCAGATCATAGTCCTACCAATGAACCAAGAAAAAAACCATAACAGACCGAATTAAAACAAAGCAACCAGCAACCCCGCTACCCCCACCCGCTCAACCCACCAGTCATCTTTCATCCCATTACTGACACCACTGATGTATTTGACAGGTCATCCATGAAGTCAAGCATCACAGTCACCCATCCAGGTACTAACTACAATGAATGTTGCTAAACCGTGACAACTTCAATCCCCTTCCGCTGATTCAAGAAGGGCAGTTATCAGTTTCTTGCGAAAGAATGTGCACAATGCTGGTTAACCGAGAATGTGCACAATACTGGTTAACAGCTTAGAAGACTAAGCCTGCCCAGTAAACGTGTGGTTAGGTAAACTGACCGCGCTCGACATGACCCCATTGGGTTGACTGGGCCGTAAAACCTCAACACAAACAAACAAAACTTCAATCAGTCTACCTATGTCACCATAGCCAGCTTCCACAGCAAGGCTGTAGAAGTGATCCATATACCAGTTACCTTATATTTCTTCCCCTCATTTACCTTATACTCCCAAAGACTACTTCTTTAGTAGTAATTTGATTTAGGTCTACACTTTTTGCTAAGCGAGATACATAGATCTAGATAAGAGTGGGTATCAGATGAATACTTTTCTTATTTCTCCATGAAAACATACCTTGTGGGTACTCATTAGAAATGCCTCACTGAGGTGCTTCTAATGAGTACCACAACATGGTGAGGCATTTCTAATGAGTACCCACAACATATGCTTTCAGCGCCTCACTGAGGTGCTTCTAATGAGTACCACAACATGGTGAGGCATTTCTAATGAGTACCCACAACATCTGTTTTCTTGGAGAAATAAGAAAAATATCTATTTCTCCATGAAAATATATGTTGTGGGTACTCATTAGAAGTGCCTCACTGAGGCACTTCTAATGAGTATCCACAACATATGTTTTCATAGAGAAATAAGAAACATATGTTTTTGTAGAAAAATAAGAAAATATCTATTTCCCCAAGAAAACGTATATTGTGGGCACTTCTAATGAGTACCCACAACATATATTTTCATGGAGAAATAAGAAAAATATCAATACTTTTGGATCGAAAAAAGCATCTTATCAAGAGCTATGGAGATATTTAGGATATAGTAAGCATTACGAAAACATGCCTATTCAAATATACTGAAAATTTTACCACCAAAAATTGAACATTTTCTGATAAAAAATTCTGATATTTTTCAGGATTCTGCTCAAAACATAGATTGTGGGTACTCGTTAGAACCGCCTCGACTCGACGTGGCGGTTCTAACGAGTACCCACAATCTATGTTTTGAGCAGAAATAAGAAAAATAATGAATACCCCTGTAAACCCCAGTTTTACTATATAAAAGTGGGGTTTAAGGGGGTCAAAATATATAGGCATGTTTTCATGATGGTGAACCACAGCATCAGAAAATATCCCTTTGGACATGTGCATCCATCAAAAATTCAGATAAGCCTGCGCTTTTGATACAGTCTGATCAAACTGTTACTGCACACATTTTGGATAGCCAAGGATGCAAAAGTTCTTCATGTGGACAAGGAAGACTATAATCAGACTGCATGGATGCACAGGCTGATTTGATCCTTTGTTGGGCGCACATGTCAGAAGGTACACTTTCTCACGTGACGGCTCATGTCATAAAATGGGGTCATATTCTGTATCTTTAGGTCAAATCAAGAAGAGGCCAGGTTTGCGAAACTGGAAGAGGACAGGCTCCTTCGTGAAGATGGCTACAATGTAACGAATGTCACAATTCCATTTGTTGACTCTCGCTTTAATGTCGGAATTTTTAGTGGAATAATCGGAGCTGTTTTCCTGTTCGGGCTGTTACGAGCACTGATGTTTTTTAAAGTGGCTGTTGATGCATCACAAGCCTTGCATAACACGATGTTTGGAAGTATTCTTAGAGCCAAGATAGGCTTCTTTGACACAAATCCTGTAGGTAAGTAAAACGAAGTGAGGAATAGGGAAAAATTTCACATAATACACTTCAACCTCTTTATAACATGGTTTGTTATAACATGGTTTTGATATAACACGGTTCAAAAATGGATCCAAGAAATGTATAGATTATATTGAAAAATGACCTTAAATGGTCATTTTTCAATATAATCTATACATTTTTGTTCGGATATAACACGGTTGTTTAACTAACACGTTTTGTGCTATGGACTCTATCAATAATGTTATAAAGAGGTTCTGGTGTAGTCAGTTTCACTACGACGAATCAGAGCTGGTTAATCCCTTCACCCCTAAGTTTCTGAAGTAGGCTCTTCCGCCTTCGAATTTAAATGTCCATTGTTGTCAAAAGGGTTTTAACCCTTCTCTTGCTGAACACGACATGCCCTGTCTTAGTAAACAGTGTAGATCCAGATCAGATGGCTTCGGAAGAAGCCAACTGATCTGTGTAGATCCAGATCAGTTTGCTTCTGAAGAAGCCAACTGATCTGGATCTGCACTGTTTGTCATTAAATATGTGAATTTCTATCAAAAACCCGAATCAAGTAATCTGATTGGCTGGAAATTAGAAGTGGGCGTGGCATCTTAATTTATTCAGCATGACAAGGGTTAAACTTTATTCATTAACTGACATGCAAATAGTGTAGCTCGTAAAAAGCTGTCTCATCAGGATCTACACTGTTTGCATAGACATTTGTACCGGTCTACAGAGTTAAAAGGGTTATGGAAAAGAAGGATTGTTGTCTGAAGCCAAATCCATGATAAAAACTGACCAATCAAATGCCAGTGAAATTAAGCTGACAGTGCCAGTGAACTGTCAATAAAACAGGAATATAAATTGATAAACGGCCATCTGATTTCATTGTCAGTAGCTGCAAATAGTATGCAAACAGTGATGATGATGTGCATTTAAATAATCTAATCTAAAAAGGAAGAATTTGCTCCCAAAGAGAACAAAGTCTTTCATTTTAGAGTAGACGCCATTTCTGAAGGTGTTTAGTGTGCAGAAAAGTAAACAGGAAGTCATAAAAGTTGTCTCCCTTATAAAATATGGCCAAGACTGTTCCAAGTATCAAGTCCCCTTAACCTTCACCACTCTCTTGCAAATTCAGCAGCAGACAAATTCATGATATTTTTCTTATTTTTCCCAGAAAACAGGATTTGAAATTTCATGCAAATTGTCAATTTGCGTGAAATGTCAAATCCTGTTTCCTGGGAAAAATAAGAAAAATATTTCAAAATGTCGTCTGCTAAAAATTTTACCCAAAGTGCTAAGCGTTAAGGATATATAGAAACACTTCCTATCCTGAAATTGTTTAACACTGTATATATTCAGGTTTATTAGCTCCCCTGAGCCGAAGGCTCATGGTGAGCTATTGTGATCACTCACCATCCGTCGTCGTTGTTGTCGTCGGCGTCGTTGTCATCGTCGTCGTCGTCCGGATGTCCGTCTGTCCACAGTCTTTAAACAACATCTCCTCCTAAACCACTGGTGGGAATTTGACCAAACTTCACAGGAATGATCCTTGGTTGGTCCTCTTTCAAAGTTGTTCAAATGGTTCCGGTTCATTGCATATCTAGGTCACAGGAGATATAAAGAGATTTTTTAATTAAAAACTTAAAAAATCTTCAAGCCATTTGGATTCGTCAAAAAACATGGTCACCAGGGGGCGGGGCTTATTTTCCCTATATATCTATATAGAAAACTTTAAAAATCTTCTTGTACGAAACCACTGGACCGATTTCAATATAATTTTGCAAAAATGTTCCTTTGGTGATCCTCTACCAAGATTGTTCAAGCCATTTGGATTCGTCAAAAAACATGGTCACCAGGGGGCGGGGCTTATTTTCCCTATATATCTATATAGAAAACTTTAAAAATCTTTTTGTCCGAAACCACTTGACCGATTTCAATATAGTTTTGCAGAAATGTTCCTTTGGTGATCCTCTACAAAGATTGTTCAAGCCATTTGGATTTGTCAAAAAACATGGCCGCCAGGGGGCGGGGCTTATTTTCCCTGTATATCAATATAGAAAACTTTAAAAATCTTCTTGTCAGAAACCATTGGACCAATTTCCATATAATTTTACAGAAATGTTCCTTTGGTGATCCTGTACCAAGATGTTCAAGCCATTTGGATTCATCAAAAAACATGGCCGCCAGGGGGCGGGGGTTATTTTCACTATATATCTGTATAGAAAACTTTAAAAATCTTCTTGTCAGAAACCACTGGACCGATTTCCATATAATTTTGCAGAAATGTTTCTTTGGTGATCCTCTTGCAAGATTGTTCAAGCCATTTGTATTCGTCAAAAAACATGGCCGCCAGGGGGCAGGGCTTATTTTCCCTATATATCTGTATAGAAAACTTTAAAAATCTTCTTGTCAGAAACCAATGGACCGATTTCCATATAATTTTGCAGAAATGCTCCTTTGGTGATCCTCTTGCAAGATTGTTCAAGCCATTTGGATTCGTCAAAAAACATGGCCGCCAGGGGGCGGGGCTTATTTTCCCTATGTATCTATATAGAAAACTTTAAAAATCTTCTTGTTAGAAACCACTTGAACGATTTAAGTATAATTTTGCAGAAATGTTCCTTTGGTGATCCTCTACCAAGATTGTTCAAGCCATTTGGATTCGTCAAAAAACATGGCTGCCAGGGGGGGGGGGGCGGGGCTTATTTTCCCTATATATCTATATAGAAAAACTTGAAAAATCTTCTTGTCAGAAACCACTGGACCGATTTTATTATAACTTGGCAAAAATGTTTCCTTGGTGACCTTCTACCAAGATTGTTCAAGTAATCGTGATTTGTCAAAAAACATGGCCGCTAGGGGGTGGAGCTTATTTTCCCTATATATCTATATAGAAAACTTGAAAAAATCTTCTTGTCAGAAACCACTGGACCGATTTCAATATACCTTGGCAGAAATGTTTCTTTGGTGACCCTTTACGAAGATTGATCAAGCCGTCATGATTTGTCAAAAAACATGGCCGCCAGGGGGTGGGGCTTATTTTCCCTATATATATCTATATTGAAAACTTGAAAAAACTTCTTGTCATAAACCACTGGATCGATTTCAAGATAACTTGGCAGATATGTTTCCTTGGTGACCCTTTACCAAGATTGTTCAAGCTATCATGATTTGTCAAAAAACATGGCTGGTAGGAGGCGAGGCTTATTTTTCCCTTATATCTACATAGAAAACTTTAATGATCTTCTTGTCAGAAACCACTGGACTGATTTCAATTAAACATTGCAGAAATGTTTCTTATGTAAACCTCTATCAAGGTTAAGCAAGCCGTCATGATTCATCAAGAAACAGGGCCACCAGGGGGCGGGGTTTATTTTCCCTATATATCTATATAGAAAAACTTGAAAAGTCTTCTTTTCAGAAACCACAGGTCCATTTTCATTACAACTTGGCAAAAATGTTTCCTTGGGGACCCTCTACCAAGATTGTTCAAGTAATCATGATTTGTCAAAAAACATGGCTGCTAGTGGGTGGAGCTTATTTTCCCTATATATCTATATAGGAAACTAAAAAATCTTCTTGTCAGAAACCAATGGACCGATTTCAATATAACTTGGCAGGAATGTTTATTTGGTGACCCTCTACCAAGGTTGTTCAAGCTGTCATGATCGTCAAAAAACATGGCCGCTACGGGGCGGGGCTTATTTTTCCCTATATGTCTATATAAAAAACTTTAAAAATCTTCTCATAAGAAACCGTTGGACTGAGCTTAATGTAGCTCGGCAAGAATGTTGCTTTTGTGACCCTCTACCAGGATGGTTCAAGCCTTCATGATATGTCAAAAAACATGGCCTCCAGGGGGCGGGGCTTATTTTTCGGTATATATCTGTATAGAAAACTTTAAAATGCTTCTTGTCAAATACCTCCTGACCCAATTTCAATAATGCTTTGGTGACCCTCTACCAAGAATGTTCAAGCAATCCTGATTTGTCAAAAAACATGTGGGGCTTATTTTCCCTCTATATCTAAATAGAAAACTTTAAAAATCTTTTTGTCAGCAACCACTGAACCGATTTCAGTTTAACTTGGCAGGAATGTTCCTTTGGTTACCCTCTACCAAGTTTGTTCAAGCTGTCATGATTCGTCATGGTTATAAAATTTATACATAAAATTTTAGAGCAGTGAACTTGGCTGAAACTTCAACATTAAGTATGCAAATCTGTTTGCTCAGGTGAGCGATATAGGACCATCATGGTCCTCTTTGTCTTTTGGCTTACACAGTCATCCATTCAACGTAAATGGGTTAATTGTTTGTGTTGAGGTTTTATGGCCCAGTCAACCCAAGGGTCATGTTGAGTGCGGTCAGTTTACCTACCCACACTTTTACTGGGCAGGCTTAGTCCTGTAAGAGGTTCACCAGTATTGCGCACATTCTGTTGCCAGAAACTGACAGCTGTGGGTACTCATTAAAAGCACCATGGCGAGGTGCTTCTAATGAGTACCAACAATATAAGGTAGAACTTCAGTGATTCAAACCCCGATGGCTTGTTTACCGTGGATGAGTCGAACACGTTCTTGAATCAGCAGGGATTTCCTCCAGATATGATAAATGGATAATTTAGGGAGATTTTCTTCTTTTATCTTGTAAATGTATGCTGTGTGCACTCATTAGAATTGCCTCTATGAGGCAATTCTAATGAGTACACACAACATATATTTAAAATATAGAACACCAAAAAGATATCCCACAGTTATCTCCATTGTGCCTCCTGGTGTAGCATTAATAGTAACCTTCCGAGGCTCGAACTACCGCTGTCTCGAACAAGTTTTCATGGTCCCAAAGGGGTTCAAGCCATCGAAGTTTGACTGTATGTTTATCTGTAGAATTAAGAACAGTATCTACATAACAAATATTGATTTATCATTTCTGTTTCTATGATCTACTGTATTCATTTCAGGTCGGGTTTTAAATAGATTTTCTAAAGATGTTGGTCACATGGACGATCTTCTACCAATCACATTCTTTGATTTTGTACAGGTGAAATCTATATTTTAGTATGACCACAGCTGCAGATCAAGTGTTGTTTTTTATTTTTCACAAGAAGTTTGCATTTTTCTTATTTTTCCACTAAAAAATATTTTGTGGGTACTCATTAGAAGTGTGTTGTGGAATGGTAAGAAAAATAAAAAAAAAACTTTTTGGTTGAAAAAACTACCTTTTCTGAGCTACGGAATTTTGGTATCATCACGAAAACATGCCTATATAATTTTGACCCCCTTAAACCCCACTTTTCTATAGTAAAACTGGGGTTTACAGGGGTATACATTATTTTTCCTTATTTCTGCCATAAAACATAGATTGTGGGTATTCATTAGAACTGCCTCAGTGAGACAGTTCTAATGAGTACCCATAATCTATGTTTTGAGCAGAAATATGAAAAATGTCAGATTTTTTTTCTGAAAACTTCCAGTTTTTGGTGGTGAAATTTTCAATATATTCTAATAGGTGTGTTTTCATAATGAAGAGGTATTGTTGTATTTTAAGTCTTAAAGTGTCATTCTGTATTTTTAAATGGCTAAAATGGATTTTGTCCTGAAAGACTTATGACATCTGAAGTCAAGAAATAGATGTTTTGTGATGTCTGAAACTCTTGAAGCGTTTGGGTAGTCAGCCCCTCGGACTTCCGATCACAAACGGTCTTGGATTTGAATCCCTCTGGATGTAGAATTCATCTTATGGCTGTACAGTGCTTCACTGCACAAAGCCTTTCATTATCACCCTTCCATTGTCTTGATATGTTTTAAATAATGTTGAAAGGGACATAAAATGCCAAATCACATCATAAATTCATATTTAAAGGTAAATGATCAAAAATTTCCAATTTTTTATACCATGCCATGCGATAGTGGCTGGATATTATGTTCTACCTTGTGAGTTTCAGCATCTGTATTGGCTCTCTAACTTAAGTAGTTTTTTTAAGAATCCTTTTTAAACTTTGCAGATGTATTGTTATTTAAATTTTGTAAACCCCATAAAAGAGTTATGGCCCTTGATGACATAAAAATTTTGTTTCTGTTCAGTATCTTGAGAACAAAAGATCATATTTTATATGCAAATTGATATTGCCTAGATCTTGGTTGGAATTGAAAATGGGCCAATTTGTTACTTTCAATTTGTTCCTTATTGACATCAAAATTGAGTTTTTGCTTTATATCATAAGAACAAACTGATGGATTTTCATCAACTTTTATGTAGACTTTGATGGGGTTGACTGGAATCAACACCTGAACTCAATTAGTCAGTGTACACTTTGATATTGATTAAAAATACAGTTGACTCCCGTTCTCGAACTTGCTTATCTCGAATAACCGCTTATCTGGAAGTGAAAATCTGGTCCCTGTTTTAACATAGAGATCTACCAACAGGCAACAAAACATTGTGGAAAAGAGGAGAAATTGCTGCTTAGGAGCAATTTCCCCTCTTTTTCACAATATTTTCAATATATCTCTAACTACGTAGTCAAATTACATATTCATTCCATTAAAGGTGGTTGTTCGATTAACTGTTTTCCTCAGTTCCGCAAATCTGATATGTCGAAGTACGGATATCTCGAAGTGTTTCATAGAGTCCCTTGCAGTTCGAGAGTCAACTGTAGATAGAAAATAGGCTAATATCATTATTTTTCAGTGGAGCTATGGTCCTTGGTTGATGACAGATTTTTACATAGGTTATTTCGCTTAGGGCTTGCCCATCCGTCTATTTGTCTGTCTTTACGTAATCTTGTGAGCAAGGTGTCTCAAAAACTGTTTGAGCTATGGCCTTGTAACACTGATGATATGAGTAGATTACCTGATTAACTTTAGAAAAAAAAATGGATTAATGAGTTATGCCTCTTTCCAACTTTAACATTCTGTATCGACAAGAATATAGTTGTGGGCATAATGTTTTGCAAACACATTGCTAGTTTTGCTTAAAATCTTGAGAAAGGCATACTTGTTGCTTGCAATGGCAGGGTATCATGTAATGAGTGCTGTTTGCATTACATTTTGTTTTTCCGAAAAGTGTAAAATTATTATGTGAGTCTCTCAGGATAAATAAAATGGCTTTATGACATGTTACTATTGTAGACTCAGATTAGCCTGTGCATCCAGGCAGACTGATCAGAATCTGTGCATATCACTAACATAATCTGTTGAGATCATGCAGATGTGCAGGCTGATCTAGGTCTGCACTGGTTGCATATGTCATAATGTTGATTTTTATATGGAGGGACTCGTGTACGGTAAATTTCTTAAAATTTTGAACACTTTTTTCTATACGAATTGGCCTAAATTTTGATTTTTTTGATTGTTCCTTAAAATAGTAGAATGGCAAACAATGTAGACTCTGATCAGACTGCTCTTTTGGGAGCCGTCTGATCTGGATCCACATTGTTTGCATATGCCCTTTTATTAGAAAGTTTGGTGTACGAAATTTTAGGACATTTACCATACTGTTTGTTTCAGTGTTTTCTACTAATAGTTGGCATAGTCTGTGTAGCTGGTGTAGTCAATCCCTGGGTGTTCATTGCCGTTGTACCGCTATGTTTCTTATTCTTCTTTATTCGACGCTTCTACCTCAGAACCTCACGCCATGTCAAGCGACTGGAAGGAACAAGTAAGTTTTCTCTTTAATGCTTAGCACTCTCGGTAAAATTTTCAGTAGACAACATATTGAAATATTGCTCTTATTTTTACCAGAAAACAAGATTTGACTTTCATGCAAATTGTCTCTGCTGGAGACAGTTTGCATAAAATGTCAAATCTTGTTTTCTGAGAAAAATAAGAAATTTGCATGAAATGTGAAATCTTGTTTTCTGGGAAAAATAAGAAAAATATCATCAATTTGTCCTCTGCTGAATAAGCCAAGAGCATGGTAAAGGTTAAATGACAGCCAGGGCCCAGTTGTTCCAAGCATCTTTAGCTTAACAAGCTCTTTAGTGGTCGAGATGCCATATTTAGTGATCAAAGTTTTAACGATACCTTAGGTAAGTAACAACATCATTAGTTTTGAAGAACTGGGCCCAGGAATATTTTCTTTCATTTTTTTTTTTTTTTTTATTTATTTATTTATTTGTTAAAATAAGTACTGTGGCAGGGCTTGAAAATTCTTAAAATCTCTACTGGTCTTCCATGACCAGAGGTATTGTGATTTTAATAAATTATAAAAGGAAAACTTAGAATTTACATTTGCCCTGTGCCTAATGGTACTTGTCATGGTAAGCAGAAGAGTAAAATTTTCCAGTCCTGTGTGGATACATGTTATTGTTGTCACAAGGGGAATTGATCGACTTTTGGCTGCCAGAAAATGGTCAATCATTACACCAATCTAGCCAGGAGAGCATTTGATTATCTCTAGTTTTGTTCAATAAATTTGAGAAAAGTTAATGGGACATCTATTCCCCTTCCACTACTAGGGTAAAACTTACCTTGTAAAATAGCTAGTTGCTTAGAAAGATGAATACTACTGACAAAAAATTTAAAAAAAAATGCATAGGTTAACTGGTCATATAACATGGCTGAAAAAATATTGAAAGGAGAAATTCACCCCAATAATTACAATCAGGTGCAAAAGGAAGTGAGCGATACAGGACCATATCATGGTCTTCTTTGTTTTCCCATCATATGATAGAAAAATAGTAAAAAGGACAATATTTTGGGCTGTGGATATCAGTCATTACTCAGATGAGCAGTACAGGGACATGATGGCCCTCTTGTTTTTGTGTTATTTTCATCACATACCATTGTCATGGCCATTCTACAGAAGTTTATGTATTCTTCTGTTTCAGCTCGAAGTCCTGTTTTCTCTCACCTCAGTGCTTCATTACAAGGTCTACAGACTATCCGAGCATTTGGTGTCCAGAACAAATTCATTGAAGAGTTTGACAATCATCAGAATCTCCACACAGAAGCTTGGTTTCTATTTTTAGCTACTTCAAGATGGCTGGCCATCAGATTGGACTGGTTATGTGCAATGTTTGTGACTGCAGTATCATTTTGTAGTGTTTTAGCAGCTGACAGTAAGTAAATCAGTCTTAAAATAGTTGACTCTTAAAGCACCAAGCAGATTTGTAACAGACGATATTCTTAGATTGAGTTTATTTTTCAGAGAAAATAAGATGGCATTTAATGTGATTCATCTGCTAGGCAGACACTTCACATGAAATGTCAAGCCTAATTTTTCTCTGAAAAATAAAAAAAATAAACAAGAATTTCCCTGTGTCATCTGCTGTGGTTGTGATTAGTGCTTTAAGGGTTATATTGGAAATGCATGAATAATAAACATGTTGTATATTCTTATCATTCATTTGTTTCACTGGCTTTGCATGGTAGTAGAAACCAAAGAAATCATTATAGTTTGTTATATTTCATTTTATTTACTGGCCTACCATAATAACCCTAAGTATTAAGATACCTTTAACTGACTGTCATTAACTACTTACCATACTTGTCCCAAAAATTGAAATACTACCTGTTGATGCATTATTCGGCATCTGATCTGGGTTAGACTGGCTCCAGTCTCCAGTGAATAAATATTTTTTCTTATAATCCTGTTTAATATTCCACTAAAATGAAACCAAATGTATCATGACTATAGAAGCTGGTCACTAGAGTGACCAGCCTTTATAGTCATGATTTTTTTGTTTTTGTTTTCTTTTAGTGAATTATCAAACAAGATTTAGAGAGAAATATTTAGTCACTGGAGACTGGAGCCAGTCTAGATCTGGGTCTGCACTGTTTGCAATGTCCTATATGTCAATACAGGTTTGTTTTGTCTGATAGGGTTATTACAGTATATATTATTATTGTTTCATTTGTCGCATTGTTTCAGTGAAATGAAACTGTATTCCTTTTGTGCCCTCAGTGTTTAGCCCTTAAAGTGCCGGTCATGACAGAAACAGATGACACATCAATTTTTTTTTTTTTTTTTTTTTTTTTCAGAGAATATAAGGCTTGTTATTTCAAGCAGACAATTCACATGAAAATTACCAGTCTTGTTATCTCTGAAAATTAAAAAAAAAAAAAAAAAAAAAATAGGATGTCTTCTATTACATTTGGCAGGGTGCTTTATGAGTTAACCATTACCATTTTCTTGGCTAATTCAGCAGATGACAAATTGGCACTTTTTTTTTCCAGAAAATAGGATTTGACAGTTCAAACTATTTGTCTCCTAAGGAGACATTTTGTTTGAAATGTCAATCATATTTTATGGGAAAAATAAGAAAAATTACTTAGAATGTCGTCTGCTGAAATTTACTTAGCATGTTCAGCATTAAGGGTTAAACATGTTGATAAAGTAATTTTTGCCATGATTGCTTTAGCAAGCAGGAGTGACATAGGGGTCGCTTTCTGGCAGCGCATTGGTGTTGGCATCATTATTCTTGTCAGGGTCAGCAATGTTAAATCTGTGCATTCATCTCTATTTCTCGAACACCAAGGGTTCTTGGCTAATGAAACGTCATGCATACATCTGCCGTGATGCACCCTGCCTACTGCCATTCTTTATTACTGACCTTGACCTACTTTTCATCCTTGGCTGAACATTTAAGTTAAGTCTGTGTGTATAGCTCCATTTCTTGAACACTACCAGCTGTCACAGCATAGCCATTCAGCAAATTTCTTGTGTTACATTCTGTTTCTTGAATACTACCAGTGCCGCGATAAGCCATTTGGCAAATTTCTTGTGTTATATTCTGGAGCTTCCAGCAATCTCTGGTCCAATGGAGTGAAGAGAAGTGGAAAGCCTGATTTGGTAGTATTGGGTCAAATAACTGCAGAATTCTTGTCTAGTATTGTAACATATATTTTATGGAGAAGCAAGAAAACAAATATACATGCTTCAAAGGAAAGTTATGAGGCAAATATTTTTTCTAATTCCTCCAGGGAAACATCTTGTGGGTACTCATTAGAAGTGCCTCCTCAGTGAGGCTTTTCTGATGGGTACCCACTACATATGTTTTCATGGAGAAAGTAAAATACAAATAGTTAACTCGATATAAGAATGGTAATTAGGCAAGTATATTTTCCTGGGCCCAGTTGTTCAAAGCATCTTTAGCTTAACGAGCTCGTTAAGGGTCATTTTGTTAACTGTTTTAGCGGATTCAATATACAACATTCTGATATTTTTTGCTGAATAAAATGTGAGTAGCTACTCCCATTTTTTCAGCAAAAAATTTCAGCATAATTGCGTATCACTTGATGTAAATTTTATCGAATCGTTAACTAACAACATCGTTAGCTTTGAACAACTGGGCCCTGATTTATGCAGAAAAACGTGTTGTGGGTAATCATTTCTTAGAAGCTCCTCATGGAGTGATAAAAAAAATATCAATACTTTTTGATTAAAAAAAAAGTGCATTATCTGGAGCTATGCTGAGCAGATATGCAGGCTGATGTGGACATTGACTGCTTACTCCCAAAAGATAAGGCCAGACTCAACTGATGCATAGCTACAGATTAGGCCTTTTTTTTTTCAGCTGAAAAGTACTGATATTTTCCTTATTTTTTTCCATAAAAACATATGTTGTGGGTACTCATTAGAAGCACCTCTGCGAGGCGCTTCTAATGAGTACCCACAACATATGTTTTTGTGGAGAAATAAGAAAAAATATGATGTGGATACCCCCTCTCATCTGGAGCTATGCTTGACATATCTTTTTGTTTACTATGCAGGTTTAGATGCAGGTCTTGTAGGGTTGTCGATGACCTATGCCATGACCTTAATGGGGATGTTTCAGTGGGGTGTAAGACAGAGTGCAGAGGTAGAGAACCAGGTAAGAACTAGTCCCCGTATGTTCATACAGGTTTGTTTTGTCTGGTTCCCTGTCCCGTTGCTGCTGGAAAAAATGACTGGGGGCACATGGAATCAGTTCAGAGTGAGTATCCACATAATATTTTTCTTATTTCTGCATGAAAATGTATGTTGTGGGTACTCATTAGAAGTGCCTGGGTGAGGCACTTCTAGTGAGTGCCACAACATACATTTTTGTGCAGAAATAAGAAAAATATCGGCACTTTTTGACTGAAGAAAAGTGTTATAACTGGAGCTTTGGAAGCAAATGTATTGATACATTGCATGCTGGGTAAAAATTTCAGCAGACAACATTTTGAAATATTTTTTTTATTTTTTTTCCAGAAAATAGGATCTACATTTCATACAAATTGTCTCCTTAGAAGACAATATGCATGAAGTGTCAGATACTGTTTTCTAGGAAAAATAAGAAAAATATCATCAGTTTTTCATTTGATGAATTTGTAGATAATTCACATAAAATGCCAAGCATTTTGTCTTCAAAAAAACAGAGGCAGGCAGTTCCCATGGAATGTCAAGTCTTACTTCTCAGAAAAGTAAACAAAAGAGAACTTCAGATTTTTGTCCTTAATTGATGTCCATTTTATGGGTTAACACTTAGCTTGGTGACCTTTTCTATTTATAAATTCAGAGAGGGATGTGGGGGTTTGGGTTGCCTATACATATACTTACTTGTTTTGTCAAGACTTTTAGCTTCTGGTTAACCCTTAAACTGCCGTTCACAACAATTGTTGTCTGCTTTGTCATCTGCTTGTGATTTTAAAAGTCATTTTTGCAAACAGGTTGGACCCAGATCAGACTGTTCTTCTAGGAGCAGTCAGATCTGGGTCCACACTGTTTGCTGGTATGCAAAAATAGGTTTGCAAAAATAGGTTTGAAAAGTTTGCAAGAATATTCAGCAGACGACATAAACAGATGAAACTTTCAGATGCAAGTTTTCTTGGCATTTTAAGGGTTAAAGAAGATTCAGAGTCATATTGCCAAACCCCACTTTAAACAGTAAAACTGGGGTTTTCAGGGGTATACATTATATATATTTCTGCTCAAAAACATGGATTGTGAGTACTCATTAGAAACTACTCGGGGTACCCACCATCTATGTTTTGAGCAGAAATATGAAAAATATTGTTCTTTTTATCTGAAAATTTTCAGTTTTTGGAGGTGAAATTTTCTATATATTTTTGAATAGGTATGTTTTCATAATGCAGTAATAACATAGAATATACAGTCAGCAGTGTCAGAAAACTTCAGACATGCACCTGTCAAAGATTCAGATAAGTCTGCCCATTTGTGCAGTCATATCTGAATCGTCATCGTGCAGTTTGGATAGCCAAGGATGCAAAATTTCTTCATGTGGACAACAAAGACTCTAATCAGACTGCATGGATTTGAGTCTTTGTTGGTGCACACATCCAAAGAAGTAATTTCTCACATTGCATTTCATATGAAAGTCAGGTAATTGGGTCATAGCTCTTAGTACGAGGGTCCAGATAAAAATAAATTTATTTCACAACAAAACATATGAGGGTTAATCATAGTGCCATGTCTGGAGCAAAATGGGAATAATATAATGATGTCTTTTCAATCCTATAAAATAATGATATGTTTATATGTGTAGATATGGGTAGTTCTAGCCACTGAAGGTTAATCATAGCGCCATGTCTGGAGCAAAATGGGACTAATATAAGGATGTCTTTTCAATCTTCTATAAAATAATGATATGTTAGAATTGCATCTGTTTTCTTTGAAAACACTGTTCTTGTTCTCATCTGAATCTTAATGACTTTGTGCCTCACTATGAGTTGCAGTCAGTACTTAAAAACTACAATAGAAATAATAGAAATCACTTTCAATTTTTAGCTCACCTGAGCTGAAGGCTCAAGGTGAGCTTTTGTGATCACTCACCGTCCGTCGTCGTCCGTATGTCCGTCCTTAATCTTTAAACAACATCACCTCCTAAACCATTGATTGGATTTTGACCAAACTTCACAGGAATGATCCTTGGTTGGTCTTCTTTCAAAGTTGTTCAAATGGTTCTGGTCCATTGCATATCTAGGTCACAGGAGCAAAATAGATTTTTTAACTAAAACCTTAAAAAATCTTCTTGTCAGAAACCACTGGACCGATTTCTATATAATTTTGCAGAAATGTTCCTTTGGTGATCCTCTACCAAGATTGTTCAAGCCATTTGGATTCGTCAAAAACATGGCCGCTAGGGGGCGGGGCTTATTTTCCCTATATATCTATATAGAAAACTTTAAAAATCTTCTTGTCAGAAACCACTGGACTGATTTCCATATAATTTTGCAGAAATGTTCCTTTGATGATCCTCTACCAAGATTGTTCAGGCCATTTGGATTCGTCAAAAAACATGGCCGCCAGGGGGCGGGGCTTATTTTCCCTATATATCTATATAGAAAACTTTAAAAATCTTCTTGTCCCATACCACTGGACCAATTTCAATATAATTTTGCAAAAATGTTCCTTTGGTGATCCTCTACCAAGATTGTTCAAGCCATTTCAATTCGTCAAAAAACATGGCCGCCAGGGGGCGGGGCTTAATTTCCCTATATATCTATATAGAAAACTTTAAAAATCTTCTTGTCAGAAACCACTGGACCGATTTCCATATAATTTTGCAGAAATGTTCCTTTGGTGATCCTCTACCAAGATTGTTCGAGCCATTTCGATTAGTCAAAAAACATGGCCGCCAGGGGGCGGGGCTTATTTTCCCTATATATCTATATTGAAAAATGTAAAAGTCTTCTTGTCCGAAACCACTGGACCGATTTCCATATAATTTTGCAGAAATGTTCCTTTGGTGATCCTCTACCAAGATTGTTCAAGCCATTTGGATTTGTCAAAAACATGGCCACCAGGGGGCAGGGCTTATTTTCCCTATATATCTCTATAGAAAACTTTAAAAATCTTCTTGTCCAAAACCACTGGACCGACTTCAATATAATATTGCAAAAATGTTCCTTTGGTGATCCTCTACCAAGATTGTTCAAGCCATTTGGATTCGTCAAAAAACATGGCTGCCAGGGGGTGGGGCTTATTTTCCCTATACATCTATATAGAAAACTTTAAAAATCTTCTTGTCAGAAACCATTGGACCAATTTCCATATAATTTTGTAGAAATGTTCCTTTGGTTATCCTCTACCAAGATTGTTCGAGCCATTTGGATTCATCAAAAAACATGGCCACCAGGGAGCGGGGCTTATTTTCCCTATATATAGAAAAATGTGAAAATCATCTTGTCCCAAACCACTGGACCGATTTCCATATAATTTGCAGAAATGTTCTTTTGGTGATCCTCTACCAAGATTGTTCAAGCCATTTCGATTCATCAAAAAACATGGCTGCCAGGGGGCGGGGCTTAATTTCCCTATATATCTATATAGAAAACTTTAAAAATCTTCTTGTAAGAATCCACTGGACCAATTTCCATATAATTTTGCAGAAATGTTCCTTTGGTGATCCTCTACCAAGATTGTTCGAGCCATTTCGATTAGTCAAAAAACATGGCCGCCAGGGGGCGGGGCTTATTTTCCCTGTATATCTATATTGAAAAATGTAAAAATCTTCTTGTCCGAAACCACTGGACCGATTTCCATATAATTTTGCAGAAATGTTCCTTTGGTGATCCTCTACCAAGATTGTTCAAGCCATTTGGATTTGTCAAAAAACATGGCCACCAGGGGGCAGGGCTTATTTTCCCTATATATCTATATAGAAAACTTTAAAAATCTTCTTGTGCGAAACCACTGGACCGACTTCAATATAATTTTGCAAAAATGTTCCTTTGGTGATCCTCTACCAAGATTGTTCAAGCCATTTGGATTCGTCAGAAAACATGGCTGCCAGGGGGTGGGGCTTATTTTCTCTATATCCTTTCGACGTCCGGCATGTTCCGGAACAAAACATCCATTGCGTAAAAATCTGGTTGAAAAAATGGGGTGTCAAATAGCACATATGTTCTGGAGTCTAACGACCATAGTGTATTAAAACGGTAGGTAGAAATGCCATTTCTATAGCCATTGTGTAATATGCGTAATGATTTCTCGTTTTTTCCTATATGTTTAATTAAAAAACATAAACTTATTCCGCATATAAACGCATTGGCATTTGTTTGAAATTTTATTTTGGGATCTTGTAAATGGGAAAACTGAAACGCAGAAGAACGTTGTGGCTTTTTTTTTTTTTTTTAGTTTTGTTTTTGTGAATTTCAGCGATATGGATACGAACGACCATAACGTTTTCAAAAGGTTCAGAAATCTATTTTATACGTATTAGTACGCTAAAAATTTGAGGACAGTCAACACCATAACGTACTCAAAACGAAAATTAATGTGAACGCAACGGCCAGAGCGTATCAAAACGGAATTCTAATCAAGATGTAATGTTACGTAATTGTATAATAATGATGATTCAATATACCGTTTTTTCTTGAAAATATAAAGTTCAGTCTTTTTACTATCAAATCCAAGGCTACTTACTTCTTAGTCGTTTGCCCATCTCTTAATAAATATTTTGTAATGACGTAACACTTTTTAATATTTTTTGAAATGTGACATTTCGCTATTTTTAGCTTTTAATCATTAATTACGTAATTATGATATGACAAGTGTGACGATGCATAATAATAGTCTCGGCTATAATAAATAAAAATTTTACTTAAAAATTATATATTTGTTCGTCATTTGATTGAAAATATTTTCTAAAGTTGGCATCTTATTTCAAAATTCCTGGCCGTTCTACCACAGAACTAACGTGCTATTTATCACCCCTTTTTTTTAACCGAATTATCACGTTACCGCTATTTAGCTGTAAAAGATGCGTGCTATTTATCACCCCTTTTTTCAACCGTTTTAATACGTTGAGGACGTCGAAAGGATATATCTATATAGAAAACTTTAAAAATCTTCTTGTCAGAAACCACTGGACCGATTTCCATATAATTTTGTAGAAATGTTCCTTTAGTGATCCTCTACCAAGATTGTTCAAGCCATTTGGATTCGTCAAAAAACATGGCCGCCAGGGGGCGGGGCTTATTTTCCCTATATATAGAAAAATGTAAAAATCATCTTGTCCCAAACCACTGGACCGATTTCCATATAATTTGCAGAAATGTTCTTTTGGTGATCCTCTACCAAGATTGTTCAAGCCGTTTGGATTCATCAAAAAACATGGCCGCCAGGGGGCAGGGCTTATTTTTCCTATATATGTATCTATATAGAAAACTTTAAAAATCTTCTTGTCAGAAACCAATGGACCAATTTCAATATAACTTGGAAGGAATGTGTCTTTAGTCACCCTCTTCCAAGGTTGTTCAAGCCGTCATGATTCGTCAAAAAATATGGCTGCAAGGGGGTGGGGCTTATTTTCCCTATATATCTATATAGAAAACTTGAAAAAAAATATTCTTGTCAGAAACCACTGGACCGATTTCAGTATAACTTGGCAGAAATGTTTCCTTGGTGACCCTTTACCAAGATTGTTTAGGCCGTCATGATTTGTCAAAAAACATGGCTGCTAGGGGGTGGGGCTTATTTTCCCTGTATATCTATATAGAAAACTTGAAAAAATCTTCTTGGCAGAAACCACTGGACTGATTTCAATATAATTTGGCAGACATGTTACCTTGGTGACCCTTCCTTGGTGACCCTTTACCAAGATTGTTCAAGTAATCGTGATTTGTCAAAAAACATGGCCGCTAGCAGGTGGGGCTTATTTTCCCTATATATCTATATAAAGAACTTTAATAATCTTCTTGTCAGAAACCACTGGACCGATTTCAATATAACCTAGCAGGAATGTTTCTTTGGTGACCCTCTACCAAGGTTGTTCAAGCTATCATGATTTGTCAAAAAAACATGGCCGCTATGTGGGTGGGGCTTATTTTCCCGATATATCTATATAAAAAACTTTAAAAATCTTTTCGTAAGAAACCGTTACACCGAATTCAATGTAACTTGACAGGAATGGTGACCTTCTACCAAGATTGTTCAAGCTTTCATGATACGTCAAAAAACATGGCCCCCAGGGGGGCGGGGCTTATTTTCTGTATATATCTGTATAGAAAATTCGTGTTGGTGTTGATTTACTGTACCAAATTATAGAAAACTTTGAAATTCTTCTTGTCAAATACCCCTGACAGATTTCAATTTTGCTTTGGTGACCCTCTACCAAGAATGTTCAAGCAATCCTGATTTGTCAAAAAAACATGGCTGTTAGGAGGTGGGGCTTATTTTCCCTACATATCTAGATAGAAAACTTTGAAAATCTTCTTGTCAGAAACCACTGAACCGATTTCAATTTAACTTGGTTTAACTTGGTAAACAGATTGTTCTTTTGGTGACCCTCAACCAAGTTTTTTCAAGGTGTCATGATTTGTCAAAAAGAAAAAAATGGCTGTTAGGGTGTAGGGCTTTATAGCAATATAAAACACTTTAAAAATCTTTTTGTCAGAAACCACTGGACCAATTTCAATATAACTTGGCAGAAATGTTCCTTTGGTGACCCTCTTTCAAAATTTAGTTGTCATGATGTGTTAAAAAGAAAAAAACATGGCTGCTGTGGGGGTTGGTGGGGGCTGGGGGGTGCAGGGCTATAAAATTTAGAGGAGTGAGCTTGGCTGAAACTTCAACACTAATATAAGTATACAAATCTGTTTGCTCAGGTAGCGATATAGGACCATCATGGTCCTCTTGTTTGTGTTATCCTTGGTATTGATTCGCAACCCATAGT
This sequence comes from Anodontia alba, assembly GCA_964016985.1. Lineage (NCBI taxonomy): Eukaryota > Metazoa > Mollusca > Bivalvia > Lucinida > Lucinidae > Anodontia > Anodontia alba. The sequence continues at coordinate 11,295,196 of OZ024832.1, forward strand.
TCATTATAATGTGGTATATTTCTAATGTGCAGGTTTTTTATATGTATATTTAATATTACACTATTTTATCATGTACATTTGCTAATCTGTGATACCAAAATAAATCAATCAATTAATCCAAAAAAATAATTTCAGATGATATCTGTAGAGAGGGTACTGGACTATTCCAAACTACCTTCAGAAGCACCGCTGGAAGTAGAAGAGAAGAGAAAACCACCGAATGATTGGCCACATCAGGGAGTGATCACAGCAGATAAGGCGTGTCTCAGATATTCTGAAGATGCCCCACTCGTATTGAAAGATCTCACATTTACCATTCGCCCAAAGGAGAAGGTATTTCTGTTGTTAAACTTATTAGCAGAGAAAATATATGCCAGGGCCCAGTTATTCAAAGCTAACGACATCGTTAGTTAACGATTCGTTAAAATTTACATCGAGTGATACGCAAATATGCTGAAATTTTTTGCTGAAAAAATGTGAGTAGCAAAAGCTACTCACATTTTTTCAGCAAAAAATATCAGAATATTGTGTATTGAATTCGCTAAAACAGTTAACGAAATGACCCTTAATGAGCTCGTTAAGCTAACGACGCTTTGAACAACTGGGCCCAGGCTGAGTTGAGCATGAAAAAAGTTTTATAATCTTGGGGCCAGTCTTCACTGTCCACCTGAAAAAGCCTTGGATAATTAGCTTTTCAAAGAGTGCCCAGTGAAGACTCTGATCAGACCATATACATGCAGGCTGATCTCTGAGCACAGATATAGTACAGAATATGAATTTTGCATTACATGGGCCCCCAGCTGAACAAAAAGGGACCTTAAAACATTGTGCATTATTTTGAATAATATATGTTTTAAAATGTTAAAGATCATATTCTTTTTCATCGTTTTAAAATATTTATTGTTAATGTGGAATACTTAGTAACAAAGGTCTAAATAAGAGTGGGTATCAGGTAAATATTTTTTTTCTTATTTCTCCACAAAAGCATATGTTGTAGGTATTAGAAGCACCTCGCTGAGGCACTTCTAATGAGTACCCACAACATATGCTTTTGTGGAAAAGTAAGAAAAAATATTAATACCTTTTGGATTAAACAAATCATCTTAATATGAACTATGATAGAAACACATCCTATTTTCTTAATTTGGAGACAATTTGTCCAAAAGTCACATGATTATTGCCATGACAACTATATTACTGACATACCCATATTAATAAAATTCTTGTGTTATCATAAAAACAAAGCTTCAGAGCATCAGCTTTTCGTTCAGATTGCAGAAATTATTAACCATAGTTATAAAAGAAACATAGCAATCCATATATTAGATTTGTGATTGTACAGTTATGTCATTTTGTTCATCTTGAAATTAAAGTTGGAAATGTAGTATGATGTCATAATGTTTGTTGTCATTTTTTGAATGAGGTTCTCAGACTTGGCACTGTATAACAACCCAAAAGCACATGTCTCTGTAATATTATATGATAGATTGTTGATTTTTTCAGAATTGATTCTGTAGATTGATTTGTCTGAATATATAAAAATTACAAATTGTCAGAATTTGCTGCAAGGTCCGTTTTGTCGTACCAAGGCCCATATGAACTTTGTGTTTCAGGTGGGAATAGTTGGTCGTACAGGTGCTGGAAAGAGTAGTTTGATAACCATGTTGTTCCGACTAGTCGAGCCAATCGGTGTAGTTATGATTGACGGCATCAATATACAGAATATAGGATTACATGACCTTAGAAACAAGATCTCGATCATTCCACAGGTATATACTGCCGGAACTATTTTCATATGGACTTCATCAAGTGAAAATGTATCTTATAGCCAATGTGAACAGCAAAGGTTCTGGTAAGCCTGTGCATCCATGCAGTCTCACCAGAACCTTCCTTGTCCGCTCATACAAGCATTATTTTAAGATCATATGAGTCATGTCAATGTTTATTGTTTGCCATTTAATCAACGCTTGTATTGACTGATGCTAATTGGATTGTTTGTGACAATTTTCATCATGTTAGCGACATAATGTTGGCATAGTCACGAAAAACCAATACCAGAACAAATTCAAATTAGTTGTTTTTTTTTGTTGTTTTTTTTTTTTTCAAGTAATAAGAAAAACAAACATTTATAGGCTTTAAAAGATATGCATCTGGAAAAATTGGGATCCATGGCCACTTTGCAATATACTGGATTTTGAGAAATAAGGAACTGCAATGTATTGGATCTACAGTGTAGCACTATACAATATAACTTAAGTCCTTACACACTATTCATTATAACTATATTCCTTATAGCACTGCAAAGTATAATTATATTCATTTTAATGCTGTTTATTTAAACACGGTACATTATAACTACCGTATGCGATCTAATTACTGCACGGTGCGCATAGGTTTTTTCAAAATTATTGGAAAAAAACTTTTAGTACAATATGCACCTTACAAGGGGACACTTTAAAGAAAGATTAGCAGAGGACTTCATGAGAGGATTATTTATGTTACTTAGACGATTTTCGTTTCTTACTGTCTTTATAAAAGCATATGTTGTGGGTACTCATTTGAATTGCCTCGACAAGTCGAGGCAATTCAAATGAGTACCCACAACATATGCTTTTATAAAGAATTAGATACAAATACATGGGCTGTAACCTGAAGACTACGAAATTGCTTGACTGTGTGCTTATAGGGGTATGTGCTGTAATTAGGTTGAATACGGTATATTCCTATTATATTCAAAATGTTTCAAAGTGTCCTCTGCTGAACATTTTATTTTCCTGTTTTAGGACCCAGTTTTATTTACTGGAAAATTAAGGAGAAACCTGGATCCATTTGGGGACCATGAAGACAGCTCATTATGGAAAGCCTTAACTGAGGTAAGTGGGCCTCCCCAAAGAGGAAAATGACAACCCTTGTCATGCTAAATAAATTAAGATACCAAGCCCACTTCTAATTTCCAGCCAATCAGATTAATTGATCCAGGTTTTTTATAGAAATTCACATATTTAATGACAGACAGTGCAGATCCAGATCACTTGGCTTCTTCAGAAGCCAACTGATCTGGATCTACACTGTTTGCTAAGACAGGGCATGTTGTGTTCAGCAAGAGAAGGGTTAAATTGAGTTACTCTGAAGCTGGTGCTATGGGGTGAGGGTCAGATCCGGGATGACATCTGAGGGGATTCAAATTATATTTGAACAGACAGGCCTATGCAAACAGTGAAGACCCAGATTAGATGCAGCTGAATGTGTCATATGATCAGGGTCTACACTCTTTGCCACTCATACAGCAATTTTATACACATTCTTGGGTAGTTAAATGGATGCAAATTACATTGCTGCCAATGAAGAGTCTCCATGAAGTCAAGAGTCTGATTTTTGTCCCCGATGTCTTTCATGTTTCCGAGGGCAACATTGTGTGATAGTATTACATTTGAAACCAGCATACTACAGATCAGTCTGTACATGCATAGTCTGAACTGGGGCTACATTGGTTTCTTACATTATGTGTAGACCTTAATGCTTGCATCCTGGGTAAAAAATTCAGCAGAAGACATTTTGAAGTAAAGTCGACTCTCGTTATCTTGAACTCCAAGGAACTCTGTGAGATCAGTACCTCAACATATCAGATTTGCAGAATTAAGGAAGAAATAAATTGAACAACCACATTTCACAAATGAATATGTAATTTGACTCCTTAAGTTAGAGATATATTGAAAATATTGTGGAGCTGGCCTCGGTGGCTCAGTTGGATGCGCATCCGACTGGAGACCAGGAAGTCGCGGCTTCAACCCCCGCCGAGGTCGGCAACATTCTCTCGTGGAGATTGATCATGAAATATCTTCTATTGTCATTCTCTCCCTTCCACTGATTCAAGAAGAGCAGTTGTCAGTTTCTTGAGAAAGGATGTGCACAATACTGGTTAACGGCTTAAAGGACTAAGCCTGCCCAGTAAACATGTGGTTAAGTAAACTGACCGTGCTCGACATGACCCCATTGGGTTGACTGGGCCATAAAACCTCAACACAAACAAACAAAATATTGTGGAAAAGAGGAGAAACTGCTCCTTAGGAGCAGTCTGTCCTCTTTTCCTCAATATTTGTTACCTGTTTTTAGATTTTCAGGTTTAAACAGGGACCAGATTTTCACTTCAAGATAAGCGGTTATTCGAGATAAGCGAAGTCGAGATAATGAGAGTTGACTGTATGAATGTTTCTTATATTTTCCAGAAAATAGGCTTTGACATTCCATGCAAATTGTCCCCTTATTTTGGGGGGGGAAAGAAGAAAACTGTCAATTTGTCATCTGCTGAATTTGCCCATCGCAAACCTGATTTTTGTTAGAAATAAAAAAAATATTTCAAAATGTTGTCCGCTGAAAATTTTACCCAGTGTGCTAAGCATTCATGTAATATAGGAATTTATGTAGGACAATAGGTATGCCTGTTGGTCTAATCTGTTCATCCCTGAGTTTTTGAAATGGACTCTTCCATCTTTGAATTTGGATGTGTACATTCTTTGTAAATAGAGGGTTTAGTCAATATCATTAACAAGATGGCTGGTCTACAAGGTTGAAAGGGTTAATGCTTGGAATGCTAGTCAGGTCTGATTATAAGTGGAACATTTGAATGGCACAAGAACCTAAAATGCATGGCCACAAAAATAGTGAATTATGGTTTATATCCAAAAATTTCAAACTCCTTATTGCAAACTCTTTTTGCCCAAATTTTGCTTTTTATACAGTTATTTCTGAAAATACTTAGTGGAATGACAAACATTGTAGACGCTGATCAGACTGCTCCTTTAGGAGCAGTCTGATCTGGGTCTGCATTGTTTGTATATGCCATTTTATCAGAAATTATTTACCGTAGACTATTGTGTAGATAAAGTAAACAAATAAAGAAAATTGTCTATTGCATATCAGCCATGTCTAGTGTCTTGTGTACGGTAAATTTCCTAAACCTCAAATGCTTTATTCCATTTTTTTTTTCATAAATTTTGCATTTTTTTTCAGCAGTTGCTTCTTGAAAATATTTACTAGAATGGCAAACAGAGTAGACCCAGATCAGACTGCTCCTTGAGGAGCAGTCTGATCTGAGTCTGCACTGTTTGCATATTCCATTTGATCAGGAATTTTGGTGTACAAAATTTTAAGACATTTACTGTACATGCATGTCTATAAATTTCTATATGTTACAAGGGCGAGTCAATAAAAAAACAGCCTAACTTATTTCTGGGTGAGATCAATCTCTTCTTTTTCAATGTAATTGCCCTCTAGAATGATGCACTTGGACCAACGGTGTTCCAGTGCCATCAGCCCAGAACTGAAGAAGCCAAGGTCCTTGTTTTTGACCCACTCCTCAACTGCCGCCACGACTTCTTTGTTGGACCAGAAATGACGCCCACGGATATCCTTTTTCATGTTTGGGAATAGGAAATAGTCACTAGGAGCTAAGTCCGGAGAATAGGCAGGTTGCCGTTTTAGCTCGTACCCATTCCACTCAACAGCATCCATAGCAGTTTTGCAAGTGTAGACTCTCGCATTGTCCTGTTGGAGCAGAATCCCTTTGGAGAGTTTACCTCGCCGTTTTTCACGGATCGCAGTTCTCAGTTGGTCAAGCAAATTTGCATAATACGCACCTGTTTTTGTACTTTTCTTTACTAGGAAGTCCAACATAATAACGCCTAGTGCGTCCCAAAATACAGTTGCCATCACCTTGCCAGCGGAGGGTTGCGTTTACAATTTCTTTGGCCTCGGAGACCCCAGCCCTACCCACTGGCGACTTTGAGCTTTATTCTCTGGCTCGTAATAATGGACCCAGGTCTCATCTACAGTCACCAGACGTGAAAGGAAATCATCTTCCTTTGACCTAAACCGCTTCAACAATGCGCTGCATACTGATGTTCTAGCTGCCATTTGCTCGTCACTAAGGGATTTTGGGACCCAGCGGGCTGTTAGTTTGTGTATACCCAAGTGATCATGTAAAATTGTTGAAACGCTGCCATGTGAAATGTGTAATGCATTCGCTATTTCTTCCACCTTCTCACCTATCAGAGTACACCAGATCTCGTACTTTGTTACACATTTCTACATCGGTGGCATCTGATGGGCGTCCAGACCTGGTTTCGTCTTCTTAAGACGTTCTACCGCGTTTGAATTCCCCAACCCAGAATTTAACTCGTGCATACGATGGTGCAGAAGACCCATAAACATTGGTCAACTCGCAATGTATTTCCTGACCTGTTTTCTCTTTCAAATACAAGTACCAAATTACAGAACAGTACTCAACTTCTGACGAAAAGTTTGCTTTTGCATCGCTAGCCATGTTTGACATTCAATATCTTATGAGTGAATGACACAATAAGGGTGCAATTTTGCTCGGCCTAAAACATATTGAAACAAGGCATGAAAATCATGGGTGTCTCGGTCAATTGGAAATGGGATAGGCTGGTTACTTATTGACTTGCCCTCGTAGATAAAGTTCTTCATTTTTGTTTCCTAGGTTCAGCTAAAGCAAGCTGTTGAAGATCTACCCCAAGGATTGGACACTGAAGTGTCTGAGGGAGGGATAAATTTCAGCGTAGGCCAGCGACAGTTGATTTGCCTTGCCAGAGCCATTCTGAGGCAGAATAAAATACTGATGATCGATGAGGCCACAGCAAACGTAGATCCCAGGTACACCTTTCTGACGTGCAGCATGCTGGGTAAAAATTTCAGCAGACAATATTTTAAAATATTTTCCTATTTTTCCCAGAAAATAGGCTTTCACTTCATGCTAATTAGATCTTACATTTTGCACAAATGTCAAAACCTTCTTTCTGAAGAAAAATGATTTCAAAATGTTGTCTGCTGAAATTTTTACCAAGCATTTTAAGTATAAAATTTATAATGGATGTAACTAACTTAACAAAATTTATCCTCTGCAGAAATACATTAATTCTCCTCAAGAAACAATTTGCATGAATTGTCAGAGCCTATTTTCTGGAAAAAATAAAAAAAAAAAATATGAGTTTGTCGTCTGCTGAATTAGCCCAGAGAATGGTAAAGGCTAAATATCATCTCGACAAAAAACGCTCAAGAGGCAGCTGATGGTCTAGTTCCCATTTGCTCATCTCTAAAGTATTTAGGCACCCAGTGGGCTGTTAACTTGCACACTTAAATGACCATGTAAGATTGTTGAAACGCTACTGCTGGGTCGGTAACATTCTTTTGTGGAGATTGATCCTGAAATATTTTCTAAGGTCATTCTCTCCCTTCCGCTGATTCAAGAAGGGCAAAACCGCTTAGAGGACTAAGCCTGCCCAGTGAAAGTGTAGTTTGTTAACTGACCGTGCTCGACATGACCCCATTGGTTTGAATGGGTCGTAAAACCTCAACACACATAACAGCTATGAAAAAGCAAGATTATAGCAAATTCAAAATATTTGTGTACCTTGTGACTTTTTCTGTGATACTTTTTCCTACCCAAAACTGTGACTTTTTCCATGACTTTTTTTCCTGTGACTTTATCTACATTTGTACTAACAGATGACAGTCTAAAATATTTTTTTTTTTTTTTTATCCTTGAACCTGTTGAATTTATATTGACATTTTAAAATTTCTTATTTTTCACATGACATTTCGTTTAATTTGCATGTAGTGTCAAACCCTGTTCATGTGAAAAAAAAGAAAACCATTGCGAAAACACGCCTGTTCAAATATATGGAAAATTTCACCAGCAAAAAGTTTTCAGATAAAAATTCTGATATTTTTCAAATTTCTGCTCAAAACATAGATTTTGGGTACTCGTCAGAACCGCCTCGCCGAGGCCGTGCTAACGAGTACCCACAATCTATGTTTTTGACATAAAATAAGAAAAATATCTTATACCCCTGTAAACCCCAGTTTTACTAGATAAAAGTGGGGTTAGAGGGGTCAAACTTATATAGGTATGTTTTCATGATGTATTTCAAAATGTCCTTTTCTATTTTTCTTATTTTGGCAAAAAACAAGATTTGATCTGCCATCCAAGATAATTGCATGAAAGGTAAAATCTTGTTTTCTTGCAAAAATAAGAAAAATATTTCAAAATGTCTGCTGAAAATTTTACCCAGAGTGTTAGCATTAAATGACTTCCTACTGGGTTTTATCATTCTGTTTTTAGAACTGACAATTTGATTCAACAAACAATAAGAGAGAAGTTCCGTTACTGTACTGTGTTGACGATAGCCCATAGGCTGAACACTATTATGGATTCAGACAGATTATTGGTGAGATTTCAGTTATCTTTGTTACTATATTTAGTCTAAATATTGGGACACCTTAACTCCTTACCCTGCTTGTCCTAAAATTTCAACATGTCAATTTTTGTCACACCTGCTTGTAGCAGGGTGCGACATAGGCGTCCGCTTTTCCGTCCATCCATCCCTCTGTCAACATTTATGTCGAGGCTCGACATTTACGTCAAAGTTAGTATTCTAATCAACTACAAGACTAAACAACCATCAAACTTTGCATGAAATATCTCCCTGACCTCCTGACTTTGCGACATAGGCATCCGCTTTTCCGTTCGTCTGTCCGTTTGTCTGTCCATCTGTCAACATGTATGTCGAAGTTCGACATTTACGTCAAAGTTAGCATTCTAATCAACTATAAGATTAAACAGCCATCAAACCTTGCATGAAACATCTCCCTGACTTCTGAATTTGTGAGATAGGCGTCCGCTTTTCCATGTGTACGTCCGTTCGTCTGTCCATCCGTTTGTCAACATTTATGTCAAAGTTCGACATTTACGTCAAAGTTAGTATTCTAATCAACTACAAGACTAAACAACCATCAAACCTTGCATGAAACATCTCCCTGACTCCTGACTTTGTGACATAGGCATCCACTTTTCCGTTAACTTTGTTAAGTTTTGAACAACTGGGCCCAGTTTGATTGTCACACTTTACCTTGTGTACAAGATATTTCGAAACATATTTGACCTAGGGCTTTTATATTTGGCTGAAAAAATGACATATTGTTATAGCCATTTCAATACCAAACCAAGTTAGTATATAATTTTGATACAAAATTAATGACCCTCATGGGTTGACATGTCATTAAACCTGAACTCATTTTCATCATCAACCTTTGAAAAAAAATCTACCAATTTTATGCCCTTTCTCAAAATTGGCATTTTATGAGAGTTATGCCCCTTTTCAAGTTTAGTGTTTTGTTGGGATAAGCATATAGTTAGAGAGTGTGTGGGTGGGGACATAGTGTTTTACAAACACATATTTATGATTACTTCTTTTGTTTCCTATGTAATGTTATTATGTTTTTCATTTTAGGTTCTAGATGATGGTAGGGTAATAGAATTTGATGCCCCCTATCTCTTGCTACAGAAATCTAGTGGTTTCTTGTTCAAGCTTGTAGAGCAGACAGGAAAAGCTGAAGCTCTTCATTTGCTGGAGATAGCAAAAGCCGCTTACAACAAAGAGAAACTTCCTGTTCCACTGCCTGATGGGAATGTTACTATAATTGAAAATCTAGTTGCAGAAACAGAAGACAAAAATGATCTGAACAGTCTTGAAAGGAATACTGTCATGGATGATGAACGAACAGTAAATTCTGAAGAAATTGTCGTTGATGATTCAGTTAAAGATCATGAGCTTGTTCAAGAAGAAGGAGAAGCCAGCAAAGTAGAAACTAAAGAACTGACTGGTAAAGAACCAGAGAGTGGAAAATCTGATGTAACAGGAGATCATGAGGAGGAGTCTGAAACAGCTGCCTTACTTGCCAAAGATGAGAGTAATATTACAGATGACATAGGGGAAAAAGACACGGAACTAATTGTACAAGATAAAAATGGAGGCGATGATGAATCTGATACAGAGGCCACAGCTTTGATATCCAAGGCAAGCTCAGTAGAGAAAATGGAGAAATCTGACTAGAAACATATAGTGCTTTTGTTGGGATATAACCCAAGACATGGAAGCTCTGTCCAATTTGACGATTTTTGTCAAGGTACGAACCCAGGCCATGCAAGCTCTAACCAATTCAGCGACATTGCCTGACTGAACCTGACAAAAGCTCTAAGAAATTTTTCTGAGGATTTGGAGAAAACTCAGAGCTTAAGCTAGATTTTTATTTGTTTTATTGTTTATGTTTTATTTGTTTATTGCAGTTTCTTGTCCAAGATGAAAAAATACTTACCTGTGCAAAATAAAAACATATGAGCAGTGCTATGAGAAAATATTGTCTTCAGTACAAATGCAACTCACAAAAGAGGTCTACTCTAAAAAAAGGGAATAATTTGCTCCCAGTTTGGTTTACTTTAAAAGGAAAGAATTTGCTCCTTAAAGGGGTCTACTCTAAAAGGGAAGAACTTGCTCCCAGTTGGGAGCAAATTCATCCCTTTTAGAGTAAACCTCTTCCCTTTTGAGTACTCTTCTGAAAAAGATGTCTGCTCTAAAAGAGAAGAATTTAGGACCAAATTCTTCTCTTTTAGAGTAGACTCCTTTTCAGAAGAGTACCCCTGTACAGGAAAGTAAACAGGATGTCACAAAAGTTGTCTCCCTTGTCAAAAATGGTGGCAACTGTACAGATGTATCATTCACCTTAAAGAAGAATTTCTTTATGTTTGTACATATGTATCTCAAAATGACCAAAGTACTGTTGATGAGATGTTAGAAAATATTTATGGGGAATCGATACACTTTTGGAGGAGGCAACCCTGTCAGTATTGTTTTGCCTCCCTTCTGAAAAGTAATGGTCAGTGATTGATCGTTGGGAGCAACAAGTAGAAGTAGAAGAAAAGGAGCCTACTAAGATCTCACATTTTGAGAAGCAGTACATTGTACTGTCAAAGTTGTTCTGACTCCCTTCTGAAAGTGCCCTACTAAAAGGGAGCAAATTCTTTTCCTTTTTGAACAGACACATTTTTTGAAGGGGCTTTGTGTGCTGGAAAGTAAACAGGAAGTTAGAAAAGTTGTCTCCCTTGTAAAAATGACAGAAAATCTACCAAGTGAATTCAGTTGCGTTAAACATTATAGGTGTAGGGATTCTTAGGTTCTCATTTGATTTGTCTCAATAAAGTAATTACGTCGTGGCCATAACATGTTCCTTGGAGAAATTAGAGAAAAAAAAAATGGTTCTTTGGATATCACACTGAGCTGGAATGTCAGAAAACGTACCTTTGGTATGTATTCTAAGCAAAGATTCAGATCAGACTGCGCATAGGCCCACGTCAGATGGTACATTTTCTCATATTGCAGCCCCCTATCATTTATAGTTATGACTGAGAGAAACTGTATGTTGTATTCTTCCTGCACATACACACACTCTGATCAGAGTCATCACTGTTCTAGAGTGAGTGAGAGGCTGACCTGTGCATACTGAGATAATAGCTCCTGATAATGTGCTTTTTCAAAACAAAAAGTATTGATGTTTTTCTTATTTTTCCATGAAAATCTGTGTTGTGCCTTAGTGAAGTGCTTCTTGTGAGTAGCCACAGCATATGTTAATAGGAAAAAATGAGAAAGAATTTGCATAGATACTCCCCTTATCTGGAGATATTTGACATTGACCTTCACTATTTATAAATCTTGAGGTATGTGACATTGACCTTCACTATTTATAAATCTGGAGGTATGTGACATCGGCCTTCACTATTTATAAATCTGGAGGTATGTGACATAGACCTTCACTTTAAATCTGGAGGTATGTGATATTGGCATTCACTATTTATAAATCTGGAAATATGTGACATTGGCCTTCACTGTTTATAAATCTGGAGCTAAATGACATTTTCAGCCTTTATTTAAATAAACCTGGAGCTAAGTGACATTTTCAGTCTTTATTTATAAATCTGGAACTATGTGACATTATCCTTCACTCTTTATAAATCTGGAGCATAATGACATTTTCAGTCTTTATTTATAAATCTGGAGCTGGGTGATTTTGGTCTTCAATATTCTTAAATCTGGAGCTGTGTGACGTTGGCCTTCACTATTTATAATATGAAGCTGTGTGGCGTTGGCCTTCACTATTTATAAATCTGGTGCTGTTTGACATCAGCCTTTACTATTTATAAATCTGGAACTAAGTGACAATGGCCTTCAGTATTTATAAACCTGGAGCTATGTGACATTGTCCTTAACTATTTATAAATCTGGAGCTGTGTGTCATTGTCCATCACTATTTGTAAATCTGGAGCTGTGTGACATTGGCATTCACTATTTATAAATATGGAGCTGTGTCACATTGACCCTCACTATTTATAAATCTGGAGCTGTGTGACATTGGCCTTTACTATTTATAAATCTGGAACTAAGTGACAATGGCCTTCACTATTTATAAATCTGGAGCTATGTGACATTGTCCTTCACTATTTATAAATATGAAGCTGTGTGGCGTTGGCCTTCACTATTTATAAATCTGGATCTGTGTGACATTGGCCTTTACTATTTATAAATCTGGAACTAAGTGACAATGGCCTTCACTATTTATAAATCTGGAGCTATGTGACATTGTCCTTCACTATTTATAAATCTGGAGCTGTGTGACATTGTTCTTCACTATTTATAATCTGGTGCTGTGTGACATTGTCCTTCACTATTTATATATCTGGAGCTTAGTAACATTAGCCTTCACTATTTATAATCTTGAGCTGTGTGGCATTGGCCTTCACTATTTATAATACTGGAGCTATGTGACATTGGCTGTTACTGATTATAATCTTGAGCTGTATGACATTGGCCTGCACTATTTATAATCTGGAGCTGTGTGCACTATTTATAATCTGGAGGTACATCATATTGGCCTTCACAATTTTTTTTTACTCTGGAGCTAGGTCACATTGGCCTTCACTGTTTATAAATTGGAGCTTTGTGACTTTCTCCTTCACTATTTATAAATCTGGAGCTGTGTGATGTTGGCTATCTTTATTTATAAATCTGGACCTGTGTGACATTGGCCTTCACTATTTATAAATCTAGAGATGTGTGACATTGGCCAATATTTATAAATCTGGAGCTAATTGACGTTGGCCTTCACTGTTTATAAAGCTGTAGCTGGGTGACATTGGCCTTCACTATTTATAAATCTGCAGTTATATGACATTTGCCTTCATATTTATAAATGACATACCATAATGATTCGGCTATAAGTCGAGGATTTTTCCCTCCAAAATGAGCCCCAGAAAATGACCCCGTCTTATAACCGAGGTCATGGGCTCCAGCCCTTTTTCCAGCAATGTCTGGCAAAGGCAAGACATATGGAAAAAGCCGATCGATGATGCTTTTAATAAAAAAAAAAAAAAAATACATGTTCGGAATGATGCTCTATGATTGTAATTAAAGGCTTTGTACTTAACAAATATGCCAATTTCTTAATGCAATTAGACCTTGAGCAAAGTAAACAAGCTGTTGATCCTTTAATCCTGCATTCACTTTAATTTTAAGTGAAAACAATGCCAACATTAGAAATAAATTACGCAGTTGTACTCCTCTAATTGGCATTAAATCTTACTGAGCAACACAAAAAGTCATTATAACTACGTTTGATCTTTGCCGGCCCATGCGTAAACAAACCGTTTATGGTTGTTGTCACTGATAAACACATGACCAATTTATATTCAATTTAGGCGTGTCTTAAATTACTGATCTCTGAAGGATATACACCAGTCATAATCAAGGTATGTCATGTATTGAACCGATTGGGTTTCTAATTACCGGGGCGTGGTTTTGAGGTCATGTTTAATCAAGTGTAAATTTGCTTATACACGACTCTTTGATAAATAGGCAATTGATAGATAACAGATATTGTTTTGATAAACAACACTAATTACCATCATGTCGAAACGTAAAAGAATGTCGTATGATATTACCTTCAAGTTGAAAGTGATAGCGTTCGCAGAAGAAAAGTCAAACTGTGCTGCTGAATGTGAATATGGAGTAAGTGAAAAAACCCATTTATGCCTAGTGCCCCATGACACATCTTTTCTGAAAATAATGCCCAAAGCAACTCAAAGCAACTCATCAGCCCATGATACAAACAGTCTCCAAACAAGGCCAAATATAAACCATGGCGAAGTGCTGCAAATGTACTGAAATGTTCTGAATCTGAATAGCTAAGTATTGTGTTTGCCGATAATAAATTTCTGTTGCTTATAGAGGCTCCAATAAATATTTCTGTCACAGAAATATATTTTCTTTCAAGATAAAATATTAAAAAAATATTCCGTATATTATCACCTTTTTTCCACTGCATAGCACATGCAGTTATCCAGATTCAGTTTCAGTAGGAGTTGTCTCTCTTTGAAACTGCCAGACGATCAGATATAAACAAACCATGTGCGTGGAAAGTAATGGGATTTTCTAATAAAAATAAAAAAGACACGGATACATTGGCCTATCCGAAAACCTGAGGAAGATATGATTTAATTGCTTAATCATACAAGTACTGCTTCAATGACTTGTCAAAGAAACTCAAGGAAAATCCACTTGTGTGACTGAACAGTTATTGTCTCGCTCAGGTTTGTGAAATTTCGGACCGATTTGTCATGTATCTAGACCGCATCTGGTGGTAGCAGAGGATCCCAACAGACATGGCAAAAATCTGACCCGTCTTATAAAGGAGTATAAGCAAAATATCAGGTTAGAACCTCCAAAAAAGGGCTCCCGACTTATATCCGAATTGACTTACAGCTGAGTCATTATGGTAATACTACTTTTCACATGACAGTCTGTGACATGACACATTTATTTTATTTTTGTTAATTAAACAAAATGATTGAAGATTTGAGATAGTATTCTTTTACTGTAGATTTGAATTAGTTTCATGCTTGAAATTCTGTTCTGTACCAAAGTGATGGCTAACAGCTGTTAGATTCTTATGCAGGTTTATGAACACTAACATTAACGCTTAGCACTCTTGGTAAAATTTTCAGCAGATGACATATTGAAATACTTTTTTCTGATTTTTCCTGGAAAACAGGATTTGACATTCCATACAAGTTGTCTCCATTGTTGTCTGCTGAATTAGCCAAGAGAGTAGTAAATGTTAAAAGCCAGTAATATAGGGTTAGCACTGATATTGGTGAATATTGCCCTTCGTTGGCAGATCAAAGATGTGAGCTTGTGAGCGGCCTTTGATATTCCACTGAGGGACAGCCTTCACCAATATCAGTGCAATAAACTTTTTATCATACAGATATAAAATTTTACATCATTTTCAAATTCAGAATCTGCACAAATACATGACAAATTTTGGTGTTACATGCACAAAGTACTAGTTAACTGCTTAGACAATTAAGCCTGTCCAGTAAAAGTTTTGAGAAGGTGAGCTGACCAGCTCAACATCACCTTAATAGTGTTGACTGGGCCATTCAGCTCCAACTCAGATGAAAAATCTGGGTTCAGCATAACTCACAAATGATTTTTTTCCTTATATGTTGAACCAAAGATATAGTACTAGTTTTGTAGACTAGCCTCTATTCAGATATCAATATTGTTTTCATCACTGATTTATAATCATTAATTTACTTGATGAATTAAAGACCATCTACTGTGTACTGCTTGTCATGGCTGTTTGATAGTGCAACTTGTCATGGAGATATCTTGATATCAGAATCCAAACAAAGACTGGCATTACAAGGTATCATATATACTGGTAAATTGGAATCAGCTAATAGTAAGAAGTGATGAAACTTAACATCCAGATCTAGGAGCTACTGTGACATGGAAAGACGTTTTTAATTTGGCGTTTTATTTTAAATGGAAAAATTGATAGATGATTGACAATATCTTATCAGAAACCATTTGTCATTTCTGTTCCTGTGCTTTGTTTTTAGATATTTACTGCAAAATTAATTTTATGGCCAAAAATGGGTCTGCTCTATGCAATTTCTGTTGTAAACTGGATTTTTTGAATTTTTTCATTTTTGTTTTCTTTTCTTTACTGATTTTAAATAATTGATGTTTAATAACAATATTATGAAAATGTTACAAATTTTGAACGGGTGAAACTTGTGGAAAATCTGCATCAAAAGCACCTACACTATCAATGTTTGCATATTTTTTAGGCATTTTTACTATGTGGAAAAAATGGAAATACAAATGTACTGTTTTTGCATTAAATCATGCTAAAAGTTTGCTTTTTTGCCAGGCAAAAAACAACTTTCCAAAAGGTGGAAGGGGAGTAGTTTACTAGTTTTGTTGCTTATTTTTTATGTATATGTTTTCATGTTTCACCTTGTCACGTGATCGGACGAGCGTTGGGCACGGTGACGATGGACTAGACGCAATCACAAGCAATCAGAGGATAAACACAACACTTTGTAAAATAAAAACAAGCATGTATTTAAAAAGTTCAAAAAAAAAAAAAAAAACTATAATTAAAAGTTCAAATTTCCATGTTCTAATTTCTATGTTCCGAAGATTCCATAATCCATAGGTACTGTTAAACTTCATATTCTGAAAAATCTAATTAATTATATTTACATAATTAAATATAATATAAATTTACGTAACTTGAAGAAACTTGTCCACTGATGTATCCTTCATGATATTTCCGGTTATCACTAACACTTTTTCCCATAGCACTTTGAACAAAGCTTGCCGGAAAACATTTGATGGTCAATCATAGTGACGATAACAGTGGTGAAACAGATACATGATACGGATATGGATATTGATACGGATACAGATACGGATACGGGACCTGAAAATAAGTATCATGTCCTAGAACTCTCGATATCAAACATGACAAGATATTTCCTTATAAATTTCCACTAGATATACAGAGTGTGTACGCCAAATGTTATAAATGCGACAAGTCCGTTGCAATTGATTATTATATAGCAAAATCAGATCCTAAAACCACATGGACGCTGTTAATGACATATAATATTGTAAAAACAATTAAACACAGGCAGACACACAGTCAGAATATATCTGACATTCATATTAATCGGAGGAATGGCATCTCGACGATTACACATTCTTACAGGAAGAACCCATGCGCCTTCCACTGTAAGAATCCCTTTAGAACGCTAAAGGCTAAAATATATTATAACTGCCATTATACCACAATGATTACACGATCACACATCGTCCCCACGTAATCATTGAGTACAATATCAACATGCCATCGTCATAGCCTCAAACATGACTCCTCGCTGCTTGAGCCATTTCACCGTAAAATATTCTAGTAAACAGACTTGTGATTAAAGTAAAAAGGACCTCTGTATATGTATTCAAGGTGAATATAGTCTTTGTCATTTGTGTAAATCGCGCTAACTAATGAATGTGTATGCAGTTAACATAACGCCTACGGTAGCGTACTTTTACGCGTATATGTACGGTGTGTGCGGTTAACATAACAACATAACGCCTAACTGTGTCTTACATTTAAGCGTATATGTCTGGTATGTACATGTCAGATGAGAATGTAATATCCATTTATCTTATTCAAATAAAAATATTAATGATTGCATTCTGATCAGGGTCTACAGAACCTATCAGACTCACCAGACTGATCAGGATCCATAGAATCGATCAAACTTAACCTTCCTATTCGGTTTATAATTTACACACCCGACACGGCTTATTCGTCTGATCAGGGTCTACACATATAACCAAAGTATACACATCTGATCAGGGTCTATCTACTTATCATGCCGAGTTTGTAAGTACGAATGATACATAAAATCGCAACGTAGTAAAGCAATAAATTTACCTACTCGAATTTTAGCTGCGGTAAAGACGAGCAAGAATATTGCAAGAATAAAATTAAAATAAATTATTGACTTACCATGGTCAGATTCCCCAGATACAACACAACATGAAGATTAATAAAAGGAAGACAAGGATCAGTCTTCGATGAAATGAATTTGTAGTGTGTATCGTTTTATTCAACTAGGGAACTTTTATAGTAATGTGGCACGTTTTGAAACATATGTCCACAAGTAATCCGTGAAATTCAAGATCTAAAAATAATATTCACAAGAATACCGTGATAGTCAAGATTTAAAATAACCTGTTCGATTGTCCGAACGGTGCAAAGTTTCATACAGCAACTGCTAAAACTATGAAGCAAAAAACATTTTTCTCTCGGAACGCTACAAAACTGCAAAATTACGACAGAAAATTGTCTCCCCTTTCAAAAGATAGCCTTGAGACGAAAATCAATCCCAGAACAGTGAAGATATTGATCACCAAACTTAGGTTCACTCGGAATATATAGTGTTCTGGTAACCGCTCAAGTATATAGACGTGAATAATCAAATACACCCTCAGCATAACTATCTCGTGATTACCGTAATACCGTAACCTGAAAGCTGAAGTGTACCTACTTGCTTAAAAAGTAAAACTATCATAATCAGCGCTCCAGTTACAAATGCATTAATCTAACCTGGTTAATAAAAATCGATACAAACTTCTTTTTATACTATGTACATGTAAAATATATTCAAGATAAAATAGGGACGTGACACACCTCAATCTTCCATTTATTTTATTGTATAGTTTCTTAAGAAAGATTTTAATTGTTATTTTATATTTTTATTTTCCAAAAACTTTATATTTTAGTCATCCTGCTGGTCAAAGATTTATTCGGATTCATTTTGAGTTTTAATCAAAGATGCTTAGCTTTAACGCTTAGCACTCTGGGTAAAATTTTCAGCAGGCGACACATTGAAGTATTTTTTTCTTATTTTTCCCAGAAAACAGGTTTTGACATGTCATGCAAATTGTCTCCAATGGAGACTATTTGCATGAAATGTCAAAACCTGTTTTAGGGAAAAATAAGAAAAATATCACCAATTTGTCATCTGCCGAATTAGCCCAGAGAGTGGTAAAGGTTAATGCATGGCAGGAAAACACCTTGTAACTACAGATAAGAGGAGTATTACAATAAATATCTTATTTTTCTTTTTCTGGTGAAAGAACTTGCACAATACTGGGCACATTTGTTTAAAGCGTTGTTAGCTTAATTAGCTCATTAGTGGTTAAAATGTTAACTGCTCTAGAAGTATATAAAATGTTAACTGCTCTAGAAGTATAATATCTAATTCACAGGTATTTTTGCTGAAAAAATGTCATTTTTTAGCAAAAATATTAGCCTGTATGCCATTTTTAACAATCAAAGTTTTAACGATATGTTAACTAACGACATTGTTAGTTTTGAACAACTGGGCCCTGGTTAACCGCTTAGAGGACTAAGCCTGCCCTGTAAATGTGTAGTTAGGTAAATTGACTGCATTTGACATGACACCAGTGAGTTGACTGGGCCGTAATATCTCAACACAAATGAAATCTTATTTTTCGACAAAAATGTACAGTTTGGGTACTCTTTAGAAGCACATGAGTGATGCACTTCTAATCAGTACAAACATTGAATATTTTCATTAAAAAATAAGAAAATATCAGTATTTTTCGATTGAAAAAAAAAGGAGCCTTATCTGGAGCTATGCACCTTTGTCACAGCCAGCACTGACCCAGATCAGATTGCTTTTCTGTACAAAACTGATCAGGATCTGCACTGTTGGCTTGTAAAAATTTTCAGGGTCCATAGATAGTGATTTAACTTAGTTTTACCATGAGAAAAGGTGATTTGGGGACATTTGTGAACGGTAAAGATTCATATCAGCCAGCAAAACTATGCATTCTGATATGGACATTTGCTCAACCATATTTTCTTCCCTACATACGTGTACTTGGGCACCTAAACTCCTTTCCATACTTGTCCTAAAATTTGAATTAAGTCCTGTTTACTGTACTTACCCTAAATATTCGGACATCCCAACTCCTTACCATATTTGTTCTAAAATTTGAACAAGTACAATTTTCTACTCGATGTTGTGTTTAAAAACTACTGGATGAGTGGCAAAACAGAGTAGACCCTGATGAGACGCCGCGTTCTGCGGCATCTCATCTGGGTCTACAGTGTTTGCTCAGGCCTGTCTGTCTGTATACATACGGAAAATACGGTACTACCTATTGATGTGTGTGAAAACTACTGGATGAGTGACAGAAAGTGTAGACCCTGGTCAGATGCTGTGTTCTGCAGAGTCTGATTTGGATCTATACTGTTTGCTATGGCCTGCCTGACTAAATACAGTTGAACTTCAATGACTTAACCAATTTATGTCGAGTGGACTCTTTTAACACAATAGTTGGGACACCTAACAAAATAATTAATTTTCGTGGTTTTAAGTATTGGGACAGCTAGAAATTTAACTATTTTTCCCGTCCCAATACCTACATATAATCTCGAACCTAATAATACCCGGACTTGTCACTAAAGGAACTGCCAAAATATGTTGTCTTGGCTTGATTTTAGTGCTATTTTACAGCACTTAGGTCATTAAAAATGATTTTGGATAATTACTGAAGTTGTAATAAATTGTTTTTAATAGGTTTGGTTGAAAAGTATTAAGTCACAATTAATCTGATTGAAGTTATACCATCATTTTGGGTGAATCTCTGATGATTTTCTGCTAAAAAAATGCCAAAAATAGCAAAAATGGGTACCTAGGTTTCTTGTCGATGTTTACAAAAATTGTACGATTTTCCTTAAATATAATGCTGCAGTTTTAAAGGTAATATATTGAACTATTGGTTTTTGAAAAGAAATCTCAGATATTTGGAGAAATAAATGAAATATTAGCATTTAAACTTCATCATACAGAATTATGAAAACTCAGCCACGACAACATATTTCCAATAAATGCAATACCTGTACCTATTTACTAGTCCAGTGTACGTATATTGGGTCCAAGGTATAATACAGTACAATTGCAAATTCTTTCTGAGCTGAGCATGATTTTTTCCGGCTAATAAATATGAAAATGCCAACAATAGTTGGCATCTTCATATTTATTTGCAGAGAAAATTCCATGCTAAGCTTTCAGCATGAAAAAAATTTAAAACCTCGGGGCCAGACTGACAAAGTGTGAACTGATCTGTGTCTGCACTGGTCACAGATGTCTTGAGGTGTACTTCTGTTTGAAAGGGCTTGTACCATATTAACCCCAAGTTTCTGGACAGATAGGCCTGAGCAAATAGTGTAGTCTAAAATCAGATGTCAGATCAGGGTCTGCCAGCCTCAGTGGCTCAGTTGGATGTGCGTCTGACTGGTGATCAGGAGGTTGCGGGTTCAACCCCTGCCGAGTCGGCAGCATTCTTTCGTGGAGATATTATCATGAAATATTTTCAACGGTCATTGTCTCCCGCCTGATTCAGGAAGGTCAGTTGTCAGTTTCTGGTGAAAGAATGTGCACAATACCGGTTAAACGCTTAAAGGACTAAGCCTGCCGAGTAAGTGTGGTTAGGTAAACTGACGGCACTAAATATGACCACATTGGGTTGAATGGGCTGTAAAACCTCAACACCCACAAACTGATCAGGGTCTGTGCTGTTTACCCCTCATCCAGCAGCTTTTAGACACTTAAAAATTTATTTTCAGATTTAACTTTTTGCATGGTGGGTAATTTTGCATGCTTTTTTGTCGTCTGCAGATTTTTTTTTAAAAAAATAAATAATTAAAAAACAAAACAAAATTTTTTAGGAATACCATCAGAGTGTAAACAGTTTGGATCCAGATCTGGCCCGACATTTTGTCGGGCCTGATCTGGTTCCAAACTGTTTGCAAAGCTTATCAGCAGACGACAAAAGTCGCCACTAGCGGAGAAAGAGTTAAGAACAAGTATGGTAAGAAGTTTATATATAGACAAATAGAAAAAGTCAACAAGTCCCATATTGCCACAATATTCTGTAATACAATATTCTACCGCGGTTTCGCTGAATAGTACAGATTTTCAAGATGATATTAAAAGAATATCCTAGCAACGAGAATGTAACATCATGCTAACGTTCTGTGCACAATACACTATTGATGTAATTACCAGTTAAATAGTCCTGGTCTGTGAATACCCTGATGGCACCAGTACCTATGCTGTTCTATTTAGTTTTGGTTTTAATGCACTTATGACCCTTTATTCTTTTGCCCATCCTACTGTTGCACTTTCTGTGTACATCTTATAAAAGGGGAAAATTGTATACTTGGGATGCATATTTTTCAAACAGTTATCTATCTATATGTCCACTTACTAATCAGAATATTGTGGCAGTATCCGACTTGTGTATATATATATATTTGGCAGTATTGCTTTCATTTTAGTTTGCTTTTTTTTTTTTTCTTTTTTTTTTCAATAAATGCTTTTTAGTTATGTTAGTTTTGTTTTTCATAAATTATATATATATGTATTTTACCAGTATTGATTTCATTTTAGTTTGTGGGTTTTTTTCAGTAAATGCTTTTTAGTTATGTTAGTTTAGTTTATCATAAATTATGTATTCCTGAATACAGTAAATCTCCAATGACTCGAACATTGATGGCTCGTTTACTGAGGATGATCATTTAAACTTGTATAAGTTGTATTTGAGTCACTAGGAAATTATTACTATAGCTCAAGAAAAAAAAGTACAGATATATTTAGGGACATTTTCTTATTTTATGATGAAAATGCAAGTTACAGTCACACTTCAATGGTGCAAACATCATTGGGACCATAGAAATTTGTGTGAGACAGGGGTAGTTTGAGCCACTGAGGGTTAATCATAGTGCCAGGTCAGTAGGCATATGGGGATAATTCAGGAATGTCATTTCCATCTTCTATTAAATAATGGTATGTTGAGTGTACTCATTAGAATTGCCTCTATGAGACAATTCTAATGAGTACACACAAAGTACATTTACATGATAAAATAAGGAAAGTTCCCTGAAATATACATAAATATTTGTTTTCTTGAGTTATTGCAAGAATTTCCAAGGGACTCAGAAAGGAGTTCAAATCATCCATGGTTAATGAGCCATCCATGTTCGAGACATTGAAGTTATACTTTATGTGGTGTATTGGCCTCACTGAGGCAGTTCTATGAGTACACTCAACATACCATTATTTTATGGAAGATCAAAAATACATCCCCAAATTATCCATTTTAGCCTTTTGCCTCCTAACCTGGTGCTATGATTAACCCTCAGTGGTTGAACTACCCATGTCTAGAACATATTTCTGTGGTCCCAAAGATGTCTGAGCCATTGAAGTTTGACCGTATTTTTCATGTGCTAGCGTCATGCAACATTTCTAACGTTCATCCTTAGATACCAGGGCCCAGTTGTTCAAAGCATCGTTAGCTTAACAAGCTCAATAGTGGTCAAAATGTTAACTGTTCTAGTAAGTACAATATCTAATTCACAGGTATTTTTGCTGAAAAAATGTGAGTAGCTTTTGCAAATGCAAAAGCTACTCACATTTTTTCAGCAACAATATAAGTGTATATGCCATATTTAATGATCAAAGTTTTAACGATACGTTAACTAACAATAGCATTAGTTTTGAACAACTGGGCCCTGGATGACAAGTCTCATCAACCACAAAGACATGGGGATTTGTACTGGTCCACCAAGGATTATGTGGGTTGTGCGAAGCCAAAAGGTGTCTTCAAACATGCGTAAAATGCACAGATTCATCCCGCGCATGCGCAAAGCCTCAGGCATTTTCTTGCCATTGATGCATTCTATAGTGTAAATTGATTGTGTAAGGGGACAGTGATTGCTCAGATCAAACTGTGCATATTTGCAGGCTGATCTGGGCCTTTGCTCTCTGCGTATGCCCGAAGACACGTTTTTGCATGTTGCAGCCCAGTTTATGTTTATACTTCAATCTACCATAATTTGACATATGTTTTGCTGGCCATGATGTAACACAGAGTTACTAAAATTTCAGTTGTGAATTGATGAGGGCTCTGCAATAAGTAACTACACCATGTTTTCCTTGAGAAGTAGAGCTATACTGGCAAAGCCTGTTGGGTAAAAACTTCAGCAGACGACATGTTTATTTTCTTTTTTTATTTTCCCAGAAAATAGGTACGACATCTCATGAAATGTACGACATTGCATGAAATGTCAAAGGAAAATAATGTTTGACATTCCTTAGGGGGATAATTTACATGAAATGTCTCATGAAATGTCTTAAGCCTATTTTCTAGGAAACATAAGAAAAATATCACCAGTTTGTCATATGCTGATTAGCCAAAAAGCGTTCGAGTGGCCGAGTGGTTAGCCCTCCCGACTTTGGTTCATGAGGTCCAGGGTTCGAATTCGTATCATGATTTTACAGTGCTTAATTCCACATTAGCTTTTCATTATCACCCTTTCATCATCTCGATATGACTTAGATATTGTTGAAAGTGATGTAAAACACCAAATTATCATGAATTAGCCTAGAGAGTGGTAAAGGTTAATGGTGCAAGTGCAGGGCTGTGGAAATACCATGCCCCACTTTTCCCCATTTTTTAAGGACCTTTAATAAATTTGGATTTACTTGTCCTGGAACAAGGACTTCATCTAAGAAGAGTATCCAGATTATGAAATATAATTATAATTTTCTTATTTCTCAAGGAAAACATATATTGTCGGTCCTCATTAGAAGGGCATCACCGATGGGAAATACCCACAATATATGATAACGTCGAGAAATAAGATAAATGTCAATTTTCAGACAAGTCATTCTTTGTTGGACAAGTGGATTTGACCATTTACTTGTCTATGGACTAGTAATAAAATTGATAATTCCACAGTCCTGTACAAATGGTTAGAATAATTGTGGCTGGGTGCCTTACTTGTGAATGATGTTCTGGGATATCAAACACTCCCGAAGACCTTTCTAATTCCAGATCAGAGCA
Source organism: Anodontia alba (assembly GCA_964016985.1). Classification (NCBI taxonomy): domain Eukaryota; kingdom Metazoa; phylum Mollusca; class Bivalvia; order Lucinida; family Lucinidae; genus Anodontia; species Anodontia alba. The sequence continues at coordinate 11,319,903 of OZ024832.1, forward strand.
GGTAACTGCATAATACTTTTCTTATTTCTCCACGAAAACATATGTTGTGGTACTCATTAGAAGCGCCTCGGGCAGGTGCTTTTAATGAGTACCCACAACATATGTTTTCGTAGAGTTACAAGAAAAATATCAGTACTTTTTGGCTGAAATAAGCGCCACATCTGTAGCTATCTCATTACATGTTTCATTGGCTTTACATAGATACCAGACGGGGAGGCACTTCTAATGAGTACCCACAACATATGTTTTCCTAGAGATATAAGAAAAATATCAGTACTTTTTGGCTGAAATAAGCGCCACATCTGTAGCTATCTCATTACATGTTTCATTGGCTTTACATAGATACCAGTAATAGTGCCTGTGTAGGAGAGAAAGCACAGCTGGCTTTAAATCAGGGCCCAGTTGTTCAAAGCATCGTTAGCTAAATGAGCTTGTTAAGGGTCATTTCATTAACTGTTTTAGTGGACTCAATATACAATATTCTGATATTTTTTGCTGAAAAAATGTGAGTAGCTTTTGCACTGCAAAAGCTACTCACATTTTTTTCAGCAAAAAATTTCAGCGTATTTGTGTATCACTCGATGTAAATTTTAACGAATCGTTAACAAACGACGTCGTTAGCTTTGAACAACTGGGCCCAGGTCTCGGTTTCAGATCCTTCGAGAGGTGGAATTTGACTCATGACTGTACTACGCTTCATCACATAGAGCCTTTCATTATCACTGCTTAGTTATCTTGATAGGATTTAAACAATGTTAAAAAGAGATGTAAAACACCAGGGCCCAGTTGTTTAAAGCATCATTAGCTTAACAAGCTCGTTAGTGGTCAAAATGTTAACTATTCTAGTACATACAATATCTAATTCACAGGTATTTTTGCTGAAAAAAATGTGAGTAGCTTTTGCTAAGGCAAAAGCTATTCACGTTTTTTCAGCAAAAATATTAGCATATATGCCATATTTAATGATCAAAGTTTTAACGATACGTTAACTAATGGCATCATTAGTTTTTAACAACTGGGCCCAGATGGCTCATTGTCCTTGTGTGAATATTATGAATGATTTTGCCCCTTAAAGAGCTAATGCAATTACAGCAGATGACATTCAAAAAACAAAATGAATAAAATGAAATTCATGTAAATCAAAATAGCAGAAAAAAGAAAGACAAAAAAAAAGGGAAAAAATTTAGGAATGGCGTCTGCTGCAGTTGTGATCGGAACTAATTGTTAGCATTGATTTTATTGTTGATCAAAAATACTGCGATAGCGCTAAGTATTGGGACAGGCCTGGCTGAGAAAACAGTGTAGACCTAGATCAGATGCAGCAGAACCTGGTGTCTGATCAGGATCTACCCTGTGTGCCACTCATCCAGCAATATTTTAACTCCTGTTATGCTGAATGAATTAAGATACCATGCCCACTTCTAATTTCCAGCCAATCAGATTACTTGATCCTTGTTTTTGATAGAAATTCACATATTTAATGACAAACAGTGCAGATCCAGATCAGTTGGCTTCTTCAGAAGCCAGCTGATGTGGATATACACTGTTTGCTAAGACAGGGCATGTTGTGTTTAGAGCAAGAGAAGGGTTAAACAGATCAGGGGGTAGTGGAACAGACAGTTGACAAATCTTAGAAGTAGGGTAAGCATAGCAACAGATAAGGCGCTTTTTTCATCCAAAAACTGCTGATATTTTTCTTATTTCTCAACAAAAACATATGTTGTGGGTACTCATTAGAAGCGCCTCAGCGAGGCACTTCTAATGAATACACCACAACATATATTTCCGTCGAGAAATAAGAAAAATATTTTGTGGATACCCCCTCTTATCTGTAGCTATATGAAGGAATTGTGGTGTCTCAATACTTAGGGTAAATACAGTACTGTGATTTATATTGTTGTCTTGTGGAGATGTTGGGTAATGGTTTGCTCTAAAAGTGGATTTTGTTTTGTGCAAAAACAGTTGAAAGTTTTCATGATGCTGACATGTTTATTTGTAAAACAGTGCAAATACTTTCTCCAAAGAACGTATGTATGTATGTATCTTGATACTTGAGGCAAATGAGTCATGTAGAGGCATGGAACATAAAGCCTACAGCATGTATTATACAAATCATTTGGCTGTATTTTAGATGTCTATATTTTACTGCAAGCAAAGGCAGAATTAACGGTAAAAATTTCAGCAGGTGACATTTTGAAGTACTTTTCTTATTTTACCTGAAAATAGGCTTTGACATTTCATCCATATTGTCTCCTGATGAGACAATTTTCATGAAATGTCAAATTTTCTGAGAAAAAATGAAAAAATATCAATTTTTTGTCTGCTGAATTTTTGCATGCCATGCTGAGTGTTAATTCAGTGCTCGCTAACATACATTTATCTCTGTTGAAATATTAACAGTTGGTGGTCTGTGTGTCAGTCCTTCCTCTCATCCATCTGTCTGTCATATGTCCGTCCATCTGTATTTTTGTTTCCTGATGATAACTTCATTATGTGTCAGTGGATTTTCACCAACTTTGGTATGTGCATTGATGTTGTGGAGATCTGGTTTGGGATTACTAAATGGCAAGTATCATCAATTTTTGACAGTTATCTGCCCATGATGGCGGGTTTTATTGCTTCATGTTTTTATTGTTTAGGGTTATTACAGTAAATGTTTCACTGGTCATGTCAAAAATAAAATCCACTTTTTTTATGGAAACCATTGCATGATATACCTGATTTATACAATGCTGGCTATAATGCTGAATCATGATAAAATAAAATGAAAAGAGAAAATCAAGTATTGTGTTTATTTCTTTCTTGTCTGTCCCCTCATTTCAGCAGAGATCAGTGATCTTTGCCTTCTACTGTTTGGTTTAAACTGTGTAGGTTAAATATTTCAATAAACATACTACTGGTAGTTCAAACTTCTTGTAAGGTGACTGAATAGGAGCAGTAGATTTACTGCCATGTTTTTCAAGGGATACAATTAAAGGTGTTCCAACATTTAGTATAAATACAGTAATATCATACTGTCTTAATGCTATGTATGCTGAGTAAAAATTTCAGCAGACGACACCTCCAAATATTTTTCTTAGTTTTCCCAGAAAATACCCTTTGGCATTTCATGCAAATTGTCTTAGAAGGAGGAGACAAGCTGCATGAAATGTCAAAGTGTATTTTCTAGGAAAAGTAAGAAAATATTTCAAAATGTTGTCTGCTGAAATTTTTACCCAGCATGACTGAGGATTTGATACACTTGGTAGATTTTCTGCCATTTTAAACAAGGGAGACAAATTTTGTGACTTCCTGTTTGTTACAATCCCTGCATATCAAGCCACTTCTAAACAGATGGATCCAGATATCCTATCAATTTGTTTTCTGTTATTCTCTTCATCGGCCAATCATCGCAAACATCCTGGGAATAGAATAGAGACAAGTTTTGTGTCTTCCTGTTTACTTCCCTGCAATTCACCAAGCCACTTCTAAACAGATGGATCCAGATATCCTAACAATTTGTTTTTTGTCATTCTCTTCATAGGCCAATCATTGCTCACATCCTGGAAGTGGAATAGAGACAACTTTTGTGACTTCTTGTTTGCTTCCCTCCACACCAAGCCACTTCTAAGATGGATCCAGATATCCTATCAATTCGTTTTCTGTCATTCGCTTCATCGGCCAATCGTCACTTGATCACATCCTAGAAATAGAAGGACAGTAAACAAACAGTTTGAGTATCCTGCGGAATTGAAAAACATGAATTAGGGGAGTTGCTCATATTGCTCATACTGGAGTCCTTTCCTTCAATGCCAACTTAAGCCATTGTTTATAAAGGATGTAACCTTTGCTAACATTACTTGTTTAATCTACATTTAACATACAGTCATATAGTGTCTGATTGGAAACACTGCCTACTGTGCTTTCAACAGCTTTCAGAAAGTCATTTTTTGCTTAGCACTTTACACTGAAGAAGAAAATACAGTATAACCTCAATGGCTCGAACACGGATGGCTCGTTTACCGTGGATGATTTGAACCCGTTTTTCAGTCCCTGCAAAATTCTTCCAATAGCTCAAGAAAGCAAATATTTAGGGATTTTTTTCTTATTTTATAATGGAATTGTATGTTGTGTGTACTCATTAGAATTCCCTCATTGAGGCAATTCTAATGAGTACACTCAACATACAATCGTTGTGTAGAAAATCGAAAAGATTTTCCTAAATTATCGCTATTTGCTTCCTGAACTGGTGCCATGATTAACCCTCAGTGGCTTGAACTACCCATGTCTCGAACAAATTTCTATAGTCCCAAAGATGTTCGAGCCATTGAGGTACGACTATATGTAAACTTTTGTTATGATTTAATGCAAAACCATTTGTGGTAACTACCTATGCACAAAAAGTTTTATTCTAGTCATTGGTTTTTTAAAAATCAAACATTTTCTCTTTGTCCCCACAGTAAAAATGAATGCAAATTATGCAGAAATCTGTATGGTAGGTAACTTGGAGGCAGATTTTCAACATGTTCCACTTGTTCAATATTTCTGAAATTTTCGCAATATTGTTGTGAAACATCAATAATTAGAATACAGTAAAGAAAGGTAAAAAATATTTTCTCAGACAAAAATTCCAAAACATCATTTTACTATAGAAGTTCCATAGATCAGACCAATTTTTGGCCGTAAACTTAATTTTAGGGTACATATTTGAGAACGAAACGCAGAAACAGAAAAGACAAATGGTAAGATATGGTCAATCAGAACAAAATATTTTCGTTTAAATTAAAACACCAAGCAAAAAACGTCTTTCCAGGTAATGTCCAAAGGACAGTAAATCTGATTAATGCGGCCTCGGTGGCTCAGTTGGATGCGCCGTCCGACTGGAGACCAGGAGGTCGCGGGTTCAACCCCCGCCGAGGTCGGCAACATTCTTTCGTGGAGATTGATCATGAAATATTTTCTACGGTCATTCTCTCCCTTCCGCTGATTCAAGAAGGGCAGTTGTCAGTTTCTGGCGAAAGAATGTGCACAATACTGGTTAACCGCTTAGAGGACTAAGCCTGCCCAGTAAACGTGTGGTTAGGTAAACTGACCGCGCTCGACATGACCCCATTGGGTTGACTGGGCCGTAAAACCTCAACACAAACAAACAAAATCTGATTAATATTTGTCTATGCCATCATGCTGTGAATGTCATAAACAAGTAGAAATTTCAGTCACAGAAGATGAAGGACACTGAATACAGCAAAATCAAATACATGTACTACATCCTCAAATATACTAGTCTCTAGAACTTGAAAAATAGTGTCAAATCTGACAAACTTCAAATGGGGCGTGCCAAGCAAAAATGTGCCTTTGAGCATGTGTGCACATGCTCAAAGGCACATTTTTGCTTGGCACGCCCCATTTGAAGTTTGTCAGATTTGACACTATTTTTCATCACATCATCCTGCACAAACACAAGGTCTCATTCCTGCCTTTGGTCTATATTCATACATTCTGTAAGTATCCAATTATTCTCTTAGTGGACAGTGAAGGCCCTGATCGGACTGGATATGCAAGCTGGTCTGGGCCTTCACTGTCCGCATATGCCCAAAGACACATTTTTGCATGTTGCAGCCCAAATGTTCAAATAATGGCAATCATTCAGCTGTAGAGATCTGTACCTATAAAAAATTTTTGTCACATCTGTCATGAGAAGAAATTGAAGCTGTGCAGGTTCGTGCTAAAATTTCCCTATCTATCTATCTAGATTTTTAATGCTACCAGGCAACGGAGTCACATAGAGGCAGCGCCGTAAAAAAAAAAAAATTCCCTCAAATACCCCCATAACAAATAATAATTATTAATACTACCTCATCTGGTGAGGAATAACTGGAATAATTTGATTGACTATTAATAATAACCAATCTAATAAGTCCAGTTATTCCTCACTGGATAAGGTAGTATAAGGAATGTAATGCAGACCTAAATTCATCCAAATAATTGAGCATTTTAACTGTAATTAAAATAGGTCAATTCTTTCCTTTTAGAGTGGACTTTTTTTTCAGTATTCATTCTTCTTAGATATTAACAGAAAACATTATAAATTATTAATATTTCTTATTGGAAATAGATCTTGAAATAACGTGCAAATCCCCAGATATCATATTTACCCTGTGTTTTAGGCCTGAGCCAGGGCCTGAGCTGATTAACAGTATAAAAGAGAAGTTTGACCAGGATCTACACTGTTTATCATTCCACTCAGCATTTTGAATATGTAGAAATGGTAGATGATTTGTATGAAATGCTATACCCTATTTTCTTGGGAAAAACGCACCAATTTACACTACGTGTAGTTTCATTGTCTGTTTGATAAGGCACACAGTGGAGAATTACATCACTTGTATGATAAGGTTCACATAATATTTATTCAGGTGAGGAAATTATTTGCTTATTTTCAAATGGATTTGCATGCATTAAAATGCAGATACACCACACGATACTGAATAATACTGTTATATTATCTTGTTTATGAAAAAGTACATGTACCAGTTTGATAATAAACATAAGCAAATGTTGACTTTTTCATGCCCATGAAAAGTCCACATTTGTTCCGTGTTGCTATCAAACCAGTATTCAAAATTTCCTCAATATAATTACCGGGTATTAAAAGGATACACTTGTCATACCATTAGACAGCAATAGTACACACAAGAAAGCAACAGTTACGTAATAAACCAGAGCAAAGGTTGACTTTTTCATGATCATAAAAAAGTCAACCTTTGCTCAGTTTGTTATCAAACCGGTATTCAAAATTTCCTCAAATAATTATCAAAATAATACACTTGTCATACCATTGGACAAAATAGTACACACAAGTAAGTACCAGTTGCATAATAAACCAGAGAAAAAGGTTGACTTTTCATGGCCATGAAAAAGTCAACCTTTGCTCAGGTTTGTTATCAAACTGGTATTCAAATTACCTTTCAAAATTGGACAACAATAGTACACACAAGTAAGTACCAGTTGCATAATAAACCTGAGCAAATGTTGACTTTTTCATGGCCATGAAAATGCCAACCTTTGCTTATACTTGTCATCAAACCCATATTCAAAATTTTTCATCAATATATTTATCACAATGGTACACTTGTCATAGCATTGGATAACAATATTACACACAAGTAAGTACTAGTCATACAATAAACCTGAGTAAATGTTGACTTTTTCATGGCCATGAAAATGTCAAATTTTACTCATGCTTGTAATCAAACAAGTATTCAAAATTTCTGCAAGATAACTATCAAAATACATTGTAGTACACTTGTAATACCATTGACAATAACAGTTCATCTAAGTAAGCACTACTGTAGTTACATTATAAACCTGAGCAAAGGTTGACTTTTTTACAGCCATGAAAAAGTCAACATTTGCTTAGGTTTATTGTCAAACTGGTATTCAAAATTTCCTCAAGATAATAATTATCAAAATAGTATACATGTCATAGCATTGAAAAACAATTGTAGTACACACAACTTGACAAGTTAGTACAAGTTGCATAATAAACCTGAGCAAAGTTTTACTTTTTTATGGCGAAAAGTTAGCCTTTGCTCAAGTTTGTTATCAAAGCAATATCCAAAATTACTTCAAGATAATTACCAAAATGGTACATTTCCATGTCATTGGACAGTGTTACAAAAGTCTGTAATTTGTTTGTTTGTTTTTTGTTTTTTTGTTTTTTTTTTGTTGTGCGTGCTGAAAAAAAAACAACAAAAAAAACTTTGATTACCCATTGTTTTAGATATAATTTTTTTACCCATCTTGTCCAATATTTATAAAAAATATGGCATATGTATAGGTTAAATTATGAGTATTAAATGGTAAATTTTGTGCTATTTTTATGCCCCTCCACAAAAAAGTGGTGAGGTATGTTATACCGTCGGAAATTTTGAGAGTCAGTCCATCGATGCGTCTGTCTGTCAGCACTTCATTATTCTGTGTCCGATCCATAACTCTGATACTGTTTGAGGAATTTTCACAAAACTTCACATTGATGTAAAGCGCTATGAGATGATGTGCAGAACACATGAACTATAAATCTGGTTAACTTACGCTTGGAGTTATTACCTTTTGAACATTGAACAAAGCCATTTGTACCATGTACTTGTGTCCACTCCATAACTCTGATACTGTTTGAATATTTTCATGAAACTTCACACAAATGTAAAGCACCATGAGACAAGAACATATGAACTGTAGCTCTAGTTTGCCTACTTTTGGAGTTATTGCCCTTTGAACATTAATCATAGCCATTTCCACCATGTACTCATGTCCGCTCTGTAAGTTAAAATGGTTTGAGATATTTTTCTGGTTAGACTACCTTTGGAGTTACAGTCCTTTGTACATCATAAATGTTGAAAATAGCCATTTCTACCATGTATTAGTGTCCTCTCTGTAAGTTGGAAAGCGTTTCAGATATTTTGATGAACTTTCTTGCAACTTTAGAGCTTTAAGAGAGGACATGTAGAACTCATGAACATGGTTTGCCTTCTTTTGGAGTTATTGCCCTTTGAACATTGAACATAGCAATTTCTACCATGTGCTTGTGTCCGCTCTCTTACCGGTAGTTAAAAATTGTTTCAGATATTTTCATGAAATTTCTTCAAAATGTAAATGAGAAGATGTGTGAAACACAAGATATATAAAGCAACGTAAGAAGACAAATGTCATGTAGAAGATAAGAACCATAAGTCTGGCTTAATTGCTTTTTGAGTTATAGGTCTTTGAATATGGAAAATAACAGTTCCTGTGATATACTTGTAAACTTTACATGAATGTAAAGCACCATGAGGGGACCTGCAGAAAACAAGAACTGTAAGTCTGGTTTACTTACTTTTTGAGTAATGGCTCTTTGAACATTGAAAATAATCATCTCAGTCATATATTCATGTCAACTTTATTTAGGGAAAGACTAATGCACCTTCCCTTTGATTTCAGTTTTGACAGAGTTATGGCACTTGCCTGATTTAAGTGCAGTGGCAGGGCATGATGCAGTGCTTGCAGTGCTTTTATTGACAAGTCAGATAACTTTTGTTACTTCCTATTTGCATTCATGTACATCAGTCCCTTTCTGAATAGGGGTTACTCTTAAAGGAAAGAAAGATCCCTGCCCCTTTGTGATTTTTACAAAATCAAGATCCCCGCCCGGCAGGTAAAAATGATAAGTCCTTAATAGAATACATGTACAGTGTATGTATTATTTTGATAAAAATTACCAGTCTGGATGAAAATTATGGGGATTAAAGTAAAATTTAGATTAAAATAACCACAGACATCACAGAATGACAAGCACAGTAACGCAGTGGTGAGTGCACTAGCTCTAGAGCTAAAGGTACGGTGATCGATTCAAGGCATAGGCAAGGAAATTTCTGTGTCTAAACATGCTTCCCTTATATCATTTGCAAGGATGTGAACTGGAGGCCCCCTGTGCAGGGAAAGTCATGCCTCTGCAGGTTAAAATGGTTACTTGTAGGGCTTGGCATCCTGCTACCTGGATCTGCCTAGAATTTCCGCAAGGGCATATGTCAATATATATAGAGAAAGAAAGAATAGTGCATTGTGCGATACTTTATTTATGAGGTCCTCCCAGGGGTTATGGGGTATAGGGGAATAATGTCATTTGTTTCAGGGGAACAGGAGAACACGTCTAAAAATGAAGGGAACAGGGGAACGAAGGTAATTTTGGGAGCAGGGAACACAGAAAATAAAGATTTTGATTTTGGGGAACAAAGGAAAATGCTGAAATATTTCAGGGGTACAAGGGAACAGGTACACCCCCTCCGCATCCCTTGGGAGGGCCTCATTTATTATTTATATATTTATTTATTTACTACTGCAATCTATAAATAGTAACACAAGCTACATGTTACATGTAACTTTTAAACTAACACTATTTTTTACGCATGGTTTTGAACAGGTTTTTTCATGAGGACAAATATCTTTCTAATATAAGAGGATTAATTTTCTTTGAATTTACTTTGAATTGCGCTTGGTACGTTTGTTGCTATTTCACTCCGATTTCAAATATTTCTGACCGTTTTCGTCATTTCGTTTTTGGAGATTCCAATTTCCTAATTTGGAAACCGGAAATGATTTATCAATGAATTTACAACTTCCGGTCTTCTCAATTTTCGACCGATGATTAATAGTTTAGCATTTACACGAAGTTTTCGGATATTTAACTGATCGAACAAGTATATAGCCTCGGAAACCAGGACAAAGATCATAGAGAACAATTCCTATGGTTCTAACGTCGCTCGGAAGGTAACGTACCCTCTGTTTACTCGTGAAATAAGTTTACAATCCCGACTCCGTCCCACGACGTTCCAAATAACAAAATATAATTTCTTGACTCTAGCAAGACTGAAGTAAAGGTAACTAGCGCTAAACCTGATAAGGGAACAGCTGGTATTAAGGTAGCATAAATATGGAAGTCCTAAGGAATGGTTAAAAAATCTGATTCTGAGCACAGTGCATGCCAAGTTTCTGTCGTGAAGAAAAAAAGCACCATAAAATCTGACTTCTCACGGTCTCACACTGCGAGGGGTAAAACTCTCGTACAAAAGAATCCTATACTGAAAAAATCTGAAGGCACCTTTTTTGTGGTAAAACTGATTTTTCTACTGGTACCCTATGAGGTATTTGAGTATTGCTGAGTGCTAAACAGAAGCTGATAATATATATAGATAAAAGCAAAGGTATCCAAATGATCTGTCATGGTGTCTGTTGGAGAATCAGTTGTTATTCATGTTCATCATGTAATAAACAGTGGAGATTAATTAAGTCATTAAAAGCATGTTGGAGCAACTTTAGAATCTGTCTGCCACTTAATATTACCTTAACCAGCTGTAAATATTCCAGATAGAAGTATGCAATTAAGTCATTAAAAGCATGTTGGAGCAACTTTAGGATCTGTCCGCCACTTAATATTACCTTAACCAGCTGTAAATATTCCAGATAGAAGAATGCTAAATACGATGACCTGACTAACCTAACCCTAACCTAACCCTAATCATCAGTGACTGACTTCTAACTTAATCCTAATCGTCTCATTCGTCTGTGCAGTTAATGGGTGTACAGACTACAGACTCACATGTATACTGAAGTCAGTAAACAGTGGCAGACAGATTCTAAAGTCTAGCCAGCATGTTAAAAGACCGACTGGTCAATTATACATGAGAGCTGGGTCAATTAAAGACAACCAGTGACTCATCATTATATAAATGAGATATTGTGCCCACCAGTGATCTGGCCTGAAGATACAACACATGCCAGTGATCTGGCCTGTCTTGGCTTTGCCTTTGGCTAAATATTTGTTGTGTCGATATCTTCACCATAAGGCCAAATAAAAAATGTGTGTGTGTGTTTAGGGTAAAGTGACCCTACCTAAATTTCAAGATCTTTTTTTGATTTTCTGGGAATTATTATAAAACTGTATTTTGAGAGTTTAATTTTCTGCATTTCTGTATTAAAAAAAAAATAAAAATTAAATCTGTACCTACTCTATCCATTACCCAAAACACATATATTTTTTGTTTGGCCTAATTGAAGAACAAATGGGATAAGCTGAAGTCAATGAAATACGATGCCAAGAAAAAATCTCACAGATTTTTATGACATCTCACTTAAATTTTTCGCAGGTCTCACAGATTGTCATAGTGAACTTATGGCATATATGACAGTGGTTAGTGAACTGGTCTCTTGACATCTTGTGAAACAGGTCAAGATGTCAGTCCAGAAGTGGGGGGTAAAAGATGAAGATTTGTCATCATTTATTTGGGTCACCAATTAACTTAAGCTCAGTAGAGCTTTTACTATTTACTACAACTCAACTATATACACTTTATACAATCTATTTAGATTATCTCCCCAGTGAAAGCCGGTACCCATTTCACAGCTGGGTAGACTGAAGCACCCTGGGGTTAAGTGGCTTTTTTTTTTTTTCATATAAGAAGCTTGTGAAAAACACAGCACTGTGTGCTTTATGTTTATTTCTTCATAAAATCTGTTGTAAAATGGTCTGAAAATTCTGTAAGATTTGAATTTTTTATGGGCCTTCCAGATAGACCAAATTCTGGGAGATTTTATCTCACAGTGTGAGATATGGCATGTATGCTTCAGATCAGGATGCTAATTGGAGGACCCCATGCAGGGAGAGACAAAAGAATTGGAGGACCCTATGCAGGGAGAGACAAAAGCAGCTATAAAAAATTAAGTATAGGAGTTGAATCCTTAAGATGCACTGTAAATAGTTCATATTTTTGTAATGATACATGTACAACATTCACCAGGACCTGTGATATGGGACATTCTAGTTCTCACCAGATTTTAAGAGGTAAACCTAGCCACACCATCTTCTGCATCTTAAGCAGAAGTAATTGTCAAATCATGAAGGGCATTCCAATTACTGATGGTTTGAGGGAAGAATGAGTACATGTCAGTTCTCGCAGTGAGGGTCTGAAAAGTCAATGAGTGATGATTTCTACGGCGCCTCAGTGTTCCAGTCGTACCCCCAGTTTGTATCACACCATTTTTGTCAATACATGTGGCCAACCTTAAAATATTTTTTGTTCCCCTTACCTGACTTATCAAAAAGAGAAGGGTCAGTTGGTCAGTAAAATATTTTTAAGTTCTTAGATGAATGAAAATGAATTTCAAACTTTGAGAAAAATATCAAAAGACACTGACTTTCCTTTAATATGCTTCACAATAGTGTTGAATTTGGAACATCAGCTGAATAACATTAAAAATAGTAAAATAATACAGAAAACTCTTCAAATTGCAAAGTATAATTTAAATTTTTTGGTACAGGAAAAAGAATGTACATTTTTCTTTTCCAAATCAAGAAAAAAAAATTTTTTTGGTCAGGTCATTTTTAAGGGTCACTTGGGTTAGAGGGAAACAAAAATATTTAATTTTGACATGATACTTCAGTGAGGTGGCTCTGTAAATGGACACTATGGTGACAGAGACATTAAACCTCAATTCACTCAGTCAGTAGACAGACACATGTGTGTAAAATAAATGAAAATATGCATAAACATTTTTTTTTTTTGTTTCACAATTTCAAGGCTATGGTTAAAAGTATGTGATTTTTGAATTACTTTCTTATTAGATTCATTTCAATCCATCATGCATTTAACACTCGGTATGCTGGATAAACAATTTAGCAGACAACATTTTAAAATATTTTTTTTCTGATTTTTCTTAAGAAATAGGCCTTGAGTTTTCATGCAGGTTTTCTTCTAGAGACAATTTGTATGAAATGTGCAAATCTTTTTTCTGGGGAAAAAATAAGAGAAAAATACTGTGAATTATTGTCTGCTGAATTTGCCTAGAGAGTGGTAAAGGTTAATAACTATTAACACTTAGCACTCTTTTGGCAGATTCAGCAAACTACATGTACAAACTTATGATATTTTTTTTTTATTTTATTTTCCACAGAAAAAAAAGGATTTGACGTTTCATGCAAATCGTCTCCTATGGAGACGATTTGCATGAAATGTCTAATCCTATTTTTCTGGAAAAACAACAAAAATATTTCAAAATGTCGTGTGCTGAAAATATTATCCAGCATGCTAAGTGTTAAGTTTTTCATGGCTCACTGGTTCCTGTTTCTGTTGCTTTTTAATGGAGGATACACATGATTTGGTTAGGGATCCAATTCTGTTTACGTAAATGTATGTACATTTGTGTGTCTACATAGCTTTTAGTAAAGATTAAAAGTGTTTTTTTTTGTTTTTTTTTTTCAACCATAAAGTATAATTGATGTTATATTTCTCCATGGTACTCATTGGGAGCATCTGTTGAAGTGCCTCTTATGAGTGCCCAGAACATATGTGATATTTTTCCATAAAAACATATTTAGCCAGTACTCATAAGGAGCACCTCACTGAGGCACTTCTAATGTGTACGCACACCCTATGTTTTCATGAAAGTATTTCTCCATAAAAACATGTTGTAGGTACTCATAAGGAGTGCTTTGTTGAGGTTTTTTCTCCATAAAAACATGTTGTATGTACTCATAAGGAGTGCCTTGTTGATGTTATTTCTCCATAAAAACATGTTGTAGGTACTCATAAGGAGTGCCTTGTTGAGGTTATTTCTCCATAAAAACATGTTGTAGGTACTCATAAGGAATGCCTAGTTGAGGTTATTTCTCCATGAAAACATGTTAAGAGTTCTTATTAGAAATGCTTCATTTAATCACTCCAAATGAGTACCCAAAACATATGTTTTCATGATGGAATAAGAAAAATACATGTTTTGATTGGGTACCAGCACTCATGGAAAAGATGAAAGCTTGTTTGCTGCTGTGTAGTGTTGTCTCCAAGCTCAAACAAGACAGCAAGAGGCAAGCCTTCATCAATGATATCTGTAGCCGATGAGATGCAATGGAACTCCGTTCAGATGATCCAGAAGAGAACTGGACAGTCTTCAGAGACACCGTCCACTCTTCAGCAATGGACTTTCGAGGACCAGTATCGTAAACACAAAGACTGGTTTGACGAGAATGACGAAGAAATCCAGGGACTCATTGAAGAGAAACACCAAAAACACAAGGCATACCTTAGTGATACCAGCTCAGTATCCACTAAGGTGACATATTCAAATATACACAAGATAGTCCAGACCAGGCTCAGAGATATGCAAGACTCCTGGCTGAGCAGTAAGGCTGAAATCCAGTTCTTTGTAGATAGAAAGGATATGAAGAAGTTCTTTGATGCGCTAAAGACAGTTTATGGTCACCAGAGCTCAGGAACCACCCCTCTTCTCAGTGCAGATGGAACAAGTCTTCTGACTGACAAAGAGGCTATCTTTAAAAGATGGACTGAGCACTTTGATAGTGTTCTTAATCAGCCATCATCTATCATTGATGATGCTATCAACAGACTACCACAGGTGGAATGTAATCTGCTGCTTGACAAGTTCCCAACTGTCACTGAAACCGTGAAAACAATAAAACTTCTGTCATCAGGCAAGTCTCCAGGATCAGATGCAATACCTGCTGAGATCTACAATGTACAAAGCAGGAGGAACTCCAGTTGCAAAGAAGATGGCAAAGTTATTTCAGATTATGTGGAGAAAAGAAGCCATCTCTCAAGAATTCAAGGATGCGTCAATTATCCACTTATTCAAATGGAAAGGGAATCCCTCAGATGTGTGATAATTATCATGGCATCTCTTTATTGTCAATTGCTGGAAAGGTCCTCGCAAGAGTTCTACTTAATCAATTGAATGAACACGAATGAACAGTCAGGGCTTCTACCAGAAAGCTAGTGTGGATTCAAAAAGGACAGAGGAACAATTGACATGGTCTTCACAGCAAGGCAGCTTCAAGAGAAATGCCAGGAACAGAACATGGACCTCTACATGACCTTTGTTGACCTTACCAAAGCATTTGATACAGTCAGTCGTGAGGGTCTTTGGAAAATTATGATGAAGTTTGGCTATCCGACCAAGTTCATAGCAGTGGTGAGGCAGTTCCACCATGGTATGCTTGCACGGGTCCAAAATGATGGTGAGTTTTCTGATCCATTCCCTGTGACAAATGGTGTCAAACAAGGCTGTGTACTAGCCCCTATTCTGTTCAGCATGATGTTCTCTGCCATGCTAACAGCTACTTTCCAGGATGGTGACAATGGTATACCTGTTAGGTATCGCTTTGATGGGAAGCTTTTCAACCTAAGAAGGTTGCGAGTCAAATCCTAGGTGCAGACAGAGGTGCTAGATGAGTTCCTTTTTGCTGATGACATGGCAAAGGGTGCTCCAACAGAAGAGAAGATGCAAAAAGGTGTAGATCAAGTATCTGACTCCTGTGACAACTATGACCTCTCAATCAGCATCAAAAAGACTGACATGGTTTATCAACCAGCACCTTGCAGGCCGTACAAGGAACCCACCATTACAGTGAAAGGTCAGAGATTGCAAGTGGTACACAACTAAGACAAGTTCATGTGCCTTGGAAGCACATTGTTAAGAGTCGTGCACATTGATGATGAAGTCGATGCCAGGATTGCCAAAGCTAGTGCAGCTTTTGGCCAACTACATGGTAGTGTTTGGGATCGAAGTGGAATCAGGCTTGACACAAAGCTGAAAGTCTACAAAGCTGTGGTGCTGCCAACACTAGTGTATGCATGCTAAACGTGGACAGTTTACCAACGGCATGCCTAAAGACTGAACCACTTCCATACAAGCTGCCTTAGAAAACTTTTAGAGATTAAGTGGCAAGACAGGATTCCAGACACAGAAGTCCTGAAAAGGGCAGGGATGCAGAAGGTACATACTCTTCTGAGACTGGCACAGTTAAGATGGACAAGCCATATTACCAGGGTGCCTGAGGAATGTTTTCGAAATAAAATCCTAGAACTAGAAATGGGCAAACGCTCCCATGGTGGTCAGAAGGAGTGATACAAAAACACCCTCAAAGCCTCCCTCAAAGATTTCAGCATACCAACAGAGTCATGGGAACAAATTGCATAGGACCGAGCAAAGTGGCGAGGCATCAGAAGTGGTGCTAGTGAATATGAGGCAAAAAGAATCAGCGAAGCCGAGCAGAAATGTGCACATCGCAAAGCCAGAGCTAAGGCATCACCAACAGAGCTGACTTGCTCTGACCTCTGTTGTTCCATCTGCAACAGACAGTTTAGAGCTAGAATTGGTCTAGTCAGCCATCTTAGAACACACAAACAGTAGCATTTCTCGCATTTGATTAAGATTGGTCATTGTCAGTAATGACAGTAAAAACTACTAGTGTAGGGAATCAGCCAGAATTGATCCCTGTAAAAACTTATTTGCCCATAAAACACATTATGTTGTAGGTGCCCATTAGAATATAGTCTCAGGCAGTCCTAATGAGGATCCACAACACGTTTTCTTTGAAAGATATGAAAATAAATTTTAGAACAATTGCCTAACTTATTTTAAAGATCATCGCCTGTTTTCATTATGTCAGACTGATGGTTGTCTTCGGATATGAGCGGTAATTTGGTTCAATGCGGTATTGTGGGTACTCATTAGAAGTGCTTTTAAGTATCCACAAAAAGCCCTTATCTAATGCTTATGATTCAGGTAAAATATCAAATCATTTTATTTATTTTTTTTTTTGAAAAAAAAAAAAAAACAACAACAAAAAACAAACTTATCTATTGTCTTCTGATTTTACCCAAACCATTTAACCTTTACCTCTCTCTGGGCAAATTCAGTAGATGACGTTGAAGATTTTTTTTTCTTATTTTTCCCAGAAAACAGGATTCAATATTTCATGCAAATGGTCTCCTTTCAAAATGCCGTCTAGTGAAAATTTTACCCAGAGTGCTAAGCATTAAGAAAAAAGCGTTCCAAAATTATAACATTTACAGATGTCTACTGGGAAACATTATGGCAGTTTGAAGAATGGGGTTTTATAGCTCTGGATAAGCAGGTAAATAGTTTTCTTATTTCTCTTTGAAAACATATGTTGTGGGTCCTCATTAGAAGCATGTCCATGAGGTGCTTCTAATGAGTATCCATAACATGGGTTTTCATGGAGAAATAAGAAAAATATCAGCACCTTTAAGCATAGATCTAGATAAAAATGGGTATCAGGTAAAAAGTTTTCTTACAAAAACATATGTTGTGGGTACTCATTAGAAGTACCTCGGTGAGGCACAACATATGTTTTTGTCGAGAAATAAGAAAAATATGGATTTTTTGTTGTTGAAAAAAGCGCCTTATCAAGAGCTATGCCTTTGAGTTGAAAAAAAAACAAAACAAAAACAATACCTTATCAAGAAAAATGCGCCATCACAACTGCAGCAGACGACACTTTTAAGTATATGTTTTTATCTATTTTTCTTATAAAGTAAGTCTTGACATTTCATGGGAATCGTCTGCTTGTTTCAAAGCTTATTTTCAAAGAAAAATATAATTTTTTAGAATGTCGTCTTCTACAAATTTTGCTTGGCGCATTAAGGGTTGAAAGTTTACCTGATTCTCCATGTTGTCTGTCTTCTTTGTGTTTGTTTGCTAGAAACTCACAACAGGTTGATTCAAGGCCTTATGGTTTTCATCTGGACAAAAATGCAGTCCTTCCAGACCCTATCACTGAAACAGATGGAATGAGTCCGAGGTCAACATACCAAAATCATATTTCAGAAAATCTTAAAGTCAATATACATGTAGTATGATAGTTATACACAAAGGCAAAATAAGAATTGTTCAGACAGACAGACAGACCTGGACCCAAAATATATGGAGTGTAATCAGGTGTCATCACACACCATGCTAAAGAATCAACTTACTCATTATTTACATGTATTTATTTATTTATTTATGTAATTTATTTGACACCACAAAACTAAACTCAACTTATTTAATCAGTACCCGCACATTCTGTTTTCATGAAAAAATAAGAAAAAAAAATTTGTGAATACCCCTTTCTATGATACTGTAAGTAGATTTAAAACTCACCAAATATTAATTGTGTTCAAACAATTAAATTCTAGATTTTTCATTAAATGGTACAGTGAATCCTAGTTACAATAGCAGCATTTGAGCCCAAAGGCCAAAGATGTTACCATTAAAACCAATTTGCTGTTATAAAGAATCCTTAATGAACAGAATGATACATTTGTATGTAAGAAAGACCTTGTTTTATTCTTATTTCCTCTTAGAGCATAGTTTTGGGTATTTGATAGAATCACCTTATTGAGGCAATTCTAACAAATATCCTAAACACATGTTTCATGAGGCTCATTTTATGCCAATCAAATTATCATTGTAATGGATTTGTCATTGTATTGAGTGTCAGTTTAAAGAGGGTTGACTGTATTAGTGCTTAATTTTCATTACCCCCCCCCCCCCCCCCCACCACCCCTCCCCCCAGTCTCCCACACTAGATATTGGAAGAGTCCAATTTCAATTTTAGGGACGTCCGGCTATGAGATTTACATATTCCTAGAGAAAAATGGCTAAACTATTTGCAAACAGTGGAGACTCTGATCATATGCTGCGTCTGATCTGGGTCTGCACTGTTAGCCAGTTACCCTTTTACTGGTCTCTCGACTACAATGGCTTAACCAAACTTGGATGAATGATCCTTGGGTAGCCTTCTTTGAAAGTTGTTTAGAATTGGATAAAAAAAATGAGGCACTACTTGTCACATACTGCATTGTTACTCCATTTTTTAGGGCTGTCATATCATTCTTGAACATAAAATTTATACAAAACTCTTAAAGCAATTTACTTATATGTGAAACTTCAGTATTACGTGTGCAAATTTGTTAGCCCAGGTGCAGATATAGGACCATGGTCCTCCTGTTTAAAGTTTCAGAATGTTGTCTGCTATTAGAATTTTGTCTGCTATTAGAATTTTGTCTGCTAAATTCAACATATAGCTATCCATCCCCTGAGTCTGATTCTGAATCTATCAAAGGCCAAAAAAGCTTGTGGACTATTAGTTTGATTAAAAAGATATGAAATGAATTTTACGTTGTATTCAGACGAAGGCAAGTGTTATCAATAGGGTATTTTTTATGTTGCTTTCAAATTGCATAGCGGTGTCCTGCTGAGATAGTAATTTTATTTGGTGGCTAGAATTTCAATGACTGATGTGGTAAATACTGTTCATAGCTCTAGATAAGAACTGGTAGCCACATACTAGTTTCTTATTTCTCCACAAAAACATATGTTGTGGGTACTCATTAGAAGTGCCTTGCCAAAGCGCTTCTAATGATTACCCACAAAATATATGTTTTCATGGAGAAATAAGAAAAACATTGGTACTTTTCAGATGAAAAGGTCCTTATCTGGAGCATGGCGTCACTGCAGAGTCTGGCGTGACATTTGCTTCCAAATTAGGTTGAATTATGGAGGAAAGTTTGTCAGAGGACCTAGATATTCTTAATTATATATTTAGTTAGCATAGCTACAGATAAGATGTGGTATCAGGTAAAATTTTTCTAATTTCTGCATGAAAACATGTCATGGGTACTCATTAGAAGCGCCTTGCCAAGGCGCTTCTAAAGAGTACCCACAGCATATGTTTCAATGGAGAAATAAGAAAAATATAAATACTTTTCGGTTGAAAAAAAAAAACCCTATCTGGAGCAATGCAGTTAGGAGGCTATACATGTACGTATTTATTTGGGGTACATATCAGTTTAGTTGCTTTTAGGAAACAGGCTCGACCATAATTAACAGCATCTCATAAAATTCTGTGAATTTTTCATTAGGTGGAGTGTTTGGTGATAATTCTGGGATATTAAGTCTTATTTCTCTATAAAAACGTATTACATGGGTACTCACATTGCCTTAACACTTTGCATGCTGGGTAAAATTTTCAGCAGACGACATTTTAAAATATTTTTCTTAGAAAATAGGATCTGACTCTTCATGCAAATTTTCTCCTTAGGAGACAACTTGCATGAAGTATCAGATCCTTTTTTCTAGGAAAAATAAGAAAAATATCAGTTTGTCATCAGCTGAACCTACCCATAGCGTGGTAAGTGTTAAATAAGGTTTTATTTGATTGGGTAATTTTGGCTATTTTTACCCACCCATTTCTCATTGAACTGGGTATCAGGATTTTTCTTTGGGGCATCCTGTTTTTTTAATGGATACAAGAATTACTGAGTTTGGGTATTTCCCCATAAATTTATTTTTAATTGCTTTTTCAGAAATTTTAATTGAGTAAATACCCTCAAAATCAGCTTACCAAAGCATTAGAAGTGCCTCAGCAAGGTTCTTCTAATGAGTTCCCACAACACATGTTTTTACAATGAGTAATCATGTCCCACCCAGCCACAGAGGATATAGGGAAATGTCTGGGGATTTTACTTTTGCAATGTCCCTGCAGTGCCATGAAATTTGAGGGGTGGGGGGCGACCTTTATAAAGCATTAAACCAGTGGGGATCTGTAATGCCATTGGCAGTGCCAAGATAGAGAATGAGGATTTTTACAGATTAATTGTCCCTACATTGATTAGATGTAACAAAAGTCAAAATCCCAGCTATTTACCATGGGCATGAGTGGGATGGGGGCATGATTACAACGGACCAATGTATTAGCACAGAAATATCATTAGATACAAGTTCTGTGGTGTCCTAAGTTTTGAAGTGATATTGAACTAAAACAGGTAAGAAAATTATTCTTCTAATTTTAACCAACTTCTTTTCTTATTATTGTTTTAGCTCACCTGAGCTAATGCTCAGAATGAGCTATTGTGATCACCCTCTGTCTGTCGTCGTGCATCATCCGTCATCAAAAATTAGTTTGTTAACACTCTAGAGTCACAGTTTTGACCCAATCTTAATGAAATTTGTGCAGAATGTTTGGCCCTATGAAATCTATGCTGGTTTGAAACTGGGTCACTTGGGGTCAAAAAGTAGGCCCCAGGTCAAATTAAAGGAAATAATTGTTAACACTCTAGAGGTCACATTTTTGAAGTAATCATCATGAATCTTGCTCAAAATGTTTGTTTTGATGATTTCTAGGTCAGTTATAAAACTGGGTCACTTGGATTCAAAAACTAGATCACCAGGCCAAATCTAAGGAAAACCTTTTTAACACTCAACACTCTTTTCACATTTTTAGTGATCGTCCTGAATCTTGCTCAGAATGTTTGTCTTGATGTTGTTTAGGTTGACTTAGAAACTGGGTCACTTGGGGTAAAAAACTAGATCACCAGGCCAAGTCAAAGGGAAACCTTTTTAACACTCTAGAGGTCATGTTTTTGAAGTGATAATTATGAATCTTGCTCAAAATATTTTTGTCTTGATGATTTCTAGATCAGGTTCGGTACTGGGTCACTTATGACCTATATTTCATGGTCCAGTAACTTTCTGAAGTTTTTCTGTTTAGGTCGACCAGTTTCTCAGTAACTACTGGTCCTACAGCAGTGATACTTGGCACTCGCATACACCTAAGCATGGCCTCTTGATTGCAGTGATCCATATTTGATCTTGACCTATATTTCTCAACCCACTTACTTCGTTAAGTTTTTGCTAGGTCAGCTTCTCATTAACTATTGGTCTTACAGCCAGTGATTCTTAAAACATGCATACATCGTAGCATGGCCTCTTGAGTGCAGTCATCCATATTTGTGGTGGTTAATTGTTACTTATTTCATTGAATTTGGACAGCTCCATTATTACAAAAGGGGTGTCAGCAGGGCTCCAAATTTTCTCTGGGACTCACTCGTGCTGTATGGTAAGTGGTCTTAAATTGTCATTTGCCCTTAGTCAAGTTGTACTCATCCTTACATTATTTTGACAAATGAGACAAAAGCTAGAAAAAAAAAAACAAAAAAAAAACTTTTTATTGTGTTGCTGTTTATAATGCCTTTTATAGTATGACTGCTACTGACTATTATAATACCAGAAAAGCAAAGTTATATGGCAAAGTGCTGTATTTCAGACTTAAAGCCTGAATTTGACAGCCTTTAACACAAACATAAACAAGTTTATTAACCCTAGTCCTGCTGAACCCGGATATACCCTGCCTTTGCAAACAGTGTAGATGCAGATCAGTTGGCTTCTGAAGAAGCCAACTGATCTAGATCTGCACTGTTTGCCATTAAGTATGTGAATTTATAGCAATAATCCGGATCAAGTAATCTGATTGGCTGAAAATTAGAAGTGGGCATGGCACCTTAATTTATTCAACAGGATAAAGGTTAAGCTGAAAAAATTTGGAGAAATAGGAAAAATGTATTTATACTCTTTGACTGAAAAATAAGTCAAGAGGTATGATAAGTTCCAGTGCACACCGACACACACTGGTACCCATATTCAAGGTCACATGCTTATCTGGAGCTGTGAGTAAAGCTATTTGGGAGAAATTAGCTCTTGATTAGAGGGGATACTTGTCTTATTTCTCGCTGAAAACATACATTGTGGGTACTCATTAAAATCACCTCAGTGAAATCCTTCTAATGAGTACCCACAACATATGTTTTCAATGAGAGAAGAAAAATATCAAAACTTTTCGGTTGGAAAAATAATATATTATCTGGGGCTATGGTTAAGAGTAATAGTATTGGGTGTAGTCCAAAAATTGCAGATGTTATGAGTTTTGCATATTACTTATACTACTTAGGTTAAAAAAAAAAAAAAAAAAAAAACAAACAAAAAAAAACAACAAACAAAACAAAAACCTGCTGAAAATTTTACCCAGGATGCTAAGCGTGTATTTCTATCAGACAGGTATATTCTGAGTATGCTCAGAGTACAGATAGTCATACAGCAGACGAACTTATGAGCAGAATCTATGCTCAATTTGACCTGTTATCTGATTTTCAGTTGATAAAATATGGTTCCTTAATGTCATTTGTTTAACTCCGGGTAAAAGTTTCAGCAGATGACATTTTGAAATATTTTTCTTATTGTTCCTTGAAATCAGGATTTGACATTTAGGAGACAATTTGCATGAAATGTCAAATCTTATTTTCTAGAAGAAATGACAAAAGTATTGTAATATGTAGTCTGCTGAATTTGCCGAGAGCATGCTCAGTGCTTAGGCGTGCATAGTGAATGAAGGCGATTTGTATGTTAGTAAATACACTAAACTTACTGAAGGGAAACAAACAGGTCTGTGTTAAATAATTAACTAAAACAGTTATTTCCCATGTGTTCTAAACCATTTCTGTATGATTGCAGATAACCAATGCATGACATTTTTTTCATTTTTTCTCCCAGAAATTAGGCCTTGACCTTTCTTATAAGTATTTTAACCTTAAACACTCTCTGGGCCAATTTAGCAGACAACAAATTAACAAAATTTTCTTATTTTCTTCAGAAAATAACTTATGCTATTTCATGTTGATTGTCTCCATAGAACACAATCTGCATAGAATGCAAAAAACAATTTTTTGAGAAAAATATTTCAAAATGTTATCTCTGAATTTTTGCCAACATGCAGGACCCAGTTGTTCAGAGCATTGTTAAAGTCATCAACGACAAACTCATTGACTGTTGTAGCTAAGGTATTTTCAAATACATGATATTGTTGCTGCAAAAATGTGAGCACCTTTTGCAATATTTTTTTTCAGCAAAAAATATCAATGTATTTGCCATACTTCAAGATAGAAAATTTGACGTTATGTTAGCGAACAACTGAGCTGTGAGCATAAAAATTTGTCTGCTGATATTTAAAGTCCGCAGGTTTTGGGTTAAATGTACAGTATTTGCCCTAAATATTATGCCGCCTTACTTATTGTGTATTCCTTAAACCATACTTGTCCTAAAACTTGAAAAAAAAATCTTTTTACTACCTGTTAATATGTCTAAAATATTGCTGAATGAGTGGCAAACTGTGTTAACCCTGATCAGATGCCGCAAGATGCGGCATCTGATCAGGGTCTACACTGTTTGCTCAGGCCTGTCCTGATATTAAGGATTATTACCATAATTTTATAAAATTATATAAAATTATATAATATATATTATATAATTTATTATATAATATGATTATGTATTATATAATTATATAATATATAATTATGTATTTATATATTATTATATTATATTATATATTTATATTATTATATTTTATTATTATATTATATAATAATAATTATTATTAATATATAATATATTTTACATATAACATAATATATTATATATTATATTATTAATGTATTTATAATAATAATACATAATATATATATTATTATATATATAATATTATTTATTTTATTATAATTTTAATAATATAATTTTTAATAATTTTATATAATTTCATTTTAATTTTTATCTGTGTCCTAAAAACTGTTGTGTACTGGCAAAAGTTTATACTGCCAACCGAGGAATAGTGTGGGTAGGTTAACTGACCAACTCCAGAAAACCTTAACAGTGTTGACAGGGCATTAAAACTTCAAATCAAATCAAATGCAAAACTGTTGTATGAGTGGCAGACATACTGATCAGATGCCATTTTCTATGGCATATGATGTGGGTATACATTACGGTAGTTTCTCAAAATAAATAAAGTAAATATGGAATTTGCCATTTATTGGATAATAACCTTTACTGCACTCTGGGCTAATTCAGCAGACAACAAATTTTCTTATTTTGCCCACAATACATGGTTTGACATTTCATGCAAACTATTGTAAGTTTTTCCAGTAATTTTGAAAAACCTAAGGGCACAGTGCAGTAATTACATGTACCAGTACATATGTAGCTCAGATAATTCGAGGGTTGAGCGCAAGACTATCGTAAGTCAGATGATTGTTTTTCCCCAAACCTAATCTCCTCACCATGAAGGCGTTATGAAGATTACAACATTTCTTTCTGTAAACGATGAAAATTTAGGTGCCATTGCTCGTATGAGCAATGGCACCTAAATTTGCATTGTTTACAAAGGGGTCCAAGTTGCCCCTAAACAAGGGTTTCAAAAATACGTTTGAGTTACCATAGTCTTGCGCTCAACCCTCGAATTATGGTATCTGTTTATTAGATGCTATGGTGCAAAAACTACTTAGCATATCATAGATCTAGATAAGAGTGGGTGTCAGGTAAATGTTCTTCTTATTTCTCCACAAAAACATATGTGTGGGTACTCATTAGAAGTGCCTCGGCAAGACACTTCTAATGAGTACACACAACATATGTTTTAGTGGATCTATAAGAAAATATCAGGGTCCAATTGTTCAAAGCTAACGATGTCGTTAGTTAACGATTTGTTAAAATTTACATCGAGTGATACTGTGATACGCAAATATGCTGAAATTGTTTTGCTGAAAAAAAGTGAGTAGCTTTTGCAGTGCAAAATCTACTGACATTTTTTCAGCAAAAAATATCAGAATATTGTATATTGAATCCGCTAAAACAGACAACGAAATGACCCATAACGAGCTCGTTAAGCTAACGATGCTTTGAACAACTGGGCCCAGTACTTTTTGATTGAAAAACAGCTTATGAAGAGCTGTGGCATATACTGAAATTTGATCTAACATGTCTGACAAAATAAAAAATTATGCATGAATAAATTATAGCTGTATTTGTGATACATAATAAAACAACATTTATAACAACAAAAGAAGGATTCACGTCCTCACAGGCTTGCGCATCAAATGAATTTTGTGGTTTGAGAAAGCCTATATACATTGTAAGATACAGTTGTGAACCTTGTATTTAATACTAAGCATGTTTGGTAAAAATTCTAGCAGATAACATTTTGAAATATTTTTATTTTCTCAGAAAATAGGCTTTGACATTTCATGCTGTGCATGAAATGTCAAAGCCTATTTTGTATCACAAGAAGTTGTTTTTTGAAGTAGAATCCAGTTGTTTCGCACAGGATCTATTTCATCAGATAGGGATGGGATGCAGGCCTCAGTGGCTTAGTTGCATGCACGTCTGACTGGTGATCAGGAGGTTGCATGCTCGACCTCCACCTGGTCAGCAACATTCTTTTGTGGAGATTGATCATCAGATATTTTCTACAGTCCTTCTTTCCCTTCCTCAGATTCAAGAAGGGCAGTTGATAATTTCTGGCGAAAGAATGTGTACAATACTGGTTAACAACATAGAGGAACCAAGCCTGCCTAGTAAAAGTGTGGCTAGGTAAACTGATCATGCTTAACATGACCCAGTGGGTTGACTAGGCCATAAAACCTCAACTTAAACAAAATCAGATAGAGATGAGACTGAAAACAATGGAAAAACAGAATGATGAAATTTGACTATGATTTGGAGAATTATTTCACTGACTGGTCTTGACTGCAGGAAAACGAAGCCTTGTGTTAACTCTTTCCCACTAGTGGCAGCTTTTGTCATCTGCTGATAATCTTTGCACACAGTCTGGGCCCAGATCAGGCCCGACAAAACATCGGGCCTGATCTGGATCCAAACTGTTTGACACTCCGATAGTATATATACCTAAAAGATTTTTTTGAAAAAGTTCATTTTGAAAAAAAAAAATCACAGACAACAAAAAAGCATGCAAAATTTCCCAGCATGCAAAGAGTTAAAGCGCATCCCTTCCACTGTCAGAAAACCTAGAACCAAAAGATGAGCCTTGTTTCTGAAGGTCATGAGTTGTACATATTATCTCAAATTCGAAAGGACCAGAATTTTTTACTCTATCTCAAATTCGAAAGGACCAGAATTTTTTGGTTTGAGATAACAGTAGTTAGAGATAAAAGGAGTTGAAATGTTAGAATATTGTTAGAATATTTTATTTAATTTGACAATAGTTTGAGTTTTCAGTGTTTGAGATAATGAGAGTCTACTGTAATCACAAACAGCAGGATATGGGTTAGCACAGTGAAAATTAAGAATATACATGTAAATTCAATTGATTTACAGGAGACCAAAACTGTTTCAGTTTCTCAAGCTCCAAAATTATTCATACAGTTCTTTTTCAAGTGTTTTTTTTTTTTTTTTTTTGCTGTTGGAAACAGACTGAGTTTATATTGCATGATGGGATCTTATAGCTAAGGGAGTTAATCCACCAGGAACAATGTAGCTGAGGGAGGTAGGGGAGATAACCCAGTACAGAATGATGGACAGGTTTGCATGGTTGATGGACAGGTTGCTGTCGATAATGAAGTATAGCTCCAGATAAGGCTTTTTTTTTTTCAACCAAAACGTAGTGATGTTTTTCATTTTTTTTTTACGAAAACATATGTTGTGGGTACTCATTAGAAGTGCCTCATTGAGCCACTTCTAATGAGTACCCACAACATATGTTTTCATGGAGAAGTAAGAAAAATAGTCGGTGGAGACCCCCTCTTATCTTGAGCTATGATGAATGGATGTGGTTTAGCAATATTTCCTAAAGCCCTTGAGGCATGCTATGGGAAAAAAATATACCTTTCCACATGTGATACACAAAAACCCAGACCAGCATTTGTTTCTGTGCAGTCTTCCTGAGATGTTTGATTTTAGCCAATATGTTTCTTGATCTTCTAGATGTTATAAGTAACAGAGAAGACCAAACTGCCTGCATTTGTCAACCTTTCCTACTCCACACATTCATTAAGTTTGTTTTTCTTTTAAAGGGACACTCTTATATCGGAATGTCCCTGTGAAAATATAAATGTTACAGAGGAGCTGTATGTCTGCACTGTAGCCTGAATATTGATCCAAGACATCTTAAGACTTGCAGTTTTGGCAAATTGTTCATTAACTGCAGGAATTTCATTTTGCTGAAGTAGCAGAAAGTTCTGTAAGATGGCGAAAGAACAGAGAAATAAAACTCGCCTTTCTGACAGGTTGGTTTGCATGACTTGTTTATTATCATTTTGCGGAAATCTCTATTTCATTTATATTGGTCAGGAGCATTTGTACGACAGGTCGTTATAATAGTGGACAGCAGAAGAATTGTTAAGGATGAGTATTTGGTGATAATTTGGGGATAATTTTTCTTATTTCTCCATAAAAGCATTTGTTATGTCAGGGAAGGGCTTTTAATGAGAACCCACAATATATGTTTTTATGGAGAACTAGAAAAAATTATCCCAGAGTTATCGCCAAATACTCCTCTTTTGCAGTTCCTCTGACTGACAGTCATATCTCAAAATCATAGCTCTAGATAAGAGGGGTTATCTAGTAAATATTTTTCTTATTCCTCCACAAAAACATATGTTGTGGGTACTCATTAGAAGCACCTCGGTGAGGCACTTGTTATGCGCACCTACAACATAAGTTTTTATGGTGAAATAAGAAAAATATCAATTCATTTTGGTTGAAAAAGGCATTTTATCTGAAGATATGATAGGAGGAGTACACAGATACGTGTGTTTTTCGTATTTCTCTAAAAAATATATATAACAATATTCGATCTAATTAGTGCACTGTGCGTATAGGTTTTTTAAAATTACTGGAAAAACTTGTGGTAAAATATGTATCTATGTACTGAGGGTACACTTAAAAAAAATAGCAAAACACTTTGATGATGTTTATACGATTCTTTCTGATTTTCTTTATAAAAGCATATGTTGTGGGTACTCATTTGAATTGCATCCACAAGTCAGTGCAATTCAAATGGGTACCCATAACATATACCTTTATAAAGAAGCAGACAAAAAGTACACTGGCTGTAATCTGAAGACTACAGAATTGCTTGACTGTGCTTTTATAGGGGTATGTGCAGTAATTAGGTTGCTATACCACAACATAATATTTTCATCGAGACATAACAATATTTTAATATTTATATTTTGAAAAAAAAAAAGCATCTTATATAGGGCTCTTGTTACATAGCTTCAGATAAGAGGGGTCTCAACATAGTCAAACTTAACCCTTGTCCTGCTGAATAAATTAAAGTGCCATGCCCACCTCTAATTTTCAGCCAATTAGATTACTTGATCCAGATTGTTGATAAAAATTCACATACTTAATGGCAAATAGTGCAGCTCCAGATCAGTTGGTTTCTTAGAAGCCAATAAGAAGCCAACTGATCTGGATCTGCACTGTTTGCAAAGGCAGGATGAAGGTTAAATGGCCAAACATCTTCGGGCCAAGAAAATTTGTCCTAGAGATGGGTCAAACTTAACCCTTGTCCTGCTGAATAAATTAAAGTGCCATGCCCACCTCTAATTTTCAGCCAATTAGATAACTTGATCCAGATTGTTGATAAAAATTCACATACTTAATGGCAAATAGTGCAGCTCCAGATCAGTTGGTTTCTTAGAAGCCAATAAGAAGCCAACTGATCTGGATCTGCACTGTTTGCAAAGGCAGGATGAAGGTTAAATGGCCAAACGTCTTCGGGCCAAGAAAATTTGTCCTAGAGATGGGTAGTTCGAGCCACTAAGGATTAATCATTGTGCCAGGTGACTGGGACAAGTACCTACATGTAGGTATCTGAGGCTCGGGTCAGGTAGACTAATTACCCTGGTACAAATTTCCTATCCCTTACCCGAATGCTAATCACAGAATATAAAAATACAATGTATAAGAATTTCAAGCAAATGGAGCAAAGTTCAACAAGTGGATTGTATATCTTGCCATTGCCCTAAAAATAGTGGAGACAATTTGCATGAAATGTCAAAGCCTGTTTTCTGGGAATAAATAGGAAAAATATATATCAAAATGCTGTCTGCTGAAAAGTTTATCCAACATGTAAAGCGTTTAAGGTGTTAGAATATTTTGGTTAATTAGGTCAGATGACCTATTTGTGCCATAAAAAGACATTAACAGTTACCACGTACGTGTATGTCTTGGTTAATTCAGCAGTTTACAAATTGGTGATATTTGTCTTATGTTTCTCAGAAAACAGGATTTGACATTTCATGCAGATTGTCTCCAGTGGAGACAGTTTGCATAAAATGTTAAAGCCTGTTTTCTGGGAAAAAAGAAAAATGTTTCAAAATGTCGTCTGCTGAAAATTTTACCCAGCATGCTTAGCTTTAAGGTGTTAGAATATTTAGGTTAATTGCGACAGACATAAATTAACATTAACATTTATGTCTGTGTCCATCCTCCCTTCTATTCATGGTAAATGACAATTTTACTATATTTACTATAAATATCAGCGGCCACGTCACTTTGAATATTTGTGATACACACTTCAAATTTGAACAACTTTTCACTGCCTACTGATGTATCTAAAAACGGCTGGATGAGTGGCAAACAGTGCAGATCTTGACCAGATGCTATGCTCTGTGATGTCTGATCTTTGTCTACACTGTTTGCTCAGGCTTGCCTGTCCCATTAGTTAGAGTACATTTTGTGCAATAAACGTTTTGTTAACAGCCAGTCCATTTACCTTTTTCACTCCGGACAAAATCAGCAGACGACTGATTGATGAACTTTTTTTTTCTAATATTTCTTAGAAAATAAGGATTGAAATACTTTATGTGGACCTACAGTTGCATGAAATGGTATGCCCTGTTTTTGAAAAAAAAAATTATATATTTAAGAAATAAATTATTCCAAACCATGCTCAAATGCCTAAGATAAAGCACAGTTGAGTTTGGGTTGTACCCATTTGAGCACAAGCGAGCGCAGCGAGCAAGTGCTCAAATGGATACAACCCAAACTCAACTGTGCTTTATCTGGGGCATTTAAGCATGGTTCGGAATAATTTATTTCTTTTCTAACACCCCTCATTGAGCGAGTTTTGCATAAATGAATTTTTTTTATTGCTTTTCATTATTATTTTTATTACCTGACTTCCCCTTTAGTAGTTGACAGTGCCTCTTAAGCATTACGTCACGCGGTTACGCAGTTACAAGGTTCGATGACGAATATTCAAAATGGCGGATAACTTATGAGAATCAGCTGACTGTGTAAAATATAAATAAACAATGTATTAATATAAAAACTTAAATCCTGTGTTCATGAAAAAATTGCAAAACGTATGAAATTTGAGTGCCGCGATGGACTTTAATAAGGACAGATATAAAACAGCAAATAAGAATGTTAACCTACTTACTTTCGTTTTCGAACGTCAACAAATACACAATGGAAACAAGCAGTAAAACAAATGTGTTTGAATGGTGTAAACTGTAGAGAAACTCATCTGGTAAAAAAAAAGTCAAAGAACTGCAATATGCTCATAGATCATTTTCTGTCTTAATAAATAAAATAATTTATTATGTATATGAATGTTTCGGCCAATATTGTAAGCTAATCTAGCGTCCAAAGTTACCCGGTGGCGAAACTTTTGCAACTATGATTGGTTTCCCGTCGATAGCATGCGACGAAATTCCTGTGCTCAAATACCTTAGATAAAGCACGGCTAGAAATGTAAAGACAAATAAGGAACAACACGTGCAGGGTGTTAGAAATATGTATAAAAAAATAAGTAAATAATGTAAGACAAAGTATTTCAAACTGCCGTCTGCTGCTTTATTGTCCTGCTCCAATAAGTTAACTCTTTCCCCACTTTGTCTGCTGATAACCTTTGCAAACAGTTTGGACCCAGATCAGGCCCGATAAAATGTCCGGCCTGATCTGCATCCAAACTGTTTGACACTCTGATGTTATTCCTGAAAGATTTTTTGGAAAAAGTTATTTTTTTTAAAAATAAATCCATCCACGACAAAAAAGCATGCAAAATTACCCAGCATGCAAAGAGTTAATTAAAGGTTAACATTAAAATTATTAGCTTGATTCAGTTAAAGGTAAACTCTGCAGCAGATGACAAATTGAAACATATAAAAATAAATAAATAAAAAAAAATAATGGAAAATATTAAAATGTCTTTTCTGCTACATTTTGAATGCTTAGCAATCTGGGTAAAAATTTCAGCAGATGACATTTGAAATATTTTTCTTATTTGTCCAGAAAATTGTCTTTGACACTTTATGCAAATTATCTCCTTAGGAGACATCTTGCAGTTGCATGATATGTCAAAACCTAAATTCATGGGAAAAAAATAAGAAAACTAAACGAATTTGTGCAGAGAGTGGTGAAGGTTAAAATATGCCAGTTTTGCTTGTTTCGGTGGCTCAGTTGGATGCATGTCCAATTGGTGATCAGGAGGTTGCGGGTTTGTCCCCCGCCGGGTAGGCAACATTCTTTCATGGATATTGATCATGAAATATTTTCTACTGTCTATATCTCTCTCTTCCATTGATTCGAGAAGGGCAGTTGTCAATTTCTGGCAAAAGAATGTGCACAATACTGGTTAACCGCTTAGAGGACAGTAGGCCTGTCCAGTAAACATGTGGTTAGGTAAACTGACCATGCTAGACATGACCCCAATGGGTTGATTGGGCCGTAAAATTTCAACACAAACTTTGTTTTGTTGTTTTTTCTTGAAAGTTTAGCCTTATGCCAGATAAGACACTTTTTCAACCAAAAAGTATTGATATATTTCTTATTTCTCCACAAAAACATATTTTGTGGGTACTCAGTAGGCACTTCTGATGAGTTTCCACAGTATATATTTTCATGGAGAAATAAGAAAAATAATACATGACATTGTATGTAGATACTCTCTCATATCTGGAGCTGTGGTTAACCCTAGTCATGCTGAATATCTTAAGATGCCATGCCCACCTCTAATTTTCAGCCAATCAGATTACTTGAGCTCTATTGTTGCTATAAATTCACAAACTAAATGGCAAACAGTGCAGATCCAGATCAGTTGGCTTCTTCTGGATCTACACTGTTTGCAAAGGCAGGGTATATCCGGGCTCAGCAGGACAAGGGTCAAGGTTTATGATATCCTTAGCAGATGATTGAAACCACAAGTCAGGCCTTATCCAGCAAAACATATGAGGGATATTTTAGAATATGGTCCGCTGTTTAATTGTCTTCTGCAGAAGGTTAAAGCAAAATGTCCCATACCTGGCTATATAGTGAAACATACTCCTCTGTTTATCCGTTTGGTGTCCCGCGGAGAAATGACCGAATTTATGTCAGTTTTTTTTGATGAAATTTTATATCGGGTACATAGGCCTACGTGGCAATCAATATGAATAATATCATAATACACATAACTCCAGTTAACTCACTTTTTTAAACTGAAAAGTATTGATATTTTTCTTATTCCTCTATAAAAACATATGTTTTTGATACTCATTAGAAGTGCCTCCCCGAGGCACTTCTAATGAGTACCCATAACATATGTTTTTGTGGAGAAATAAGAAAAAAATGTGGATACCCTATCTTATCTGGAACTTTGACATACCTGGATAAATTATATCCATAGTGGTAAATTAAAATGAGCAGTTTATGAATTCTTTCTCTCATAAAAGGATTCACTGTGTATGAGGATACTATGACTAGTCTCCAAATAAGATGTGATTTTACTGCTAAGCATGCTGGGTATAAATTTCAGCAGATAGTATTTTGAATTTTTTCTCTTATTTTTCCTCAAAAATTGGGTCTGACATTTCCCTGTTTTTCTGGAAAAAAAAAATAGAAAAAAAAAAAATCAATTTTTTTGTCTGTTGAATTTTACCAGAGTGTGGTAAATCAAATTAGGATAAAGATAAAATAAACTTGATAATTTTCATGTTTCTCTGATAAATAATTCTGACCTCTCATTAGAATCACTGGAAACAAGTGTTGTTGTTTTTTTTCCAGAGAATATAAGGCTTGATATTTCATGTGAATTGTCTGCAATACACATGAAATGTCTAGCCTTACCAGGCTGTTGAGATCTTAAATTATTTTTTTTTTTCGGAAAAGTAAAAACTTATTAATGATCCACTTACCTGGTGTCGTGTACTACGTTCTCCTGTTTCCTCCACAAAGTTAACAGCGTGACTGATTTAATGAAGAGACAATATTCATTCAGTGACACCTATATAAATTTTACTAATGTTGACATTATGGGTTACCTGTACCACAGTTTTGGCGTACAATATCACAATACTAGGAGTTTGTGTAATATCATTTAGACGACTTATTTTTTAAGAGGTTTACACAAAATTTGGATTAAGTTACAGTTAAAACTGCACCTGGACTGGCTTTTGTTACATTTTGTGCCCCTGGATAGAGGTTAAAGTTTTGCAACCTAGTAAACATATACTGGACTGGTTCATAATTAACTATAAGTACCATAATACTTGTACTGAAAGCGTGGCAGTGTGTGATGTGATTTTTTTTATGTGTGTGATTGCGTGATTTTACAGTGCTATATCATCAAGATATGTGACGGATTATTATTCAGCTTAAAATTTAGCTCCAAATAAGAAATGCTGGTACCAGATTTTTTTTTCTTTTTTTGTTTTTCTTTGTGATTTTTCGGTGCTAAATTATCAAGAATTGTGACTGGATAATATTTAAGCCTAAATCTTAGCTCAAGATAAGGTGCTTTTTTTTTCCATTCGAAAAGTATTGATATTTTTCTTATTTCTTGACAAAAACATTTGTTGTGGGTATTCTTAACCCTTGTCATGCTGAATAAATTAAGATGCCACACCCACTTCTAATTTCCAGCCAATCAGATTACTTGATCCAGGTTTTTTTTTTATAGAAATTCACATATTTAATGACAAAGTGCAGATCCAGATCAGTTGGCTTCTTCAGAAGCCAACTGATCTGGTCTACACTGTTTGTTAAGACAGGGTATGTCATGTTCAGCAAGAGAAGGGTTAACCCTTGTCTTACTCAACCTATACCCTACCTTTGCAAACAATGTAGATCCAGATCAGTTGGCTTCTGAAGAAGCCAACTGATCTGGATCTGCACTGTTTGCCATCAAGTACGTGAATTAATGGCAACAATCTGTATCAAGTAATCTGATTGGCTGAAAATTAGGTGGGCATGGCATCTTAATTTATTCAGAAATTTATTCAGAAAGACAAGGGTTAAGAAGCACCTCATTGAGGCACTTCTTGAGTACTCACAGTTTATGTTTTTGTCAAGAATTAAGAAAAATAATATATGGATTAAAATTAGCACTGCTTATTTGTTGCTTAATAATGTTAAAATATGGAGTCATGGTCCCAGATAAAGGGATAATTATGAATTAAATTATAATTTAGGGTATACTTACATATTTATATTTGCTCCAAAGCATTTGGGCTGAAGCATATTTTCAGCAGATGTCATTCTTAGATTTTTTTGATTTTTTTTTTTATTTATTATGTCCCCCAACCTATGGGGAGGGGGATCTATTGATTTTGGTGAGGATGCTGTGGGCGTTGGTATTGGCATTGGTGTCAGTGTGACACTTTCTTGTCTGCACAATATCTTGTGAACAAATGGTTGGAGTCTTATCAAATTTTCAAAGACATATAATTGATACATAACAAAGAACTGATTAGATTTTGGTGACCTTGACCTAATTTTCAAAGTAACAGCAGCAGAAAAACTGAAAAAATCAGGGAGGGGGGGGGGGGGGTGGGGGGGGGTGCGGCGTTTGTTTTCTCTGAAAACACTGTAACTATTTTATTTTATTTTTTTCTTTTCTATTTATTTTTTTTTTCTCAGAGAAAAATAAGATTTGATATGTCATGTGAATCATTTGTCTAGCAGCTGCATAACAAATGAATCACATGAAACATCGAGTCTTATTTACTGTAAAAAAATAATAACAAAAAAGAATGTCAGAGTGGCATCTGCTGGAGTTATGATTGGTGCTTTAAGGATTAATTAGCTTTAAGGATTAATTAAGGTTGAAGCTGATCAATTTATGTCTCGTTATATTCAATATTTTCATATCCTATTTACCCTAAGTATTTGGACACCTCAACTCCTTACATACTTGAACTAAAATTTGAACAAGTACAATTTACTATGTGATGTGTCTAAATATTGCTGGATGAAAGGCAAACATTGTAGACCCTGATGAGACGCCGCATCCTGCGGCATCTCATCTGGGTCTTCATTGTTTGCTCATGCATGTCTGTCTGAGTTCATACGGTAAATACAGTATTTATTGCTGTCTCCTCATATGTGTTTCATTTCTTGATGAAACACAACATCAAATGTTCTCGTCAAAGTGGGCATAAGGGGGAAGACAAAGAATAGATTGCTTGTGAATGTCAGCCAATAGCGTTCTTTGTTTACTGACATTATGATGTCGTCACATGCATACTGTGCAAGTTCTGACTTCCGACTTTTCCAAATCTGAAATTAAGCAAACTTTAACCCCAGGTATTCATTAGGTAGAATATTACCAAAAATTGGGAGAATATAATAAAATGTAAATATATAAGAATTGAAGATTTTTAGCTTGCAGTGGCTGATAAAAATATTAGGTTATTTTAACTCTTTTGGTGCCAGATGTCATCTTTTTTTTTTTTTTAACAATCATTTTGAAAGAAGATTATATGTAAAGTTGAGAAACTGAATATCAAACCGCATAGATCCTGATAAGATGGCTCATTATGAGCCGTCTCATCTGGATCTATGTTGTTTGCACTATTGTTATTGCCTATGGCAGTAAAAAAGTTAATGTCTCAGATCTTTGGGCTTCGCAGACATTAAAATAGCCTAATGTTGTTCATTGCAAGTTAAACAAAAATCTGAATTTCAAATCTTTATGCTTAACAACCCGGGTAAAAATTTCGGCAGATGACATTATGATTTTTTTTCCCCAAGAAAATAGACTTTGACATGTCAAGCAAATGTGTCCTAAGGAGACAATTTTTATGAAAGGTCAAACCTGATTTCTGGGTAAAATAAAAGAAACATATCACATTTTTTTTTTCTGCTGAATTTGCCCAGAGAGTGGGACAGTTTAAATTAACCTTAATACATCAATGTATTGCAATACTTTTGGTTTGGGGTCTTGAATCAGTGACAGCTCTGTCCAAAAGTATTGATATTTTTCGCATTTCTTCTCAAAAATATACATCATAGTTACTTATTGGGAGTTTCTCAACTAGGCTCACCAAAACCCTTCTTATGAATACCCACAACATGTCTTCATGAAGAAACAAGATAATCTTTATATAGACACTAGATAATCTTTATACAGATACTTAGATTTAAATAAGAGTGGGTATCAGATAAATATCTTTCTTATTTCTCCACAAAAACATATGTTATGGGTACTCATTAGAAGTGCCTCAGTGAGGCACTTCTAATGTGTACCCATAACATGTTTTCATGGAGAAATAAGAAAAATATCTGTACTTTTGGATTGAAAAAAGCATCTTATCAAGAGCTATGCTGATACCTTTTGGTGTATTTTATAACTAACTGTACTGTAATCTGAAGACTTTGTTTGACTGTGCAATGTTAGGTATGTGTGATAATAAGGTGGAATGCAGTTGATTTCTTCGAAGGTTCATCATGCATAATACATTTTTAATGGTTAAAATATTTCATAAAATCATCAAAAATCAATATAGAGGCGTTTCAGTAATATATGATTGACAAGGATATTCTGGGTGAGGGTGATCCCAGTCAACTTCTTGCAGTAATTCAATATCCCTAGTTGTCTACGCCCATGGGCATTCATAATTTCGAATGGTCTTGATGGCAGAATTTTACTGTACTCATATCATGCTAGATTTGGTATTACCGGTACTTGATATCTTGGGGTTCATATCCAGTAATGGGATAACCTTGGTTTTGATCTGCTTGTTTATTTGATAAGTGTAGTTTGAACAAACATCAAATCTTGTATGTTGTTTGCTTAACGATTTTCAGTAACTTTAAAATTGGTATGGCATTTTGGGAAAATGCATCAAACTTTTTTGAGTATTATAATAAACAGTATTCTTAGTGTCAAGGGTGGTTGGGTGAGGCAAAGGTGTCGTGAATCTTGTATCACAGGAGCGTCCAACTGACATTGGCTTACAGTTGGGCCTGCTACCCTTGCAGCTGGTGGGGGTAGAGGGGGAATGTTTTTACTTCTTCCGTTTCTTCACTTGCATTCATTTTACTCCTTCTCTCCTGTCTCTCTCTTTCATCTCCTCTACTATCTCTTCTATCTTTCTTCTCCCTTTCTCTTGGAGACGATACAAAATGACCCACAAGGGTTGACGTGCCGTGTTGTTAAGCCCCAACACAATCAGAATCATAGTGTCTAGGTTGACTGTACTGATAAGCATCTTTAATGTTCACGGGCAAAGTACGAGGCATCATTAAAATGACCAAGAGCAGAAATTTTGCCATTATTTCTCAGTATAATCTTCCTTTGCCTCAGTGCACTTTCTCCAATGCTGTTCCAGTTTGCTTATTGCTTCAAAATGGAAGCCGTCTTCCTGATCCCTCAAGAATTCATCAACAGCATCTATGACACCTTCATTGCTTCCAAAATTCCTACTGTGAAGGTTAGTCCTCAGATTTGGAAGCAGATAGAAGTCTGAAAGAACTAAATCTGGAGAATACGGGGAATGAGGAAGGACTTTGAAACTGCATTTAGTCTCAGCAGCCATAGCAACTTCAAAGGTGTGGACTGGTGCATTAGTTTGCAAGAGCAGAACACCTCAAGTCAAGTTTCCTTTTCTTTTCTTCATAATCTCCAGATTCACCACCTTATATAATTAGTTCATCTGCATAATATATGCACCATTTATTGTGCAATCTTCCTCAAAGCAATCCACCATGATAGCCTTTATTGCTGAAGAAACTGTCTAAAATTTCTTTGGAGGGGGTGACCCAGGGTGCTGCTATTGTATATTCTGCTTTTTGACCTCAGGATCAAAGTATCAGACTCAAGTCTCATCTTGGGTCACAATGATGCATAAATTCCTCAAGTATATATAGACCTTGTATATCCCTAAGATATCGGTCAAGAGAGACAGGACTGGACTGCCCCAAAACTTATGTCAATTTGTTTAGCTTTATCATGCAGGCTTCTTCTGTCACACATGATCCGACTGTACGTTCAACATTTTCGTCTATAAAAGCCTCTTTAGGGCACCTAGACCGTTCATAATCCTCCACACTCTGCCTGCCTCTCCTAAATTCAGGAGCCCATTTCTTCATCATGCTGTAAGGAGACTCATCCCCAAAGGTTTTGATGAAGTCATCATGAATTTTCTTTGGGGACATGCCCTTCTTACAGAAGTGCTTTATGACTGCTCTAACTTCAACCTTGTCCATTTTCTCAGTTTAACACACCCTTCTCCAATTTGCAGCAAATTCCTTCTGAAATCAATAGCTTTAAAATTTTATTCTTTCTACCAAAGATGTTGAATAAGATAAAGTTATCAACTGATTCAGGTTTTATTTCAGTTTATTCATTCTGAGTATATCAGGCTGAGAACTTCTTGATCGTACCTTGTACACTACAACCCCTTTATAACTCGGTTCATTATAACACAGTTTTGGATATAACACAGTTCAAAGATGGATCCCAAAAATGTATAGATTATATTGAAAAATGACCATAAATGGTCATTTTTCAATATAATCTATACATTTTTGGTTTGGATATAACATGGTTGTTTAACTAACACGGTTTATGATATGGACCCCAACAATAGTGCTATAAAGAGATCGTGGTGTGTCTTGACATGCAGAAATGTGTTTAGTGAATGGTAAAGATGCCAATGAGGCATTGTGAACAGCCTCTTCATAATACTTATTCTGTCTCTGATACATTTAACACTTAGCGCTATTGGTAAAATTTTCAGCAGATTACATATTGAAATATTTTTCTTAACTTTCCCTGAAAACAAGATTTGACATTTCAGAGTGTAGACAATTTGCATGAAATGTCTGTTTCAGTTTTCTAAAAAAAAAAATAAGAAAAATATTATCAGTTGTCTGCTGAATTAGCCCAGAGAGTGGTAATGGTGAAAGTTTGTTTGGTTTTTTTTTTTTTGAAGTTTTAATCTTATTTATTTTACTTAGATTACACAGAAAGCCCAGCAAATTTATAGAATGTTTTTTGAAGGGGCAGATGTTGGCGCTTTATAGTCATACATGGTTTTCGGAAACGGGAGCTTCTGGAGAAAACCACTGCCTGCCACTTGCCAGCATTGAAAATAGAACCTGGGCTGCAGCAGTGACAAGCGAGAGACCTATCATTGCACCATCTAGGCCCAGTTTAAGCTGTAGCACTCTGTAGGCTAAATTCATATGATGAAATAAAGTCATATTTTTCTCCCTTTCTCCCATTTTTGCAGAAAACAAGGCTTGACATTTCTTTTGAATTGTCTCCAAAGGAA
Organism: Anodontia alba; assembly: GCA_964016985.1. NCBI lineage: Eukaryota > Metazoa > Mollusca > Bivalvia > Lucinida > Lucinidae > Anodontia > Anodontia alba. The sequence goes on from OZ024832.1 coordinate 11,360,387, forward strand.
CCTTTTTCCTCTAAAAATAAGAGACAATTTGAATGAAAAAAAAAAACAACAACACAAACTTAAATGTCTGCTCTTATTTATACTAAACATGTTAAACTTAAGCTTTCAACTTTGACACCCCTCTCATGTGATTAGGCTGTGTGAATGCTAGGAAGTTGAAATTTAGAATGATACTAACCAAGCCCTAAACCTTCAACTCTGTGCTAGAATTGCCCCTGGATCATGCTCTTGGGTGGAGCTAGAGGTCAAAATGTATAACAATGTTTAAATTTAGATTCAAATTTACATTGACATTTATGTCCACATTTCTCTTGAAACTTGGGTACCTTTTATGCTAGGAAGTTGAAATTTGGTATGCTACTTACCCAGACCTAAACCTTTAATTCTGTGCTAGAGTTTCCCCAGGGTCATGTCAAGAGGTGGGATGAGGGGTCAAAATGTATAACAGATCAGATTGAGCATTTGGAAAATAATTGTTGAAATTTATGCATCCAGATGTTGTTGCCATATGGGCAAAGACCAAAGGATGGTGGGGGCATTTGTTTACTTTGGACACATGTCTAAGTCTGTGAAAAAATAAATGGTATGGATTAGAATTGCATCAATGACTAATTTCTAAATAGTTGCAAAGCATATTGTCATGGAGACTTAAAGAATGGGTACAAAAATTGACTTGGAAAAAAAAATTGTTGTCTGGAGCCCTGATTTTATGATAGCACATAGCACCAGTAGAGAAATGAAATATGAAATTTTTATAAGTGTTTTGTTCACACAAGTACAGTAAATGTCCTAAAATTTCATACCTCAAAGCTTCTGACACAATCGCGTATGCAAACAGTGCAGACCCAGATCAGATTGTTCCTGAAGGAGCAGTCTGATCAGGGTCAACACTGTTTGCCATTCCATGAAGTATTTTGTGGAATTTTTCAGGGTTTCAGATAGCTCCAGGCTAGGCACTTTTTTTTTTTCAACAAAAAATATTTGGTATTGTTCTTACATCTCCACAAAAAACAAATGATGTGGTACTCATTAGAGGCGCCTTGCTTACTGATGTGCTTGTAATGAGTATCCATAATATATATTTTCATAGAGAAGAGTAGTTACCTGATACCTGCTCTTATCTGGAAAAAATCAAAATGTCATGTCTGGCATTTCTGATTAGCACTTTAAGGGTTTACCTTTACCACTTTCTGGACAAATTTAGCTGATGACAAATTTATGATATATTCATCATTTTTCCCAGGAAAGAGGATTTGATATTTCATGCAAATTGTCTCTAGTGGAGACAATTTGCATGAAATGTTAAAATCTTTTTTAAGATTTTTTTAAATGTTCTCTGCTGAAAATGTAACCCAGAGTACAGTGTACTAAGCTTTAAGAGAAATTTTTTCCATATTCTTTTATTACAGGATTAATCTTGAAGTATATGAAATGTTGATTTCAAATATTCAAAGATCGTAAAATTTTTATGCATGATAAAAATTTATCACTTGTCATTGAATTTTGATGTCTGAAGGCTAAAACCTGTCTGGGTTGTGAATAAATTTTGGGTGCCAGGATTGTAGATAGATTCTTATATGAAACATTAATGCTTAGCATGGCTGGTAAAAATTTTAGCAGACTCCTTTTTGAATTTTTTTTTTTTTTTTTCCCATGAAAACAGGCTTTGGCATCAAATCAACAGACGGCATTTTGAAACAGTTTTCGTAATTTTACCAGAGAACAGGATTTACATTCAATGCAAATGGTCTCCAACTGAGGCAATTTGTATGAAATGACAGATCCGGTTTTCATAGAAAAATAAGAAAAATATCCCTTTGTCGTCTTCTGAATTAGCCCAGAGATTGGTAAAGGTTAAATTGAACAAATGTTTCTAAGATATCAGAATAATTTGAGGATTCTAAGGAAAGTGAAAATAAAAAGTGTACCATGGTAAAGTACAGGGAGACTTTTTATGGCCACCACACAGCATTTTACACCAGCTGCAGTGAAGTCAGATAACCACTCTACACCAGCAGCAGAAAAGTGAGATAATTACACAGCATTTTACACTAGCTGAAGTGAAGTTGGATAATTACACTGCACTTTACTGCAGTGAAGTTGGATAATTACACAGCACTTTACACCAGCTGCAATGAAGTCAGATAATTAATTACACAGCACTTAACACCAGGTGCATTTATGTTAGATAACCACACAGCACTTTACACAAGCTGCAGTGAAGTCAGATAATTACACAGCACTTTACATCAGCTGCAGTGGTCAGATAAAGTCTGTAAAGGTATGTCTCAAATAAAAGTACCAAAGTCAGTGTTGGTTTTATCAACGCAAGTCAGTCTCAGTTTTTATCAACCAAAGTCTGTATCAGATTTTATCAACCGAAATCAGTCTCAGTTTTATAAACCAAAGGCAGCCTCTTTATCAACCAACAAAAATTTTCAGCATTACCAACCTAAGTCAGTCTGGGTTTAATCAACCAAAGTCAGTCTGGGTTTTATCAACCAAAGTCAGTCTTGATTTTGCCAACTTAAGTCAGTCTCCGTTTTTATCAACCAAATTCAGTCTCGGCTTTATCAACCAAAACCACAAAATATTGAACTTATCATTTAACAGCAATGTAGTTTGCGAAGTGTCTTTCAAAGGCTGTGTCCCATGATTATGGTCTTTCATTGTGTCTCTGTATTTAACCTTTACCACTCTCTGGGCTAATTCAGTAGACAACAAATTGATGATATTTTCCCAGAAAACAGGAATTGACATTTCATGCAAAACCTGTTTTCTTAGAAAAATAAGATAAATATTTCAATATGTTGTCTGCTGAAAATTTAACCCACCAGAGTTTACCATATATATTCGGTTATAAGATGGGGCTTATTCTTCCAAAGTTATCTTAAATATATGCATCAGTCTTGTGTAATTCAACTTCTCTTCCAAAACAATCTCAAAGATCAAGATCCATCTTACAGGACAGATCCAGATCTTTGAGATTGTTTTGGAATGGAAAGACCCCGTCTTATAACCGAAGAAATACGGTAAGCATTAAATTGTGCATGTACTGTAGTTACTCTAAGTATTGACTCCTTACCATTCTTCTCTGAAAATTTGAATGCCAGTTTATGTCTAAAAACTGTTTTGCATATAGCAAAGAGTAGACCCCATTTTTTCATGGCGGTTGATCATGAGATATTTTCAGTGGTCATTCCCTCTCTTTCGCTGAATCAAGAAGGGCAGTTGTCAAATTCTGGCGAAGGAATGAGCACAAGTACTTGTTAACTGCTTAGAGGACTATGCCTGCACAGGAATAGTGTTGACTGGACCATAAAACTTGTCTAAACCAACAAATCACCAGATACTCTTCCTTTACAACTCCTCTTATCCCATTGTAGCCTGGAGACCCCTAAACAGGTAACTGGCAAACAGTGCAGACCCAGATCAGATGCCGCAGAATGCGGCATCTGATCTGGGTCTCCACTGTTTGCAAATAGTTCAGCCATTTTTCTCTAGGAATCCAAATCTCACAGCCAGATGTACCTAAAATTGAAATTGGGCCCTCTGCACTGTTTGCTTTATTATATCTGTCCCAATACTTTTGGTAAATATAGTATGCCAAGACACCTTTTTATAGATGCATCTGGTATCTGTATGCAATCTTTTGGTGAAAAATCAATCTGCTGTCTCACTATTCATAAAGTGTCACATTGGATGTGCGAACCCCTCACAAACACCAGTATTACTTGTTACTCTTTTGAAGATTCTTTTCAATAATATTTTACAAAATATTCCACTGAAATCCTTGCTTTAACGCTTAGCGCTCTGGATAAAATTTTCAGCAGGCAACTTATTGAAATATTTTTTCTTATTTTTCCATGAAAACAGGATTTGACATTTCATGCAAATTGTCTTCATTGGAGATATTTGCAAGAAATGTCAAAATCAGTTTTCTGGGAAAAATAAGAAAAAATATTTTAAAATGTCTTCTGAAATTTTTACCAAGAGTGCTAAGAGTTAATCATTCAGAAAGAACTAGATTTTAATTCGATAACCTTGAGGTAACATTGGCTAATTATTTTGATATTGTTTGATAGCTCTGCATGATTTGGAACAATTTGACCTTAAGTTTGTGACTTGTCAAATTAATCCTTGTCCTGCTGAATAAATTAAGATGCCACCCCCATTTCTAATTTTCAGCCAGTAAGATTATTTGATCCAGATTGTTGATATTAATTCACATACTAAATGGCAAATAGTGCAGATCCAGATCATTTGGCTTCTGTAGAAGCCACCTGATCTGGATCTACACTGTTTGCAAAGGCAGGACATATCCGGGTTCAGCAGGACTAGGGTTAATATGACCTACCAGCTTGAAATCATTGTAAGGGTAACTTGTATCTTGTAAATGTCCAGCGCGCAAAGTTTCATCCAGGACATTTCCATCCATTCGTACCTTCTTTTGTATCCAGTGATTCTGTTAGTAGACAGTGAAGGCCCTGATCAGACTGCACAGATGGGCAGGCTGATCTGGGACTTTGCTGTCCACAAATGCCAAAAAAAAAAAAAAAAAAAAAAATTGCATGGCTCGGCCAAAACTAGACTGGCTCCAGTCATTTCTGCATTTTTTTATTTTTTTGTCATTCTTTATCATTTCCTGTAGCTGTATTTGTCTCTTTAATCCCATTTCACTGGTTTCTATCTTTTCCACTAAGGGACATAACTTATCAAAGCATTATAAGCTGTACTAGGTTGTATACCTTGGAAAAGAAAATAAAAAAAATGATAGAAAAAGATAGAGTCTGGAGACAGACTAGGCCCAAACATAAACCAGTGATTATTAGATGTCAGAATTTCATCAGAGCTCCAGATAAGAAGGAGTGAAGAGCTTTTCAGCATTGATTTTGTTTGAAAATCAGCATTGAATTTGAAGCAGAGGGGGTAAACATTCCCAATGAAGTTTTGGATTTGAGCATTTGAATCAAATTGGAGGGTGTGGGGTGGTAAACATTTTATAGGAAAATGATCATTTTCAGCTTTTTGATGATTTCATTATGTATACCTGAATTCTTAACACTTTGCATGCTGAGTAAAAAATTCAGCAGAAGACATTTTGAAATATTTTTCTTATTTTTCCTAGAAAATAAGATTTGACACATTATGCAAATCCATTTGCATGAAGTGTCAGATCCTATTTTCTAAGAAAAATAAGAAAAACATCATTAGTTTGTCGTCTGCTGAATTTGCCCATAGCATGGTAAGTGTTGAATCAGGGTTTCATCACATAATTTCTTAACACTTAAATTGCTTGTCAAAATTATAGCAGAGGCTGTTAAAAAAAAAATTCAGATAAAATAAGACTTGGCATTTCATGTGAATCATCTGCTAGGCAGATGAAATGTAAAGCCTATTTTTCTCCGAAAAAATAAAAGATAAAAAAAAAAAAACAGCAACAAAATGTTGTCTTCTGCAGTTGTGATTAGCACTCTAAGGGTTAAGTCAAAAACAATTAACCTATCTTCTTGGTTTCAACAAGTGTCTTCACATGTTTTTATTCATAATACTTTTTTTCTTTCTTTTTTTCTGTTGCTAATAGTTACGTCTATAAGTGCCCCATTGTAATTACTCTGAATACTAGTATTTGACTTAATTACCATACATATTCCTGTAAGCACACGATCAAGAAATTTCTGAGGAGCAGATACAAATGGCAGGTGCATAAACATACTTAATTATTTCTCATACCTCTATAAGCACACAGTCAAGCAGTTTCACAGTCTTCAGATTACACCTTGTGACCTTTTTTGTTTTAACTCAAATTAGTTCCAAAAACATAATAATCATTATGCTTTCACAAAGAAAAATCAGAAATAAGAAAGAAAATAAATCAAATAAGCATCACTAAATCAGCCCCTCATTAAATCCCTGTTGATCTTTTCTTAAAGTGTGCCTTTATTAGGTGAATATTTAGATGAAAGTTTTTCCAGCAATTTTGAAAAAAATAAGTAAATGCACAGTGCGGAAATTAGGTTGAGTACAGTATCCTAAAATTTGAACAAGTTGGGCTACGTCTGAAAGCTGGTAAAGAAAGGGCAGTCAGTTTATACCCTGTTCAAACTGCTTTATGAGTCATTTGCTCTGGGTCTACACTGTTTGCTTAGTCCTGTCTGAACATTTAGGGTATATATGGTACCGTTCATATCTGGAGCTAGGAATTCATTGTGAGTTGTAATCAGAAGTATAATACCTATTCAGTGTCCATAGCCCCAGATGAGAGGGGATATCCGAATGAATTTTTTTTATTTGTCCATAAACAACATATGTTGTGGGTAGTCATTAGAAGTGCCTCTGCGAGGCACTTCTAATGAGTACCCACAACATATGTTTTTGTGGCACTTCTAATGAGTACCCACAACATATGTTTTTGTGGAGAAATAAGAAAATATCAGTACTTTTTGGTTGAAAAAAAAATAGTTTGTTATCTGGAGCTGTGAATGCAGTTTTTCATGTTGAGGTGTTCACAAACTGTCAGTGAATAGGTGTGTGCCTGTGCTGTAAAAGTGCTCAGGGAAAAAAAAAATTGTTTAATCAGTACTAGTGAAGTTCAGGAGGCTGAAAATCTGAAGTTTTTTGTTTTTGTGAGAGACTTGTATACAACAAGTTAAATGGCTGTGTCTGCCGCAAAACAGCTTCATATGTTGAGGCTGCAGTCGCTGAATGAGAGAACTGAAAGTGGATTATTTCAACGAAGGCTGCACCACGAGCATGGAAATGGTCAACCGGTGCTGCAGCCGCCAGCGGAAATTAACTCTGTTGTTAACAATCTGCCACCACAGCCAAACAGGTAACTAGAATAAAACTCCAATGACTCGATTACCATTAACTCATTTACCATGGCTGATTAGAACTCTTTTGAGTCCCTATCAAGTCAAGAAAACAAATACAGTCAAACCTCGATAGCTCGAACACCGATGGCTCGCTTACTATGGCTTATTCGAACTTGTTTTTGAGTCCCTACAAAATTCTTCCGATAGCTATAAAAACAAATATTTAGAGGAATTTTCTTATTTTATCACAAAATTTTATGTTGTGTGTACTCATTAGAATTGCCTCATCGAGGCAATTCTAATGAGTACACTCAACATACAATTATTGTGTAGAAAATCAAAACGATTTCCCTAAATTATCGCTTTTTGCTTCTTGACCTGGTGCCATGATTAACCTTCATTGGCTTGAACTACACATGGCTCGAACGAATTTCCATGGTCCCAAAGATGTTCGAGCCATTGATGTTCGACTGTATTTAGGGATATTTTAGGGAAATTTTCTTGTTTTATTATGAACATGTATATTGCATGTACTGATTAGAATTGCTCATCAAGATGATTTTAGTGAGCACACGGAACATACCATTATTTTATAGATGATCGAAAGACATCCCAAAATTATCAGCATTTGCATCTGTTTGTTTGTGTTGAGGTTTTACGGCCCAGTCAACCCAGTGGGGTCATGTCGAGCGCGGTCAGTTTACCTAACCACACGTTTACTGGGCAGGCTTAGTCCTCTAAGCGGTTAACCAGTATTGTGCACATTCTTTCGCCAGAAACTGACAACTGCCCTTCTTGAATCAGCGGAAGGGAGCATTTGCATCTGACCTGGTGCTATTCATGTGTAGCACTGTCCATGTCTAGAACAAATTTCAATGGTCACAAGATGTTTGAGTCATTGAAGTTCGACTAAATGTTTATGGCAGGCATCGGAGGGAGTAAAGTATTAAAGTTTTTGAATGATGTCAAAATTGAGTTCTTACTTAATACTTAAAGCCAAAAGTAACTTTACAGCTTATATTTAAATGCTTAACTGACTCACTGGCTGCTGATCAACAATATTTGAAGGTATAGTATCAGAATCTCCTATAGAAGATTCTGATACTATACTTTCAAATACTGTTGATCAGCAGCCAGTGAACTGACTTTTACTGAGCAAAATTTAAAAATTGTTTTAATGATGTTAAAGAACAATCATTTGTGCATATGATACACATGTGTTGTGCCCTTTCTGTCAAACAGATAATCAAAATGATCGCTCTCAAAACAGAAGAGATCAAAATCAAAAGTTAAGATACATGTATTAATTTACTTTTTGAAAGTCACTGTACCTTAAATACAGGGCCCAGTTGTTCAAAGCGTCGTTAGCTTAACGAGCTCATTAAGGGTCGTTTCGTTATTTTGTTAACTGTTTTAGCGGATTCAATATACAATATTCTGATATTTTTTGCTGAAAAAATGTGAGTAGCTTTTGCACTGCAAAAGCTACTCACATTTTTTTCAGCAAAAAATTTCGGCATATTTGCGTATCACTCGATGTAAATTTTAACGAATCGTTAACTAACGACGTCGTTAGCTTTGAACACCTGGGCCCAGGTTTTTTAAGGCAAAAATGCTTTATTCGCGTAAATTGTTCTGAAATTAACAAAAAGTCTGCATCATCTGTTGCGCTACTTCAGAACACATCAATTTTTTTTTATCAAGAAGGCTGTTTGATCAAACCTGACAATGTTTTTAATGGAAATCCTATAGGAAATTATCATCCATTTTTAGTTTCACGTGATAAGAACTTTTGCATCTTTTTTCTGGTCATACACTCTCTGTAGAGGTCCAAACAAATCGCTGTTTAAAACTTCCAAAAAATATCGGATATATGGCTTTAAGGAGCGACCAAAGTTTACTATTGTTTTTATTGCAAGGGAGATAATTTCAATGTGAAGCAACTTTGAATAATTGCCATTAATTAGCCAGGTGGAACAGAGAAAAAATGTTTTGCAGAGAATTTATGGACAAACAGTGGTCTTTTAGATTTTGTGTTGAAAATCATGTTCTGTTTTAAAGTTGAAAATACTGTTTTAGATGAAAATGAAAGACAAAAAAGTAACTCGAGACTGGCATCATATACATGAATGAGCTCTCTTGAATTCTGTTGAGACTAACCATGGAAAACATTTGAACTAATTTATTACAACCAAATCGAAGTAGAAATGAAATAACTCTTTAATAAAAAGTGACAAGTTACTTTTGGTTTTGAGTACCGGTATATCATGAGAATGAATTGATTGAATTTGATCAAGTTTTTATTCCATATTGATATTGCATAGAACTAAGATGAGATAGAAAATGGACCAATTTGGTAAGTTTTCAATGGAGTTAAGGCTCTTGATTGACGTTAAAAATTTTGAGGTTACATGCTTGTTGCCGGCATGCTTGTGCATGAAAGTTGAAGGAGGCTATTAACTGGCAGAAGCACAGTGGTGGGATATCATGCATTGATGGGAAGGGTGTAATTGCAGGATAATTTGCTTTCAGTCATACATGTACATGTAGCTCTAATAAGAGGTCCCCGGATCTATCAGGTAAATGTATTTATGCCCCCACCATTTGAAGAATGGTGGAAAGGGCATAAAGTGTTACCCCTGTCCATTTGTCTGTCCATCCTTCTCTGTCCATGTCCAGCATTAGAAATTTGCATTTAAGTTTTTCAGGCAGGGGCACCCATGTCCTTTGGAGACATTTCTATTTTTTTATTTTTTTCTGTATACATTGCGACACCCTCATTTTCTGAGTATTACATGCAGGTCTTCATGGGTAGAAACCAGTACTAAGCAATGTGGACAAAGTGTCTTGCTGAAGGACACAACACTTGGTGATTGCTGGGGTCGAATCTGCTAACACAAGGTCACAAAATGTCAGACCTGATCTGGATCCAAACTGTTTGACACTCTGATGGTATTCCTGGAAGATTTTTTTTTGAAAAAGTTGATTTTAAAAAAAAGATCCACAGAAGACAAAAAAGCATGCAAAATTTCCCAGCATGCAAAGAGATAAAGCAGATCCCCTCCCCTGTAGGAGAACCTAGAGCCAGCCTCATTGGCTCAGTTGGATGCGCCGTCCAACTGGAGACCAGGAGGTCGCGGGTTCAACCCCCGCCGAGGTCTGCAACATTCTTTCGTGGAGATTGATCATGAAATATTTTCTATGGTCATTCTCTCCCTTTGGCTGATTCAATAAGGGCAGTAAACTGTTGTCAGTTTCTGGCGAAAGAATGTGCACAATACTGGTTAACCGCTTAGAGGACTAAGCCTGTCCAGTAAACGTGTGGTTAGGTAAACTGACCGCGCGTGACATGACCCCATTGGGTTGACTGGGCCGTTAAACCTCAACACAAACAAACCAAGGAGAACCTAGAACTAAAAGATAAGCCTTGTTTTGCGGGGTCAAGAGATATACTCATGTAGGCCAACCCAACTGAAAGTGTTGCCTGGCTCGGTCGGATGCGGGTCCAACTGGTGATCAGTGGGTTGTTAAACTCCAACACAACCAACCAATGCTGAAAGTGTAAGTAGTCATGAACAGCAGGATAAAGGTCAAATACTTGAACATGGCGGACATTATCTTGTTTAAATGTTTGTTGTTAACCTTTACCATGGGCAGATTCAGCAGGCGACATTTTGAAATATTTTTCTTAATTTCCCAGTAAATAGGCTTTGACATTCAATTTACATGTAATGTCAAAGCCTAATTATTATTATCTGGGAGAGACTGAAAATAAGAAAAATATTTCAAAATGTTGTCTGCTGAAAATTTTACCCAGCAGGCTAAGTGTTTAATGCATTGTTTTACTATTGTTTGTTTTTGTATGTATTGATGTAACAGGACTTTGTGATCAGTCATTCGATCAGAACTTTAGACAATATACTGACATTTTAAAAACATTTCAATTTTGTTCCTTCTTAAATTTAGTTGAACTCTTAACAGATTTAGGCTCATTATGTGAAATAAGGAAATATATGCGAGATATATTCAGTGATGTTTTAACCCTTAATGTGCTTATCACAACTGCAGCAGACGACATTGTATTTTTTTATTTTCCAGAAAAAATAAATTGGCATTTCATGTGAATTTTCTGCTTGGTAATTTTGAAATTTTTGAAATATTTTTTTTATTTTTCCCAGAAAACAGAACTTGAGACAATGTGCACGAAATGTCAAATCATGTTTGCAGAGGAAAAATAAGGAAAATATCAGTTTGTCATCTGCTGAGTTTGCCCTGAGAGTGGTAAAGGTTTTAAGTTGCGGCCCTGGGGTGGGTCAGTGCAAAAACAGGATTGGCATAGGTTACCATTGGCTGCTTCATCTTATTCATGAACAGTTGTATGTCATTTTATTGCTTTTCCTGTGTGATGACATTGAAGTCTCTATCTTCAATTAACACTTAGCATGCTGGGTAAAAATTTCAGCAGACGTCATTTGAAATACAATTTGCATGAAATGTCAAAGCCTATTTTCTGGGAAAATAAAAAAAAATTCAAAACATCCTCTGCTGAATTCAGAGAGTGGAGTCGGTTAAATTTTAGAGCGCTATGAAATCAGAATCTTGGTAAATTATGTGATGGAACTTGCTGCTGGAAAGAACATAAGTCTTCAGTTAGATCTTCAACAACTTAACGAGTTCACACAGTCAGATTTGTTTCAGAGACGGCGGATTCGTCGGCAAGAATCTTTGCTAAAATCACCAAGGTAGCATAAATTTAGGCTAAAGTTTTCTCTGAGAAAAAAGTCAGTAATTTGTTACTCATAAAATTATCTTCTATGGATCAGATCGATATTATCTTCCATTGTCTTAACTATTTCGGCGCCAAATTTCAGACTATTTGTCTTTTCTTTAACAGCTATTGATTGGAAAAAAGTTTATAAGTAAAGTTGAAAGACTGAATGTCAAACAGCGTAGATCTTGATGAGACGGCTCATTATGAGCCGTCTCATCTGGATCTAAGCTGTTTGCAAAAGACTATTATTATCGCCCGTGACAGTGAAAGAACTCTTTCACCCCTGGGGTTCTGAAATGGACTCTTCCATTCTTGAACTTGGACATGTCCATTGATGCAAATAGGTTTTCAGTCTTGAATCTATAACAAAATGGCAAACAGTAAATCCAGATGAGATGGCTCATTATGAGCCTTCTCATCTGGATCTACACTGTTTGCAGAGGTAACTGTTTTGATGTGCCGGGTTGAAAGGGTTAAATCTGTCGTAAAAGGCAGTGTCTCTAACAGATTTTGTTTGAATCTGAGTGCAGATAACTGGGATTGCAAGTTTGAATCCCAGTTTGGCCTCATAACTTTGATGGAGATTGATCTTAAAATAATTTCTAAGGACATTCTCCCCTTCCTATTGATTCAAGAAGGGCAGTTGTTAGTTTACTACTGGTTAACCACTAAGAGGACTTAGACTGCCCAGATAAAAGTGTGAGTTACAGGGTTAATGGACTGGCTCAACATGACCTTAACAGTGTTTACTAGGCCATAAAACTCCAAATCAACCAAGCAAACTTAAGTTTTATTTTAAAGGGACTGTGATCATTTTTTTTAACCTTTAGAGCCAAACCTATAATTTAAAGCCCTCCAGAAAAATAAAATTTGTGTTTTGAATTTTATTTTATGTTCCTACCCTTCAAATATTGCATTTTTACATGAATTTTTGTTCAAAAATTATTTTATTTGATTGACCCAAGCTTTTTCATATTCTTATTTTTATTTGTCCCTCCCAACAGCAAGTTTTTAACCCTTGTCATGTTGAATAAATTAAGATGTCACACATGCTTCTAATTTTCAGCCAATCAGATTACTCAATTAAGATTGTGGATACAAATTCATAAACTAAATGACAAACAATGCAGATCCAGATCAGTTGGCTTCCTCAGAAGCCAACAGCTCTGCATACACTGTTTGCAAAAGCAGGGTACATCTGGGTTCAGCAAGACAAGGGTTAAGAAATCTCCCATAAATCTAAAAAAAAAAAAAAAGGAACCTCTATTAAAAATACAATTTTTGCCTCTTTCTTTTTTAAAAAACATATTTTATTTCCGGATGATAACTTGAGTAAAAAATATCAATGGATTTTCACAAAACTTGGATATGCATTAATACTGTGCAGATCTGGTTTGGGATTACTTATGGTCAGATTTCATAAATTTTTAACAGAGCTGTCTACCTGCCACACAATCATGGTGGGGTATTATCATAAGATATTTTTATGAAAAAATGCTTGAACATCTACAAAGTGTAGACCCTACACTTAACATGCATAAACATAAAATTCAGCAAAGGACAAAAGACAATTTAGTAGACTACAATCTGGTGATATTTTTCTATTTTTTCCTAGAAAATAGGATCTGACACTTCATGCAAATTGTCTCATAAGGAGACAATGTGCATGAAGTGTCAAATGCTATTTTCTAGGAAAAATAAGAAAATTATTTCAAAACGTCCTCTGCTGAAATTTTTACCAGCATGCAAAGTGTTGATATTAACATTTGTCTGTTTTCAGTTCGGATATGTCAATGGGCATAGGTGTGTGTCAGAGATGTGGAGAGGGGTTCGGCACACACGAACAGATCGTCAACTCAAACGGAGAGGTCTGGCATCCTAAATGCTTTGTGTAAGTATTGTTATTCAGCAGTGCATGTTGTATGCATTTTTAAACACACCTGAGTTCTTGAAATGACATCCCCTCTTAAACTGCTGGACCAGTTTGCCAAAACTTTACAGAGATGGTTCACTCATAGATCTTTACCAAAATTGGTCCAATGGTTCTACTACACTGAGCAAGATGACTGCCAGAACTAAAAATAGAAAAGCCTTTAAATGACAGTAAATTTCACATTTTTCTCTATAAAAATATTAATTTCTACAGAAGCAGCAGGCACTAAGGAAGAAGTTTATATAGGTTTTTTTATACCTGTCTTTAAAAATCTAATTTTACTGAATTTTTTATTAGCCCGCCTGGACAAAGTCCAGGAAAAGATATTGCACTATCCCCGATGTTGGCACTGGCGTTGGCATTGGTATCAGAGTCAGCATCCACACAACATTAATTTTTTTTTTAAGAGCTCACATTTTCCAAATCACAATGGGATTTGTTAAATATTTGGTATAATGATAAATATTGGTCCAAAGTTTTATTCAGCAATAATACCAACCACCCCTGTGACTTGATGGTCAGCATCACGGAACTTTTATGTTTAAGTTTTGCATTAAAGCTCCTAACAGCTCATATTTTTCAGACCACATGATGGATTGGGTTTATATTTTATATGATGGTAGATATAGGTCCAAAGCTTTATTCAGCAATACCCACAACCACGCCTATGGCCTTAAGGTTAAGGTCATGGCTTTAGAACCGTAGCTCTAGGTTTTCAAGAGCTCATATTTTCCAGATCATATGATGGATTGGGTTTATATTTTGTAAGATGACAGCTATAGGTCTAAAGTATTCAGCATAGCTGTAGTTAAGGCGCTTTTTTCAATCCAAAAGTACTGATATTTTTCTTATTTCTCCACGAAAACATATGTTGAGGTACTCATTAGTAGTGCCTCGCTGAGGCACTTCTAATGAGTACCCACGGCATATGTTTTCATGGAGAAATAAGAAAAATATTAACCTGATACCTACTCTTATCTAGGCCTATGATTCAGCAGTACCCCAACCATGCCTATGTCCCATGGCCTTAAAGTCAAGGTTACACACTTCAAACTTTTATGTTAAAGTTTTGGTTAAAGGTTTTAGCAGCTCATATTTTCCAGACCATATGATGGATGTGGGTAGTCGTTAACCTCTAGTAGGTGCTTCTTCTGAGTACCCTAGAAGCTCTTCTTTTGAGTACCCACGTGTTTTCGTGGAGAAATAAGAAAAATATGATATTTTTTTCTTATTTCTCCACAACATAAATTATGTTTTCGTGGAGAAATAGGAAAAAATATCAGTACAATTTGACTAAAAAAAAAAAAGGTGCCTTAATATCTGGAGCTATGGCTCTGATTCAGGTATTTCTTATTTTTCAGTTGTGCCCAGTGCTTCCAGCCTTTTCCAGAAGGAATCTTCTATGAGGTATGAGTAATATCTTAAGAGAGTAGCCTTCTAAATTTCATAGCTCCAGATATGTGGGGGTATCTATTTCATCCTGTTTCATTTGTTACAAAACAAGGGTTTATAAAAAACAATGGAAGATTAGGAATAGTGTCTCTTTCATTTTGTTTCACCCTGTTTCCTAATGAGCACTGACCAAGGTTGCATGTCAGTCCACTTGGGAGCAAATTCTTTTCTTTTAGAGTAGACCTCTATTTAGCCTTGCCCAAGGCTTAGAAATATACATATATATTTTTTGGCTTATTGAGCTCTGTGGCTAGTCTGTTGATAATATGGTCTGGATTTCTAATATATTTCAGAGACAACCACAGAAGAAAAGTTCACCCATAGACTAGCTAAACATTGAATCAAAAAGTAGAATGTAAATGAAAAAAAAAAAAAAAGTAAACAAAAAGTGACAAATATACTTATATATTGGCCTAGTAGCTATCAGAAGGGGATTGATGTTCAGCAAACCAAACAGGAAGTCACAAGAGTTGTCTCCCTTTAAAAAATGGCAAAAATTTACTAAGTATATTCATACGTTGTAATTGTGTATACATATTATATGTTGTAATTGTACCAACAAGTGATATCATTTTTGCACAAGTGCAATATAAACATATTATTTTTGCACAGTTGCTGTTTTGCAGCGAATCTAGTTGTATATATATATAAATTATCTGAGCAAAAATCAGTTCTGTTGTTTCACTTGCAACTTTCAAACTTCAAGAGTAATATATATGATATTTATATATATGGTCCAGCGTGATGTCATATTTCATGATGTCAAGTGAAAATGATGTCAGCAATTGTGACATCACACAGTGTCAGCATTCCACAATGATAATAAAATTTGAGATTTGTTAATGGCTGACAAACAAGCATTACTGATTTAAAGAAAGCATGTAATTTTGATATTGCATGCTGGTATTGAGAAATATCGGCATCATTGTTCCGCAGATTTTATCATTCATTTCTAATCATTTAATTTTCATAGCTATATGATATATAGTAATTGCGTGTTTATATGTTGTTGGTTTTGTTTCTTTGTTCAAAATGATATGTATGTATTTTTTTAACTAACAGAAAGGGTCCTTGGCAATAAAAAATATTTTATTCTATTCAGCACTTTAACAACAGATTATTTTTCTTTCAGTTTGAAGGCAGAAAATACTGCGAGCATGACTTCCATGTTCTGTTTGCCCCATGTTGTGGCAAATGTAGTAAGTATGATCTTTCTTAACTCAAACTTTCAACATTACTTCCTTTTTTGTTTGTCCTATGCTGGGGACATGTTGAAGTATGAGCCAGAACCAATACTGTCAGTATGACCTTCACTCTGTATGACCCATACTGTTTGACAGGCTGTAGGATGAACCAGAACTTATGCTGAATAAACCGAGTAAACCTAAGAGGCCTGAGCAGTCTACACCCAGACTTGATACCACAGAATGCAGCACCTGATCTGGGTCTACTTTGTTTACCACGTATCCAATAGGGCACTTTTCAGCATCTGTCATAGAATTCAAACTCCTGACCATTTTATTCAAAGTTAAACATTAGAACCATCACTTGCACAACCAAACTTAATATGCACAACCAAATGTAATGATAAAGAAAACAGGAAAGAACAAAGGAACAGCATGAAGCATCAAGCACCTGTTTGTTGTATGTTCGTCATGCAAGAAGCATAAGATTTGTGTCAGTCAGACATGCTTTACTCAATTTCAAGGGGCCAGCTCGGTGGCTCAGTCAGATGCTCATCAGGGTTTGATCCCCATCGGTCAGGCAACAGTCATTCATGAAGATTGACATGAAATATTTTCTTCAGTTATTCTCTCCCTTATGCTGATTCAAGAAGGGCAGTAGTCAGTTTCTGGCGAGAGAATGTGCACAAGTACTGACTAAGTGCTCAGAGGACTAAGTCTGCCCAGGAAAAGTGTAATAAGGTAAACTGACCAGCTCTACATGACCTTCATAGTGTTGACTGAGCCATTGAACTCCAAACCAACCAATTTTTAAAATGTTTCGTTTGTAAGAGGTGAAAAGTCAATTATAATAGTAACCCTGTTTTTAAAAATGAATGCATCCTGGGGAAGTCCATAATTTAACTCCTCCTGGTGAGAACGGAAAAATTTTACTATATTAAGGAGTTAAGGGGTACCAGTATTAAGGCTAAATGGGGATGGTCAGGTGTGGCGGAGGTGTCGTGTAGCTTACTTCATCAGGGTATCCAACTGATATTGGCTTACATTTGGAAAATGCCTGCTATCCTTGTAGCAGGTAAGGGTAGAGGTTGAATGTTTTTATTTCTTCTGTTTCTTCACTTTCATTAATATTTCTTTTTATTTCCTGTTCCTCTCTTTCATCTCCTCTACTCTACTATCTCTTTTCACTTTTCTGTGGGAGATGACACAAAATGACCCACAAGTGTCGTTAAACCCCAACACAATAAAAAAGTTAAGGGTAAATATGTTATTAGTATAGTAGAATGTTTGGGTGTCTGAATTTGTTCAGTAAATACAATACATTTAGTCGGTCATAATACTTGTTAAGGAGTATTAGGAGATAACGGGGATAATTTTTCTTACTTCTCCATAAAAACATATGTTGTGGGTATTCATTAGAAGCGCCTTGATGAGGCACTTCTAATGAGCACCCACAACATGTTTTTATAGAGAACTATAGAAAATTATCCCAAAATAACCACTTCTTACCAGGTCCTCTGAGATTATATATGTTTATTATTTGTTGTTTTTTTTTTATCCATTAACCTTTACCACAATCTGGGCTTATTGAGCAGAAGACAAATTGACAATATTTTTCTTATTTTCCCCAGAAAATAGGTTTTGACATGTCATGCAAATGGTCTCAAAACATATTTTCTGGGAAAAAAATAAGAAAAATATTTCAAAAAGTTGTCTGCTGAAATTTTTACCCACCATGCAGAGCATAAGCATTGAGCACACAAAAAGTTAGCAGAAGCTTATTAGATATTTTCTACATATTTTCCCAGACACTTCATGCAAATGATCTTAGGAACCATTTGCATGAAATGTCAAGCTCTGTTTCCTTATAGTAATATAGTAAAATATATTTCAGAATGTGGTCTGTTTATATTTTCTACCCAGCAGCATGCTAACCATTAAGGATGATTAATTTGTTCAAGGACTTGGGGTCATAATAGTCACACACAAGTAAATGAAACTCGAAACCGTATTTCCTCTAAATATTCAGACACATTAAAGCTTAGCCCTCTGTGTAAAATTTTTAGCAGATGACATTTTGAAATATTTTTCTTATTTTTCCCAGAAAACAGGAATTGACATTTCATGTCAGATCCTGTTTTCTGGGAAAAATAAGAAAAATATCACCAGATTGCCATCTGCTGAATTAGCCCAGAGAGTGGTAAAGGTTAACCCCTTAACTAAACTTTGAAAAAGTCCTTTATACTACCTGTTGATTTGTCTAAAAACTGCTGGATATGTGGCAAACAGTATAGACTCGGATCAGATGCTGTGTTTTCTTGTGTATGTTCTGGGTGGCCACTGTTTGCTCAGATCTGTTCCAATACTTAGGGCAAATACATTTGCTGTATAAATATCGGTTAAACCTTTACCACTCTCTGGGCTAATTCAGCAGATGACAAACTGATGATATTTCTCCTTATTTTTTGAAGAAAACGGGATTTGACACTTTCGGCAAATTGTCTCCAGTGGACACAATTTGTATGGAATGTCAAATCCTGTTTTCTGGGAAAAAATAAGAAAAAATATTTCAAATATTGTCTGCTGAAAATCTAACCCAGAGTGCTTAGCATAAAGATGTACAAGTATTGCTAATCACCGCTGCAGCAGACAACATTTTGATTTTTTTTTTTTTTTTACTGAGAAAATAAGCCATGACATTTTGTGGAATTGTCTACTATGCAGACAGTTCACATGAAATGCCAAGTCTTATTTTCTCTGAAAAATAATAAAAAAAAGAAAAGAAAATAAAATGCAACAATTTTGCTTTAATAGCATTTTAAGTGTTAAATATCTCTGCATTCCTCACACTTCTTCACACTTCCTTAATGCTTAGCATGCTGGGTAAACTATCATCAGACGACATTTTGAAATAGTCTTCTTATTTTTCCCAGAAAATAGGTTTTGACATTTCATGCAAATTATCTTCCTAGGAGACATTCTGCATGAAATGTAAAAGCCTATTTTCTGGAAAAAAAATAAGAAAAAATAGCATTGATTTGTAGTCAGCTGAATTTGTCCTGAGGTAAAGGGTAGAGAGGGAAAATGTCAAGTACAGACAGATAAAATGTGAAATTTTCTTCAACTTTCAGGTTTAACTTCATGGTTTAGTCACTATTAATTGTTTAATCTTGAAGGGGGGCTCAGTAGCTCAGTCGGTAGCATGTCTGACTGCAGTTTTAGGGATCGCTGAATCCCAGCTTGACCCTTTAACTTTCATATAGATTGAACATGATATACAGTCGAACCTCGTTATCTCGGACTCGCTTATTTCGAATTACCGCTTATCTAAAAGTGAAAATCTGGTCCCTGTTTTAACATGAAACTATGACAACAGGTAACAAAATAATGTGGAAAAGAGGAGAAATTGCTCCTAAGGAGCAATTTCTCCTCTTTTCCACATTATTTTATATATATATTTCTAACTTCAGGAGTCAAATTACATATTCATTTGTTAAATGTGGTTGTTAAAAGTATTGTTTTCCTCACTCTTTCAACTCTGATATGTCGAAGTACGGATATCTCGAAGTGTTTCAGTGAGTCCCTTGGAATTCGAGATAACGGGAGTCGACTGTAATTACTACGGTCATTCACCCACATCCACTGATTCAAGAAGAGCAGTTATCAGTTACTGGTAAAAGTATGTGCACAAAGTATTGGCTGATAAATTGCTTAGAGAGTAAGCCTGCCCAGTAAAAATGTGAAGCAGTTAACTCATCCGCTTGGCATAAATTTGTTTAGCAGTGTTGACTGGACTTTAACCCTTAAAGTACCAATCGCAACTGAAGCAGATGACAATTTTGATTTTTTGTTTTTTTTTCTTCTGAAAAATAAGTCTTGACGTTCCATATGAATCGTCTGCCAAGCAGACGATTCACATGAAATATCAAGACTTGTTTTCTCTGAAAAATAAAAAATAAAAATTTTAGAATGTCGTCTGCTACAAATTTTGCTTGGCGCTTTAAGGGTTAAAACTCCAAATCTAATTAAAGCAAACACATATAATGAGAATTAGTTTTGTGAATTATAATGTGGTTAGTTTTGCTTTGCCTTCTTTACATTTCAGCTCATGTATCTCAAAGTATGGTTGTCTCAAACTGAAAATTTTGGTCCCTTGGAGTTTGAGATAATGAGAGTCCACTGTACATGTATTTATTTTTATTTGTATTTTCTTATCCAGAGGAGTTTATTGTGGGTCGTGTAATCAAGGCTTTAAACAACAGCTGGCATCCTGACTGCTTCCGTTGTCAACTTTGTGCTGGGCCTCTAGCCGACAGTGGATTTGTCAAAAATGCTGGGAGGTAGGTAAATAGGTAAATTGCTATAATCAAACCTCTCATCAGAACTGTGCATGCCCAGACCAGTCTGTGAACATGTTCAGAACATAATGAATTGTGCATCCTCAGACCAGTCTATGAACATATTCAGAACATAATATGAATTGTGCATGCATAGGCCAGTCTGTGAACATGTTTAGAACATAATGAATTGTGCATGCTCAGACCAGTCAGTGAACATGTTTAGAACCTAATGAATTGTGCATGAACAGAACAAAGTGTGAACATGTATAGAACATAATGAATTGTACATGCCCAGAACAGTCTGTGAACATGTTCAGTCTGCTCTGGAACATGTCACTGGTAGCTCTTTGAAACACTATATGGTCCAGGGCCCTGTTGTTCAAAGCTAACGTCGTTAGTTAATGATTCATTAAAATTTACATCGAATGATAGGCAAATATGCTGAAATTTTTTGCTGAAAAAATGTGAGTAACTTTTGCAGTGCAAAAGCTACTCACATTTTTTCAGCAAAAAAAACCCCAGAATATTGTGTATTGAATCTGCTAAAACAGTTAACGAAATGACCCTTAACAAACTCGTTAAGCTAACGACGCTTTGAACAATTGGGCCCAGATAATTGGATAAACTACATATGCCCTGTCATTATAGCTCTTTATTAGAGGGCTATCCAGACAAATATTTGGGCTGGCCAGGTGAAAAAGTGCCTTCGAGCATGCGCAAAATATGCAGACTCAGATCACCCTGTGCATACACAAAGTATCATGCAGACCTTTGATCTCCATTTGTGTATTCTGTAGTAGCCAATGATTCTGTTAGTGGACAGGGAAAGCCCTGATCAGACTGTGTGGGAAAACAAATTTTACCCAGCATGGATAGTGGATAGGTTTAATTTTGGCCAAGTTTCTCTAAGTTTATTTTTGTATTTTTCAGGGCCCTGTGTCATGAGTGTAATGCAAAGGAGAAAGCGAGGGGGCTGGGCAAATATGTCTGCCATAAGTGTCAGTAAGTAAAGTTTACCATATATACCCTAAATATTAGGACACCTTAACCCTTGTCCTGCTGAATAAAGATGCCACGCACTTTTCAAATTTTTAGCCAATCAGATTACTTGAGCCAGATTGTTGATATAAAGTTCCATACTGAATGGCAAGCAGTGCAGATCCAGATCAGTTGGCTTCTTCAGAAGCCAACTGATCTGGATCTACACTGTTTGCAAATGCAGGGTATATCCGGGCTCAGCAGGACAAGGGTTAATGCCTTACGATGCTTGTCTTAAAGTACTTCTGGACTCAGTTGTAAACAGTGTAGACCCTAATCAGATTGGTGGCACGTTGAAATTGAATCAAATTCTCTGATTCAAATAATCTCTGGAGCATGATACACTAGAAAGATTTTGCTACTATTTTTGCAAAGGGAGACAATTGTTTGCTGACTGGAAGTTGCCCTTCTAGTGTAAGAGGAAAAAACCACAATAAAGGTGACTCATGTGCTTACATGCTTTTATAGGGAGCCAATGGAAACAAATCTGGCATCAAATTAATAAGTGAGGCACTTTTAATGAGTACCCACAACATACGTTTTTGAGGAGAAATAAGAAAAATATTTTCCTGATACCCCCTTCCTATCTTTAGCTATGTTAACCGACACATTTTTCTTGTTTTTAATCCCAGCAGTTGTGTGATGAAAGAAGATCTGGTGTAGTATGTATGTTTTAGGGACTTATGAAAAATTAGCCGTGAACAATCAAGCATATGCAAGCTTTTCTTGATATTCATTTCTCCCGTATGGGGAAGTTTCTGTTTTCCCTATAATTCAATTTGTTTGTCTTCTATTTCAGTGCCATCATAGAGGAGGGCCATATTAAGTTCAAGGGAGAACCATATCACCCTTATCACTTCAACTGTAACTCTTGTGGGTAAGTTATTGGTATCACTTATCACTTCAACTGTAACTCTTGTGGGTAAGTTATTGATATCACTTATCACTTCAACTGTAACTCTTGTGGGTAAGTAATTGATATCACTTATCACTTCAACTGTAACTCATGTGGGTAAGTTATTGATATTCCTTATCACTTCAACTGTAACTCTTGTGGGTAAGTTATTGATATCCCTTATCACTTCAACTGTAACTCTTGTGGGTAAGTTATTGATATCCCTTATTACTTCAACTGTAACTCTTGTGGGTAAGTCATTGATATCACATCACTTCAACTGTGGCCGGCCACCGTGGCTCATTTGGATACACCGTCCGACTGGAGACCAGGACGTTCCGGGTTCAACCCCCGCCGAGGTCGGCAACATTTGTGGAGATTGATCATGAAATATTTTCTACGGCCATTCTCTCCCTTATGCTGATACAAGAAGGGCAATTGTCAGTTTCTGGCGAAAGAATGTGCACAATACTGGTTAACCGCTTAGAGGACTAAGCCTGCCCAGTAAACGTGTGGTTAGGTAAACTGACCGCACTTGACATGACCCCATTGGGTTGACTGGGCCATAAAACCTCAACACAAACAAACAAATCACTTCAACTGTAACTTGTGGGTAATTTACTGATATCACCCATATCACTTCAACTGTAACTCTAATGGGTAAGTTATTGATATCACTCCTACCACTTCAGCTGTAACTATGGGTAAGTTATTGATATCACACCTATCACTTCAACTGTAACCTTGTGGGTAAGTTACTGATAGCATCCCTATCACTTCAACTGTAACCCTTTTTGCATAAGTTTTTGATATCACCCCTGTCACTTCAACAATAAACCTTGTGGGTAAGCTGATATCACGACTATCTTTTCAACTGTAATCTTGTGGTTAAAGTGTTTATATCATTATCACTTCATTATTAACTCTTGTGGGTAAGTTATTGATATCACCATTCACTGTGTCAATATCACTGAAATAATGATGAAAGGGAGGTAAAAATCAAATCAGCATGAAGACAAACAGTAAAAATAAATAAATCAGACTTCCCTTAAATTAGAATGGCCCTGTCCTAAGAATGAGATAGAAGAGACCACTGGACAATAAAGGGTTAACCCTTAAACTGTCAATCACAACAATTGTCATTTGCTTTGTCATCTGCTTGTGATTTTGAAAGTCATTTTTGCAAACAGTATGGCCCCAGATCAGACTGCTCCTCTAGGATCAGAATCCACACTGTTTGCCTGTATGCAAAAATAGGTTTGCAAGAATATTCAGCAGACGACGTAAACAGACGACATTTTCAGATGCAGGTTTTCTTTGCATTTTAAGGGTTAAGCCTTTCATCCCTGCAGACCAATATGCATACATTTGCAAACAATGTAGATCCAGATGAGACAGCAGGATCTACACTGTTTGCCATTCTGTTATTGTTTTTCACATAAACCCCTATTTGCAACAGTAAATGTGTCCAAATTCAGATATGGAAGAGTCCATTTAAGAATCTCAGGGGTGAAAGGTTTAAACATGTGAGATATTTATTTCCAGGATTGAATTAAATGCTGATGCGAGGGAGGTAAATGCAGAGTTGTACTGTCTACGCTGTCATGACAAGATGGGAATACCAATCTGTGGTGCATGCAGGTATTTACTTTTCTTGAACTGAATTAACGTTTAGCATTATGGGTAAAAATTTCAGCTGACAACACTTTGGAATATTTTTCCGAGAAAAATTTTCAAAATAGGCTTTAGGCTTTGACATTTCATGCAATTGAGGAGCAATTTGCATGAAATTTCAAAGTCTATTTTCTGGGAAAAAAAAAGAAAATGCATAGCATTATGGGTAAAAATTCCAGCAGACATTTTGAAATATTTTTCTTAGAAAATAAGCTTTGATATTTCATGGAAATTGTTAATTTGCATGGCTTTTCAAAGTCTATTCTCTGAAAAAAAAAAATAAGAAAAATGTAATCAGTTTGCTGTCTGCTGAATCTGGTAGCAGTAAAGGCTAATCAGTTGGTTGGTTACCTCTTTAATGGAGTCCATTGATAAATTCTTCTGGGAGGGGTCTCTGATGAGAACCCACAACACAGGGTACATTTTTTTCATGTTTCAGAATGTCGTCTGCTGCAATATTTACCCAGCATGCTAAGAGTTAACCATTTACATGAGGAGTTGTTAAGGAGTAGCTGATGATGATTTTGGGATAATTTTCTCCTTGAAAACATACCTTGAGGCACTTTTAATAAGTACCAACAACATATGCTTAATTGGAGACATAAGACAAAATTATTCCAGAATTGTCACAGATACACCTCCTAAACCATGCTTCTTTACACATTGAAGATGATTTCTATTGAGAACAAATGAATGATATTTTCATGTGGCTCCAACATTGACCTCCTATTCTTGTTTCTTGCATTTCCGATCTTCTCTATATAGCAGATATATATGCACCGCCATAATGCTTTGCTAAACATACCAAAATGTCTAAGAATATAAGAAAGCTACCTACATGCATCTGGTGTTGTTTTTAAGGGTGTTTTTAGCTCACCTGAGCTTTTAGGCTTATAGGTGGGCTTATAATATAGCCAGGCTCCGTCGTCCGTCTGTTGTCCGCCCATCCATCATCCACCCTCTCTCTTCAAACATCTACTCCTCAAAAACCAAAGCCAATTTCATATAAAGCCTCCATGTGCTGGCTGGTGTGTGTGGGGGGGGGGGGAGGGTGTGTGTGTGGGGGGGGGGGGGGTGGGGGGGGAATGAAAGTTTGTTTGTGGCGTCTGGGTCACATGACCAAGATGGCAGCAACACCCATATATGATAAAATTCCCTGTAAAACTCTTCTTCTGAACCAAAGGGCCAATGGCGCTGGAGCTTTGTATACAGCATAGGGGACATGGACCCAATAAATTTTGCAAAAATGATGTCCTTGTGTTGACCTTGAACTTTTTTACACAAAGGTCAAACTTTTTTACATAGACTCCTATTCTATAGGCAAAACTTTAAAAATTTTCTTGTCTGAAACTAAATGGCCCGGCAAAGGTGTCGTGTATCTGTCCAACTGATATTGGCTTACAGTTGGGCAATGCCTGCTATGCAGCAGGTAAGGGTAGAGGGAGAATGTTTTTATTTCTTCTGTTTCTTCACTTTCATTGATTTTTCTCTTTCTCTCCTGTCCCTCTCTTTCATCTCCTGTACTATCTCTTCTGTCTCTCTTCTTCCTTTCTCTGGGAGATGACACAAAATGACCCACAAGGGTTGATGTGTCGTTAAACCCCAACACAAAGAAACTATACGGCCCAGGCTTTTGATACTTGGTATTGTAGCTTTATTTTGTGAACCTCTACTGAGATTGTTCAAATTATAGCCCTGGGGTCAAAAATGGCCATGTCTGGGGGTCACTTGTTTTACAAAGATTCATATAGAGAAAACTATAAAAATCTTCTTGTCCAGGCCTTTGATATTTGGTATGTAGCTTCATCTAGTTTACCTCTACCAAGATTATTCAAAATATAGCCCTTGTGTCGAAAATGGCCACACCCCAAGGGTCAAGGAAAAACTTTAAAAATCCTCTTGTCTCAAAACTAGAAGGCCCAGACCTTTGATATTTGTTATATAGCTTCAGCTAGAGGGCCTTTACAAATATTGTTCAAATTATGGCCCTGGGGTCAAAATGGCTCTGTCCCAGCATTCATTTGTCTTGCATAGAATCTTATAGGGAAAACTTTAAAAATCTTCTTGTGTGAAGCTAGAAGGCCTAGGCCTTTGACATTTGATACTTAGTTTTATCTAATGGACCTTTAAAAAGATTGTTCACATTGTAGCCCTGGGATAAAAAATGGCCCTGCCCCAGGGGTCACTTGTTTTATATAGACTCATGTGGGGAAAACCCTTAAAATCTTCTTGTGTGAAACTAGAAGGCATATGCCTCAGATATTTGGTATGTCACTTTAGGAAAGCCATATTTTATGTGAAAATGCCAAATTAATTAAAGCTCAATTCCATACCAAGTTACTGTAGGATACAGAGACCAAAGTTTTTTTTCAAACTGTACATGCTACCATACTTATATGTTTCATTCTTTAAAAATGTTACCATAAGCTTGCTCAGAATAAATAGTCTCAGGTGAGCTACAGGACCATTGATCCTCTGGTTTTAATGCTTAACACTCTGTGTAAAATTTTTTAGCAAACAGCTTTTTGAAATAGTTTTCTTATTTTTACGAGAAAACAGGATATAACATTTCATGCAAATTGTCTCCAATGAAAACAGGATTTGACATTTTATGCAAATTGTCTCCAGTGGAGACAATTTGCATGAAATGTTATATCCTGTTTTCTGGGAAAAGTAAGAAAAATATCATCAGTGTCGTCTGCTAAATTAGCCCAGAGAGTGGGAAAGGTGAAATTGCCTGAGAATCTGAAGACTTTATTGCCTAAAAATTCTTAGATGTTGTGAATAATATAAATATTTTCTTGTTTGTTTTCAGGCGTCCTATTGAAGAGAGAGTTGTTCATGCTCTTGGAAAAGCTTGGCATGTTGAGGTTCGTTCATCACAATGTTTATCTGTAATTCGTACAAACATGCCTGATCAATCAGTGTGAACGTAGATCAGACTGCTTCTGTAGGATCTGGGTCTGCATTGTTTGCCATTTATCTAGTCTTTTTAGACATACATGTATCTAGGTAATCAAATGGATTTACAGCAGACGACATTATGCCTGTCACAATTTCCTCCATTGCACTTTCTTTAAAGCTTAGCACTCAGGGTAAAATGTTCAGCATACAACATTTCAAAATATACTTCTTAGTTTTCCAAGAAAAAAGGATTTGACATTCCAAGATAATTGTCGCCAATGGAGACAATTTGCATAAAATGTCAGATCCTGTTTTCTGCAAAAAATAAGAAAAAATATCAACAATGTTTCGTCTGCTGAATTAGTTGAAATGGTGGAAAAGGTTAAAGTGTGTGCTTATTACTGGATACTATTCGGTATTTTACTACAAGTTTTTCCAGAAATTTAGAAAAACCTCAGTAATGAGGTTAAATATGGTATTTTTCACTTTGATGGTAGCCAATATTTGAGAATTGCTAACACAAAAAGCATATTTCATATTTGCACATGGCCGATTTAGGCATGCAAGTTTCCATCCATTCATCCATTCATTCATTTGTCCATGTACTTATGTTATCCCTAGCGTCCGCCCTAGAGACCAACCTAGCATCCATCCTAGCGACCACCCTAGCATTCACTCTAAATGAAGTATACAAACTTTAAAACTTTACAGTTGGTTTCATGTCACTGAGCTAAACAAGGATGACAACCATAGCTACAGATAAGAGGGGTATCCACATAATATCTTTTTTATTTCTCCACGAAAACAAAAGTTATGGGTACTCATTAGAAGCGCCTCAGCGATGCGCTTCTAATGAGTACCCACAACATATGTTTTCTTGGAGAATTAAGAAAGATATCAGCATTATTCGGATGAAAAAAAATGCCTTATCTGTTGCTATGACAACTCACTTTTCTGGTGCTTGTTTTCACATTTTAGTATACAGGTCCGACTTAAACTTCAATGAATTTTTTTGTATTTCTAGAGAGTAATGCTTCACATTTCATGCAAATTGTCTCGTGGAAAGTTTTAAGACAATAACTGTGTCTAGGTTTTATTTAAATATACCATATATACTGTAAGTGTTCAGACAAACAGGCCTGAGTAAACTGTATACCCAGATGAGATGCCACAGAACATGGCGTCTCATCAGGGTCTACTCTGTTTGGCACTCGACCAGCAATTTTTGGACAACAGGTAGTAAATTGTACTTGTTCAGATTTTAGGACAAGTATGGAAAGTAGATAAGGTGTCTGAATACTAAGGGTAAATATGGTGAAAATAGCCAGGAAATACCACAATCACAAAGCATAACCCTCACAAGGCACCAAAAGAATGAGAGATGATGAACAAAAGGGGCTGTGCTATGCAAAAACGTATCTTAGGGCATATGCGAACAGCGATGGTCCAGATCAGCCTGTGCATCTGTGCGGTCTGATCAGGGCCTTTGCTGTCAGCTAATAGAATCATTGGACACTATAGAAAGTATCAATGGAGAGCAAATGCCCGGATGAGACTTTGCGCATGCGTGGGATAAATCAGAATCTGTGCATTTGCACATGCTCGAAGACATATTTTCGCTTGGCATGGCCCAGATAATGACAAAACAAATGCCACGTATGAAACCAAAAAAAAAAAGAACTCCATTGGAAGAAGCACCTTGTCTGTAGGAAACCTATTTGGGGACTTTAACCAGTTTTACAGTGTTATGTTGTAGTCAACCCTTTGTGCTTATCACATCTGCAGCAGATGACATTTAGATTTTTTTTTTTTCAGAGAAAATAAGGCTTTACATTTCATGTGAATCATGTGCCTAGCAGACAGTTCACATGAAATGCAAAGTCTCATTTTCTTTTAATAATAAAAAAAATAGAATGTTGTCTGCTACAATTTTGTGTGCTTAAAGGGTTAAAATATGTATTGTAGGGAAGTTTTTATAGACAAGCAGGAGACATAACACATGATAAAGAAAAATGGCAACTGCTTATTCAGGGCTGTGGAAATATGAGGGATGTTCGAAATGAATTGCTTATTTCTATCTGGAGACTTCAAATTTCAAGTTAGCCCAAAAGTACTCATTTCATGCCCTTGAAGTACTCCCCGTGGCTAGAAATGCAAAGTTTCAGCCGATGTATCCACTTCTTGAAGGCATCACGGTACGCTGATTTGGGCACAGTAATAAGGTACTGATGAATGGCAGATCCAAGTGACTGTTGGGACTGGTATTTCCGCCCAGCAAGGAATGCTTTCAATTTCGGAAACAAAAAGAAATCACATGGGGCAAGGTCTGGGGAATACGGGGGGTGAGGCAAAACAGTTACTTTTTCTTTCTTCAAAACCGCCGTAACTATTGCGGAGGTATGAGCTGGGGCATTGTCATGTAGAAGACGGACATGTTTAAAACCAGTGGCAGGCTGTCGTTTCTGATAATACTTTTTCATTTTCTTCAGTACTATGTCTTTGTAGTACTTTCCGGTGATGCTTTTGCCCTTTTTCACTGGCACTTTTATTGCGACTCCTTCACCAGAGAAGAAGATTGCATACAAAACCTTTGTACTCAAAGAACGTTTGGCAATTATTGGGCATTTGCTGTGTTTAGTGGCCCAGATCTTATTGCTAACCTTTCTGACGGGCTCAAAATAATGGACCCAGGTTTCGTCACCTGTGACGACATTGGCAAACTGCTTTTTGTCATATTTTGGAAACATTTGAAGCAGCTTTTTGGCCACTTTAACCCGTTAACTCTTTTGCTCGTCAGTCAACAGATGTGGCACCCATCTAGCAGAAACTTTCTGATTTTCAAATGCTTCTTCAAAATAAGGTGAACCGTTGATAGTGATATGCCTACCTTTCGTGCAATATCACGAACTGTAAATCTTATTTTGGAACCGATTTCTTTACGAGATGCAGATTTTGGCCTACCTGATTTCGGTACATTTTTGATGGACTCTACACCAGACTCAAATTTCTTTTTCCATCGCCGAACTGTGTCATAAGACACACAAGAAGGTCCAAAAGCAGTAGAAATTTCAGTCATCAGCTTCTTCAAAGAACAACCAAGTTTTGAGCGAGCTTTGATGTAAGCCCGTTTTTCATCTTTTTTGTCGACGCTTCTACCAACCATTTTTACTGCAGTGGTCAATGACTGCATGTATTCAAATGGCAAATTTTATATCTTACACTTAGTCTAACATGTACATTTATACACCATTGTGTAGATATTGAATAGCCCTATACAGGTATGTATTGCGTTTTATCTGGCCCTATGTGGATATCGAGCTAGAGGACAATAAGCAATTCATTTCGAACATCCCTCTTACCATGCCAAACTTATCCAACGTCCTATTTCCCTGAGGACAAGTAGGGAGTATCAACTAAAAAGGACTTCATAGCTCTAGATTAAGAAGAGTATCCAGATTATGAGATATATTTTTCTTATTTTTTGAAGAAAACATATGTTGTGGGTACTCAACTGAAGCACCTCACTGAGGTGCTTCAAATGAGTAACCACAACATGTTTTCTTCGAGAAATAAAAAAAAATGTCAATTTTCAGGCATATAAATTTCGGTTGGACAAGTGGATTTTGACCATTTTCTTGCCCATGGACAAGTAAAAAAAATTGATAACTCCACAGTCCTAGCTTATCATTATCATAGTAAACGTCCTCAAAACAAAAAATTCCAGAATCAAGAAAAACGCCACTTGATCATATCTTTAACAATTAGCATTCTGGGTAAAAATTTCAGTAGACAATATTTAAAAATATTTTTCTTATTTTTTCCAGAAAATAGGCTTTTGACATTTCATGCAAATTGTTTCCTTTGGAGACATTTGCATGAAATGTCAAAGCCTATTTCCGGGAAAAATAAGAAAACTATTATTAGTTTGTCATCTGCTGAATATGCCCAGAGAGAGATAAGGTTAGAATATCTCTTGTCAGAAAAATATTTATTTGCTTAGCTTTGACATCTCTGGTTAAAATTAAAAATTAATTTTGTCCAATATTTGTAAAGTTTAAATGGTATCTCATTTTGTTTCTATTTGCAGCATTTTGTTTGTGCCAAATGTGAGAAACCATTCTTTGGAACTCGTCACTATGAAAAGAAGGGTCTGGCTTACTGTGAAATACATTATCATCAGGTATACTATATACGTGTACACTGTGCGTAAACAACATTTCCGTTCCCACATACAAATTAAAAGTAAAGATTTTATAAACAGTAAAGCCAAAACACAATGAATCTGTTTGATTCCCATGTATATAAAGCCTAGTTATGCAGTATTTCAGCTTTGTAATGGAAGTGGTGGGGTTATTGCAATGTCCCGAAAGTCCAAACCGAAATTGCGGTTTGATCATGTTTAAGTAATTTGAGATAACTCTACATCCATTACAGAGCTTGAATTTCGAACTGATAAGCTTTCATAGCTCTTAGGTTGAATAGCATTGCTATATTTTGGTCAGCGGTTTACAGGATCTTTAATTTTCAGTTTTTAGAATGGATCGGAATTGTGGGTTTACGCACAATGTATATAAGTCCAGTTACAACAAAATCAGCCTTATAGCACCATGTGGAGACAGGAAAGGCTCTAACGCTTAGCATTCTGGGTGAAAAAATTTCAGTAGACAATGTACTGAAATATTTTCTTGATTTTCCCAGAAAACAGGATATGACATTTCTTACAAATTGTCTCTAATGGACAATGTTTTCTGTTTTTTTGTATGAAATTTCAAATCCTGTTTTCTGGGAAAAATAAGGAAAACATCACCAGTTTGTCAAGTTTGTCAACTGCCGAATCAGCCTAGAGAGTGATAAAGGTTAAATATCTGTTATGGCTCTGTTTTTTTTTTTTTTTTTTTTTTTTTTTTTTTTTATTTCATCAATGAATACATATGAGCCACAGTTTCAGCAAACAAACCTTCTGAGGTGTCCCAAGTTAACATTACGGTAACAGTAGCCTGGTGTATGTTGAGTGATTATAAAGAATACACACAACATACATTTTTGATAAGAAAATTTTCCTAAAACATCTCCAAATATTTGTCTTCTTGAATGATTGGAAAAATTTTCCTAGAGACTCAAAAACAAAGCAACCATGGTAAACAAAATTTTGGTGGTGGCGTCAATAAAGTTTTACTCTATATACAGTCGAACCTCAATGGCTCAAACATCTTTGGGATCATGAAAATGTGTTCAGCATATGGCTAGTTCGAGCTACAGAGGGTTAATCATAGTGCCAGGTCAGGAAGCAAATGGCGATAGGTGTTTTTTTTTTTCATCATCTAACGTAAATGGTCATTTTTCTATTTAATCTAAACATTTTTTGTTTGGATACTACACTTTAGTGGTCCACTTTAGTGTGCATTGATATTGTTGGGATCTGGTTTGGGATTACTAATGGCCAAATTTCATTAATTCACGGAAAAATTCCATCCTTTAAAATAGCAATGTCAGGGCGGACATAATGCATCGTCTGAGGTTGACCTTTTGGGTAACTTTTTTTTTTCAAAGTGATATATTACTTTTATTTTTCAGTGGAAAAACCTGTCCATAATGCAGTAAGGCATTTTTCTTGTTGACAGAGTTATCTACCCACCATATGATAGTGGTGGGATATTATCATTTCTTATTTTTCTTTTTCTTTTTAAAAATCTGAAATCTCAAGATATCGGAGGAAATGACTTGCATATGTACATAGACTTATTGTAGCCTTAAAACCATTGTAGTCGGGAGACCCTAAAAGGGTAATTGGTAAACAGTGCAGACCCTGATTAGATGCCACAGAATGTGTCGTCTGATCAGGATCTTCATTGTTTGCAAATAGTTTATCAGTTTTTCTCTAGGATTATCTAAATCTCATAGCTGGATGGGTGAGTCTATTCAGTCTACAATGGGTTAAAACACCAGTCAAAACTGCAGCAGACAACGTTCTAAAATTTTTTCATTATTACTTTCAAGAGAAAATAAGGTTGACATTTCATTTGAGTCATCTGCTAGACAAAGGACTCCACATGAAATCTTGTCTTATTTTCTCTATATAAAAAAAAAATAAATAAAAATTTTGTCTGCTACAATTGTAATAATGGTAATGGTAAGGGGTAGCTTACAAGTATATATGGGCCACGCCATGTGAAGCTGTGTCTTTGGGCATATGCGGACAGTGAAGGCCCAGATCAGACTGTACATCTGCGTAGTCTGATCAGGGCCTTCACTGTCTGATTACAGAATCATTGGATGCTACAGAATGTATCAATTGAGAGCAAAGGGCCAAAGGAAAAGACCTTGCTTGATGCAGCCCAAATTTAACCCTTGTCATGCTGAATAAATTAAGATGCCATGCCCACTTCTAATTTCCAGCCAATCAGATTACTTGATCCTGGTTTTTGATAGAAATTCACATATTTAATGACAAACAGTGCAGATCCAGATCAATTGGCTTCTTCAGAAGCCAACTGATCTGGATCTACACTGTTTGCTAAGACAGGGCATGTCGTGTTCAGCAAGAGAAGGGTTATTTAAGCTGGGGGTCATTTTTTATAGTACATATTTTCCTTTTTTTTTCAGCTATTTGGAAACATCTGTTTTGTGTGCAATAGTGTCATTTCTGGAGATGGTAAGATAATTTAAACATTTTTATAGAGTTGCTCTCCTTAAAAGTGTACCCATTCACCTTAAGACACTGAATGTGTAAAAAACCTTGATCAGACAGCGCAATTGACCTTTCTTGACCTTTCTCTGTTTAGTATTTGTGAAGTTAGGAAATCTGTATCATATAATAGTATTTGGTTAACTGTATTTCCCCTAAGTATTTGGACACCTTAACTCCGTACCATACTTTTCCTGAAATTTGAAAAAAAAAAAATCCATTTTACTATCTGTTGATGTGTCTAAGATAGTGCTGGATGAGTGGCAAACAGTGTAGACCCTGATCAGATCCTCCATTCTGATATTATTTGGAAGGCTTTGGTTTTCTCCCTCACTTGGTTAATAAATATGAAGCAGCAAAAAAAATAATACATGTAATAATAATTTGAACATCATGAAAATCTGTGCAGCAGATGGGGGAAGGGGGTATGCTCGTATTCCTTTTGTTTCTGCAGTGCCAGTCAGTCACTGTTCCCTATTCTTCTATTTCTCCTTTTCCTTTCCTCTTTTGGTCATTCTCTCCCTTCCGCTGATTCAAGAAGGGCAGTTGTCAGTTTCTGGCGAAAGAATGTGCACAATACTGGTTAACCGCTTAGAGGACTAAGCCTGCCCAGTAAACGTGAGGCTAGGTAAACTGACCGCGCTCGACATGACCCCATTGGGTTGACTGGGCCGTAAAACCCCAACACAAACAAATTCCTTTCCTCTACTAGCTCTTCTGACTCTTTTCTGCCTCGCTCTGGGAAATAACACAAGGGTTGACATGTTGTTAAAGAAGAACTCAAACAAACAACAAATATAATGGGGTATTCACTGCATAGCTTCTAATGAGTACCCACAACATGTTTTCATTGAGAAATAAGGAAAAATATAGCTACCCCAGCTTATCTGGAGCTATGAATAAGTACTTGGAAGGGCTAAAATAAAGATAAATATATTTTCTACAAGTTAACCCATTGTAGTCTGGAGACCCCTAGAAAGGTAATTGGCAAACAGTGCAGACCCAGATCAGATGCCACAGAATGCGGCATCTGATCAGGATCTCCACTGTTTGCAACTAGTTCAACCATTACTCTATAGGAATAGCTAAATCTAATAGCCTGACATACCTAAAATCGACCCCCACTGGGTCGGGCAACATTCTTTCGTGGAGATTTGATCATGAAATATTTTCTACAGTCATTCTCTCCCTTCCGCTGATTCAAGAAGGGCAGTTGTCAGTTCCAGGCAAAAGAATGCACAATACTGGTTAACCGTTTAGAGGACTAAGCCTGCCCAGTGTAAGTGTGGTTAGGTAAACAGACCACGCTTGACCCCATTGGGTTGACTGGGCCGTAAAACCTCAACACAAACAAACAAGAGGGAGTATCCACATTGTTTTTCTTATTTCTCCACAAAAATGTGTTATGGAACTCAAGTGCCTTGGCAAGGTGCCTCTAATGAGTACCCACAACATATGTTTTAGTGGAGAAGTAAGAAAAATATTAGCCTTATCTCTAGCTATGTATTTGTAAGTTAGCTCTGTAAGAATTGTGCTGTCTGTATATTTTCAGTGTTTCATGCCTTCAACAAGGCCTGGCATGTGAACCACTTTGCCTGTTCTATCTGTGACAGAAAAATGAGTCAGAGGTAAGTGTCCTGGCTTGTAAATCACTGTACCTATCCTGTTTGTGACTGAAAAATGAGTCAGAGGTAAGTGTCCTGGCTTGTAAATCTCTTTACCTGTTCTGTCTTTGACAGAGGTAAGTGTCTTAACTTGTGAATCACTCTACCTGTTCTGTCTGTGATAGAGAAATGAGTCAGAGATAAGTGTCCTGGCTTGAAAATCACTATATCTATTCTGTCTGTGACAGAAAAATAAGTCAGAAGTAAGTGGTCAGGCTTGCAAACCACCTTTACCAGTTCTATTTATGACAGAAAAAAATGAGGCAGAGGTAATTGTCCTTCCTTGTGAATCACAGTACCTATTCTATCTGTGACAGAAAAATGAGTGAAGTGTCCCAGCTTGTGAATCACTATACCTGTTCTGTCTGTGACAGAAAAATGAGTCATTTTTCAATATAATCTATACATTTTTGTTTGGATATAACACAGTTGTTTAACTAACACGGTTTATGCTATGGACCCCAGCAATAGTGTTATAAAGAGGTTGTGGTGTATATCTGCCAGTAAATGCATTCATCACTTTCGTTGAAGAACACTTGTCAGATACTGAAGAAAGTATGTGCTCAAAACCAGGGCCCAGTTGTTCAAAGCATCGTTAGCTTAACGAGCTCGTTAAGGGTCATTTCGTTAACTGTTTTAGCAGATTCAATATACAATATTCTGATATTTTTTGCTGAAAAAAATGTGAGTAGCTTTTGCACTGCAAAAGCTACTCACATTTTTTCAGCTAAAAATTTCAGCATATTTGCGTATCACTCGATGTAAATTTTAATGAATCATTAACTAATGACGTCGTTAGCTTTGAACAGCTGGGCCCAGGTTAACTGCTTAGAGGACTAAGTCTGCCCAGGAAAAGTGTGAGTAGCTTAATTGACAGCCTTATCATGACCTAAATATTGTTAACCCCCGTCACACAAAGTATATAGGGGATGTATAGTTTTCGTCTTTTCCGTAACAATATTTGTCTGTGTGTCTATCTGCCTGTAAACTTTTTTCCGCCAAAAATTTCTCAGGAACTACTCAACCTAGGATTTTGAAATTTGGTATAAACATTGAGTATGACTTGTTGTATTGTGTAAGAGAACACCAGCATCCTTATGCTTATCATTCCCTTTATTTGTTCATTTTTTCTTTCTCTCCAATAAAAATTTTTGTCACAGATTTTTCAGCTCCTATAAGAGCCAAAGTTTTTAAGTTTTGTATACACCTACAGAAAGTTGAAGTATGTTATGTAAAAGAAACCATGATGCAGAAATTTATTTTGCTTTCTTTTTTCCTTTTTTTTTTCTTTTTTTCCATCTCTCACTCCAGTGTAATGCATATACAAATTTGTGTCAGAGATTTCACAGGAACTACTGACCCCAGGATTTTGAACTTTAGTACAAACATTAATTATGACTTGTTGTATTGTGTAAGAGAGAACCAGCATTCTCATGCTTATCCTTCCATTTATTTGTCCATTTTTTCTTTTTCTTCAATAAAATGTTTTCATCACAGATTTCCCAGCTCTAATGAGAGCCACTCTTCAAATTTTGTACACACCTACAAAGGTTTATTGTATAAAAGAAAACCACGATTTTTTATGTTTTACAGTCTGTACTGTAGAAAGTGTTTATTTATATTTTCCAGGACAAAATTCTTTGAGTTTGATCTGAAACCGGTCTGTAAGTTCTGCTACGACAAGTTCCCTGCTGAGTTAAAAAAGCGTCTGAAGAAAGCTTTTGAAGGACAGACAAAGAAATAAACCAGCGAGTTTTTAAGTGCAATAGTTTTAGTTATATCTATTATTATGCTGTTTCTAATCTTTGCCTACATTATAGATGACCTTGTTCAATCTCGATACAGTGGAACCTGGTCACAAAATTATAAAACTTTTTACATTCTCAACTCACTGAGCATGAAATTTTCTTTTTTGATAAATATGAAAATGCTAACAATAGTTAGCATTTTCATATTTATTGGCAGAGAAATTTTTATGTTCAGCAATGTTTAGCAAGAAAGAATTTGCAGTTGTTAGTAATTTGAGATTTATCAGCAGGACAAATTTCATTCCTAGTTGAGTTGAGCATGAAAAAAGTTTTATAACTCGGGACCTGTTTATAATGAAGCCAACAAAATGAGCAGGAAAAAGTCCTTGCTTTATATCCACAGTTTTATTATAAGCAGTCGGATGTGTGTCTGACTGGTGCTCAGAAGATCATGGTTTTGATACCATCTGGGTCTGGCAACATACTTACGTAGAGATTGATCATGAAATATTTACTTGGTCATTTTCTCCCTTCTGCTGATTCAAGAAGGGTAGCTGTCAGTTTCTGGCAAGAGAATATGCACAAACTCTGGTTAACCGCCTCGAGGACTAAGCCTGCTCAGGAAAAATCTAGTAAGGTAAACTGATTGGCTCAGCATGACCTTGTCCTGCTGAATAAATTAACATGCCACACCCACTTCTAATTTTCTGTCAATCAGTTTAATTGATCCAGGTTGTTGATACAAAGTCAAATACTGACTGGCAAACAGTGCAGTTTTCACTGTTTGCAGTGTATATCTGGGTTCAGCATGACAAAGGTTAATGGGTTGACTGGGCTGTAAAACCTGGGCTCAACTCAATAACCCAAAATGCACCAATCACAACTGCAGTTGATGACATTTCAAAATATTTTTTATTTTTGAATCTTTTATGTGTGTGTGCTATTTTGAGAGAAATTAGGCTTGACTTTTCACATTATTCATCTACAGTTAACCCTCGTTACAACGACAACATTTGTTCTTAAGACGTTGCCATTAAGATGAATTTGCTGTTGTATAGAATACTTTATGAGCAGATTGATATGTAATAAAGGTCTTGTTTTGTTCTTATTTCCTCATAGAACATATGTTTTGGATATTTGTTAGAATTGCCTCACTGAGGCAATTCTAACAAATATCCAAAACATATGTTTCTTTAAAGTATTAAATGCAATGTTCTTACATAATTTGTGACTAATTGTTACCTATTAAGCGAAGGCTTTGTGACTGTCAAATTGTCATTATAACAAATTTTGTCGTTGTATCAAGTGTCGGTTTAAAGAGGGATGTCTGTACTAGGAAGATTCACATGAAATGACAAGCCATATTTTCTCTAAAAAATAAAAATTATATTAGAATGTCATTAAACTACAAAGTTTGAATGCAGATGCAGGGGTTTCAAGTTATAATCCCAGCTCAGCCGCATAACTTGAGATGGAAATAATTTTGATGGTCATTCTTCCCCTTCCACTGATTCAAGAAGGTCAGTTGTCAGTTGCTGGCTATTGTATGTGCATAAAGTACTTGTTAAACCACTTAGAATGGAAACATGCGAGTAGGTTAGCAGGCCAGCTCAACATGACCGTAACAGTGTTGACTGGGCTATAAAACTCTTCAATTTAATCAGTGCTTATACTGTTTGCCAGTCAATGATTACTTTCTGCACACATGACCAGTGTGATAACGGGTAAAGATATCTCATAGTCAGGATACTTAGGGATATTATTTTAATACATCAGGTTCTTGATTACACATGTAGTCATCAAGACTGTACTCTAAGGCCAAACAAAAAAAATGTGTGTTTAGGGTAACCCTACCCTGTCTAATTATCCTGGTAAAACCTAGCAAATGTTTTCATGTTTTCTCAGAAAAAAAAAAAAATAGGTGTTACTAGGATAAAGATACTTATGCTGCCATATTTATGCTAAATATTCAAATAGGCTTGAGCAGTGTAGACCCAGATCAGGCTGCTCCTATAGGAGCAGTTTGATCAGAATCTACACTGTTTGTCATTGTATCAATACTTTTTTGATACATCAAAGGGTAATCAAACAGAATTGGTAAAATTTTATGTGAACCATGGTGCCGAGTCCAAATGTATTTGGTAACTATGGTATAATTCTATATAAAATGTAAAAAAAATATCCTTACCTACCATTTTTTTCTAACACGTTACCCTAAACACACATATTTTCTATTTGGCCTAAAGTGAATAAATAAAAAATGCAAGCAGTTTTGTATGATTTTCACATATTTTCTACATATTCAGCTGGGCTGGCTGTGGGTCTCACTGCAGATCCAGGAGTCACAAGCTGAAATCCCAGCTTGGCCACATAATTTTCTTGGAGATTGATCATAAAATCATTTCTAGTCATTCTCTT
Organism: Anodontia alba; assembly: GCA_964016985.1. Lineage (NCBI taxonomy): Eukaryota > Metazoa > Mollusca > Bivalvia > Lucinida > Lucinidae > Anodontia > Anodontia alba. The sequence goes on from OZ024832.1 coordinate 11,399,908, forward strand.
CCTTCCACTGATTCAAGAAAGCAGTTGTCAGTAGCCGCCCTTGGTGGCTCAGTTGGATGCGCAGCCAACCGACGATCAGCAGATTGAAGGTTCGATCCCGCTGAGTTGGCAAAATTCTTTCATCGAGAGTGATTGATTATGAAATATTTTCTGTGGTCATTCTCTCCCTTCCACTGATTCAAGAAAGGCAGTTGTCAGTTTCTGGTAAAAGGATGTGCACAATACTGGTTAATCGCTTAGAGGACTAGGCCTGCCCTGTAAAAGTGTGGTTAGGCAAACTGACTGTGCTCAACATGACCCCAATGGGTTGACTGGGCTGTACATAAATAATTAAAAAAAAAAGTTGTCAGTAACTGGCAAAAGTATTCGTACAAGATTCTGATTAACCCAGTTGAGGACTAAGCCTGTCCAGAAAAAGAGTAGGTTAACTGATGAGCTCAACAGAACCTTAACAGTGTTTACTGGGCAGTTAAACTCATACTCAAGCAAATGATTTAATCTTGACCATGGCATTACTCAGACTGGCCAGTCCAAATTGTTGGATAATTTGAAAAACATGGTTTTTCACTTAAGGCGCTAGCTTAATCACACCTAGTCCTGCTGAACCCGGATAAGTCCTGCCTTTGCAAACAGTGTAGATCCAGATCAGTTGGCTTCTGAAGAAGCCAACTGATCTGGATCTGCACTGTTTGCCATTAAGTATGTGAATTTATAGCAACAATCCAGATCAAGTAATCTAATTGGCTGAAAATTAGAAGTGGGCATGGTATCTTAATTTATTCAGCAGGACAAGGGTTAAGACTTTCCTATAGAAATAAGTGTAGATTGTAAAAGTATAAATTTGTATTTAAGTCAAAACTTGGTGAAACACTGTTGATTGAATTGTTACTGGGGAATATATTAATATTTTGCATGCTGGGTAAACATTTCAGCAGACAACGTTTTCAAATATTTTTTCTTATTTTTCCTAGAAAATAGGATTTGACACTTCATGAAAATTGTCTCCTTAGGAGACAATTTTCATTAAGTGTCAAATACTTTTTTTTTCTAGGAAAAAATAAGAAAAAATTAGCACATAGCATGATAAGTGTTAAATGTATAATGCTATGATGAATTTGATTTCAAGAAAACAAGTAGTCCCAAACAGTGAATATTCGAAAATTGTATTTTTGCTGTTTGAAACAATGAAAATATTGAATTCTATTTCTCTGAAAAATCTCTATATTTCATTGAAAATAATGAAAAACATAAAAGAAAAATGCTATATAATGAGTGTATATTTATTATTAGCTTTTATATTGTATCTATAAGTAGTCTTTATTTGGTATTGTGAATCATAGCTCCAGATGTGATATTTTAGGATCCCTTTTTCCTTTTTTTTGCACCAACATTACGATAACACGCCTATTCAAATTTATTGAAAATTTCACCACCAAAAACTGAAAGTTTTCAGATAGAACGTCTGATGTTTTTCATATTTCTGTTCAAAACATAAATTGTGGATACTCATTAGAATTGCCTCACCAAGGCAGTTCTAACGAGTACCCACAATCTATGTTTTTGAACAGAAATAAGAAAAAATAATGTATACCCCTGTAAACCCCAGTTTTACTATATAAAAGTGGGGTTTAAGGTGGTCAAACTTATATAGGTATGTTTTCGTGATGACATTTTGTGCATCCCCATCGGAATTATGTTGTCTCTGCAACAGTAACAAGAAATATCTTCCGACTGTTACGTTTATCTTGTGTTACAGTAAATACTACAATATTTGGACAGAAAAAATAGCGCAGGTAAATTACAGTAAAATTCCCTTAAGACCACATTTTGGACTGCCTAAAAATGGTCTTATTAGTGGAGTAGTCTTCGCACCGCTGTGGTTTGAGCCTTGCTCCCTTCTGAATAGGGGTCTTCTCTAAAATGAAAGAATTTGCTCCCCATGGGAGCAAATTCTTTCTTTTTAGAGTAGACTCCCTTTCAGAAGGGGTTTGGTGTACACAAAAGGAAACAGGAAGTCACAAAAGTTGCCTCCATTGTGAAAATAATGGCAATTCTATCAAGTGTATCCCTTGAACCTTTACCACTCTGAGCTTATTCAGCAGATGACAAATTGATGGTATTTTTCCTTGAAAACAAGATTTGACATTTCATGCAAATTGTTTCCATTAGAGAAAATTCAGTTTGTAAGAAATGTCAAATCTGGTCAAATCAAGCTCCCCAGGGTGCATGATAAACCAGTACACCAGGGAAAAATAAAAGAAAAAAAAATATTTCAAAATGTTGGCTGCTGAAAATTTTACACAGCGTGCTCAGCATGAAATTGTTAGTGCTACAAACATTATGAAATAAGGGGTCTTCAGTTTGGCCAAAGTCTATTGAATGCTGGATGCTGTAGACTGCATTAGAAGAATGAAGTTCATTTTTGTGGATTTTATAGATGTATAAACTCCAGCAATCACCCACAAAGGACTATGTCAAGCCTTGTCCTGCTGGATATAGCCTGCCTATGCAAACAGTGTAGATCCAGATCAGTTGGCTTCTGAAGAAGCCAAGTGATCTGGATCTGCATTGTTTGTCATTGAATATGTGAATTTATATCAACAACCTGGATCAAGTAATCTGATTGGCTGAAAATAGGAAATGGGCGTGGCATCTTAATTTATTCGGCACCACAAGGGTTAAGTTTGTGAATGATCTGCTGGAGTTTACACATCAATATAATCCACAAAAGGAATAATTCATTACACATAATTCCACCTTTGTCATCAAAATGTTACAAATGTTGCCAAAAATGTCAATCTTTTGAGATGGCAGGTGGAAAATAGATCCGATGTTTTCCTGCTCTGGACTTTATAGAATTGTAAAACTATTCCTTCTGCCACTCAGTTGGCATGAAATGTGTATAAAGAGGAGGAGTTGCAATAATTTTATGAATGAATTACATTATTGAGGATATATCAATTTGTGGTTGGCAACATTCTTTCGTAGAGATTGATCATGAAATATTTTCTACAGTCATTCTCTTCCTTCCGCTGATATAAGAAGGGCAGTTATCAGTTTCTGGCGAAAGAATGTGCACAATACTGGTTAACTGCTTAGAGGACTAAGCCTGCCCAGTAAACGTGTGGTTAGGTAAACTGACCGCACTCGACATGACCCCATAGGGTTGACTGGGCCGTAAAACCTCAACACAAACAAAATCAATTTGTAAACGTCAGCATATGGCTCGCAAACTGAAAAAAAAACAACAACAACAAAACAGGGATTTATAAAGCTTGTGAGCGATTTTCTAGTATTTACACATCAATAAAAGGCATAAAAATAAAATCTAATTCTTATAAATTCCATCTAGGTCATATTTACATACAAAATATGGGACATTTTAGAAATTTGCATGAAGAAAATGGTTCCGAGATGCGTGCTCAGTGGTTTTATCAAAAATCTTCAAATAGCTTTCAACCAATCAAATTGTGCTACATAAGTGTAACCCTATGTTGAGTTGGAATTATTGATGAAAAGCAATCTTGATTAAGGACTTTACTGCCTACTCAGCATCATTGGGGACATTTAGTACTTAAAATGTTTATATAGAGACATTAGAAGATAAGTTTGTGATATTCTTTTCATTGACATTTCATTTGAATTCATTCACATGAAATGTCAATGAAAAGAACATCACAAATTTATCATATCGTAATGTCTGCATGACAGTTAGTACTTCTAACTTTGGATCATGTGGTCCGAGATTCAAGTCTCGCTGAAGACAAATTTAATTTTGACTGCTTAGCAAATTTAAGGGGACCAGGTACATTTGATTCATTTTCAGCTATTTTGACAAGGGAGACAACTTTAGTGACTTCCTGTTTGTGTTCTAGTACATCAAGCCCTTTCTGGAAAGGGGTCTGTTTTAAAAGGAAGGAATTTGCTCTCCTCTTGGGAGCAGATTCTTTCCTTTTAGGCCCCTTTTCAGCAGGGAATAAAAACAATTTTGACAGAGTTGTCTTTCTGAAAATGTATGAGTTCCCCATAGATATCATCTCTTTATACATCTCAGTATGACTTAAATTATGTCTTAAAAAAATTGTTGAAAGAGATAAAACACCAAGGCCCAGTTGTTCAAAACTAAGAATGTTGTTAATTAATGGATCATTAAAACTTTAATCATTAAATATGGCATATGTGCTAATATTTTTGCAAAAAAATGTGAGTAACTTTTGCATTTACAAAAGCTACTCACATTTTTTTTTCAGTAAAAATACCTGTGAATTAGACTTCCTATTGTGAATTGTACTTGCTAAAACTGTTAACATTTTGACCACTGATGAGCTTATTAAGCTAACAATGCTTTGAACAACTAGGCCCAAATTATTATTGATTCACATGAAATATAACTCCTATATGAATTACATCATCGGAAAAGAGCTGTTATGTTATATGAGAAAAACAAACAACATATGGCCTTGCTAGGTGGCTGGACATGCACACTGAATGATGAATTTGAAATAAAGTGTTTAATAACACAGCCACATTATGAGAAAAAGGCTCATCAGACCTGCATTGAATCATATGCCTGGTCTCTTAGCAAGGCCACAGGTCTAGGTCTTTGGTTATAGTTTACACGAGCAAAGAGCTGGAAGGCTGAACGGATGCACAAACTTTCCAGAACCATTGCTATTTGCATATTCTGTTATGGCCTTTTTTCCCATGGGTAGCTCGAGCCCTGATCAGACTGACCTTTGCTGTCTGCAGATCCACGGAGATTCCTTGTTTCATACTAATGCCTATTTATAATGTGATTACTACGCTGTTGTACTGGTATACTTTTCATTATTCTTTGGATACAGTTTATCCATACATTATTTATGAATAAAAAAAAAACATCAAACGAGATTTAAGTTATTAAATTATTCCCTTCCCATTACCCATTCTTTCTCCCCCCTCCAAATTTCCCATATTGTTGAGTCTTTTCCAACTAATGAATTTCCATAGCTCATGCCTATTGAATACGGTTAATATCCTAAAATTTTGTACACCAAAGTTCCTGACAAAATGGCATGCAAACAGAGCAGACCCAGATCTGACTCTTCAGGAGCAGTCTGATCAGGGTCTACACTGTTTGCCATTCTACAAAGTATTTAAGAAACAACTACCAGTATATAAATAGCAAAATTTAGGCCAAAAAAGTATGGAATAAAGTGTTAAAAAAATTTCAGGACATTTCACGTAGTTGCTTTGGGTTCAAGACTCAGTCAGGGCAGAATTCTTACACTTATGAGTGTGCTGTGGTCTCTTGCAGTTATCTTATCATTGCCTGAAAATAACTGAAAAGCTATTGATTGGACTTTTAAATGAAATGGTAAGGTTGCAAAACCTTCCTTTTACAGATAAGTGCATTATAGCCCATTTTAGACTGAATAAACTCCACCAGATATTGGAAGAGTACAGTTTACAGTTGCAGTTTTAGGTAGCCCAGCTATGTTGTTGTCGTTGTTGTTGTCTCATAAATTCTCCCAGGATTGGGACACCTCAAGTTGAGTAGAACGTATGTGGTTTTGATATTCCCAGAGAAAAATGGCTAAACATTATGAAAGCACGCCTATTCAAATATACTGAAAATTACACCACCAAAAACTGAAAGTTTTCAGATAAAAATTATGATATTTTTCAATATTCTGCTCAAAACATAGATGATTGTGGGTACTTGTTAGAACCGCCTCGCTGAAGCGGTTCTAACGAGCACCCACAATCTATGTTCTCAGCAAAAATAAGAAAAATAATGTATACCCCTGTAAACCCCAGTTTTACTATATAAAAGTGGGGTTTAAGGGGGTCAAAATTATATAGGTATGTTTTCGTGATGCCATGTGCAAGCAATGCAGACCCTTATCAAATGCCATATTCTGTGGCATCTGATCAGAGTCTGCCCTGTTTGGATACTACAGAATGTATGAATGGAGAGCAAAGGCCCACATGATAGTTTGTGCATGTGCAGGATGATTTGAATTTGCACATTTTGAGCATGTTTGAAGGCACTTTTTAGCTTCACATTACCCATATGGTGTCTTCCTTAGACGTGGAGAATGAAAATATGTTCAAACGGTTATGGTCCATTTACCAAGATCACTGCCATGCCGGTATACAGTAAAAGAAATGGAACGGGAGGGATGTGAAGATGTCTTCAGGTTTTGGGCAATATTGGGTCCAGGATTTTTTTTAAATATTCCCCACCTCCAGGCCCCACCATCACAAAAACAAATGGCCATTCCCCAGTGGTTGAAAGTTGCAATATATGAATGAAGTAGCAAAACCCTTCAGTTAGCAATCAAAGTTTTATCACCTGTGGGTAATCTGACTCTGGAAAGTTTACGTGTATCAAATCATGAAATCTTCAAACGCCTTCTGTGAAGTAACTCGCCCAGTAGCTAAATGGTGGAGTCTGTCTGTTTGACCAATGACAAGGATTTGTTGCACTCCTTGAAACTGTGCTGGTCGTATTCGTGAGGTTTATAATACGCTCCAAGTAGGACTTGTTTGGAACTGAAAAATTGCCTTTAATCTTGTGTTTAAATGATTACAAGAATTCCTCGGAAGACGTCGTCGCACCTGCTGGGGCAAAAGTCACAGGAGCCACTATCAGAACGTGGTTATTAAAAAAGTTTATTTCATTCTTAGCAGTGCTTAGTTGGAAAACTGGGTTGAAAAAAAAGTAGACAAAGTACCTAGTGGGGCACATATAGTCCAGGTCAGTGCCATTCCCTCTAATGGCTATATCTTCAGCACTGACTTTTCGTATTATACAGCCCAATGATAATGGAACGTCGACGTTAAATGTGTAAAAGTCACTGGAGCGTGAAATATAGGTCAAGGTCACCAGGTCAAGTCAGTTCATCAAGGAGAAGCACTATGCAAGATATGGTGGTTGTAGGCCTTATAGTTGAGGAGTTGTCGAACATCAACGTAAAATGTGTCAAATATAGGTCATCACCGGGTCAAGGTACATGCCAAGCCAGTGCAATGAGGTGAAGCACTATGCAAGGTTTAGTGGTTGTACGTCTTATATTTGAGGAGATACCGAACATCAACGTAAAATGTGTCAAAGTCACTGGAGTGCAAAATATAGGTCAAGGTCACCAGGTCAAGGTACCTGCCGAGTCAGTACATCAAGAAGAAGCACTATACAAGGTTTGGTGGTTGAAGGCCTTACAGTTGAGGACATATGGAAGGGCGTCGTAAAAGGTGTAAAAGTCAATGGAGCGCGAACTATAGGTCAAGGTCACCAAGTCAAGGTACCTGCGGAGTCCATACATTGAGGAGAAGCATTATGCAAGGTTTGGTGGTTGTAGGCCTTATAGTTGAGGAGATATTGAACATCGACGTAAAATATGTAAAATGCACTGGAGTGCAAAATATAGGTCAAGGTCACCGGGTCGAGATACCTGCCGTGTCAGTACATCTAGGAGAAGCACTATGCAAGGTTTAGTGGCTAGAGGTCTTACACGAGGAGATCTGGAATGTTGACATAAATTATGTCAAAGTCACTGCAGCCAAAATATAGGTCAAGGTCACCAGGTCAAGGTATCTGCCAAGTCAGGACATTGAGAAGAAGCACTTTGCAAGGTTTGATGGTTGTAGGCCTTATAGTTGAGGAGATACCAAACGTCGACGCAAAATGTGTCAAAGTCCGTGGAGTGCAAAATATAGGTCAAGGTCATCGGGTCAAGGTACCTGCCGAGTCAGTACATCTAGGAGAAGCACTATGCAAGGTTTGGTAGTTGTACGCCTTATAGTTGAGAAGATCTGGAACGTCAGCGTAAATTGTGTCCAAGTCACTGGAGCGCAAAATACAGGTCAAGGTCACTGGGTCAATGTACCTGCCAAGTCAGGAGGTCAGGGAGATATGTCATGCAAGGTATGATGGTTGTAGAATTGTAGTTGATTAGAATACTAACTTTAACATAAATGTCAAACTTCAAGATAAATGTCGAGACGGACAGACGGACGGACAAACGGAAAAGGGGATGCCCATGTTGCAAAGTCAGGAGGTCAGGGAGCTGTTTCATGCAAGGTTTGATGGTTGTTTAGTATTGTAGTTGATTAGAATAGTAACTTTGACATAAATGTCGAACTTCGACATAAATGTTGACAGACGGACGGACGAACAGATAGACGAACGGAAAAGCGAACGCCTATGTCGCAAAGTCAGGAGGTCAGGGAGATGTTTCATGCAAGGTTTGATTGTTATTTAGTCTTGTAGTTGATTAGAATACTTACTTTGACATAAATGTCGAACTTCAACATAACAGAACTGTTAACAGACGGACTGACAGACGAACGAACGGACAGACGAAAGGAAAATCGGGCACCTATGTCGCAAAGTCAGGAGGTCAGGGAGATGTTTCATGCAAGGTTTGATGGTTGTTTACCGCATTACGAAAACAAGCCTATTCAAATATACCGAAAAGTTTGCCACCAAAAAATGAAAATTTTCAGATAAAAAACTGATATTTTTCATACGATTCTAACGAGAACCCACAATGAATGTTTTTGAGCAGAAATAAAAATAATGAATGCCCCTGTAAACCCTAGTTTTACAATGTAAAAGTGGGGTTTAATGGAGTCAAAATTATATAGGTATATTTTCGTGATGGGCTGTCATGTTTTCGTATGTGGTGGACGTAAAATGATACAGGGTATCAGTTCTCATCGGAGTATCATTTTTTCATCGCATCATGAAAACATGCCTATATAATTTTGACCCCCTTAAACCCCACTTTTATATAGTGAAACTGGGATTTACAGGGGTATACATTATTTTTCTTATTTCATATCAGAATTTTTTATCTGAAAATTTTCAATTTTTTTTTGGTGATAAAATTTGCAGTACATTTGAATAGGTATGTTTTCGTAATGGTATTGAGTTGGTATTACAACATCAGAGGCAAATTGTTATACAAACACAAGTACAAACATAAATGGAAAACACTAAAAGGTAGAAACAAATGTTATCAAACTGTTTTGGAAAATTAAAGAACTAGTTTTAAAACACCAACACGCTTTTTGCATTAAGTAGTTTAAAGCAAACTTCAAAATAAAGGAGCATATAAATGTCAGAGTGTCATCTGGAGTGATAGGCTGCGATTGCTGAAGACCCAGACAAGTTTTTACATATTTAGTATTGAAGCCTCGTAATGACTAAAGACTTTTTGCCTTTCGATATTCGTGACAACCATAGTTTTTTTTTGTTTTTTTTTTTGTTTTTTTTTTTGTTTTTGTTTTTTTGTCACCAAACATGGTAGAACCTAAAAAGGATGCCGCAGCTGACACCATACGTGAAACTTCTTTGTTTGCAATTTCAATTTATTTCCCTGGCCGCTGAAGTCATGCGAAGACATGCTCAAAGGAACTCCTCCATCTCGCCATCTGATTTACGGTGGTGACCATATAAATGCCATCATTTTGCACATTCTCCATGAGACCACCTCTTGCGCCTTTGACGCTGAATCCACGACTGTTGGAATTAGGCATCGTACAGACCAAACTGTAACATTCTTCCTCTTCATCATATTAAGTTTCAACTTGCATTTGGTTTAAACATATTTTATTTCAATAACTCATTGTACAACAAACAATCATGCATGTAATCAATATGAAGATGAAAAAGCATAGAAACGAACGAAAATATGCTTATAGGGTTCTTCTCCTTATGAAACTATGGCTATAATACCGCAGATATACCATCACGAAAACATGCCTATATAATTTTGACCCCCTTAAACCCCACTTTTGTATAGTAAAACTGGGGTTAACAGGGGTTTACATTATTTTTCTTATTTCTGCTCGAAAACATAGATTGTGGGTACTCATTAGAACCGCCTCGCCGAGGCGGTTCTAACGAGTGCCCACAATCTATGTTTTGAGCAGAAATATGAAAAATATCAGAGTTTTTTATCTGAAAATTTTCAGTTTTTGGAGGTGAAATGTGCTATATTTTTGAATAGGTGTGTTTTCGTAATGCTACTGGTTTTATGAGTGGAATGTTAGTGTTGTTACATTTAACAAGACACATGAGACGTCTCTTAGATTATCTGTCATGCCTTTCACGCTAGTGGCTTTCGTGTGGTACTGACACAGATACACGAGTACTGCAATGATCAATATCAGGCAATATTTCAAAACTGAAGACATTTCAAGAAAGTAAGAAAAATTAAATATCAGTCATCACTAAAAAAAAAAAAGATCAAACGTTCAAGCCTAAAGGGAAAATAAGCGGTTAAGACGGAGACGGGATGCACACACTCAGACAAGGAGAAAGGAGCCGGAGATAAGCTAATTGTTAATATAGTCGCAAAACAGACATTTCTGGGAGTTTCCACCCAAACCGCATAGTGTCGATTATGTATTTTTGTGCCTCTTCGAATATAACCGAACAAGAGATTCAAGGTTACGTCAGGGTAGTAAATAATGCAATACGATGGCATACGTAAAGGTGACATTCAAAAAAATAATGGTAAGCTTCTTCCGCATTGACAAAGAGGAGATTCTAATATGTTTTTTGAGGAAAAGGTCATTGTTCAATCCACTGCAGTTTGTTCGGAGACGGGTATGAAGCAGTTGACCCCTTCTTCTACCGCCATGGTAATACTTTGGGACTCGTTCTCTCTCTCTGTTTAGAAACTTCTTAAATGTATGGCAAGCCGTTTTACTATTTATTCTATAAATCAGATGATTTGATATATCAGATATATAATATATGATATATTATATTAGATATCTTATATAAATAAGATATCATATGTCAATTTAGATATCTTATATGCTATATAAGATGTCTGATATGCTATAAAAGATATTGGCATATATGCTATATAAGATATCTGATATGCTACATAAGATATCTTATATAGGATATAAGATATCTTATTTACTGAAGAAGATATCACTTTTGTTCAATTAAATATATTTAGTATATCAGATATATTATTTAGTATATCAGATATCTATATTAATATATTAGATATCTTATTTAACAAATAAGATATCTTATATAGTAAATAAGATATCTTATATGAGGAATTAAATATCTAATATGATATATCAGATATCTTATATAGGATATAAAATATCTTATATAGGATATAAGATATCTGATATACTAATTCAGATATCTTATATCCTATATTAGATATCTTATATCCTATATAAGATATCTGATATAATGTATAATAAATAGTAAAACGGCTTGCCAGAAAGCCGTTTTACTATTTCTTCTATAAATCAGATATCTGATTTAATATATCAGATATCTTATATAATATATAAGATATCTGATATATTATATCAGATATCTTATATAAAATAGATATCTTATATGTCAATTAAGATATCTAATCTAATATGTCAATTAAGATATCTAATATGCTTTATATCTGAATTAACATATAAGATATCTAATATGCTATATAAGATATCTGATATGCTATATAAGATATCTCATACAGGATATAAGATATCTTATTTACTAAAGAAGATATCTCATTTATTAAATCAAATAAGATATCTCATTTAGTATATCAGATATCTTATTTAGTATATTAGATATCTATATTAATAAATAAGATATCTTATTCAACAAATAAGATATCTTATATGGTAAATTAGATATCTTATATGCGGAATTAAATAAGATATCTCATATATTATATCAGATATCTTATATAGGATATAAGATATCTAATATAGGATATTAGATATCTGAATTAGTATATCAGATATCTTATATCCTATATTAGATATCTTATATCCTATATAAGATATCTGATATAATATATAAGATATCTATTTTGCTTAATAAATAGTAAAACGGCTTGCCATATAAATGTATCAACAGTGTCAATCTGCCTTCCTTCCGGAGACAAACTATTCCAGTACTCGACAGTAGAGGGCAAAAAAGGAATTAGAGTATAGAGTTGTTCTCGAATGTATAGTTTGCAGGTCGTTGTTTGCAGGTCGTTGGAGTTACGTAATCTGTACCTTGTTGTGTTACTTACATTATGAGGGACTGGAGCAGATAGATATGTTGGTGTCAAATTGTGTTTCATTTTAAAGAAGATACAAAGCTTGTGGTCATTACAGTAGCGATTACGTTTTTCTTGTCCGTTTATGCGTTTGGGGTGCGTTTTAAAATCGTGGCATAACGTTTGCGTTTCGACAACGTTTCTAGCGTTTCATATCGTTTCGGCCAATCAAATTACAGAGCAAAGCGTTTCACTCAAACGCTTAATTTGCATATGCGCACTGAGGAGATACAAACGTTTTCTCGAAACGCTTTTCACCGTTTCGGCCAATCGGCTTGCCTTATCGAAACGCTTTTTCCGTTTCGGCCAATCATTTGACCGTTTCGCACCGTTTGTATGTTAGACCAATCGAATCATAAATACCTGTTGGACCGTATTAAACCGTGTTTATTACAACTAAAGTACTCTGTATCTACGTATTAAAATTATATTTATTTTATTTTATTTTATTTATTTATATTTTCTTTATAAAATATATTTTGGTATTTTCGAAAGAATTAACATGATTAATTTTTATACTTTGTGAAGCCTATTATTTTTACACTGCAATCATGACAATCAACGTCTTTTGACAATTACATGTTTTAGCACATAGTACTCGGTATAAAATATTTAGCAGATGACATTTTGAAGTTTTTTATAATTTCCTGAAAACAAATTTTGGCATTTCATACAAATTGCCTGCAAATGATTTGACAATATCAGAATGCCTTAACCAAGAAAATATTTATTTATTTTATTTATCTTACTTTTATATTTTATTTTATTTTTATTTATTTATTTTTTATTTTATTTTTATTTTATTTTTATTTTATTTTTATTTTATTTTTATTTATAATTATTATTATTATTATTATTATTATTGCATAATTTTAGATGTATGTTAATGGCTACGATTTGTCATTTAAATCGGAAGGCTTTTCTGACTTATTTTGTTTTTAAGGTGTGCGGTAAAAATGCCAGAGCTGAAAATGACATATGCAAAAATGTTAGAGGAAAAATGCAACAAATAAAAATGCCAGAGGCTACCTGGTAAAATGTCATAGGAAATAATCCCATAAGTATAAAATGCCAGAGATAAAACTTATACAAGTTTAGTTCTTTATTTGACTTCCATGTAGCACAATTTGACAGCATCATGGGAAAAGGTGAAAAGATGCAACAAGAGTATATATGTCCAAATAGACTCCCCCAACTCTATATTGGAAGAGTCTAATTCAATGTTAGGCATGTCAGGTTATGTGATTTAGATAATCCTAGCGAAAAATGACTGAACTGTGCAAACAATGGCTACCCTGATCAAATGCCGCATTTCGCAGTGTCTGATCTGGATCTGCACTGTTTTCCAATAGCCTGTTTTGTGTCTCCAAATTAAAGTGAGTTAAACTGTTTTCACATCAAAAAAAAAAAAAAATAATATCATCTGCTTATATCTAAACAAAGCAGGTTAAATGTTAACCTTTACCACTCTGTTTATTCAGCAGACAACAAAGTGATGACATTTTTTTCGTTTCTCCAGAAAACAGGATTTGACATTTCATGCCAGTTGTCTCTATTCAAGACAATTTGCATGAAATGTACAGAATAGTCAGTTGATGACATTTTGAAATATTTTTCTTATGTTATCCTGAAAACAGGTGTCGGCTTTTCATACATATTATCTCCACAGGACTTCACTTCCCCTGCAAATTGTCTTCAGTGGAAATTTGCGTGAAATGTCAAACCTGTTTTACGGGAGAAAATAAGAAAAGAGGTCATGAATTTGCCATCTGCTGAGTTAGCCCAGAGAGTGATAAAGGTTCAACTGGACAATGAATCGTTGACATAATCCATTCTGTTGGTGATATGTGTAGACCACGATCAGACTGCGCGGAAATGCCGGTTCACCTTGGTCTAAGCTGTTCTCAAATACCATAAGGTCGTTTCTTATTTCTATTCAAAGGGGCTAATATATATTCAACCAGTGCCGACCAAACCAGATCAGCTTCCGCAGCAGGATCAAGATGAAAGATTTTCTACACCAGTCTGAACTACGTCGAACCTGTGAATTGCCATTATTGTTTTGAGTAATATTTCTCCCCCCCCCCCCCCCCCCTCCCCCTCACGTCCCTCCCCCTCACGCCCCCACCTTTTTTTAAAATGAAATGTACACTGTCGTTTAGACAAATGGTTCTGGAACAGATGATCTGCTTTACTGAAATTTATTGTTAGAATTATGTGTCACCAATACTAATCCTTTCATTAGATCCTTATCCAGTGAAAACGTCCCTCTGAGCATAGGTGTTACTCGGATTAAAGTGAGTGGATCAGTCTAGTGCATAATGGTGTCCACTCAGTTCACTGATCAGGTCATTAGTATAAAATACTGTAATACATGAATCGCTCAGTATCCATCTAATACACAGACTGATCAGAATCGTAAAATATAAATAGGTCCATTTTTACTTGTTTGGGCCATTATTTTTCGAATACGATGCACTATGCACAGCATGGCAATTATGTGGACAGTCGGCAAAAATCTTGCTGGAGGGCTTTCATGAAAGTATATTCTCACTATGAAAACATTTTTGGCATGTATATGCAAAGCTGTTAACCTTAAGAACGCTATATTTTAATATTAGAAGACGATGTGCTGGATAAACAGATCAAATGTATGGACGAGCAGCAATGACCCAGAGCAGAGTGCGCGGATGCACATTCTAATATAGTATGTTGCATATTGCAACCTATACTTAAATATTAGAAGACGATGCACTGGAGAAACAGCAGATCCTTTCGAATAATAATGATAATAAAAATGTACAGACGAACTGCAACAAATCAGATCAAAATGCACGGATGAACATACAAATCAATGTTGCATTTATAGCACATTGTAGTCTGGATACTCCTAAAAGGGTAATTGGAAAACAGTGGAGACCCAGATCAGATGCCACAGAACGTGACGTCTGATCAGGGTATCCATTATTTGCAAATAGTTCAACCATTTGTTTCTCTACATAACATAGCCTGGCATACCTAAAATCGAAATTAGAATCTTCCAGTATATAGGGTGGGTGAGTTCATTCAGTAACAATAGGTTAAATATTAGAAGATAATGTGCAAGGCTATTGGCAAATCGTATCGAATAAGACAATGTACAGATGAGCAGCTACGAAGCAAATCAGAGTGCGCGGATGCCCTATATTTATCACATATTTTCATGTATTCCTCTTTTTTAATATTGGTAAAATTACTTTGTATCTACATGTATTCGATAGTTCAAAATGAAAATGACTTTTTATCAAAGATGAATGGATGAAATTGAAATGTTTTTTTTTATTTTATTTGTTCAAAACTGACTTAGCAGTTTTTAAGTAAGTCTTCTTCGATATATATTTTTTTACATTACGTCTGGTGTTGTCTTAATTTCAAATATACGAGCATTATATCCTTTTAAGGCATTACCTGTTTATGCATGCTGTTTCTTTTTTTTTCTCATCCAAATAGATTTGGAAGTGCACCTGCATATCATAAAACTTCCAATAAACAATACATGGAATGAGTATATCCTATACCTCACCCTCCTTAAGAAATACACAGGCTAATATTATGTAACATTTGAAAGATCAAAAAGGGGATAGTAAAAAAAAAAAAAAAAATGTAAATAAATAAAAATTGGAAAATATCATGATATTATACGCATTAATTGCACAGTACTCCAGTTTCATGTAGCAGAGAGTATTTGATAATAATTGATGTGTGTCTTTATTTTTCCACTTAAATAATTTTGTTGTGTATATTTATTAGAATCACCTCACAGAGGTAATTTTAATGAGTACCAACCATATATTTTCTGGAGGAGAAACATGAAAATACAAGATATGATCATAATCATAAATCGATCATAAAGTTTCTCAAATGAACCTCATTTATTTATTTACTTATTTTAAAGTAAATAAGAACACTTCAAAAACTGGATCCTAATTCTACTGATGGAGAACTGTATAATAAGTCTGATAGGAAATTTAAAAAAAAAAATAAAAAAAATGATTGTATCCTAAAATGTGAATATTTACTTTCTGCAATTGCGCAAACTGAATTTTCTGAAACACAGTTATTTCTACAAACTCTGTATGTTTAGTGAATATTCAGATCAGCCTGTACGTCTGCACAGTCTGATCAGTCTTCACCACACGCTCTAGAAGATCTACTGCTTCTTCGTCCAGAAAACCAGACTGATAAGATTGCGGGATGTGCAGACTGATCCACATAGTCACTGAAAGTACATTCTTTTTTGCAGGAATTAAAGTGATTCTGCCAAAAACTGTTAAAATTCCTTTTCCGTTGTATATTGCATTTTAAGACACAACGTGTTTTCCAGTACTTTCAAAAGTCAGTAATCAATCATTCTTAACTGGAAGTTGAAAGGCATTCCTATCATTATTCATTGCTGGGAATGAAAGAAAAATAAAGATTTTGTTCTTACATTTCCCGTAAAATGGCATTTAACATTTCAAATCCTATTTTTCAGAAAAAATAAAAACAAAATCTTATTAATTTCTTGTCTGCTGAAACTGCCCCATAGCGTGGTAAATAATTCTTAAATGTCTTTGCGAAAAAAATTGCTCCAAAATTATGCTTTTCCTGAACAATGGATTTATTTATTATACCCTTTTTAGTGATTATCTTTTAGTTTGACGAAGCTTTGAAATTGTGCTAATGGAAATTTATGCAGAAGAGGGAATTTGATGATAAACTAGCATATTAAGACATAAATGTTCATTTATCCATAATTTATCCATAAAATATGTTGTGGGTATTCATTAGAACTGCCTTTGCGAGGCGATTTTATTAAAAACAACCAGCTATATTTTAATGAGTAAAAAGAAAAAAAATGCACACCAACCTTTCGCCAAATTACCGACCTTATCTGTTTCTATGTTTTAATCATAAACTTTACTAATGTCAATAATTTCCCCTGATTAGGCCCCTACCTATAAGGTTGGCCAAAGTCACCAAGAACTTCTTATTTTTATCTGCTTATGGCCATTAGCGTGTTATGTAATCTAAATTGTGTCTTTAATAGCTAATTGCCACCATCTAATATCCTAAATCATCGCGGAAGGAAAATATAACGAAATACATGTATTTACTCTAGATTTTTTCCTACCGCTACTTAGCCGCAATCTTGGACAGGGAACTCCCGTATACGCTGATACAGTGAAATGTTAATCTGCAAAACCGTGACATAAAAATACATGTTTAGTAATCGTTATTATTATTATTATTATTATTACTACAAATATTACATTCATTGATGTGAGTCTAATCATTGCATTCAATATAATCAAGTGGCTTTAATACCACTTGATGTAATTTATAATCGAAATATTTATGTACCCAGTGTTTGTCTCAGGTGAGAAAATAGTGTGCAACAAACAACTATTACCTGACTGCACCGGCAAGCATCGAACCCGCGACTCCTGATCACCAGTCAGAAGCGCATCCGACTGAGCTACAGAGTCCGGCCACTATCACTGTCCGTCAAAACACATTTCCTGTTTATTGCATCAGATACTCGTCTCCATAAAATTATATTTGACTATTATTTTTTATTAATTTTATAACAATTATAATTAAGTGAAATTGGAAAAAAAAAAAAAAAAAAAAAAAAAAAAAAAAAAAGATGTAAAATAAATTGAGTCCGCGGGATTTTGATTGGCTAACTCTGCAAACGCTAAAACGTTTGAAACCAGACATGGTTTCCATGACAGCGTTTTCCGAACGCTAATGTGATTGGTTAATATTTGAAACGCTTGAAACGTTTCAGAAACGATGATCTGATTGGCTAAAACTGTAAACGATCGTTTAAGCGTGGTCGAAACGCTGCGTTTCCAAACCGTTAAAAAGCGTTTTGCATGCGTTTCCGTGGACATGAAAAACGCTGTCACCACTGTATATCTTTTCTGAAGAGAATCCCATTTTATCTCCTCAGGCTGGTACAGCAAGTTCAAAGATACCAGGCGGGAATTTCCAGTGGCTATTCTGGCAGCTTCATGTTGTATCTTTAATTCTAACTCTTCTTTTTCGTACTGAGCACAATTGTCCCAGACGATGTTTTCGTATTCAAGAATCGGTCTTATGAATGCTGTGTATATAATTTCTAGAGATTTACGATCTAGCTTAAATTCAAGTTTTCTCATTATGTTGATTTGTGTCCATGCTTTATCTTTGATGTATTGGATCTGGTGATGCAAGGTATCGTCGTTGGAAAAGTATAAGCCAATGTGTTTGTGTGAATTAACTTCTTTGATTTGTTGGTTTTTGCATGAAAAGAGGTGGTTGTACAGAATCTGTCTTCGGTGGCTGGAATGTAACTAGCCATTCCTCAGCCCAGTAACTTGCATTTGATGATGTTTTTCTTATTTTCTCCAGAAAACGAGATTTTATGCAAATTTGCATGAAATGTCAAAGCCTGCTTTCTGAAAATAAATAAATAAATAAATAAATAAATAAAAAGAAAAAAAAAGAAAAATGTTTCAGTGTGTCGTCTGCTTCAATTTTTACCCAGAGTGCTATGCGTTAACCTTCATTGTGCTGCAGGTGACATTCTAAGAGGAGAATATATTTTTTAGAGAACACTGTCAGATTGTTTTTGCCTCCCTTCTGGAAAGGTGGATATGGGCACAGGCAATCATTGGTGTCAGGACTTCTGATTGCTGAAAAAAAAAAAAAAAAAGCCCGGGGTAGTTATTTTATGTAAGGCGACATGTGATTGATTAATAATAAAAATTAATTAAAACGTATTATTCTAATTTGAGGAAAAATGTTTTTTTTTTTTTTAATTTGTTTCAAAGAAATAAAGGTTGCTGTGTTTGTTGGCTGGGACAGAGAGAGAGAGAGAGAGAGAGAGAGAGAGAGAGAGAGAGAGAGAGAGAGAGAGAGAGAGAGAGATTCACCTTGCTTCCGTATTGTTTTTGTTTTAGTTTCTGTTATTATTATTATTATTATTATTATTATTATTATTATTATTATTATTATTTTGTTAGCTACCATTAAAACTTTTAGCAGATTTCAATTTATTTTGTTTTATGCTAGGTTCCTTTCCAATAGCATTTTTCTCAGGTGTTGCACTGTACCAATGTGCCCTGTACAGACTGTAACAACGGGCGCCGACCCTACTCCACTTGACAAAATCTACGGAAGACAAACCATGAATAATATCGATCTATTCCTCTTGAACTTCATGACTTAACCCATTGTAGACTGAATGAACTCTCCACATTATATGTTGGAGGATTTAAATTTCGATTTTAGGCAAATCAGGCTATGTGGTTTAGATATTCTTAGAGAAAAATGATTGAACTATTTGCAGACAGTGGACCTTGATCAGACGCCGCGTGACACATTGAGAGTGACACATTGATGACGTCAACATTTATTTATGTGCATTGTAACACCGCCCCCCCCCCCGCCCCCCCACCCCCCCCCCACCGCCCCCCATACACACACAGTGACAACTATCCCTGGTCTCCCCTATCGCTTCCAAAATAGGGGCTTCTCTTTAAGAGGGAGTAAAAATCTTTCCATTCAGTAAGAGTAGTTCCTATTTTGGAAGGCATAAATTCTTTCCTTTAGGAGCAGCTACTTGACCGCTTGATCTAGATAAACTATTCCATTATACAGTGATGGACAGTGTTTCTTTGTATATAGATATTTCTAAGGTTTCATTTTAACGTTTTTTTTTATTTAAAAAAAGACTTTTAAACGTTTTTGAAGAATTTACTCTTGCGGAGAGCTTTTTAATATACAGGACAATAAATTCAAAATTGTAAAAATTGTAAACATTTAAAATATTTTGTATTATTATACAAACGGTACACAATAATAATAATAAAAATAATAATAATAATAATAATTCCGGAGCTTTTCGAAACTACAATTTGCCTAAACCAACCGGAAGTAAATAAAATCCAAGATGGAGGTTAGAACCAGGAAGTAAAGATTTCCGAGCATCTTTTGAATGAATTTGTCTTCCTTGTCGCGCTATAAATTGAAATGGATCCAGAGGAGGAAGAATCATTGTATGCGAATGATGAAACGAGGAATATAATAAATGTCACTGAGCTTTTGAAGACACATTCACTCGAAGAACTTTTGAAAGAGAATAAGAAGGAAATAAAAGAGAAGGAAATACAGAATGAGTGGTTCCATGGGCGAATAGCAAGAGATGCCGCAGAAGAAATATTGAAAAAAGGTAGTATTGCATTATCTGAAATACAGTTGCAAAATATACGAGATACTTGTCATTATGGTGCTTTAAAGTATTCTCTTTTTTCCCTTGGATTATTCCACTGGATATTTGGTTTATTTCCCTACCTACTATGGTTGCAGCTGAAACCACAGAGGTTTAACATAAATATAACCTGTTGTCAGTGTTATGCATTACTTGTAAATGTCTGATTGCTGTTTGTAAATAGATTTAATGGCCTGTCCATTTATTATTATTATTATTATTTTTTTTTTTTTGCTAAGGATAATCTGATGGTTTTCCAAATATGGTGGCGAAATCTGCTACCACTTTAAGTCATCATAAAATATCAACAAGAGTCACAAATGAAATGTGTGTCTCACAAATTTATATGGCAACTTAAATGGCAAGGCATTTTATTATTAGATAAAAATACATTTTATAATAATAAATATAAAAAAGTTACCTTCTAACTTGCAAAAATTCAAGACAAAAAATGTTCCAGGGGTTTTGTTAACCACCTGTCCGTTGGTCTGAGATTCTGAAGCCAGTGAATTTTGGGCAGGACCAGCTGATTTCTGCAGTAGATGGTCCTCCAAACCAACTAATTTTTATGTTTACTGTTAAAAAGTTACATTAAAAACTAGCAGAAACTCTGAGAGGACCAGTTAAACCAAACACATGCTGGTCCTCTGGACCAGTTAGTGTTTGGACCTTAGCAAAACTCCAGTGTTCCCTTTTCTTTTTCATGAATACATAATATACTAATGTCAGTTTGTTTCACAATGTTCCATTTAGAGCAGCCAGAAATTAAAATATCCAAAAGCTTCCAATTAAAAACACTGTGTGTATGGCTGTAAGTATCCAAACTGCAGGATACACAAAACTAAAATATTGTCTGTTCATGTATTTCATGTATATAATGGACTGGATACCAGTTTATATTCTATATGCGTGGGGACAGCTAAATACATTTTGTACTGTCAATGTAGATTGTATAGCGCTGTTTGAGTAGTCTTCTTTGTAGCCAAAATATATCTTTATTCCAATGAATTTGGCTGTTTTAGTTTCCAGCTGACCTAGATGGAACTTTGTAAAACAAAATGACATTATAAAGTTCTTTACTTATTCATGAAAAAGAAAAAAGAAAATGATTTGTCCCATATTTGCGAACTTTAGAAGGTAAGTTTTTATTATATTTATAAAATATGTTTTTATCTATTAATAACCATTTTATATTATTTATTTATATGATTTTTCAGTTTAATTTGTGAGACACACATTTGATTTGTGATTTTTGCTGATATTTTATGATGAAGTGTAGGGGTAGCAAATTTCACCGCTATGTTTGGACAGCTGAGCTGGCAGATTATCCTTAATTCTAAAGTTAGCAGCATACCCCAATTACATAATGATCAATTTCAAATGTGATTGAGTCATTTAAACAAGAATTAGTGTTTGGACCTTAGCAAAACTCCAGTGTTCCCTTTTCTTTTTCATGAATACATAATATACTAACGTCAGTTTGTTTCACAATGTTCCATTTAGAGCAGCCAGAAATTAAAATATCCAAAAGCTTCCAATTAAAAACACTGTGTGTATGGCTGTAAGTATCCAAACTGCAGGATACACAAAACTAAAATATTGTCTGTTCATGTATTTCATGTATATAATGGACTGGATACCAGTTTATATTCTATATGCGTGGGGACAGCTAAATACATTTTGTACTGTCAATGTAGATTGTATAGTGCTGTTTGAGTAGTCTTCTTTGTAGCCAAAATATATCTTTATTCCAATGAATTTGGCTGTTTTAGTTTCCAGCTGACCTAGATGGAACTTTGTAAAACAAAATGACATTATAAAGTTCTTTACTTATTCATGAAAAAGAAAAAAGAAAATGATTTGTCCCATATTTGCGAACTTTAGAAGGTAAGTTTTTATTATATTTATAAAATATGTTTTTATCTATTAATAACCATTTTATATTATTTATTTATATGATTTTTCAGTTTAATTTGTGAGACACACATTTGATTTGTGATTTTTGCTTATATTTTATGATGAAGTGTAGGGGTAGCAAATTTCACCGCTATGTTTGGACAGCTGAGCTGGCAGATTATCCTTAATTCTAAAGTTAGCAGCATACCCCAATTACATAATGATCAATTTCAAATGTGATTGAGTCATTTAAACAAGAATTAAACAGTCATACAACAAAAGTTGCCATTTTGTGCCCAAATTTGGAGGTGATAGCTTCAATTTTTTATCAAAGGCAACTGTACAAATTTGGCCAGTTGTAACTTCATTCTTTGCAAACATATTTACAAATGTTTCAGGCATTTAGAATTAAACTATAATATATATTGTAAGTGCTCAAAGGATTTTTGTTTTGGATGTGGCTAGGGATATGGATCTGTATTCCTAGCTGTGTAAGCTAGTGATACGGATCTGTGTTGCTAGCCTATACAGGCTGGAGATACCGGTCTATCCAGCCTACATTGTATACCACTAGCCAAATCTTGCTTTTGCCGGCTGTATTTTTTTTTTTTTTTTTTGTTTTTTTTTTGTTTGTTTTTGTTGTTTCTTTTTTTCTAGAATTTTCAAGTTTAGTAAGATTTTGAAACATAGATGGATTATTTCTTGTTAGAGAGAGCTCTTATTCTTCTTTCATTAGTGAGTAAATGACAATTTTTTTTTTTTTTTAAATTTCAGGTTTAGTGAGGTTTGGAAACATAGATGGTTTATTCCTGGTTAGAGAGAGCTCTTATTCCTCCTCGAGTTTTGTTCTGTCATTAGTGAGTAAAGGAAACTTCTACCACTTCCAGATAAATGAGATTAAGACGTCTCATTTCAGTATAGATGATGGGCCTGTTGTTCATGGTAAAGTATAACAAATGTATAATGTCATAGCTCCAGATAAGGCACTTTTTTTCAACCAAAAAAAGTATTGATCATCACGAAAACATTTTTGAAAAAAATGATTTTGTCCCCCTTAAACCCCACTTTTATATAGTAAAACTGGGGTTTACAGGGGTATACATTATTTTTCTTATTTCTGCTCAAAAACATAGATTGTGGGTACTCGTTAGAACCGCCTCATTGAGGCGGTTCTAACGAGTACCCACAATCTATGTTTTGAGCAGAAATAAGAAAAATATCAGAATTTTTTATCTGAAAATTTTCATTTTTTGGTAGTAAAAATTGCAGTATATTTGAATAGTCATGTTTTCGTAATGTGTTTTTCTTACTACTACTACATGAAAATATATGTTGTTGGTACTCATTAGAAGTGCCCCAAAGAGGCACTTTTAATGAGAAACTACAGTGATGCACTGTGCAAACTTGTATAGGCCAAATAAAAAAAAGAAATATGTGTTTGGCCACAGTGCTCCATTAGCCCTATGCAGAGGGGTGGGCTGCCCATCTTGCCCTATCCTGTTGCCCCTCTCTCCTTTTAAACTGTCCTCTGCCTTATGTCAACTCCAGACCTCAAACCCAACATTTTGATGGAAATTTCATGAAAATCGGACCAAAAATTAAAACAAAAAAGAGATCAGTATTTAACCTTTACCACTCCCTGGGCTAATTCAGCCGACAACAAATCAATGATATTCTTCTTATTTTTCTCAGCAAACAGGATTTGACATTTCATGCAAATTGTCTCCAATGGAGACAATTTGCATGAAATGTCAAAACCTGTTTGCTTGGAAAAAATAGAAAAATAGTTTGAGGCATTTATTGTGGAATGGGATTATATTTTGTAACATGTCTTGATACTAATGCAAATTGTCTCCATTGGAGACAGTTTGCATGAAATGTCAAAACCTGTTTGCTGGGAAAACTAGGAAAATAGTTTGAGGCATTTATTGTGGAATGGGATTATGTTTTGTAACATGTCTTGATACTAAGTAAGCACATCACGTGACACATGGTGCCCTATTTCTTGTATGACCGCACAGACAAGTAGGTCCAAGGAAACAGTGTAGACCCAGATCAAATTGCTCCTATAATAGGAACAGTTTTATCAGGGTCTACACTGCTTGCCACTAACCACTGTATTAGTACTTTTTAGACACATACATTGTATAAGGATAGTTAAACAAACTTGGTAAAATTTTACGTGAATTATGTGTGAAGTGGGTATGGTATAATTCAGCATAAAAGAAGTAAAAAAACAAAAACAACCTACCCTTCCTATGTTTTTCTAACATGTTACTCTTAACACACATATTTTTTTTTATTTTGCCTAACCAGGGCTGTGGAAAAACCATCTTGCCCAGCTTGTCCCATTTCCCTGAGGACAATAGCTAAAAAGAGTATCCAGGGCCCAGTTGTTCAAAGCTAACGATGTCGTTAGTTAACGATTCGTTAAAATTTACATCAAGTGATACGCAAATATGCTGAAATGTTTTGCTGTGCAAAAGCTACTCACATTTTTTCAGCAAAAAATATCAGTATTTTGTGTATTGAATCCGCTAAAACAGTTAATGAAATGACCCTTAACAAGCTCGTTAAGCTAATGACGCTTTGAACAACTGGGCCCAGATTATGAGATATATATTTCTGTTATTTCTCAGAGAAAGCATGTTGTGGGTACTCATTAGAACTGACTCACAGAGGCACTTCTAATGAATACACACGGGACCACAACATATGTTTTCTTTAAGAAATGAGCTGTGGTGAGACCATTCTGGTAGGCCTGTTTCTGTGGCTCATTGTGATGTGTGTCCGACTGGAGATCAGGAGGTAGCAGATTAAATACTAGTTAACTGCTTAGAGGACTAACTGCTTCCAGGAAATGTGTGGTTAGGTAAACTGACTCTCGACATGATCCTAATGGGTTAACTGGGCTGTAAAATCTAAACTCAGTCAAAACCATCCAGGTAGAAAATGATGTGTTTCTCTACTCTCTAGTATCTGAATCAGTTTCAAAAAAGGGCTAGTCATAAAGAAAGAATATGCTCCCTTGATTAACCCACTCTGAGAAAGGAGGCAGATAGTTTCTCATCAGGTGGATGATTGATAGATCTGCTTTGGAAGTGAATTGAACTATCAAGTTAATTTCAGGGTAATGGAAATATCAAATTCTATTACTTGTCCACAAGCAGGTAAATGGTCAAAATCCACTTGTCCAACTAAAATTTACTTGCCCAAAAATTTGATAATTCCACAACCCTTTACTACTGACTTTTACTTTTCTTTATTTTAGGCTTAGATAGACTGATTCAGAATTATTTAGAAAATGCCCAGGGCTTGCCAGCACAACTTACACAATTCTGTAAATGTAGAACACCGCCGGAGGAGCACAGGCTAAATGGTGTAACAAATTTACTTCACAGAGCTGTTCTTGGTGGTAAGTTTAGTTTTTATATACACTGCAACCTCTTTATAATACTGTTGCCTGTGTCCAAAACAATACCCGTAGAGCTAAACAGCTGTCATTACAAAAACACACCTATTCAAATACATAGAAAATTTCATCTCCAAAATTGAAAATTTTCAGATAAAAACCTCAGATATTTTTCATATTTCTGCACAAAACATAGATTGTGGGTACTCGTTAGAACCGCCTTGCTGAGGCAGTTCTAACAAGTACCCACAATCTATGTTTTGAGCAAAAATAAAAAAAATAAGTATACCCCTGTAAACCCCAGATTTACTATATAAAAGTGGGGTTTAAGGGGGTAAAAATTATATAGGTATATTTTTGTGATGGTTGTATCCAAACGAAAATGTATAAATTATATAAAAAAAAAATGACCATAATTGGTCATTTTTATACCCTGCCACATGATAGTGGCAGGATATTATGATTTCACATTGGTGTCCATGTGTCCGTCTGGCTGTCAATGTGTCCATCTGTCTGTACACACAAATAGGTAGTTAGGTGGCTAAGAATTATGGACATTTTCAGTGTATTTGAATGAAATTCATTACATCAGCCACATCTTTTATGTGGCTTATTTTCTGTTACATGGATATTTTTTAGCCACATAAGTATGCTAAAATAGTAATGGTAGCCACAAAATTATCCATTTGTTCATCCATCTGTCGAATGTCCGTCCATCCATATTTTCAGTTCCGGACAGTAACTTGAGTAAATGTCAATGTCAAATTTTCACCAAACTAGGTATGTGCATTGGTATTATGGAGATCTGAGTGTGTCTGTCCGCGCATCCATGCCTATGTCTGTTGTCTTTATTTCTTTTCTGGACACTAACTTGAGTAAATATCAATGGATTTTCTCCAAACCTGTATGTGCATTGCTATTGTGAAGATCTGGTCTGGGATAGCTAATGGGCAAAGTTCGTCAATTTATGACACAGTTATCTGTCCATGACATGTCCGTAAATTTTGTTTCCAGACAATAGTCAGTAGATTTTCACCAATTCTGTAGGAGACAATTTGCATGAAGTGTCAAATCCAATTTTCTAGGAAAAATAAGAAAAAATTCAAAATGTCGTTGGCTGAAAATTTTACCCAGCATGCAAAGTGTTAATTAAAGTACAGAAGAGTAGGTATTTGTGGACTATGGACACTATTTTAGTTTCATTCTCCACTTATTTGAGATAGATACTTTTGCCCACGCTTTGATGAGGATGGCATTGAATGGGTTGCAACCAATAAAAAAGAGAAACAATAAAGAAACGTTATTTATAGTCATTTATTCGAAGCAACTATCAACATAAGCTCTGTAGAACTTTTACTAAGACTCGACTATGTGCACTATATACAAGCTATTTACCTTATATCCCTAGTGAAAGCTGGTACCCATTTCCCAGCTCCCTGGGGTTAAGTGACTTCATTACGAAAACACGCCTATTCAAATATGTTGAAAATTTTACAACCAAAAAAGGAAAATTTTCGGATAAAAATTCTGATAATTTTCATATTACTGCTTAAAACATAGATTGTGGGCACTCGTTAGAACTGCCTCACTGAGGCAGTTCTAACGAGTACCCGCATTCTATGTTTTAAGCAGTAATATGAAAAATAATGTATACCCCTATAAACCCCAGTTTTACTATATAAAAGTGGGGTTTAAGGGGGTCAAAATTATATAGGTATATTTTCGTGATGTGCTCAAGGTCACACCAGAACTGACCAGAGGCCTGTCCTGCCATGCCATGTATGAAGTACATGTATGTGGTCTTTCAGAAGTGAAAAATCCCAACTTTCGGCCATGGGGATTGAACCTCCCATCCCCGAATTGAGAGATGTGTTGAAGACTTTTATCTTATCTATGGTGCACATATCATAAATGTATATACCGGTAGATGGAAGTGTTATAATCTGAAGTGTTTTTTCCTTGTTATAAAGTGAAGCATACAATCTTTTCTATACTTTGCTTCCTTGTTCATTGTTCTTCCTGTTTAAAGTAAATACTGTAAGTGAACCCAGGAACTGATACAATCAGATCCACATCAAATTCTCAACATCAAAGGGAAAGAAAACATACGAGTAATTAACAGTAAAAAAAAAAACAACAGACGGCATGCAGAGTTGGCAACCCTTTCCCAAAAAGGTGGCAACTCTACTATCCAAACTTATCCCTAGTTTATGTCCTGCCTTTGCAAACAGTGTAGATCCAGATCAGTTGCCAACTGATCTGAATCTGCACTGTTTGCCATTAAGTTTGTGAATTTATATCAAAATCTGGATCAAGTAATCTGATTGGCTGATTAGAAATGAGCTTACCATCTTAATTTATTCAGCATGGCAAGGGTTTAACAGAAAAAAAAACAAACTGAACTCTTATGATATGTCCTAGCTCCAGATAAGATTGGGCATCTACATAGTATTTTACTTATTTCTCATTGAAAACATATGCTCTGGCAGTGCTTGCAATAAGGGAAGTCTGGGGGTCAGAGACTCCCAAAAATTGCCCTGGGACTTCCAAAAATCAATGCCAGGAAGTCTGGGACTCCCAACTTTTAAAGATATTTAGTCATTTATGACACAGTTTAGAATGGATTTATGTGTTATTTAGCTGTTGTTAGTTTTCTCCATAAATGAGAGTTACTTGATTACCAGGACTTCCAGATATTGGAGCTAGGAAGTCCTGGGACTTCCTGATTTTGACAGTTAGTGCAAGCACTGCTCTGGGTACTCATTGAAGTGCCTTGATAATGAGTATCCACAACATATGTTTTCAGTGAGAAATAAGAAAAATATCAATCTTTTTGGTTGAAAAAAGTCCCTTTTCTGGTGCTGTATTTAATTTCGGTTTTATCCACTTATCAGTGTTTTCCTTGGGGTGGGAGGAAGGGATTACCCTTGAGAATTAGACATTTGTGAAAACTGGCTATCTTATTCCCGACACATGTCACAAAATTGTGTCGAAAATCTCCTAGTTGGGCATTAATTAACCCTTGTCCTGCTGAATAAATAAAGATGCCATGCCCACTTCTAATTTTTAGCCAATCAGATTACTTGATCTGGATTGTTCTATAAATTCACATACAATGTACTTAATTGCAAACAGTGCAGATCCAGATCAGTTGGCTTCTGCACTGTTTGCAAAGGCAGGGTATATCTGGGTTCAGCAGGATGCAAATGCATGTAGTTTCTTCTAGAATTTCACTTAAGGTGTCTAATACCCCACCCATGTGTCAAAATTTTCTGTCAAATTCCCAGGGGTTGGGTTTCATGTGGATATCCCACCCACACCCTGCTTGGGGAAAACAATGATAGGTGCATTAATTCTACTGATTTCCTTTCCAGATGACCCTGAGATTGTCAGACAAATTCTAGACAATAAAAATTGTCCACCAATAAATGCCAAAAATGAATGGGGTAAGTATTTCATATATATTAGTCTCCCAAAGCAAACTGGTTCTCAAAGCATGCACTGCACAAAGCTCAAGGTAAGCAGAGCTTTAGATAAGGAGTAAAGGGTATTTCAGCGTTGAAATTTTGAAAATCAGCATTGAAATTGAAGCTTGGGGGGTAAAATTACTATTGGAACTGGTGGGGTATACATTTTATAGGAAAATGATCATTGTCAGAGTAACTTAAATGAAGCTTGTTCTTTCAGGATTCATTATTATCTCCCCCCTTTAGGGTAGAGAGACATATTGTTTTTTCTCCAGGTGTCTGTCTGTCCATCTATCTGTATGTCTGTCACAAAGTCATGTCCGCTGTATAATTTGAAAACTGTTCAAGCTATCTTCACAAAACTTCATATGAATATCAATCAACATTAGACGACGTGCAGAGTGCAAGAACCATAACTCTTGTGTTTATACTTTTTGAGTTATTTTCTCTTGGAACTTTATCTCACAAAGTCATGTCCGCTCTGTAACTTGAAACCTGTTTAAGATATCTTCAAGAAACTTCATGTAAGTATCAATCAACATTAGATGACATGCAGAGTGCAAGAACCATAACTCTTGCATTTATACTTTTTTTAATTATTTCTATTGGAACATTGTCCATCATAAAAAACGTATCCTCTCTATAACTTCAAGATGTCTTCATGGAACTTTATATGAGTATCAATCAACATTAGACGACATGCAAAGCACAAGAACCATAATTCTTGCATTTATACTTTTTGAGTTATTTCCCTTGGAATCTCATTAGTTGATATAAATGTTTGCTGAATGTATAATACAATATGACACCAAAAAGGGGGAGACATCAATGTTTTTGTAGAAAAACAAATCCTAGTTTCTCCATAAAAACATGCTGTGGGTACTCATTAGAAGCACCTTGGCAAGGCACTTTTAGTGAGTACCCACAAGGTAGGTTATTACAGTCGAACTTCAATGGCTCGAACCCCTTTGGGACCATGGAAATTTGTTCGAGCCACTGAGGGTTGATCATTATGCTAGGCTAGGAAGCAACAATTTAGTGATTTTTTTTTCGAGCTTCTGGATAATAATGGTATGTTTGTGTACTCATTAGAATCACCTCAATGAGATGATTCTAATGAATACACACAACATACCATTCCATGATAAAACAAGAAAAAGTCATTTAATATTTGTTTTCTTGAGCTATTGGAAGAATTTTGTAGGGACTGAAAAAAGAGTTTGAATCATCCATGGTAAACGAGCCGTCCGTGTTTGAGCCATTGAGGTTATACTGTATGGAGAAAATCATTCCAGACTGATAACCAAATACTCCTCCTTAACAATTCCACTGGCAATGTGTTATGTCCATAGTTCCAGATAAGGCGCTTTTTTCAACCAAAAATTGTTGGTATTTTTCTTATTTCTTCACGAAAACATATGTTGTGGTTGTCATTAGAAGCGCCTCTCCAAGGCGCTTCTAATGAATACCCACAATGTATGTTTTTGTTGAGTAATAGGAAAAATATTTTCCTGATGCCCCTTCTTATCTGGGCCTGTGTATATCATTGCAGGGTATACAGCTCTTCATGATGCCTGTTATTATGGGTTTGAAGAAATAGCTGATGAACTATGTCGTAGAGGTGCTAATGTAAATGCTTTTGACAGAGATGGCAAAACACCATTACATGTAAGTTGAAATACATGTAGTCAGAAAAATTGAGTAATGATGGTTCTAACACAACTTTTTGTCCAGATAGTCATCACAATTGTTACCTTATGTCCAGATTATCACCAGAATTACAGTATTACCTTATGTCCAAATTATCACAATTATTACCTTATGTCCAGTTTCTCACAACAGTTGTTACCTTATGTCCAGATCATCACCAGCTAGTCTTAGTGGCTCAGTTGGATGCGCGTCTGACTGGTCATCTGGAGGTTGCGGGTTCGACCCCCACGGTAACATTCTTTCGTGGAGATTTGATAATGCAATATTTTCTATGGTCATTCTCTTCCTTCTGCTGATGCAAGAAGGGCAGTTGTCAGTTTCTGGCAAAACAATGTGCGCAATACTAGTTAACCACTTAGAGGACTAAGCCTGCCCATTAAAAGTGTGGTTAGGTAGACTGATCGCATTGGACATGACCCCATTGGGTTGAGTGGGCCGTAAAACCTCAGCACAAGATTATCAATAGAATTATTACCTTTCATCCATATTATCATCACAGTTATTACATGTACCTCATGTCCAGATGATCACCACAATTATTACCTCATGTCCAGATTATCACTAGAATTATTAACTTAGTCCAGATTATCACAACAGTTATTAATTTATGTCCAGATTATCACCAGAATTACTACGCTACATCCATATTATCACCACAATTATTACCTCATGTCCAGATCATCACCACAATTATTACCTCATGTCCAGATTATCACTAGAATTATCACCTTATGTCCAGATTATCACTAGAATTATCACCTTATGTCCAGATTATCACTAGAACTATCACCTTATGTTCAGATTATCACTAGAATTATCACCTTATGTCCAAATTATCACTAGAATTATCACCTTATGTCCAAATTATCACCAGAATTATTATGTTACATCCATATTATCAGCACAATTATTACCTCATGTCCAGATTATCATCACAATTATTACCTCAGGTCCAGATTATCACTAGAATTATTAATTAACCAGACTGTAACAAAAGTTATTACCTTATGTCCAGATTATCACCAGAATTATTACCTTACATCCATATTATCAGCACAATTATTACCTTATATCTGGATTATCACCAGAGTTTTTACCTTACATCCAGATTGTCACCACAATTATTACCTTACTTCCAGATTATCACCACAATTATTACCTTATATCCAGATTATCACCAGAATTATTACCTTTCATCCATATTATCATCACAGTTATTACCTCGTGTCCAGATTATCCCCACAGTTATTAGTTATTACCTTATGTCCAGATTATCACCACAATTATGTCCAGTTTATTACAACAATCATTATCTTATGTCCAGATTATCACTACAATTATTACCTTATGTTGGGATTATCACCACAGATATTACCTTATATCATCTCAGTTATTACCTTATGTCAAGATTATCACCACAATTATTACCCTCTGTTTGATTTATCACCACAATAATTACATAATGTCTGGATTATTACCACAGTTATTACCTATGTCCTGATTATCCTGGTAGCATAATCAGGAACTGCACTTTTCTAGATACCGAGAAACTGTAACACATGCACACACATATCTGTACACAGATACAAACTCGCAGATACAGTCACACACAGCACTCACTCATACTCAGATACACACATACACAGATGTACATACCAGATACACACATACACAGATACCACATACACACATACACACATACCACATACACACATACACATATACCAGATACACACATACACACATACACAGATACCAGAAGACCAAATAAGAGGAGTATCCAGATAGCTATTGTTCTTATTTCTCCTTCAAATGAGTACCCTCAACATACTGTATGTCTTTGTGGAGAAATAAGGAAAATATTGTGTGAATACCCACCACTCCTCCTTCTTGTTTGGAGCTAATATAGGAGTACCAGAAAAAATGAGTATTCCATTATAAACTTTTTGCACAACCCATGTACTGATAGTTTTATGAAAAATGTAGGACTTACCTACAGGCTAATAGGAGAGTAAAATAAGTTAAAATGTTCTTTGATGTTAATTTATTTCCAGAGATGCTGTGCAAACAACCAGGCGGGTATTATCTCTATCTTAATACAAGAGAGTAAGGCCAATATAAATGAGAGAAATCCCAAGACAGGATGGATCCCTCTACACGAGGCAGCATTTAGTGGACATTTAGAATGTATTAGGGTAATTAGTTTGAGACACAGTCATATCATAGCTCTAGAGAGGGTATATCAGATAAATACTATATTTCTCCATGAAAATGTATGTTGTGGGTACTTATTAGAAGCATCTTACTGAGTTCTTTTAATGAGTATCCACAACATATTTTTTTCTAGAGAAATAAAAAAATATTGGTTATTTTGTACTCATCTGGAGCTATGGTTAATCTAAGTGGAAGCAGTTACAGTATATGTCCCCAGATTGTGAACACTTTATTCCATGATTTTGGTTTGCCTATATTTTATTATACCCCCGGCATACAAAGTATGTCGAGGGCTATATAGTTTTCATCTTTCTGTCCGTTCGTCAGTCCATCGGTCCTTTCGTCTGTTTGTCCATGCTTGTGTCCATACGAATGTTAACATTTTGCGTCAAAGTTTTGCGAGAAGTTTTTTCCTTTTGCATATATTTTTGAAAGCTTACCCTTTAGAATGTTGATGTGTGGTTAGTGTTACTACTAGATGATTACAGAATAGCTGACATCATTCTGCTGATGCTGCTGACACAAGGTCAAGGTCACGGACTTAGAAAATAGAGTGATGTTTACGTCAAAGTTTTACGTGAAGTTTTTGTCTTTTGCTTATAACTCTGCTGCCACTGATCAAAAACTTTTCATATTTGGTATAGGGGTACCTGGGAGGGTTCTCTTCCATTCTACATCTATGGATCCCTGGGTCATGCCCCAGGGCAGGGCTAGAGGTCAAAATCTAGGACACCCCAATAAAGTAGTATATTGCAGTTTGTTTATACAAACAACCTCTTATTAAAGAAGGATGGGCATCAGACAAGTTTATCACATCAACATTCAGTGTAATAATGTCAAGGTCATTGTGTCCTTATTTTTATGCTTTGGTGATTTTGACTTATATGTTGAAGCCTATTTCATGGATTACTGCCTCAATAAAGTAGTGTGTTGCAGTTTGTTTATACAAACAACTTCTTAAAGCAGGATGGGCATCAGACATGTTTATCACATCAACATTCAGTGTAATAAGGTCAAGGTCATTGTGATCATATTTTCATGTTCCAGCGATTTTGCCTTATATCTTGAAGACTATTTCATGGATTAATGTGATACTTGGAATATTGGTTCTGTGTGACACCACGATTGGCAGCATAACAAATGTAGGTCACCTTTACCTATATTTCATGGTCCAGTTATTTTGCCACATATCTTGAATGTTAATTGATGTATGAACATCATTGTTTGGGATTATGAATTAGTATGATCCAACAGTTGACCTAAAAGTAAATGTAGGTCACTGTGACCTATATATCATGGTCCAGTGATTTTATGTTACATCTTGAAGACAATTTGATGTATTGCTATCATATTTTGGGATTATATGACCTATATTTCATAGCCCTGTGATTTTGTCTTATATCTCCCACTGTTTGATACCTAAATGTCACACAGTGTGACCCAAACTTTCACCTCAATATAAATCAGTATGACCTAAATTTCATGGTCTAGTGATTTGCTTAATGTCTTTTAGATTCTTTAATGGATTAACATCATAGTTGGTATAATGCATCAATGTGACCATCAGATTAATTTCTCAAGTATGTGTAGGTCAGTGACCTATATATTATGGCCCAGCAAATTTGCTTCATGTCTTGAAGACTATTTACTTCAGGAAAGATGTACTTGGGATGATAGATCAGTGTCACTCAGAGATTGACATTGTAAACTATATCTTGCCTTATATCATTGTCATTAACTTTAAAATATTTTATAATTAAGAAATGGCACCAGCCGGGGGACCCTCTGGGCACTTGCTCTAGTTTTTTTTTTTTTTTTGTGGGGGTTTAAACAAGAAAAATGCCAAATGGCATTATGGACGGGGTTTTCAAAAAGGTTACCCAAAAAGTAAACCTTAGATGACACCCAACGCACACCGGCCCACCCAGACATGGGGATTGTTTTGAAAAACATGTCCCAATAATAGTGAGGGGTCACCTGTTGGGATTTCTTTTTTTATATCAGATGTTTTGCGCTTTAAGCAGGTGACACATCTGATTCTCAGAATTGTAGTCTCTGGATAAGCGGGTCATACAGATGAATACTTTTATTGCTTTTCTCCACAAAAACATTTATTGTGGGTACTCATTAGAAGTACATATGTTTTCATGGAGAAATAAGAAAACATCAGGGCCCAGTTGTTCAAAGCTGACGTCATGGTTTGT
Source organism: Anodontia alba (assembly GCA_964016985.1). Classification (NCBI taxonomy): domain Eukaryota; kingdom Metazoa; phylum Mollusca; class Bivalvia; order Lucinida; family Lucinidae; genus Anodontia; species Anodontia alba. The sequence goes on from OZ024832.1 coordinate 11,435,163, forward strand.
GAATGATTCGTTAAAATTTACATCGAGTGATACGCAAATATGCTGAAATTTTTTCAGCAAAAAATATCAGAACATTGTACATTGAATCTGCTTAAACAGTTAACGAAATGACCCTTAACGAGCTTGTTAAGCTAACGACACTTTGAACAACTGGGCCCAGCTTTTTTTTTATGAAAATTTAACTCCTTATCTTGAGCTTTGTAAGAGAAATATTTCCTGGCATACTTTCTGTTTCACTGGCTCAGTATGACATAAACAGTGTTGACTTGGCCGTAAAACTCCAACCAAATCTTTCTGTTTCAGATTTTATTAGAATTTCACTCACCATATCTACCACGAGCTGAAGATGGTAGAACACCTCTAGACTTGGCCGCAACATATGAGTATGATAACTGTGTCAAAGAATTAGGTAATAATTGCCAAAGAGTGGGTTAGAATATACATCACGATCTCCATTGTTACTGGAATCCAAAGCAAAAACCCTATTAGCTACAGTGGTGTTGTAACCAAAAATGTATAGATTATATTGAAAAATGACCATAACTGGTCATTTTTTAATATAATGTATACAGTTTTATTTGGATACAATATTTTGAGATCATGATATGGACTGTGTCATGCTAAAATGTGTCTTTGGGCATATGCAGACAGCAAAGGCCAAGCTCAGACTGTGCATCTGCGCAGTCTGATCAGGACCTGTGTTGTCTGCTAATAGAATTATTTGACAGAATAGAATGTGTCAATGAAGAGCAAATGCCAGGGGGAGACATTGTGCATGTGCGGGATGAATCTGAATCTGGTCACTTTGCGCATGTTCTAAGACACCTCTTTGCTTGACATGCCCTCATAATGAACTGTATTATAAAGAGATTCTTGTGCAGTAGGAATTGAGAATGTATAGAGACTGAAATGGGAAGTTTTCCTTTTTTGAGTGGATTGTTTACAATCAACCCAAAGTTTACATACGCCAAAATTTCCTCAAGACTGTTGTCCATGTGATAATCCTTGACCAATGAAATCAAACCGCATGTTAGACAGACCAACCAGTTGTTCACGATATGAAACCCATAACCTGTTGTCTCCAAACCAAACTGATCGCTTTTGGGTTGATTGTTTATCATTTGATCCAAAGTTACTAAAGTATCTGGGCCCAGTTGTTCAAAGCGTTGTTAGCTTAAAGAGCTCGTTAAGGGTCATTTCGTTAACTGTTTTAGCGGATTCAATACACAATATTCTGATATTTTTTGCTGAAAAAATGTGAGTAGCTTTTGCACTGCACTGCAAAAGCTACTCACATTTTTTCAGCAAAAAATTTCAGCATATTTGCGTATCACTTGATGTAAATTTTAACGATTCATTAACTAACGACATGGTTAGTTTTGAACAACTGGGCCCTGAGTTATAATGCTGTTGTCCATGTGAATGTTGCTGACCAATAAAGTTGATCCATGCAAATAACACTTGTACGAAATCCAGGTAATGGTTGTTTATAGCCAGGCTATTCTTGTTGTTATAATGTCAGAGTGCTGTGTAAAGAGGGTTATCTGTAAAACCCGGACTGGGCTTAGTCCTGGGACATTGGCAAATAGTGCAGCATCTGGCTAATGTCTGCACTGTTTGCTTAAATGACAGGAAGTTAAGGGTTAAATGAAATAAATCCTAGTCCCCTTTCAGGACCATTTTCCCAGCCTACACTCAGAGACAATCGACCCACCAGTGCTCTCAGTGCTTTGATTCTAAAACAAACTTACCTTGTAGCCTTAGATGGGCTGTGCCAAATGAAAAAGTACCTTTGAGCACAAGCAAAATGTGTAGGTTCACATCAACCTGCACATAGGCAAAGCATCATAGGGACATTTGCTCTCCATTGAAACATTCTATAGTTTCCAATGATTTTGTTTGCAGACAGTGAAAGCCCTGATCAGACTGCATGGATGCACAGGCTGATCTAGGACTTCATTGTCTGCATATGCTCGCAGACACCTTTTCTCATGGTGAGGCCTAGATAAGAAGGGTATCCTTATATTTTGTTTTTCTTTTTTCTCAATGAAATCATGTTGTGGGTACTCATTAGAAACAATGCCAGAAGATGCTTCTAATGAGTACCCACAATGTATGTTTTTCTGAGGAAATAAAAAGATATCAATAATTTTCTGTTGAAGGCAGCTCCTTATTTGGAGGTATAAAAGATTGATCTTTTCAGCCTATGTTTACATTTGAATATCAACAGTACAAATAAGGTTGACCTTTAGTGGCTTGAACAATGGCTTGAACATCTTTGGAACCATGGAAATACGCTTTAGATGTGGGTGGTTTGAGCCACTGAGGGTTAATCATAGCGCAAGGTCAGGAGACAAAGGGGGATAATTTACTGATTGATCTTCTATAAAACAATGGTTTGTTGAGTGTATTCATTAGAATTGCTTCAATGAAGTGATTGTAATGGGTACACTCAATGTACCTTCTCACAATAAAATAAGAAAATTTTCCTAAAATACCACTAAATATTTGTTTTCTTGAGCTGTGGGAAGACTTCCCTAAGACTCAAACACAATTTCAAGTCTGTGAATGCAAATGAACCGTCAGTGTTTGAATCATTAAAAGTTTATTGTAGTTAGTTGTTAATAGCCAATGTCTACCAAAGCCCAGAGCTACATTATCACATTGAACATATACATTATCACATTGAACATAGACATTGTAACATTGAACATATACATTATCACATTGAACTTATAAATTATCATACTGAGCCTTTCTTATCACCCTGAACCTATACATTATCTAACTGAGCCTTAACATTATCCCATAGAACATACGAATATATATTATTGCATTGAACTTATACATTATCACATTGAACATATACATGATCACATTGAACATATACATTATCACATCAAACATATTCATTATCACATTGAACTTATACATTATCACATTGAACTTATAAATTATCATACTGAACTTTTACATTATCACACTGAACCTATACATTATCCCACTGAATCTTAATATTATCACATTGAACTTATATATCATCACATTGAATGTATACATTATACAATATCACACTGAACATATACATTATACATTGTAACAATGAATACAAACATTGTCACATTGAACTTATACTTTATCACACTGAACATATACATCATCTCACTGAACCTTTACATTATCACATGGAACTGTACATTATCACATTGAACTTATACATTATCACACTGAGCATATACATTATCACACTGAACCTTTACATTATCACACTGAACCTGTACATTATCACTCTGAACTTTTACATCATACAGTATCACACTGAACTTATACATTATCACATTGAACTTATACATCATCACACTGAGTTTATACATTATTCATTCACACTGAACTTATACATTATTACACCAAACTTATAAATTATACATTATCACACTGAACTAATACATTATCACACTGAACCTATGCATTATCACACTGAGTTTATATGTTATACATTAACATACTGAACTCACAAAAAAAGTGCCTTCTAGCATACGCTATACATTAACATACTGAACAAGCCGGCCTCGGTGGCTCAGTTGGATGCGCCGTCTGACTGGAGACCAGGGGGTCGCGGGTTCAACCCCCGCCGAGGTCGGCAACATTCTTTCGTGGAGATTGATCGTGAAATATTTTCTACGGTCATTCTCTCCCTTCCGCTGAGTCAAGAAGGGCAGTTGTCAGTTTCTGGCGAAAGAATGTGCACAATACTGGTTAACCGCTTAGAGGACTAAGCCTGCCCAGTAAACGTGTGGTTAGGTAAACTGACCGCGCTCGAAATGACCCCATTGGGTTGACTGGGCGGTAAAACCTCAACAAAACACAAAAACATACTGAACTTATACACTGTCACACTGAATTTATACATCATAACTGGACTTACACATCATCACACATTATTTATACACTATCACACTGAACCTTTACATTATCACACTGAACCTGTACATTATCACACTGAACTTATGCATGAACATTATACATTATCACATTGAACTTATACATTATCACACTGAACTTATATATCAACAAACTGAACTTATACATTAAACATCATCACACTAAACATCATCACACTGAACCTATACATTATCACACTGAACTTATACACACTGAACCTATACATTATACATTATCACACTGAACTTTTACATCATCACAATGAAGTTATACATTATACATTATGTATAATGTATATCATTACACTGAACATATACATTATCATACTTAACCTATACATTATCACACTGAACTTATACATTATACATTATCACACTGAACCTATATTTTATCACACTGACCCTTTACATTATCACACTGAACTTATAAATTTTACATTATTACACTGAACCTATTCATTATCACACTGAACTTCTACAGTATACATTATCACACTGAACCTATACATTGTCACAATGAACCTATAGATCATCACCTTGAATTTATACATTATCACATTGAACATTTGCTGGTAATATGTCTGAACTTAGTGAAGGTAGAGCATCTTATATTGCAGGGCATTTTGATTTTATGTTTGAAATTACTTTATACTGGAAAATAAGCATTTTTTTTTCCTTTTCATTGGAATGCATTTTGTATGACTATATGAGACTATTAGGACATTTTTCTTGACCTTTTATTCAGAAAATTTTGAACCGCCAAAGATAAATTCTCAGAAGAAGGACTGGTTTCATCCTGAAGTGGATAGAGTGGTAAGTCATAATCTGGCATGGACACAGGTGTGATTGTTTAAGAATATGGGTAAGGTCAGGACTTGCAAAACTAATGCATTGTTTAATACCAGGGCACTAAATAAACAGCATCCTGAAATGGGCTACATCAAACAAAAAAAGTGCCTTCTAGCATGCGCAAAATATGCAGGTTTTATGGTGTTTTTTGTTGCATCCGTTGGTATGCATCTTTGCTTCATTATAGCCTTATCTGTGGTTTATTTGTTGCCTGTAATGATTTATGGCTGAGTTAGAAGACCTCCATGTAGACAAAACAAAATATATTTTTACCACTATGGAAGCTGAGGATGCTGGCTGGGATCCCTTACAGCTAGCTTGAAGCCCCCAGTAATTTATTACTGACTGTTCTAAGGTGGTACTTCTTATGCCCCTGCCACTCGAAGAATGGTGAAAAGGGCATATAGTGTTACCTTTGTCAGTACATCCTTCTCCGTCTGAGTTTGAGATTTAATTAACAATTTCCATTTAAGTTTTTCAGGCAGGCGTATCTGTGTCCTTTTGCCAATACTTAGGTTGATCTGGGTCTTGACTGTCCATATATATCCCTAAGGCACAGTTTCCTGTGCAAAGCCCATTTGTCTTCAACTATTAAGGGGTTAAGATACACCTGGTCTAGTTTCTGCCATTGTTCACAAGGGAGACAACTTTATCAACTTCCAGTTTGCCTTCCAGCTCACCAGATCCCATCTGAAAAAGGATTACTCTAAAAGGAAAAATATTTTTTCATTTGTTCCATAGGAGAGCAATTTTCTCACTTTTTTGGGTAAACCTATTTTCAGAAAGGAGACAAAATAATTTTGAAAGAGTTGCTTCCCTTGAACATAAATTCATTCTCCTAAAAACTTCAAAGAAATCTGTTGCAGGTAATTCACATGAAAAATTAAGCATTATTTTCTCTAAAACAGTATGAAATATCAAGGCTAAAATAGTATGAAATATCAAGGCTTATTTTCTCTGAAATCACTTGAAATATCAAGGCTGATTTTCTCTGAAATCCCGTGAAATATCAAACCTTAGTTTGTCATGTCACATGAAATATTTAGCCTTATTAAGAATATGGGTAAGGTCAGGACTTGCAAAACTAATGCATTGTTTAATACCAGGGCACTAAATAACCAGCATCCTGAAATGGGCTACATCAAACAAAAAAGTGTCTTCTAGCATGCGCAAAATATGCAGGTTCAACTGGTGTTTTTTGTTGCATCTGTTGGTATGCATCTTTGCTTCATTATAGCCTTATCTGTGGTTTATTTGTTGCCTATAATGATTTATGGCTGAGTTAGAAGACCTCCATGTAGACAAAACAAAATATATTTTTACCACTATGGAAGCTGAGGATGAGGGCTGGGATCCCATATAGCTAGCTTGAAGCCCCCAGTAATTTATTACTGACTGTTCTAAGGTGGTACTTCTTATGCCCCTGCCACTCGAAGAATGGTGAAAAGGGCATATAGTGTTACCTTTGTCCGTACGTCCTTCTCCGTCTGAGTTTGAGATTTAATTAACAATTTCCATTTAAGTTTTTCAGGGGTGGGGGGGTGGGGGGGGGGGCATCTTTGTCCTTTTGCCAATACTTAGGTTGATCTGGGTCTTGACTGTCCATATATATCCCAAAGGCACAGTTTCCTGTGCAAAGCCCATTTGTCTTCAGCTATTAAGGGGTTAAGATACACCTGGTCTAGTTTCTGCCATTGTTCACAAGGGAGACAACTTTATCAACTTCCAGTTTGCCTTCTTGCTCACCAGATCCCATCTGAAAAAGGATCTACTCTAAAAGGAAATAATTTATTCCATTTTTTCCATAGGAGAGCAAATTCTCACCTTTTAGGGTAACCCTATTTTCAGAAAGGAGATTTTGAAAGAATTGCTTCCCTTGAACATAAATTCATTCTCCTAAAAACTTCATAGAAATCTGTTGCAGGTAATTCACATGAAAAATCAAGCATAATTTTCTCTAAATGTAGTATGAAATATCAAGGCTTATTTTCTCTGAGATCACTTGAAATATCAAGGCTGATTTTCTCTGAAATCCCATGAAATATCAAACCTTAGTTTGTCATGTCACATGAAATATTTAGCCTCATTATCTCTAGAATCACATGAAATATCAAGTCTTAAATTCTTAAAATCACATGAAATATCATAGCTTAATTTCCCTGAAATCATATGAAATATAAAGACTTATTTTTCTCTGAAATCCCATAAAATATCAAAGCTTCTTTTCTCTGAAATCACATGAAATAACAAGGCTAAATTTCTCTGAAATTATATGAAATATCAAGACTTATTTTCTCTGAAATCCCATGAAATATCAAAGCCTGTTTGCTTGGAAATCACATGAAATATCAAGGCTTATTTTCTCTGATATCTCATAAAATACCCACCTTATTTTCTCTGAAATCACAAGACTTATCAAGGCTTTTCTCTGAAATTGCATAAAGTATATAACCTTTTTACTTTCAAATCACATGGAATAGCATTGCTTATTTATTTTCTTTGAAATCATTTGGCACATCAGGTTATTTTCTAATGAAATATCAAGTGATATTTTCTCTGAAATCACATGAAATATCAAGGCATATTTTCTCTGAAATTACATGAAATATGAAGACTTATTGCCTCTAAAATCCCACGAAATATTTAGCCTCATTTTCTCTGAAATCCTATGAAATATCAAGACCTATTTTCTCTGGTCCCATGAAATATCAAACCTTATTTTTGCTTAAATCCTGTGAAATATCAAGACTTGATTTTTCTATGAAATCACATGAAATATCAAGACTTATTTTTTTTCTTTCTGAAATCCCATGAAATGTAGATGCTTATTTTCTCTGAAATCACATGTGATATCAAGGTTTAATTTCTCTGAAATCCCATAACAAGGCTTATTTTCTCACAAACCACTAGGCATATTTTCTTTGAAATCCCATTAAATATCAAGCCTTACTTTCTCTGAATCACATGGAATATCAAGACTTATTTTCTTTGAAATCCCAAGCAATATCAAGGCTTGTTTTCTCTGAAATCACATTTAATATCAAGGCTTATTTTCTCTGAAGTCACATGAAATATCCATTGCTGTTGTATTTGGGACATTAAAGGGCTCTTAAACACTTTCTGGGGAGGTAAGTCTTTTAAAGCATGTTTGCTTCTCTTCTGAAAAGGAGCAACTGTAAAAGGAAAGAATTTTCTCCCTAGGGGCAAGAGTAGAACCCTTTTAAGAAGGGGCTTGGTGTGCAGGAAAGCAAACAGGAAGTCACAAAAGTTGTCTCCCTTGATTATAAATGTAAACAATATACCAAGACCCCATAAATGCTGACTGATGTATATTCTTTATTAAAGGGAGCACAACAGTTGTTGGAACTTAAAGGTCTGAGAGAAGGATTATTTATTATGAGAAACAGCAAGAAGAATAAAAGCTGGCATGTTCTTACATTGTGCCATCAACAGAAGGTTTATAACTATGAAATCAAAACACAGGTATGTTTGTCAGGCCCCAAGGATATAAAACTTTTTTTCATGCTCAACTTAACTGAGCATAAAATTTCACTATAAAAATATCAATAGTTAAAACTTTTTTCCTGCTCAATTCATGCTCAGTTGAGTTGAGCTTGAAAGAAGTTTGAAAAAAAAATGTCAGTATTTTAAGATTTATAAGGAAAACAAATTTTATGCTCAGCTGAGTTGAGCATGAAAAAAAGTTAATATCCAGCCCAGGTAACTCATATTGGCCAAGCCAAATGAAAAATAGACTTTGAACATGTGCAAAATGCACAGATTCAGATTCATCCTGTGCATGCCCAAAGTCTTATATGGACATTTGCTGTCCACTGATACATTCTGTAGTGTCTAATGATTCTGTTATCGGACTGTGAAGGCCCTGATTAGACTGCTCAGATGCACAGGCTGATCTGGGCCTTTGCTGTCTGCATATGCCCAAAAACACCTTTTCAGCATGACCCTAATGGGTTGAATAGGCTATAAAACCTCAACTCAGACAAACAGGCCCCGAGGTTATAAGACTTTTTTCATGCTCAACTCAGCTGAGCATGAAATTTTTCATGCTTATAAATCTCAAGGTAGTAACAGCTGCAAATTCTTTCTTGCTAAACACAGCTGAGCATCAAAATTTCTCTGCTAATAAATATGAAAATGCCAACTATTGTTGGCATTTTAATATTTATTAGCAGAGAAAATTTCTTGCTCAGCTGAGTTGAGCATGAAAAAAGTTTTATAACCTCGAGGCCAGAGCTCAAAGTAACGTGCTTATTTTAAATCCAAAAAGTTTTTGATATTTTTCTTATTTCTGCATGACAACATTATGTTGAATTGCTTTGAATTGTTGAGGTGATTTCACATGAGTACCATTAGCATATGTTTTTTGCATGAAAAAAAGAAAACTGATTTAAGCCCCCCCCCTCTCCTCAGTAGTTTTCTGTTGATTATTCAAAGGTGGTTCCTCTGTTGCAGTACTTCTTTGTTTGTGCTTCTGTGGTTTCATATGTGATGTTTGTTTTGTCATTGACCGGCACACGAATCGCGCCGGTCTCTTAATATAGCTTTGGATTTCTACATATTGTAGACTATTCGATTAATTCACTAAGTCACTAAGGACATTTTATATTTACCAGATGTCAGTTTGTGACGATCCTGGCAAATATAAAAAATCTTAAAACAAACAGTGTTATAAGCAGAGTAATGTCTATTTTATTTTCATTTCAATCAAGAAATTTCATAAAGCTTAATAAAAGCAAACATTAAAGAATCACATTGTTGTTCTTTTTTACCTGTTACATTGAAAATTTATTAAACTTTAGTATACCCTTGTCCCATATCTCTATGTAAACATGAACAAAATTTGCGCTGGTACTTAGATGCTTAGGTCTAAATATTTTGTCTTGTTTGTTCCTCATCTCTCCTTCTTTTGGTGCCTCCGGAGGGCTTTGCTCTGTGATTGTAGCATTTCTTAGATATCTTTACTTATATTTATAAAGAAAACCAGAAATAAAGTCTCATAAGCATCATTAGATATTCCCCTAATGAAGCCATCTGCTGATCTTTCTTTAAAGTGTGCCTTTATTAGATGGATATTTTAGTACAAGGTTTTCCAGTAATTTTGAAAACTTAGTTGCTGAGTGCAGTAATAAGGTAAAACCTGGTACCATAATAACCCTAAATATTGGGATAAGTAGGCCTTTGCAAACAGTATAGACCCAGATCAGATGCTGCAGAATGCAGCATCTGATCAGGGTCTACACTGTTTGCCTTAGATACAGCAATATTTTAGACACAGCAACGGAGAGTAGAATGGACTTTATTAAATTTTAGGAAAAGTATGGTAAGTAGATAAGGTGTCACAATATTTAGGGTAAATATAAAAATATACATCAAATTTAACTGTTTTCTTGTTGGGAATGTATAAATTTCTTGTTTTTGCAGAATTACCATGATTGGCTGGTTTATTATATAGATGATGGCCCATTCTTCAGAAGTATAGAACATTTGATACAGTACTACTGTTATAGTGCCAATGGTCTGCCCTGTGCCTTATCAGTCTCAATAAGCCCTAGTAAGTATATTGTGTATCAGCTGAGTTGGGCTTTCAGGACAGGAACAGTTGAAAATACAGCTGACTCATTATCTCAGCTGTCCTTAGATGCTCATCCGACTGGTGATCAGGAGATCGTGGGTTTGGTCCCCACCGGGCCGGCAACATTCTTTCTTAGAGATTTCATTCTGAAGTATTTTCCGTGGTCATTCTCTCCCTTCCACTGATTCAAGAAGGTCAGTTGTCAGTTTTTGGCAAAATAATATGCACAAGTTAACCATTTAGAGGACTAAGCCTGCTCAGTAAAAGTGTGGTTAGGTAAACTGACCTTTATAGTGTCTACTGGGCCTTTACTCCAAATCAACTCATTGTCTCAAACACTGATTATCCAAATTACTGTTTGTGTTAAACTACATTTTTTTAGATAGTATTCTTACATCAAAGCCTGTAATGTTGGCTAATTTTGTACAGTCGACTTTCGTTTTCTCGAATTCCAAAGGACCCTCTGAAATACTTCAAGATATCTGTACCTTGACATATCAGATTTGCAGAATTGAGGAAAAAATAATTCGAACAACCACATTTAACAAATATACAGTTGTATATGTAATTGGACTCTTGAAGTTAGAGATATATTGAAAATATTGAGGAAAAAAGGAGAAATTGCTCCTTAATTTCTTCTTTTCCACAATATTTTTTTACCTGTTGTTAGATTTTCATGTTTAGGCAGGGACGAGATTTTCACTTCCAGATAAGCGGTTATTCAAGATAAGCGAGGTCGAGATAACGAGAGTCAACTGTATTTTGTTTGTTACATGTTTGCATCAAGCAAAATGTCTTATTCTTACACCAAGGACATTTTGTATGTAACATGTGTGCATTAAGTTAAATTACTTATCATGAACTATATAAATTACATAAAACATTTTGTAAGTTTTATTGCTGTCATTCTGAATTATTGTCCAAATATAACATTGATGTGAAAACACTGCAGCAAGAAGGTCTGTCCGAACCTGAATTTAATGGTGACTTAGTTTATAAATTTAAAAAATTTGTTGGCAAAACTAATTTTTCTGTACAATTTATAGATTGTCACTTATGCAAAAAGATTTGTTACAACATAGACATTCTGTGGCAAACTGCATGCATGGTTGTTAAACTTTTATGGTCAGTAGCTTTGATTCCCTCTGATAGCATGATGTGGGTCGGTCCTCATACTAAATGAGTGCTTCCTCCTCAAGTCTGTGGTCAAAAATGCATATCATGAAAATCTTCACATAGTAAAAAGCTCAAAACTGCAGATAATCTAATGTTTGTTATCAGAGGCTGATTATTCTACTAACAGGGCTGTCAGCTCCCTAGTATAGGATATACAACATGTTATGTGTGGGTTGCCTATCATTTGATTGGTTTCTGACTGAGAGCTTATCAGGAATACAAATGATTACACATGCCAATTGTCCAGTCAAAGCTAGTTCTCTGAGCGTGCTGGGTAAAAATTTCAGCAGACAACATTTTGAAATATTTTTTCTTATTTTTTTCCAGAAAACAACCCTGCTTTCTGGAAAAAAAAATTAGAAAATATCATGAAATTGTTGTCTGCTGCTGAATATGCCCAGAGAGTGGTTAAGGTTGAAAGACCACAGTAAAGATAATAAAACTTGAAATCATTTCTTAATCTGGGCCCAGTTGTTCAAAGCTAAAGACGTCGTTAGTTAACGATTCATTAAAATTTACATCGAGTGATACGCAAATATGCTGAAATTTTTTGCTGAAAAAATGTGAGTAGCTTTTGCAGTGCAAAAGCTACTCACATTTTTTCAGCAAAAAATATCAGAATATTGTATACTGAATCCGCTAAAACAGTTAACTAAATGACCCTTAACGAGCTTGTTAAGCTAACGATGCTTTGAACAACTGGGCCCTGATCTTAATTTGCTGCCAGGGTTATCCAAATGCACTAATGCCAGTTGCTGCTTTAGTCAGCTAGCCAGTGAAATGGCACTTTCTTCTGCAAGTTGTTTAAAGGATCATAACCCCATTAGTAGAAGCCTTTAATGTAATAAAATTTCATGATCAAACATTCTGTCTGTCTGTAAATCTGCTGTGCTAAGGCACTATAGTGCAGTTGCTAGCAACTGCACTATAGTGCCTTAGCACAGCAGAGATTTGCATGGCAAACTGCAGATCTCGTTGTTGCAAGTTTGATCTCAGCTTGGCTTCATAACTTTGTATGGATTGATCTTGGAAAGATTTATAAGGTGCTTCTCCACCTTCAGCTGATCAAAGAAGGACAGTTTTCAGTTAGTGGTAAAAGTATTTGCATAAAGTACTGGTTAACAGCTTGGAGAACCAAGCTTGTCCAGGCCAACTGTGGGTAGGTTAAGTAGCCAGCTTGAAATAGCCATAACAGTGTTGACTGGGCCATTAAACTTCAGCCCAACCCAGCTGACTGCAGATTCAGGGGTCTCAAATTTGAATCTCAGCTTGGCTTCATAACTTTTGTGTGGATTGATCATGGAAATATTTATAAGATCCTTCCCACCTTCAGCTGATTAAAGAAGGGCAGTTGTCAGTAAGTGGTAAAAGTATTTGCATAAAGAACTGGTTAACAGCTTGGAGAACCAAGCTTGTCCAGGCCAACTGTGAGTCAACAGGTTATCTGGCCAGCTTGAAATGGCCATAATAGTTTTGACTGGGCCATTAAACTGTAATCCAGCCCAATTGACTGCAGATTCAGGGGTCTCAAATTTGAATCTCAGTTCGGCTACATAACTTTCGTGTGGATTGATCATGGAATGATTTATAAGATCCTTCTCCCCTTCAGCTGATTTAAGAAGGGCAGTTGTCAGTAAGCGGCAAAAGTATGTGTATAAAGTACTGGTTTACCTCTGTGAGAATTAAGCTTGTCCACAACAACTGTGAATAGGTTCACTGGCAAGCTTGACATAGTCATAACAGTGTTGACTGGGCTGTAAAAGTCCAATGAAATCAAAGTTTCATCGCACTGTATACATGAAACAGTGGTCACAACAGCTACTTGCTATGAGACTTCTAATGCAGATCTATGTTTTTCTATCTCCTGCAAACTGTGTTTGTATGTGTGTGTAGGGGGTGGGGGGGGAGGGTGTGGGGATACTGTTTTCACATTGTCCATCATCCTTTTCATCCATCAATCCATCCATCTCTCAATGACTTTTTGCTTCCTGCAGGGGTATCAAAGTCATGCTTATTGACACTGTTTTCATTTGGAAAGGCTTGTCATTTGGTCTTGGGTTTAAAGCATTAACAGGTTTTTAACTTAGCCCTACTTTTCCTACTATTCCTACTTTTTCCCTACGATTTGGATCTTTACGCTACTTAGCCCTACCTTTTCTTAAAAATGCCCTACCATCCCTACTTTTTGGTAAACAAATGCCTAAAGTGATTAAAATTGGAATATTTTTCTTCACTCACTTTACTCTGTTTATAAAAAAAAAGGTTAAGCTTTTCAGAGTAGTAGAGTTGCAAACTTTATAAAACATTTTTGCTTCAGTCTTAATTCTTTTCTTCGCTGGCCTTGGTGGCTCAATTGGATGCGCCGTCCGACTGGAAACCAGGAGGTCACGGGTTCAATCCCCGCCGAGGTCGGCAACATTCTTTCGTGGAGATTGATCATGAAATATTTTCTACAGTCATTCTCTCCCTTCCGCTGATTCAAGAAGGGCAGTTGTCAGTTTCTGGCGAAAGAATGTGCACAATACTGGTTAACCGCTTAGAGGACTAAGCTTGCCCAGTAAATGTGTGGTTAGGTAAACTGACCGCGCTTGACATGACCCCATTGGGTTGACTGGGCGGTAAAACCTCAACACAAACAATAATTCTTTTCCTTTGAACATTTATTTTGGCATTTCCTTTTCATTATACACTACAACCTCATTATAACATGGTTTTTATAACACGGTTTTGGATATAACATAGTTCAAAGATGGATCCCAAAAATGTATAGATTATATTGAAAAATGACCATAAATGGTCATTTTTCAATATAATCTATACATTTTTGTTTGGATATAACATGGTTGTTTAACTAATACGGTTTATGCTATGGACCCCAACAATAGTGTTTTAAAGAGGTTGTGGTGTAATGCAATTTTGTTGTTCAGAGATAACATTGTTTGCATATTGTATCCTTTATCTGAGACTAAAGACATGCAGAACATCCCTATTATACTTACTTTTCATGACTAAAAGTCCTACTGTTGCCCTACTTCTTCAAAATTTCAAGCCCTACTTTAGCCCTACTTTTTCACAGGAGGACAGTTGAAAGCTTGCATTAAATATGCTTTATTGTTTTGTTTTTAGCCCGAGAATTGAAACAAATCAAAGAGGAAGATGAATATTTTAATCTCAGTGATACTCAAAGAACCTCAGTGGCACGTAAGTAGAATGTTGTAACAGGTACAAATGTATTTTATACCTTTCATTCTAGAGTCAAGCTTTGTGACCAGTGAAAAATAATTTCCCCAGAAAATAGAGTTTGACATTTCATTCATATTGTCTCAGATTGAAAGGTCAAGCTCTGTTACTAGAGAAAAATAATATTCCTAAAAACTTCCTTCATTTTGACTATATATTTCTCAACCTATTCATTTTGAAGGAGTATGTTTATATATTACTAACAGTCGGAATTAAATTCTGTCTGCAAAACTTCCTTAAAAGGCTATAGATATCATAAACTTTGTAAGGTATTTTCAGAACTTTAAACATTCTGATATCGACTGCTAAATATGGATTTGGTTTGCAGGCATTTTTGTCGCTGGGTATATTGGAACCAGAGTTTTATGGTGATCTAGTTACAAATTTAGGAAGATTGCTGGGAAATCAAATTTTTCGGAACAATTCATAAAGGTTGTTAACCTTATTGGAGAATAGGTTAAAAGATTGATATTATGTGGCATACTGCATGTCTAATTATCAGCTCAGTCACAGTTGACTGCTGTGCATTCTTTTTAATTGCATGATGTTGGGTTGCATTTTGGATTCAATGACGGTTCCAACTTCAATCTCACCTAAGTGGTTAGGTGTTTGATACTTCTTCCTTGGCCTGACAAATGCACACACCTCCCCCAGCTGTGCACTGACTATCAGAGTATATGCTTTTTGTCATGTGCCTCATCTTTGCTTCATCACAGTTTATTTTAACCCTTAAACTGTCAATCACAACTATTGTTGTCTGCTTTGTCATCTGCTTGTGATTTTAAAAGTCATTTCTGCAAACAGTGTGGACCCAGATCAGACTGCTCCTCTAGGAGGTTTGATCAGGGTCCACACTGTTTGCCTGTATGCAAAAATAGGTTTGAAAAGTTTGCAAGAATATTCAGCAGAGGACATAAACAGACAACATTTTCAGATGCAGGTTTTCTTGGCATTTTAAGGGTTAATGTGATTTAACCCTGGTTCAGCTAAAACTGATATGCCCCAACTTTGCAAACAGTGTAGATCCAGATCACTTGGCTTCTAAGAAGCCAACTAATCTGTATCTGCACTATTTGTTATTCAGTGTGTGAATTTATATCAACATCTAGATCAAGTAATCTGATTGGCTGAAAGTTAGAAGTGGGTGTGGCATCTTAATTCATTCAGCGTGTGAATTTGTATCAACACCTGGCTCAAGTAATCTGATATGCTGAAAATTAGAAGTGGATGTGGCATCTTGATTCATTCAACATGGCTAGGGTTGATTACCAATGTCAGGATAGGAGCATAAGTAAGGCACCATTGACATTTTCTGACCAAAAGTTAATCAGGTAATCTACATGTCAACTTTTTTCTGGTGATACCCAGCTCTAGATGATATTCTATGTAGATGAGAACTATAGTGGTGTTCCTACTGATGATCGATTATAATCGATCATCAGTCACTATTGCCTCTTGTGACTGATGATTGGGTTCTGTAGTAGACTAATCAGAAAATTCTGTTTTTAGAAACATACTTTTATCACGTTTTATTTTTATAGGCAAGTTATAAAGAAATGAAATTTGAAGCGGTCTTTTTGGGTCATTCTGGATTTGTGGTCAATAAAAGTGAAAAAAAAAAAAAATTGATGAAATAGCCTTAAAAAAGTCAACCCAAAACTACTGAAATTTTCTTATTTCTCCATGAAAACATATTGTGGTTATTCATTAGAAGTGCTTTGCAGAGGCGCTTCTAATGTGTACCCAAAACATGTTTTCATGGAGAAATAAGAAAAATACAGTCAACTCTCGTTATCTCGAATATGAAGAGACGCTCTAAAATACTTTGAGATATCCGTACCTGGACATATCAGATTTGCAGAATTGAGGAAAAAATAAATCAAGCAACCGCATTTAACAAATGTATATATAATTGGACTCTTGAAGTTAGAGATATGTTGAAAATATTGTGGAAATGAGGAGAAATTGCTCCTTAGGAGCAATTTCTCCTCTTTTTCACAATATTTTGTTACCTGTTACTAGATTTTCATGTTTAGGCAGGGACTGGATTTTCACTTCGAGAGGAGCGGGTATTCGAGAGAAGGGAGGTTGAGATAACGAGAGTCAACTGTATTATCTTGATACTCCCCTCTTATACATTAAGAAAACATGCCTATTCAAACATACTGAAATTTTTTTCACCAAAAATGAAAATTTTCAGATAAAAAATTCTGATAGTTTTCCTTTTTCTGCTCAAAACATAGATTGTGGGTACTCGTTAGAACCGCCTCATATGAGTACCCACAATCTATGTTTTGAGCAGAAATAAGAAAAATAATGTAAACCCCAGTTTTACTAAATAAAGGTGGGGTTTAAGGGGGTCAAAATTATATAGGCGTGTTTTCGTGATGTTGATCTGGAGCAATGAATAAATACCTGCAAGAGGGCTTAATTAAGAGTGACTATATTTTATACAAGTCAATTATTAATCGATGATCAGTTAGTTTTACAGTTTTACAAAACCAATGATGGACTATGAAATTCTGGCCGATTCTGGCATTGCAAAAATTATATCCCTTTCATCCCCGAGTTTCTGACATGGACTCTTTCATCCTTGAACTTGGACATGTTCACTGATGCAAATAGAGGTTTCAGTCTAAAAACATGAACAGAATATCAAACCATAGATCCTGATGAGACAGTTCATTATGCGCCATCTCTGGATCGACACTGTTTGCATAGGTATCTTATTGGTCTACAGAATTTAATGGATTAACCCTTGCCTTGCTGAATAAATAAAGATGCCACACCCATTTCTAATTTCCAGCCAATCAGATTACATGATCCAGGTTTTTGATAGAAATTCAAATATTTAATGACAAACAGTGCAGCTCCAGATCAGTGCCAAATGATCTGGATCTACACTATTTGCTAAGACAGGGCATGTCGAGTTCAGCAAGAGAAGGGTTTAGATTTTTTGAGATTTGTGTGGGATATTATAAAAAGCCATGGCGATATCAAAAAAAAAAAAAAAAAAAAAAAAAAAAAAAAAAAAAATGACAAAAAAAGAATAAATATAAACATGGTAAGAATTTATGAATTTTTTTTTTGTTTTATTATCAATTTAAAACAGTGAAAATGTCTTTCCAAATGATGTCAGAAAGAGAGTAAGAACTTGCTTGAATATGTGCTTACAGGGGTATGTGTAATAATACAGAGGTATGAGCAGTAATACAGGGCTATGTGTAGAAACTGGGTTAAAAATGGTCTTTTGTTTTCTTTCAGCCATATCTACTCCTGAACTTCCTCCAAGACCAGGATCCTTAGACAACATCTCATACAGTGATGTTCCTAAGCAGCCGACTAACATTAATAACCAGAAAGTGCCTACATCACCTAAACAGACGACCCCACCACAGGGCCCACCACCTCTACCTAATCATGTAAGTTCTGTAATACTGAACTTAATTAACCCTTGTCATGCTGAATAAATTAAGATGCCACTCCCACTTCTAATTTTCAGCCAATCAGATTACTTGATCCTGGTTGTTGATACAAATTCATATACTAAATGACAAACACTGCAGACCCAAATCAGTTGGCTTCTTCAGCAGCCAACTGATCTGGATCTACACTGTTTGTAAATGCAGGGCATATCCGGGTTCAGCAGGACAATGTTAATAAACCACCAACATCACCTAACTCTTTAACTATTTCACCACTGAGTGTTTGAAGTGGACTCTTCCATCCTTGAATTTGGACATGTCCACCGATGCAAATAGGGCTTTCAGTCAAAAATCAATAACAGAATAGCAAACAGTGTAGATCCAGATGAGATGGCTCATTACAAGCCATCTCATCTGGATCTACACTGTTTGCATAGATGTCTATTTTGGTCTCCTGGGCTGAAAGGGTTAAAAACAGATTTGTCTTCGTCATTAGTCTTATCACTGGTAAGAGACTGGGTGCAATAAAATCTATTATACTATCAATAAAAGATATAGACAGGTGGAGGCCCATGAGAGGAATTTAAACTGGCTTACTTATCTGATCAATAAGTACTATCCCCTTCAAAATATTTATTACCCCTCAGGGTCCAGTTGTTCAAAGCGTTGTTAGCTTAACAAGCTCGTTAAGGGTTATTTTAACTTAATAATACATTAACCTATAGATAATGTGCTATTCTCTTCTGTTTTCACACCTTCCACAGAAAAAACGACCTTTCAGTCGTTAATTAAAGTCTTAAACCAGAAGGTCCCTTAGGCAGTTACCTGTGTGACGTAACTCTTCCCGCTCAATTGACCACGTGTCAGTTTCTTTTCTGTGGACAAAGAAATTCAACAAGGATTATTTACCTGTGATAGAAATTTGGATTATTTCTTTCCTCACGGATAAATTTATGTATCCTTGTGTTTCTTTTGTTTATTTATCACTCCTTTCACTTTCTGTGTTATTATTTAAAATTTTCAATTTTCGATTTCATGTATTTTTTGACTGGTCTTTTTCCACATGCGTTTTCGCGACTCTGGCTATTTGGCACAACGCTCATGCGCGATCGGTTCGATAGTCGTGTTTATATATGCAGAATATTTTTGTTCTTTTCGTTCCAGGTTATTCAGCAATTACGATATGTTTTTCCTGGACTTTTGTTTGCAGAGATCTTCAGTTGGCTAAAGATTCTCATGGTGGAGAAGCTGATTGTAAAGAACTTGTCAACCCTTGATGGGTTATAAGACAATTCTTTACTGATGGGAGCCCCACCCCATATGGCTATACTGCCGGGGTAAGACCCATCAAGGTGGCATCTTTGGGTACTTAGTATCCGATAAAGTCTAAGTCCACCAGTCACCAGTCATCCAGTCACCAGTCACCAGTCAACCAGGCACCAGTCAATCAGCTTCACCAGTCACCAGTCAATCAGGTGCCAGTCAACCAGGCACCAGTCACCAGTCATCCAGGTGCCAGTCAACCAGGCACCAGTCACCAGTCACCAGTCACCGATCAACCAGGCACCAGTCAACTAGTCTCCAGTCAATAATTTAATTATTTTCTGGAAAGACTTAGTTTTTGACATATTTCACCGGACAAAATAGTCACGTATACTAACTTCCGGTCATTATGTCTAATTATTAAAAAATTTTTCCCTGGGAAAAGTATCAGTAATATTTCTGATACTTATACCCGGTCATATTATTATATTATTTCTGATTTTTCACCAGGCAAACTTTTACAGAAAGTGTCTGGTCAATTTTTGCCTAATAATTAATTATCTTCGGGAAAAAGTTTTGAATACTTGTGTCCGCTCAGTTTTCATATATAATCTCCCTTTTTCATCGGACTAGAGTTACGAATACTACTATCCGATCAATTTGTCAAATTACTTGTAACTTTACCGGGCAACAGTTACGAATACTAGTGTCCGGTCATTGTGTCGGGTAACTAGTGTCAAAATAATGACCACTAATTCCTGAACAATCTATTATCGTTCATAGAGCTCCATTCACGTTTAAGTCAATGGATATAGGTTATTAAGTGAAATACATAATAACTTTTTATACAAAAAATTCTGTACAGTCTTTCCCGAATCAGACTAGAATCTTTAATATTCCATTGACTAATTATAGGTGTGTAATTCCATTAATATTTTAAATTAACTTACGTTTTATCTCTTTTATCCGCTAGAAAGAGTTAAACTTCCGACTATAACACAATTCTTACCGGGCAGCAGTTCGTAGACTAGTGCCAGGTCATTCAAATTATGTTTTATCTCTTTAATTCGCTAGAAAGCGGTTAAATTCCGGCTCTAACGAAAATTTCATCGGGAGGCACTTTATAGAGTAGTGCCAGGTCATTCTAACGAAATTCCACCGGGCAGTAGTTTCGTAGACTTTGTGTCGGATTACTAGTGTCCGAGTAGTAGTCACTAGTACTCGCTCAACATATATTTATTTATTAACCACTATAGACATGTATAGTCTTGGATTATAGGTTATTGAATGACAGCGATGGGTTCTAATACCTAGTAGCCATTTATATTGTTGAATTCTGTCCAGTCACTTTTGAACTTGACTTAAATTCTATATATATATTTATTATTGAAAATGAATTAAGAATTATCTGTTACGATCAAATTCGCAATTCATTCACTAAGTGTAGAAGATACTTCCAGCTATAATTATATCTCTTTTATTCGCTACAAAGAGATTAACTTCTTACATATTCACCTTATTCGGCTCTAGGGCAAAGGTGAACTATAAAACTATCGTTATTTATAAGAAGAAAAATATACACGAAATCTAAAAAATTTTCTTCTTTCCTCCCCTGTTTTTCTTCTACATGCTCCGATATGTAATCAGCATGTAATCTAAGGAGTAAATTGACAAGAAAGTAGCAATCGATCTTTTCTACTTTCTATTAATTTTTCATTCTTAAGGTATCGGAAATTTACACCAACCAGATAAATAAATTAACAGTTTATTTATTTATTCGCTACCTCTCTAGATTACTACGATTTAAAATTCTAGTTGAGGTACATATTTTCCTTTTGCCTTTTCTACATGGAAAATAGTTGATCCGATAAGCTATTATTCTATTTTATACTATCTTTTGATTGATTATATAAGAGTCTAGGTCTGTCTAAACTCTGCTATAAAATTATAAATAAGAAAAAAATCTTATATTTAGGCATAGATATAATTCGATACGTTCTTTACTTTGCCTGTTTTATTTTTTCTTCTGGATCATTTAAGACTATGATAGCAATATACCAGATATTTTTGCCTCAGTAAGAATCTATTACGCCGAAGATTCTTCATATTGGAATAATAATTTTATTATTATTATAATTTCTAGACCCAATTAATCCTCGTATATTATAGGTCTACTTTATCTTATTGAGGAATAGTTTTGCTTCGACTAGCTCTATACCTCTAATATTTTATTTATAACTAGAGTCCATGTCAATCAAAATTTTCTTGCACTATGGTATTGACAATGGATACATATTTAGTAAAGGCATTAATTATTCAGTACGTGACAGATTATTATTGCCTAAATTAGATATTATATACAATACTTTCCTTTTGATATTTTGTTTTATTGACTTTGTAACTATTCAGAAACTGCCAAAGTCAATCATTTCCTTCCTCTAAACTTACCGAAGCTCTAGATTATGTTGATATATATTTTTGATATATGCTTAGAGGTTAATTAACGAGAGTTTACCTCATAATAGCAGATATTATTATATTTATATTAATCAATCTATAGTCTAGGCTTAGACAAAAGGGAAAACATCCTTAATTATGAGCCGGTAAAGAATTAAGACACTCTTAATTATCTCTTTACCCCTTCTTTATGTTTACATTCGTTAAAGGGATCATAGCAATTCTCGCTATGAGTTCAAGTTCAGTTTGCGAATAATGCAAAGATTAATATCTTGATTTCCAGTCCGCATCAAAAATGGTCTATATATATAGATAAATATCTTTTCCGAAACTGGATATTTATTTATTTTTCCACACAATAAGTCATTTCAAGACGTCGATGATTTTGAAATGCACTGCTTCAATTTATAATATAAAATATGTTTATATTAACTTCACAACTTAGTAAGTGCTGCACCTACGTTCCTGGTCAGATCTTACTTTTGTGATACGTTTTTGAACATACTGAAAGTTTTCTCCGATTATACATTCGGTAAATAAACTTTCGAGGAGTATTTATGCTTTTAAACATTCAGATTATTTGATAATTGTTGGAGATAATATATTATTCCGATATTTATATATCTATCTTCATTATTTATCTTTCTCATCTTACTTTTAAATTAGATTGACCTTCTCGCTACGTTCCAGGTTTAAATCTAGCTAACATTGTGGAACAGTCACTTTTTTATTTCCTAAACAATATTTTAACATTTTTCTCAGTATTCAGAGCATAACGACTTCATGAATACTTGGAAATAATTCAATTCTACGCTTGTTAAACTAAGCCTAAAACAAGCCCTAGTTTTTTAGAATGGATATTATCCTTCGATTCAGTTCATGGAGATACATCCTTTTAGATCCCATTATCTCTATTTCAATCATACAAAATTCTAATGACTAAGTACTCCTTTTCTACGTACGAATACAGAATATCGAGTCACTGTTGCTGCATATTGGTTAAAGATTAAACAAATTTTATCTTAAACCTATATGACGTTAAATTAATTATTATCTCTTTCATATACATGTTTTTACCCTTCCGTCAGGGATCGCGGTAATAATATTATTACTCTCTATGGTTTACGCATAGATCTCGAGAGTATATATATGTATTTTCTTCCTGAACTCATTTGCGAGTACGTAATTTGATATTTCAGGAATTACCAATTATGCAGACATAGATTTTATTCTATTAATATTCAATTCTAAAAATTTGATTGAATGTTTATCTATAAAATTTCTGGGCAGTAATTTTATAGAGAGTTATATGTTTAATAATTCCTTGCTTAATAAATAGTTATGCTTAACCTATTATTTATAGCAGGAATTTTGTTCCGTAGTATAATTTTAATTTAGTATTAATATATTTCTTACTATTCTTAAATATGCGTATAGAATAGTAATACTATCTCTTAACTTATAAATTAAGTGTTTTTTGAGATTATTAATCAGTATTATTGTATAATCTTTCTTCAGAGATTATCACACTATTACTTTTTCTCTGAGTCCTTCTCTTTTTATGAACATTTTGATTCGTATCAAAGTGGATTTTTTAACATTTCTTGATTTCCATGATTATTTACTCAGGAGTACTTTTCATGGCAATCTTCTGGTATAGAAAGATTCTATCCAGCTTATTTATTATTGCTTAATCTTATCAATACGGTAAGATTTAGCCAAACTATCACCGTCTTACTGTTTGCCGCGATCAACCTTATTCTTATCTCTCTTATTCTCTGTCAAACTCTTAAGTTATGATGTTGACAGTTTATTCTTTATTATTTTGTCAGGACATCAAACGCTTTTATATGTCTATGACAAAACTAATTATCAATGGTTTAGGTTGTTTTTTCTTCCCAGCAGTTATATGCAAACTCTGTATTATTTTATTGCTTGACTAAAAATTCGTAATACAATTAGTCTAGCAATAGTTTTAACCATTATGTTTGTCTATACCTTTTTCTTCTGATGGATAACTTAGTTATAGTTAAGTTAACTCCATCTACTTTTATTATCTCCCCTTCTTTAATTTGATCAAAGGGAAATAATTACATATTATGGTTATTTTAAGTCTGTGTCTGTTCATCGGAAACTGTCCTGTCGCTCCAATTAACAGAATCTAATTAGTTTATAATTCTAATAGCTAAGACTATTACAATTACATAGCTTCACATATCTAGAATTTTATCCAAAATATCTACATATGTCAGTTATCTATAGGAAACTCCACCGAGTAGACTTTTCCTTATTTATTCAAGACCCTACATAGACTACTTACAGTGTATGGTCTTGGCTTTTTGTTTTACAAATTTTGTTTTGAAAATATTTCTATATTCCTAGCTTACTTTGCGATGGAATATTTATGTTATGTCTCAATGACTCCCTTTTCTTTTTGAAGCCAATTGTTGTTTCCCAAAAAGAAAAAAAGAGGGGGGGGGGGCCAATGTTAGGTCTCTGAGACTTAAGAACTGGCTTCCTCTAGAGTCTACTAATATATATAAGGTTGTTAGATCATAACACCTTAAAGATATGCTATTTTGTGAATCTAGATCATTCTTTCTATTAAATATAGAATTAGAATGTATCTGATTCCTTTGAGTTTCCTGAGTCTTAACCAGAAGTGGTGAGATATTATTGGTGTTAGAATTAGGAGAGCACCTCCCTCCTATTCTGCAAATTCTAGCACATTATCTATAGGTTAATGTATTATGAAGTTAAAATGAAGTTTTTTTAAAAGTAAAACATATTTTAACGAGTAATACTTAACCTATAGATAATCAATTATCTCTCTCCGCCCACCCTCGCTTATCTCTCCTAATTGTGTCTATTGTTTTACACATAAAAGAAACTGACACGTGGTCAATTGAGCGGGAAGAGTTACGTCACACAGGTAACTGCCTAAGGGACCTTCTGGTTTAAGACTTTAATTAACGACTGAAAGGTCGTTTTTTCTGTGGAAGGTGTGAAAACAGAAGAGAATAGCACATTATCTATAGGTTAAGTATTACTCGTTAAAATATGTTTTACTTTTAAAAAAACTTCATTTTTCCAGCAAAAAATTTCAGCATATTTGCATGTCACTCGATGTAAATTTTAACGAATCTTTAACTAACGACATTGTTAGCTTTGAACAACTGGGCCCAGAAGTCCCCTTTACCACCCCTTGCTGGGATCTCATAATCAACTCTTTTTGACATTTCTTTGTTCCTCTGAATTTGGACACATCCATTGTTGCAAATAGAGGTTTGAGTCAATCTCAATAACAGAATGGCAAATAGTGTAAATCCTGATGAAACTGCTTGCTATGAGCCATCTCATCTGGATCTGCACTGTTTGCAAAGTTATTTCAAAGGTCTAGATAAGATTGGGTATCAGGTAAATAGTTTTCTTATTTCTTCACAAAAACATATGTTGTTGGTACTTATTAGAAGTGCCTTGCCAAGGCGCTTCTAATGATTACCCACAACATATGTTTCCATGGAGAAATAAGAAAAATTTCAATCATTTTTGGATTGAAAAAGCATCTAATCAAGAGCTATGGATTCGTATTAGTCTGTAGGGACAAAAGGGCTAAAATGAGACCAAAAGTGCACTCACTAATCATAGTTCTTGATAAGATGCTTTTAACTTCATAATACATTAATCTATAGATAATGTGCTATTCTCTTCTGTTTTCACACCTTCCACAGAAAAAACGACCTTTCAGTCGTTAATTAAAGTCTTAAACCAGAAGGTCCCTTAGGCAGTTACCTGTGTGACTTAACTCTTCCCGCTCAATTGACCACGTGTCAGTTTCTTTTCTGTGGACAAAGAAATTCAACAAGGATTATTTACCTGTGATAGAAATTTGGATTATTTCTTTCCTCACGGATAAATTTATGTATCCTTGTGTTTCTTTTGTTTATTTATCACTCCTTTCACTTTCTGTGTTATTATTTAAAATTTTCAATTTTCGATTTCATGTATTTTTTGACTGGTCTTTTTCCACATGCGTTTTCGCGACTCTCGCTATTCGGCACAACGCTCATGCGCGATCGGTTCGATAGTCGTGTTTATATATGCAGAATATTTTTGTTCTTTTCGTTCCAGGTTATTCAGCAATTACGATATGTTTTTCCTGGACTTTTGTTTGCAGAGATCTTCAGTTGGCTAAAGATTCTCATGGTGGAGAAGCTGATTGTAAAGAACTTGTCAACCCTTGATGGGTTATAAGACAATTCTTTACTGATGGGAGCCCCACCCCATATGGCTATACTGCCGGGGTAAGACCCATCAAGGTGGCATCTTTGGGTACTTAGTATCCGATAAAGTCTAAGTCCACCAGTCACCAGTCACCAGTCATCCAGTCACCAGTCACCAGTCAACCAGGCACCAGTCAATCAGCTTCACCAGTCACCAGTCAATCAGGTGCCAGTCAACCAGGCACTAGTCACTAGTCATCCAGGTGCCAGTCAACCAGGCACCAGTCACCAGTCACCAGTTACCAGTCAACCAGTCACCAGTCAACCAGTCACCAGTCACCGATCAACCAGGCACCAGTCAACTAGTCTCCAGTCAATAATTTAATTATTTTCTGGAAAGACTTAGTTTTTGACATATTTCACCGGACAAAATAGTCACGTATACTAACTTCCGGTCATTATGTCTAATTATTAAAAATTTTTTCACAGGGCAAAGTATCAGTAATATTTCTGATACTTATACCCAGTCATATTATTATGTTATTTCTGATTATTAGGCAAACTTTTACAGAAAGTGTCTGGTCAATTTTTGCCTAATAATTAATTATCTTCGGGAAAAAGTTTCGAATACTTGTGCCCGCTCAGTTTTCATATATAATCTCCCTTTTTCATCGGACTAGAGTTTCAAATACTACTATCCAATCAATTTGTCAAATTACTTGTAACTTTACCGGGCAACAGTTACGAATACTAGTGTCCGGTCATTGTGTCGGGTAACTAGTGTCAAAATAATGACCACTAATTCCGGAACAATCTATTATCGTTCATAGAGCTCCATTCACGTTTAGGTCAATGGATATAGGTTATTAAGTGAAATACATAATAACTTTTTATACAAAAAATTCTGTACAGTCTTTCCCGAATCAGACTAGAATCTTTAATATTCCATTGACTTATTATAGGTGTGTAATTCCATTAATATTTTAAATTAACTTATGTTTTATCTCTTTTATCCTCTAGAAAGAGTTAAACTTCCGACTATAACAAAATTATTACCGGGCAGCAGTTCGTAGACTAGTGCCAGGTCATTCAAATTATTTTTTATCTCTTTAATTCGCTAGAAAGCGGTTAAATTCCGGCTCTAACGAAAATTTCATCGGGAGGCACTTTATAGAGTAGTGCCAGGTCATTCTAACGAAATTCCACCGGGCAGTAGTTTCGTAGACTTTGTGTCGGATTACTAGTGTCCGAGTAGTAGTCACTAGTACTCGCTCAACATATATTTATTTATTAACCACTATAGACATGTATAGTCTTGGATTATAGGTTATTGAATGACAGTGATGGGTTCTAATACCTAGTAGCCATTTATATTGTTGAATTCTGTCCAGTCACTTTTGAACTTGACTTAAATTCTATATATATATTTATTATTGAAAATGAATTAAGAATTATCGGTTACGATCAAATTCGCAATTCATTCACTAAGTGTAGAAGATACTTCCAGCTATAATTATATCTCTTTTATTCGCTACAAAGAGATTAACTTCTTAATATATTCACCTTATTCGGCTCTAGGGCAAAGGTGAACTATAAAACTATCGTTATTTATAAGAAGAAAAATATACACGAAATCTAAAAAATTTTCTTCTTTCCTCCCCTGTTTTTCTTCTACATGCTCCGATATGTAATCAGCATGTAATCTAAGGAGTAAATTGACAAGAAAGTAGCAATCGATCTTTTCTACTTTCTATTAATTTTTCATTCTTAAGGTATCGGAAATTTACACCAACCAGATAAATAAATTAACAGTTTATTTATTTATTCGCTACCTCTCTAGATTACTACGATTTAAAATTCTAGTTGAGGTACATATTTTCCTTTTGCCTTTTTCTACATGGAAAATAGTTGATCCGATAAGCTATTATTCTATTTTATACTATCTTTTGATTGATTATATAAGAGTCTAGGTCAGTCGTGCTCTGTCTAAACTCTGCTATAAAATAATAAATAAGAAAAAAATCTTATATTTAGGCATAGATATAATTCGATACGTTCTTTACTTTGCCTGTTTTATTTTTTCTTCTGGATCATTTAAGACTACGATAGCAATATACCAGATATTTTTGCCTCAGTAAGAATCTATTACGCCGAAGATTCTTCATATTGGAATAATAATTTTATTATGATTATAATTTCTAGACCCAATTAATCCTCGTATATTATAGGTCTACTTTATCTTATTGAGGAATAGTTTTGCTTTGACTAGCTCTATACCTCTAATATTTTATCTATAACTAGAGTCCATGTCAATCAAAATTTTCTTGCACTTTGGTATTGACAATGGACACATATTTAGTAAAGGCATTAATTATTCAGTACGTGACAGATTATTATTGCCTTAAATTAGATATTATATACAATACTTTCCTTTTGATATTTTGTTTTATTGACTTTGTAACTATTCAGAAACTGCCAAAGTCAATCATTTCCTTCCTCTAAACTTACCGAAGCTCTAGATTATGTTGATATATATTTTTGATATATGCTTAGAGGTTAATTAACGAGAGTTTACCTCATAATAGCAGATATTATTATATTTATATTAATCAATCTATAGTCTAGGCTTAGACAAAAGGGAAAACATCCTTAATTACGAGCTGGTAAAGAATTAAGACACTCTTAATTATCTCTTTACCCCTTCTTTATGTTTACATTCGTTAAAGGGATCATAGCAATTCTCGCTAAGAGTTCAAGTTCAGTTTGCGAATAATGCAAAGATTAATATCTTGATTTACAGTCCGCATCAAAAATGGTCTATATATATAGATAAATATCTTTTCCGAAACTGGATATTTATTTATTTTTCCACACAATAAGTCATTTCAAGACGTCGATGATTTTGAAATGCACTGCTTCAATTTATAATATAAAATATGTTTATATTAATTTCACAACTTAGTAAGTGCTGCACCTACGTTCCTGGTCAGATCTTACTTTTGTGATACGTTTTTGAACATACTGAAAGTTTTCTCCGATTATACATTCGGTAAATAAACTTTCGAGTAGTATTTATGCTTTAAACATTCAGATTATTTGATAATTGTTGGAGATAATATATTATTCCGATATTTATATATCTATCTTCATTATTTATCTTTCTCATCTTACTTTTAAATTAGATTGACCTTCTCGCTACGTTCCAGGTTTAAATCTAGCTAACATTGTGGAACAGTCACTTTTTTATTTCCTAAACAATATTTTAACATTTTTCTCAGTATTCAGAGCATAACGACTTCATGAATACTTGGAAATAATTCAATTCTACGCTTGTTAAACTAAGCCTAAAACAAGCCCTAGTTTTTTAGAATGGATATTATCCTTCGATTCAGTTCATGGAGATACATCCTTTTAGATCCCATTATCTCTATTTCAATCATACAAAATTCTAATGACTAAGTACTCCTTTTCTACGTATGAATACAGAATATCGAGTCACTGTTGCTGCATATTGGTTAAAGATTAAACAAATTTTATCTTAAACCTATATGACGTTAAATTAATTATTATCTCTTTCATATACATGTTTTTACCCTTCCGTCGGGGATCGCGGTAATAATATTATTACTCTCTATGGTTTACGCATAGATCTCGAGAGTATATATATATGTATATATATTTTCTTCCTGAATTCATTTGCGAGTACGTAATTTGATATTTCAGGAATTACCAATTATGCAGACATAGATTTTATTCTATTAATATTCAATTCTAAAAATTTGACTGAATGTTTATCTATAAAATTTCTGGGCAGTAATTTTATAGAGAGTTATATGTTTAACAATTCCTTGCTTAATAAATAGTTATGCTTAACCTATTATTTATAGCAGGAATTTTGTTCCGTAGTATAATTTTAATTTAGTATTAATATATTTCTTACTATTCTTAAATATGCGTATAGAATAGTAATACTATCTCTTAACTTATAAATTAAGTGTTTTTTGAGATTATTAATCAGTATTATTGTATAATCTTTCTTCAGAGATTATCACACTATTACTTTTTCTCTGAGTCCTTCTCTTTTTATGAACATTTTGATTCGTATCAAAGTGGATTTTTTAACATTTCTTGATTTCCATGATTATTTACTCAGGAGTACTTTTCATGGCAATCTTCTGGTATAGAAAGATTCTATCCAGCTTATTTATTATTGCTTAATCTTATCAATACGGTAAGATTTAGCCAAACTATGACCGTTTTACAGTTTGCTGTGATCAACCTTATTCTTATCTCTCTTATTCTCTGTCAAACTCTTAAGTTATGATGTTGACAGTTTATTCTTTATTATTTTGTCAGGACATCAAACGCTTTTATGTCTATGACAAAACTAATTATCAATGGTTTAGGTTGTTTTTTCTTCCCAGTAGTTATATGCAAACTCTGTATTATTTTATTGCTTGACTAAAAATTCGTAATACAATTAGTCTAGCAATAGTTTTAACCATTATGTTTGTCTATACCTTTTTCTTCTGATGGATAACTTAGTTATAGTTAAGTTAACTCCATCTACTTTTATTATCTCCCCTTCTTTAATTTGATCAAAGGGAAATAATTACATATTATGGTTATTTTAAGTCTGTGTCTGTTCATCGGAAACTGCCCTGTCGCTCCAATTAACAGAATCTAATTAGTTTATAATTCTAATAGCTAAGACTATTACAATTACATAGCTTCACATATCTAGAATTTTATCCAAAATATCTACATATGTCAGTTATCTATAGGAAACTCCACCGAGTAGACTTTTCCTTATTTATTCAAGACCCTACATAGACTACTTACAGTGTTTGGTCTTGGCTTTTTGTTTTACAAATTTTGTTTTGAAAATATTTCTATATTCCTAGCTTACTTTGCGATGGAATATTTATGTTATGTCTCAATGACTCCCTTTTCTTTTTGAAGCCAATTGTTGTTTCCCCCCCCCCCCCAAAAAAAAAAGAGGGCGGGGGGCCAATGTTAGGTCTCTGAGACTTAAGAACTGGCTTCCTCTAGAGTCTGCTATTATATATAAGGTTGTTAGATCATAACACCTTAAAGATATGCTATTTTGTGAATCTAGATCATTCTTTCTATTAAATATAGAATTAGAATGTATCTGATTCCTTTGAGTTTCCTGAGTCTTAACCAGAAGTGGTGAGATATTATTGGTGTTAGAATTAGGAGAGCACCTCCCTCCTATTCTGCAAATTCTAGCACATTATCTATAGGTTAATGTATTATGAAGTTAAAATGAAGTTTTTTAAAAGTAAAACATATTTTAACGAGTAATACTTAACCTATAGATAATCAATTATCTCCCTCCGTCCACCCTCGCTTATCTCTCCTAATTGTGTCTATTGTTTTACACATAAAAGAAACTGACACGTGGTCAATTGAGCGGGAAGAGTTACGTCACACAGGTAACTGCCTAACGGACCTTCTGGTTTAAGACTTTAATTAACGACTGAAAGGTCGTTTTTTCTGTGGAAGGTGTGAAAACAGAAGAGAATAGCACGTTATCTATAGGTTAAGTATTACTCGTTAAAATATGTTTTACTTTTAAAAAACTTCATTTTTTTCAATCCAGAAGTATTGATATTTTTCTTATTTCTCCACAAAAACATATGTTGTGAGTATTTATTGGAATCGCTTTGGTGAAGTGCTTCTAATGAGTACCCACAACCTGTGTTTTCATGGAGAAATAAGAAAAAAATATTTACCTGATACCCACTTTTATCTAGACTTATGCTAATGATTATATTGCCCCAACGTAGGTGCTATGCAAGAGGGATCCAAATTCAGAGATAGAATAGTCCATGTCAGAAACTCAGGGGTGAAAGGGTTAAGTCCTAGATGACTGAAAAAAATGTCACCCCACCACAAGTACCTTTTGTTGAAAGTCCTGAATCACTAAAACAATTGAGTTCACCCCGCTATCATATCATTGAAATCCAGCATCACTAAATCAAGTGAGCCTGCCACTATTTATCTTATCATGTTAATCATGTAACACTAAAACAAGTGAGCCCACCAACTTTTAACTTATGTAAATCCTGCATCACTAAAACAAGTCAGCTTACAACAACTGACTTATTGCATTGGTCCAGCGTCAGTAAAACTAGTGAGCCAACCACCACCATCTTATTATGTATGTCCTGCGTCACTGAAATGAGCTCACCACTACTATCTTATCATTTAAATCCTGCATTTTAAAAGAAGTGAGCTGACAACTGTTTATCTTATCATATAAGCCCTGATTCAGTAAACTAAGTGAGCCCAAGTGAGCCTAAAGATATCTTATCCAGTAAGACCTACATCTCTTAAAGAAGTGAGCTCACCTCCACCATTGTACCATGTAAGCCATGCATCACCAAAACAAATGAACACACTTTTGATAACTTTACCTATTAGTCCTACATCACTAACACAAATCAGCTCACCACCACTATTGTGTAAGCCCAGCATCACTAAAACAAGTGAACCCAACCTTAGTATCTTATCAATAAATCCTGACTCATTTAAACAAGTGAGCCAACTGCCGGTATCTTATCATACTAAATCTGAATCACTCAAACAAGTGAGCCACCTGCTGTTTTTTTATGTCTTGTGCACATTCTTTTGCCAGAAAATGACAACGAAAGAATGTGCACAATACTGGCTAATCGCTTAGATGACTTAGCCTGCCCAGCAAAAGTGTGGTTAGGTAAACTGACGGCGCTCGACATGACCCCACTGGGTTGACTGGGCCATAAAACATCAACACAACTAATCAACCTAGAAAATGCCACAATCACAAAGCACAGCCCTCAAGAGGCAGCAAAAGAAGGAGAGGTGAGGAACCAATTACATAGCAACAGATAAGGCACTTTTTTCATGCGAAAAATGCTGATATCTTCCTTATTTCGCTACGAAAACATGTTGTAGGTACTCATTAGAAGTGCCTTGGCAAGGCGCTTCTTATGAGTACCCACAACGTATATTTTCATGGAGAAATAAGAAAAATATTATGTGAATACCCCCTCTTATCTGTAGCTATGTTCCTAGGTATCTTCACTTATGTTTTTTTTCGCGTGGAGCCTCACCCATATCTCCTGATGCAACCTCAGTTTGCAAACATATGCTCGGTCCATATAGAGGACCTCTACTTCATCAGTGAAACATCACAGTGAAACACATATAATCACATGCAGTGAAACCTGTGTAAGAGAGCCGCCTTTGAGACTGACTTTAAATAGTGGTTGATGTAAAAAAACATCTGTCTTATAAAGGTTTATGTCATGTAATTTTGCTAGCAAAATTACATGACATGTACCTTTATAAGACAGCCACCTTTCCACATCAACCACTAAAGTCAATCTCAAAGGTGGCTTTCTTACACAGGTCTAACTGTACACTGTGATAAAAAGAGGGCTCAATGTTGATCTGAAGCCAGACCACAAAAAAACCTCAAACAGGACCATGATGGGCCCAGACATTCATACCATAATAAACCTAAATATTGGTACAGAAAGGCCTAAACAAATAGTGTAGACCCAGATCAGACACTGCAGAATGCAGTGTCTGATCAGGGTCTACACTTTTTGCCACTCATCCAGCTCTGTTTTAGACACACCAACAGGTAGTAAAATAGACTTTTTTAAATTTTTGGAGAAGTATGGTAAGGAGTAAAGGTGTCCCAATACTTAGGGTAAATACGGTAGTCAAGGGCCAAACTTCAGAGAATAAAAATACACATCAAAATACAGTCGAACTTCGATGGCTCAAACTCGCCGGGACCGGCGAAAAAAGTTCGACCGATCGGTAGTTCGAGCCATTGAAGACCAACTCTGCAAGATCCATCTTTGTGTACTATGATTTTCTATCATAGCTACAGTAATTTCGGTGACTTCCTGTATATTTATCAGTCATAATTTAAGCCACTTATTAAACCTTTTGCACTTTCAGGGAGATAAAATAAGACAACAATAATAAATTTGTCTTTTAATTTTATTTGCAAGATGAAAAGATTAAAATAACAAGCATGGACATTAAGCAAACTTTGTAAAAGAGATACGATCTGTATTTAGTCCAGTCACGAGAAAAGTTCCCATTAGCTAAGACCCGAACCAGCTTGCTCAGCTTATAAAACCGCTAGAGTCCTGAAATGCAGAACTTGACGACCACATGCACTATACTGACAAAGCAGCAAACAATGAAGGTTCGGATTAGACTGCTCAGAATCGCAGGTTGATCCACTCCTTTGGTGTTCGCAAATGGCAAAAAGCACGTTTTCTTGCCAATCAACTTAAACTGACAACCTCTCAACATAAAGCGATTGACCAATTGATCAAACAGTGGCCTTGATTGAGCTCACGCCAATCAATCTGTGTTATGTAAACAGCTGTTTTGGCAAGACGCCTTATGATGCTGATCACGCGCCTGAGTGACCTTGATTGATTAAACATGGGATTTTTAACAAGATAATTAGTGTGAGCCATCGGTGGTATTTTACATAGGAAATGCACTCAAGGGACCAGTCTTGGGGTTCGAGCCATCATTGTTCGAGCCAAGGGTGCCATGTTTAGTTAAAATGACTGGGGATTTTGCCGGGACTGGAAAGTCAGTTCGACCCAAATGTGGTGTTCGAGCCTACCAAGTTGGAGCCAGTGAAGTTCGACTGTAACATGTTTCCTAGAGTGCTTGTCCATTAAAACAATGGACTGGTCCTGATGTTATAAAACTTTTGTAATGCTCAACTCAGCTGAGCATGAAATTTGTCATGTAATGAGTCTCAAATTACTAACAATTGCAAATTCTTTCTTGCTAAGCATGAAAAAAGTTTTATTACCTCAGGGCCTGGTCTATTTACACTTGTCCTGCTGAACTGGGATATGCCCTGCCTTTGAAAACAGTGTAGATCCAGATCATTTTGCTTCTGAAGCCAGCTGATTTGGCTTATGAAGAAGCCAACTGATCTGGATCTGCCCTGTTTGCCATTAAGTATTTGAATTTGTATCAAAGACCTGGATCAAGTATTATCTGATTGGCTAAAAATTAGAAGTGGGCATGGGATCCTAATTTATTCAGTAAAATAGTGGTTTATTACTTTGCAAACAGTGTAGATCCAGATCAGTTTGATTCTAAAGAAGCCAGCTGATTTGGCTTATGAAGAAGCCAACTGATCTGGATCTGCCCTGTTTGCCATTAAGTATTTGAATTTGTATTGTATGAACTGGATCAAGTATTAAATCTGATTGACTGAAAATTAGAAGTGGGCATGGCATCTTAATTTATTCAGTAAAATAGTGGTTTATTACCCCATATGCTCCTAATTTATCTAACTTTGGATTGAGGTGACATACAACTTAATTAAGGTAAATGTCCTAAAATTTTGAACTCTTTATTCCATACTATTTCAGCCTAAATTGTGTTTTTTATGCAGCTGTTTCTTAAAATACTTCATGGAATGGCAAACAGTGTAGACCCTGATCAGACTGATCTGAGTCTGCACTGTTTGCATATGTCATTTTGTCAGACATTTTGGTGTTGGAAATTTTAGGACATTCATTGTATCTATGTTATAGCCTCCACCAAGACAGCTGTCAGTTACAAAAATCCCACCGGTGCCACCAGAACATCCACCTGCTACTGTAGAGCTGAAAAAGATTGATCGAAAACAACTCAAACTTGGTGAGTTAGTTCTTTTGAGTTGATAATATGAAAAGGTATTTTCAAGTGCAGTCAGTTCCACATCTTCATAGCAACAGATAAGGCGCTTTTTTCATCCGAAAAATGCTGATATCTTTCTTATTTCTCCATGAAAACATATCTTGTGGGTAGTCATTAGAAGCGCCTTGCCAAGGCACTTCTAATGAGTACCCACAACATATGTTTTCATGGAGAAATAAGAAAAATATTATGTGGATATCCCCTCTTATCTGTAGCTATGCATCTTTTCTAAAGTTTCAGGGATTGCTAGTTCAAATCCCTGCTCAGCCACATAACTTCCATGGAGTTTGATTGTGAAATAATTTCTACAGTCATTCTCCCACTTCCACTGATTCACGAAGGATAGTTTTTACCAACTGGCAAATGTATGTGCACAAAGTACTGGTTAACCAATTAGAGGACTAATCTTGCCAGGAAAAGTGAGAGTAGGTTTACTGACCAGCTTGACATGACCTTAACAGTGTTTACTGGGCCATAAAACTCCAAACCCTCTGATGTAATCAGTGGATACTGCAGAATGTCTGAGAAGACAACCAAGGCAAATGCTGAGACTGCAAATGCACAAGATTATGTGGTATATGCTTGAAAAATGCTTTTTGCATGACTGTGATCTGTTTAAAGAACAGCACATTTCTAGCTCATCTGTACTCACGCAAATTTTTGTCATTATCTCCTGATCCAGTTCTGAATGTCATTATAAACAAATCATGGTCTTTGCTTGTGTCCGGACTCCTGGAAAGCTTCATGTTTTTGGTGATTTTGACACCAAACTGGAAGTGTTTTCTCACCAAGATGTGGTCAGTTTGGTTATGATGACTTCCATCTGGGCTATACTAAGTCCATCTTCATAATGGTTTGTAAATACCTAGCCTAGTGTGTTTGCCATTATCAGGTTTTACCCTGAAAACTCTTATCACTGTCTGTTCTCTCTCTCTTTCTCTCTGTCTCTCTGTGACTGTTCTTCCTTGAAATATTTCTCTGGAACTACTGCATCTAGGATCTTGAAATTTGAACACATGACTGGTATGGCTCCTTGTATTGCGTGAAAGACAACTGGCTTGCTTTGGTTTCTTCTTCCAATTCTTTGCTGTTATTTCTTTTAAATGTGCCCTAATTAGATGGATATTTTGCTGCAATTTTTCAAGTAGTTTTAAAAACCCTAACAGCACACTGTGGTAATTACTCTGCTTTTGACATTTTCAGAAAGTCCTATTTTGCTTTCAACATCTTCAGAAAGTCATATTTTGCATGGTGCTTTACTCAAAACCAGTAAATAGAAACTTGTCATGATTAAATACATAACCTTTTGTTATAACAAATTATGCATGAAAAGTTTCATTCTATGGATCATTTTTAAAATAAAATCAAATATTTTCAGTTTAAAAAAAAAAAAAAAATATATATATATATATTTTCAGTTTTTCCATAGGAAAAATGGCAGCAAATTATGGAGAAATGGGTAGGATAGGTAAAGTGGAGCCAGATTTTCATCAAGTTCCCTTAATTCAGTTTTTCTGAAATTTTCATAATATTGTGAAACTGAATCATTAATAATTAAAAATAAGCCAAGAAAATGAAAAGAAACAAAAACAAAAACAAAACAAAAAAAACAACAACAACAAAAAATGACAAAAAAAACAACAACAAAAAAAAGAAAAAAAAGAAAAAAAACAACGACAACAACAAATATATTTTCATTGATTAAACTGTTAAAAAAATCAGTCTTCCATAGAAATTTCCTAGATCAGAAAAACTTTTGGCCTAAATTCAATTTAGGGTTAATATTTGAAAACAAAATACAGAAATGGAAAAGAGGAATAATTTCTGATAACATATTGTCAAACAACAAAAAACAAAAGTTATTAAACAAAGTACCAAGCAAAATGTCTTTCTTAGCTGCCAGCTGCCGGCTTGTATGTGATATCTCAAGTTTTCTCACAAAGCAACTGAGTTGATGAGTAGTGTTGTCATTACAGGTGCTGAACTTGGTCAAGGTGAGTTTGGTTCTGTTGTCAAAGGCGTGTATAAAAGACACAATGGGAAAAAGTCTGAGAAGGTAAGCTTTTTCTCTTACTGCTGTGTGTGGCATTTTATTTTCCCTGTAACACCCTTTGTCTATGGGATTTTTTCAAGCATGAACCTCAAAGGCATACCTCTTTCCGCTATATGTGGCATTTATACAAACTTAAACCTTACAGGCATCCCTCTTTCCTTTGTCTGTGCTATATTAGAACTTGAACCTTACATGCATCCCTGTCTTGCCTCTGCAGCGTTTATTTAAATTTGCACCACACAGGCTTCCCTCTTTCCTCTGTCTGTTGTATTTATTATACATATGCCGAGAGGTGTATAGTTTAGTTCTTGTTTTGGTATGCTTGCCTGTCCATTTGTTAACATCTATGTCAAAGTTTAATGTTAAAGCTTTTATTTCCAAACCATACGATAGATTTGGTTTATATTGGGTATTATGATAGATATTGGTCTAAAGTTTTATTCTAGCGGTAATATTTTAGACCCTGCGAGAAGGGGGTGGGGATCAGGAGTTGGGAATGTGGGTTTGGGTGACAATTATGGTCCAGTGATTTTGTTTCATACCTTGACTACTATTTGATGGATTGTCATCATTTGGATATATCAAATGTGATTGTCTGTGCATGAGTCTGTCAGTAATATTTCAGACCCTGCTGGAAGCAGGTGGTGATCAGGGGCAGAGAATGTGGGTTTGGAGTGGCAGTCATGGTCCAGTGATTTTGCTTAATATCTCGTTTGATCGAGTACCTCGGAAGTCATCTGGTGGGTGCTGAGAAAACTTGGTGTGGAGGAGTGGATTGTGCGACTGGTGCAGGGGATGTAAGCAAATGCATGGAGCCGTGTCCGTGTTGGTGAGGGGTACAGTGAAGAGTTTGAAGTGAAGGTTGGTGTTCACCAAGGATCAGTACTCAGCCCACTGCTCTTCATCATTGTGCTTGAAGCCTTATCATGAGAGTTCCGCTCTGGGGTCCCCTGGGAGGACCTCTATGCCGATGACCTTGTTATCATCACTGAATCGCTTGAGGAATATGTCAGGAGGCTCTTGACTTGGAAAGAGTCCTTTCTTCTCCATTGCTTCTTTCTTCATGATCTGCGGTACAGGACTGGACCTCCTGCAGAGGCGAGTTTCCATGCGCTGTCTGTTGCACTGGAGTGGGCAGCAACAGCATCTTCTGCAATGGCTGCAAGCACTGGGTGCACAAGAAATGCAGTGGGCTCAAGCACTTGAAAAAGGACCCTGACTTTAGATGTACACAGTGCCAGGGAACTGCACGCCCCTTGGATGGCATACCACAGAAGGAAGTCCAGGTCGGACCTGACAAGCTTGAGGTGGTAGCTTCCTTTTGCTACCTAGAAGACATGCTCTCAGCAGCAGGTGGCTGTGAACTTTCAACCACAACATGTGTGAAAACCGCCTGGAATAAGTTCAAGGATCTGCTACCAGTCCTCTCTTCACGCCACCTCTCTTTCAAAACACATGGCCATGTGTACAGCTCTTGTGTGCGGAGCGCAATGCTCCATGCCAGCGAGACTTGGCCATTGACAAAGCCGAACCTCCAGCATCTGCAGCGAAATGACAGGGCAATGATCAGACAGATCTGCAATGTCAGGCCGCAAGACATTGTCACCACCAGGTCCAATGAGCTACTTGTGCGGCTTGGCATTGAGGATCTGGACCTCATTCTGAAGGAGAGAAGACTTCGATGGTATGGACATGTGGAACGCTCCAGTGGTGCAATCAAGACAGCCTTTGACATACAGGTTGATGGAAAGCGTGGGTCTGGGAGGCCCAAAATGACATGGAAGCAGCTGAGAGGGATTGCAGAGAGTGGAAACTCTCGGCTATCAACCCTCATGATAGACGTACCTGGAGATCTGGTGTGAGATCTGCCATGCGTGCAGCAAGCCAGCTATCTGGAAGGGGGGCCACTGATGTGGATGTTGCCCCTGTACCTGCACGTTAATCAAAAATCCGATTATGATGATATGATATCTCAAACACTATTTGATGGATTGTCATCATACTTAGAATATTTGATTGTCATGACACAGCTTGTGACCTAAAATTAAGTCAAGGTCATAGTGACATATATTTTATGCTTCATTATTGCATAAAAAGCAGTGCCGCACGCTATTAACAGCCGTGCATTAATTGGCGAAAAGCCGTGTATTAACAAGGCAGTTCACGTGCTGTTAATGCACGGCTACGCAACTTTCAATTTGACTGTACCGGGGCCACAAAATTGCTGCCATTTCGAGATGTGTACTGCCTGGCCCTAG
This sequence comes from Anodontia alba, assembly GCA_964016985.1. Classification (NCBI taxonomy): domain Eukaryota; kingdom Metazoa; phylum Mollusca; class Bivalvia; order Lucinida; family Lucinidae; genus Anodontia; species Anodontia alba. The sequence continues at coordinate 11,475,388 of OZ024832.1, forward strand.
AACAAGCATAGTCCGTGGAAATTGCGTTCACGAGACAACGGTGAAAAGGTGAAACAAAATAGTGAAAGAAATAATGCGAAATGTAGGAAACGTTTTCAGTTTTTATGCAATAATAGCGATCGAACATGGTTTTTCAATGCATTAACATTCGCCAGGTCCCTTGGGAGGTGTTGAAAACTGCGGCCTTCAGCCTCGGTTTTCAACACCTCCCACGGGACCTGGTGAATGTTAATGCATGAAAAACCATGTTTGATACCTATATTGATCGATTTTTATCATACTTGGATTGATGATTGTTATGGCAAAGTTATATGTTACTTGCATATTCAGGAATACAAGGTATTTATACCACTGGCATAAGAAGTATGTCGAGGGTGTATAGTTTTTGTCTTTCAGTTCATCCATTTTGTTTGGATGTTGTTTTGTTCATTAGTTATCATCTAAGTCAAATTTTTGCATTAAAGTTTCTAAGAACTTATATTTTCCAAGCCATATGATACATTTGGTTTATAATTGGTATTATGATAGATATTGGTCTACAGTGTTATTCACCACTATTCCCACCCCTGCCCATGACCTCAAGGCTAAGGTCACAAACTTAGAACTTTAGGCAGTTTTAGCAAGCTTAAAAGTTTTGTTTAAGAATCTTTTACTTTAACTTGGAAATAACTTATGCAGTTAGTTGGTCAGACATGGCTCAGCTTTGTGACATGGGCTTGTGGGTCATGAAGTGAAGGTCAGCATGACCTATATTTCACAGTCCTGTGATTTTGTCTTATATCTTGAAGTCTATTCCATGTAAGTACAGCAAACTTTGGGAATATGAATGTGCTTGACCCAAGATTTGACCTTAAAATGAATGTAGGTCACTGTAACCTATATTTCATGGTCCAGTAATTTGTTCTTATATCTTGAATGTTATTTGATGTATGAACAGCCTTATTTGGGATTATGAATCAGTATGACCGGACATTTGACTTCAAAGTAGATGTAGGTCACTGTGACCTATTCTTTATGGTCCACTGATTTTTCATTACATCTTGAAGACAATTTGACATGAAATTTGACCAAAATAAGTGTAAGTCTTTGCGACCAGTATTTCATGGCCCAATGGTTTTGTCTTGTATCTTTATCACTTTTTTATTCAACAGTATCATATTATCAGATAATGAGACAGTGTGATCTAAAACCTTGAAATCGAAGTAAATATAAATCAACATGACTTATATTTCATGGTCTAGTGATTTTTTTGCTTAATATCTTCTAGATTATTTGATGGATTTCATCATAGTTGGTATAAGGGATCAATGTGACACATCAGATTGACATATCAAGTATATGTAGGTCAGTGACCTATATTTTATGGTCCAGCAATTTTGCTTCATGTCTTGAAGACTATTTGATTGAGAAATTTTGTACTTGGGATAATGGATCAATGTAACCAGATCAACCTGGGCCAGTGACCATGATCCATTGATTTTGCCTTATATCATTGTCATAGATAAATTATTTTTATAATTAAGAAGTGGCGCTGGCTTTCGTTTAAACTTCTACCTCACAGGCATCATTTTGTACCTATTTTTGTGGCATTTATCTAAACGTACCCCACAGGTATCACCATCTTACCTCTGTCTAGATAGTTTTCTGATTCAATACAAAACTTGATGAAAATATGATTTGGGTATTTAAGCATGTTATATTAGTGGAGAATTAATGAAAACATTCATCTGGATAATTATTACATTTAGACAATTTAACATTTACCTTGATATTCTGACAGAAATTCCAAAACACAAAGTGAAAACACAGAAAGAAATCCTAAATCTAATGTATTTTGTTGCAACTCATGCATTGTTAGTACACATTTGATTGCCTCACTCTATCAGCTCTAATCTTTCAGTTCTGATATGTACTAAAACAATTGTTTCTTGTTTTTTTCTTTTTTTTTTTGTGCAGATTTATTTTATCATATGGTGTTGTGCTTAACCCTTAAACTGCCAATCACAACAATTGTCATCTGCTTTGTCACCTGCTTGTGATTTTAAAAGTCATTTCTGCAAACAGTGTGGACCCAGATCAGACTAGGAGCAGTCTGATCTGGGTCCATACTGTTTGCCCATATGCAAAAATAGGTTTGAAAAGTTTGTAAGAATATTCAGCAGACGACATAAACAGATGACATTTTCAGATGCAGGTTTTCTTGGTGTTTTAAGGGTTAACATATAATGTCATTACATAGAAGTCATATATGGTACAAATTATTTTAAGTTTTAGACATTGTATGATATACTTTTTGTGTATTTGTAGGTATTTATTCCACAAAATACTTCGTGCCAGTTTGATCTGAATTTAGTAATCGTTGTTTTGCAGCATGCCAGTTTGATGGGAACTCTTGATTTGTTTTGTTTTTTTCAGATGAGCACAATAATCAAGTTATTCTGCTTCATGCCAGTTTGATTTGAATTCTTGTTTTATTTCGTTTTAGTGTAGTAATCACACAGCCACTTGATTGCTCACCTAAAATAATACAACAGTTCCCATCAAACAGGCATGCTGTGTGATTACTACACTCAAATGAAATTAAACAAGAATTCAGATCAAACTGGCATGAAGAGGAGCAACTTGATTGCTCACCTGAAATAATAGAAGAGTTCTCATTTGAGTGTAGTAATCACATAGCATGCCCATTTGATGGGAACTCTACTATTATTTCAGGTGAGCAATCAAGTTGCTCTTCCTCATGCCAGTTTGATCTGAATTAGAGGATAACTGCTTTCAAATTTGGCATTTGGGGAGGTAAATCGGCGGTTTTACGGTCGGAAATTTCGTTTTACGGCGACGCGTCAGCGGAGCCGTAAAACGAAATTTCCGACCGTAAAACCGCCGATTTACCTCCCCAAATGACAAATTTGATGCAGTTATCCTCATTCTAATGCATTTATTCATTTTTTTTTCTATTGAAAAATATACTATTTGCACAAAACGACAAGTGCTGTGAGCTGCGTAAAACCAAATGCCAGCCAATGAGAAGCAACGTTACGTGATGACGTCGGATTTGCGACAGTATATCGCAGAATATACCGTCGCAAATTTTTGACGTTATCCAATCAGACGTCGCGTTACATATGCGAGTGCATTAGAATTCTTGTTTAATTTCATTTGAGTGTAGTAATCATACAGCTTGCATGTTTATCTCAGGTGAGCATAGCAATCAAATTGTTCTACTTCATGCCAATTTGGCCTGAACTTTTGTTTTTTTTACAGGTGAGCATAGCAGTCTAGTTGGTCTGCTTTATGCCAGTTTATCCTGAAGTCTTTACTATAGTGCAGATTCTAATGCACTCGCGTATGTAACGCGACGTCTGATTGGATAACGTCAAAAATTTGCGACGGTATATTCTGCGATATACTGTCGCAAATCCGACGTCATCACGTAACGTCGCATCTCATTGGCTGGCGTTTGGTTTTACTGCAGCTCACAGCACTTGCCGTTTTGTGCAAATAGTACATTTTTTCAATAGAAAAAAATGAATAAATGCATTAGAATGGGGATAACTGCATCAAATTTGTCATTTGGGGAGGTAAATCGGCGGTTTTACGGTCGCAAATTACGTTTTACGGCTCCGCTGACGCGTCGCCGTAAAACGAAATTTCCGACCGTAAAACCGCCGATTTACCTCCCCAAATGCCAAATTTGAATGCAGTTATCCCCTAATTATATTTCATTTCCTTATGAATCATTGGGGCGATTGTGGTATATTTGAAAATGGAGTTCTGCTCATGTATACGCTAGAGGGCATAAGCAGCATTGCAAACTTCATTACTGCTTATGAAGAGTCTCAATAAAACAGAACTCTAAGTCAGATTGAGGCCAAACTTGGTGGGAGGCATTGGGGCCACAAGAAGATTTAGAATTGCTAAAATCATTCTGTTCAGATATCCAAGATGGCTGCCATGTCAGCCATTTTGAAAATCTTCAAACAACATTTCCTCCTGCCATCTTGAAAGTCTTTAATTGTCGTTTGCTTAAATCGTTCAGTTTGGCTATCCTGAAAGTCTTGAAACAACATCGGCTCCCGAACTCTAAGTCAGAGGGCATGAGCAGCATTGCAAACTTCATTACTGCTTATGAAGAGTCTCAATAAAACAGAACTCTAAGTCAGATTGAGGCCAAACTTGGTGGGAGGCGGTGGGGCCACAAGATTTAGAATTGCTAAAATCATTCTGTTCCGATATCCAAGATGGCTGCCATGTCAGCCATTTTGAAAATCTTCAAACAACATTTCTTCCCGCCATCTTGAAAGTCTTTAATTGTTGTCTGCTCCTAAACAGTAAGTTGGATGGAGCAGAAACTTGGTGGAAGGCATCAGGGCAGCATGGAGATTTATAATTGCTAAAATGGTTCCATTCAGATATCCAAGATGGCAGCCATCTTGAAAATCTTCAAATCACATCTGCTATCGAATGGTAAGTCTGACTGAGCTTAAACATGATGGGAGGCATTGGGGTGTTATGGTAATTCAGATTTGCTTAGATCCTTCTTTTCCAGTGTCCAAGATGGCTGCCCTCTTGAAATTATTCAGACCACATCTCCACCCAAACAGTAAGTCAGATTGAGCAGAAACTTGATGGGAGGCATTGGGGTGACATGAAGATTCAGAATTGCTGAATCTTTCAGTTCCAATATCCAAGATGGCAGCCAAGGTGTTGCTAATCTTGAAACTCTTCAAACAACATCAGATTCTGAATTGCTAAAGGCAATCTGATCTGATAGCCAAGATGGCCACCATGGCACAATGTAACATATCATGATAGCCTAATCCAGGTGAGCGATTTCTGGCCCACCTGGGCCTCTAGTTTCCAAAGGCAATCTTTTTGATGTTTGTTTTATTTCAGGTGAGCAAAGCAGTCTAGTTGTTCTAATTCATGCCAGTTTAACCTAAATTGTTTTATTTCAGGTGAGCAAAGCAGTCTAGTTGTTCTAATTCATGCCAGTTTAACCTAAATTGTTTTATTTCAGGTGAGCAAAGCAGTCTAGTTGTTCTAATTCATGCCAGTTTAACCTAAATTGTTTTATTTCAGGTGAGCAAAGCAGTCTAGTTGTTCTAATTCATGCCAGTTTAACCTAAATTGTTTTATTTCAGGTGAGCAAAGCAGTCTAGTTGTTCTAATTCATGCCAGTTTAACCTAAATTGTTTTATTTCAGGTGAGCAAAGCAGTCTAGTTGTTCTAATTCATGCCAGTTTAACCTAAATTGTTTTATTTCAGGTGAGCAAAGCAGTCTAGTTGTTCTAATTCATGCCAGTTTAACCTAAATTGTTTTATTTCAGGTGAGCAAAGCAGTCTAGTTGTTCTAATTCATGCCAGTTTAACCTAAATTGTTTTATTTCAGGTGAGCAAAGCAATCAAGTTGTTCTACTTCATGCCCGTTTTGCCTGAACTCTTTGCCGGCCTCGGTGGCTCAGTTGGATGCGCCGTCCGACTGGAGACCAGGAGGTCGCGGGTTCAACCCCTCGCCGAAGTCGGCAACATTCTTTCGTAGAGATTGATCATGAAATATTTTCTACGGTCATTCTCTCCTTTCCGCTGATTCAAGAAGGGCAGTTATCAGTTTCTGGTGAAAGAATGTGCACAATACTGGTTAACCGCTTAGAGGACTAAGCCTGCCCAGTAAACGTGTAGTTAGGTAAACTGACCGCACTCGACATGACCACATTGGGTTGACTGGGCCGTAAAACCTCAACACAAATTTACCTGAACTCTTGTTTTGTTTCAGGTGAGCGTAGCAATCAAGTTGTTCTATTTCATGCCAGTTTGACCTAACCTGTTATTTTATTTCAGAGGAGCATAGCAGTCAAGTTGTTCTATTTCATGTCAGATTGACCTGAACTGTTGTTTTGTTTCAGGTGAGCATAGCATTAAGATGTGCTACTTCATGCCAGTTTGATCTGAACTCTTGTTTTATTTCAAGTGAGCCAGTTTGACCATAACTATTTTTTTATTTCAGGTGAGCGTAGCAATCAAGTTATTCCATAAGGCCAACATAAACAATCAGGAAGACTTCTTGAAAGAGGCAAGAACAATGCAGCAGTTGCAGCATGAGTGTATTGTCAATTTTCTTGGTATTTCAGAGTCAGACAATCATGAACTTTTACTGGTTAGTACTGTCATTATTGCTATTTTATCCCGTTCGCATCATTAAAGTACAATTGTGAACTTATTAACCCTCAATATATAGGCAATTGGTATCTCTTGTGAGAGCAACTCTTCTTACAATTTTGTACCGATCATTTTGAAACTTTGCATATGTTTTCTTCATGGTATGAGGATGTGCATTTGGTTTGGGTATAATAGTTAGAACATTTTTTGTTACTTTTTCCACATTGAGAACTTAGTCATTTTTCACCCTCAATATATAGGCAATGGGTACCTCTTGTGAGCGCAACTCCTCTTACAGTTTTGTACCGATTGTTTTGAAACTTTGTGTATGTTTTCTTCATGGTATGAGGATGTGCATATGGTTTGGATATAATTGTTAGATCATTTTTTGTTACTTTTTCCACATTGTGAACTTAGTCATTTTTCACCCTTCCCTTTATATATAAACAGTTGGTACCGCCTGTGAGCACAACTCCTCTTACAGTTTTGTACTGATTATTATGAAACTTTGCATGTGTTTTCTTCATGGTATGAGGATGTGCATGTGATTTGGATTTAATTGTTAGATTATTTTTTTCACTTTTTCCACATTGTGAACTTAGTCATTTTTCACCCTCAATATATAGACAGTGGGTACCTCGTGAGCTCAACTTCTCATATAATTTTATGCTAATCTTTTTTGAACTTTCCACTTGTTTCCTCCATAGTCTGAAGATGTGCATATGCTTTTTATATAATCCTTGCTGTATTTTTTGTCACTTTTTTGTTCTTTTTGAACTTTGTCATTTACTGACCTCAGATGTATAGACAGTGGGTCCCATGTGATTGTAATTTCTCATACAATTTTAAACCAGTCTTTTTGAAACTTTGCATGTTTTCTCCCAGGTCTGCAGAAGTGCATGTGGTTTGGATATGATTTTTATATTTATTTTTGTCACTTTTTCCACTTTAGCTTTGTCCTTTTCTTAACCTTAGATTTTTTTCCACATTGTGAACTTAGTCATTTTTCACCCTCAGTGTATAGACAGTGGGTACCTCGTGAGCACAACTCCTCATACAATTTTATACCAATCTTTTTGAAACTTTGCACATGTTTTCTCCATAGTCTGAAGATCTGCATCTGCTTTTCATATAAGCCTTGTCTTAATTTTTGTCACTTTTCCAACCTTACACTGCTAAGAATGAAATAAACTTATTTAATAACCACGTTCTGATTGTGGCTCCTGTGACTTTTGCCCCAGGAGGTGTGACACCCCGTCCGGGGAATTCTGGTTTTAACGACTTGTGCTTTATGGAATTTCAATGAACATTTTTGTTTGCAGAAATTACTTGACTTATTCTGTTTGTCTTCAAACATTGTTACTGAGTGTAGTCTGTCAGCAAATGTTTTAAAATTGTAGACACGTCAAAATTTGCAGAAAATTCCCTCAGCATGCATTTTAAAGACTTACATAAATATAAAATTGTATTGTATATGATTTAATCTAATAGTAAAATTTTAAGCAGGAATGCCTGAAAGGTGTCTGGTAAAATTTATAATGTGTCATTTAAAATGATATTGTAAATTTTCCAAAACAAGCCTTGTCTTTGAAGTTTATTGTTGTGGCCATATTGGATCAAAGATTGGATATTTTTGGTGTCATTCCATTTCTATGAACCTTCTTATAAATTACATTGAAAAAAGATAGAAGGTGTATTTGAAATACAGTCTGCATGCAAATGTGTAAAATTGTTGTCAAGCAGTAAGCCAGGGTACACTCACTTGATTGCGTAAACCAGCTTCAACGTCAATTTTGGCTTCATAGTTGCATATGCACATGAGAAAATAAACATTTTGGTTTCTGTTTTGAACATTATTTTCTTTCTTTTCAATGACGTTAATTCAAGATTCTGTATACTTGGAATTTGTTAAGTGTCAACTGGGTTTCTATAGAAACATGCCAGTTTTTGCAAAATGCAATATATGAATATCTGCTGTTTTATATACCTGGCTGTTTTATATACCTGCATGTCTAAACTGTCTTCCTATATCAAAATAAATTGCCTCGGTGGCTCAGTTGGATGCGCGTCCAACTGGTGACCAAGAGGTTGGGGGTTCAATCCCCGCCGGATCGGCAACATTCTTTCATGGAAATGACCGTGAAATATTTTCTACCGTCATTTTCTCTCGCTTCCGCTGATTCAAGAAGGGTAGTTGTCAGTTTCTGGTGAAAGACTGTGCACAAAACTTGTATACTGCTTAAAGGACTAAGCCTGCCCAGTAAAAGTGTGGTTAGGTAAATTGACCGTGCTCGACATGACCCCCATAGGGTTGACTGGGCAAATTTTTATATTGGAACCTGTACTATCACCAAGCTTGCTTTATCCCTTAAATATGATATGTTTGACCATATGGCAGGTTGAAGAGTATATTGAGATGGGTTCTATGCTTGATTATCTCATTGACCATCCAGAAGAAGTAGATGTTAAACTAGACCTCTATCTCTGGGCAGCTCAGATAGCTTATGGAATGATGTACTTAGAGTCACAGAAAATGGTGCACCGAGATCTAGCCGCAAGAAATATATTGTTACAGAATAAAAAGAGGGTATGTATAGTTGACTCTCATTATCTCGAACTCGCTTATCTCGAATAACCGCTTATCTCGAGTGAAAATCTTGTCCCTGTCTAAATATGAAAATCTAACAACATGTAACAAAATATTGTGGAAAAGAGGAGAAATTGCTCCAAAGGAGCAATTTCTCCTCTTTTCCACAATATTTTCAATACATATCTAACTTCAAGAGTCCAGTTACATATATATTTGTTAAATGTGGTTGTGCGAATTATTGTTTCCTCAATTCTGCAAATCTGATATGTCGAAGTACGGATATCTCGAAGTATTTCAGAGAGTCCCTTGGAATTTGAGATAACGAGAGTCGACTGTATTCTGATTCTAGTTTTTCTATATAGATGGGAATGTATTTATCCAAAGAGATAAGGAAATATTTGACTACCTTCTCATAACAGGCTTGTCTTCATTTTTATTTGACTACCTTCTCATAACAGGCTCGTCTTCATTTTTTCCCCGCTAGTGGTTACTCTTGTCGTCTGCTAATAAACCTTTGCAAACAGTTTAGACCCAGATCAGGCCCGACAAAATGTCCGGCCTGATCTGGATCCAAAGTGTTTGTTACTCTGATGGTATTCCTGAAAAATGTTTTTGAAGACAAAAAAGCATGCAAAATTACCCAGAATGCAAGGAGTTAAAGTAAAAAAAAAAAAAATCTAGAGAAGGGAGCAAATTCTTTCTTAAATGAGTAGGCCCATGTTTGAAATGTGTCACATACTGGCGAGGCAACTTTGTTTCTATTAAATAAACGTCAAAAAGATAGCCGTTGGAAACAACAAACACATTACAGATTTGAAAATGGGAGTCTCGGTTTTGTTGAGACTCTTCATAAGCAGTAATGAAGTTTGCAACACTGCCTATACCATCTAGCGTATACATGAGCAGAATTCTATTTAAAAGTATAAAAGTTGTCTACCTTGGCAGCTGATTGATACAATGGTAATTGACACATGCTTGGTACAGTGGTAGTTGGCATGTGCTCAGTACAGATATAATTGGCATGTGTTTGATATCTGCTTGATACAATGGTAGTTGACATGCTTGGTACAGTGTACAGTAGTAATTGACATGTGCTTGGAACAATGGTAATTGGCATGTATTTGGTAGAGGGGTAATTGGCATGTGCTTGGTACAGTGGTAGTTGGCATGTGCTTAGTACAATGGTAATTGAGATGTGCTTGCTACAGTAGTAGCAAGTTGGGGCAATTCAAATGAATACTTATGATATGCTTTTATAAAAAGAAATCGGAAAAATATCACATATAAGCATTATTTAGCATGCCCTTCATTTAATTCTCTGCTGTTTTTATACCCCACCACACAATAATGGCGGGTATTATGGTATCACGATGATTGTCTGTGTGTCCATCTGTCTGTCGTATATCCGTCCATCAGTATTTTAGTTTCTGGGTGATAACTTGAGTAAATTTCAGTGGATTTTCACCAAACTTGGTGTGTGCATTGATATTGTGAAGATCTAGTTTGGGATTGCTAATGGGCAAATTTTGTCAATTTTGAAGAGTTATCTGCCCACAACAAGCCCATATTGTCATTTGCAGATGATTACTTTGGTAAATATCAATGGATTTTTACTAAACTTAGTTTTGCATTGATATTGTGGAGATCTTGTTTGGGATTGCTGATGGGCAAATTTTGTCAATTTTTGAGAGAGTTATCTGCCTGTGACACATCCTTATTTTCATTTCTGGACGATAACAATGCATCAGTGGATTTTCACCAAACTTGGTATGTGCATTGGTATTGTGGAGATCTGGTTTGGGATTACTCATCAGCAAATTTTGTCAATTTTTGACAAAGCTATCTGTCTTCAACATGATAATTGCAGGGTATTAACATTTGACATATTTTTTTTTTTTTTTTTTGTAACTGTGCCTTTATTAGGTGGCAATTTTACTACCAGTTTTCCCATCATACATATCATAATCAGATTTTTGATTAACGTGCAGGTACAGGGGCAACATCCACATCAGTGGGCCCCCTTCCACATAGCTGGCTTGCTGCACGCATGGCAGATCTCACACCAGATCTCCAGGTATGTCTATCATGAGGGTTAATAGCCGAGAGCTTCCACTCTCTGCAATCCCTCTCTGTCAGCTGCTTCCATGTCATTTTGGGCCTTCCAGGCCCACCCTTTCCATCAACCTGTATGTCAAAGGCTTTCTTGATTGCACCATTGGAGCGTTCCGCACATCCATACCATCGGAGTTCTCTCCTTCAGAATGAGGTCCAGATCCTCAATGCCAAGCCGCATAAGTAGCTCATTGGACCTGGTGGTGACAATGTCTTGCGGCCTGACATTGCAGATCTGTCTGATCATTGCCCTGTCATTTTGCTGCAGACGCTGGAGGTTCGGCTTTATCAGTGGCCAAGTCTCCCTGGCATGGAGCATTGTGCTCCGCACACAAGAGCTGTACACATGGCCATGTGTTTGAAAGAGAGGTGGCGTGAAGAGAGAACTGGTAGCAGATCCTTGAACTTCTTCCAGGCTGTTTTCACACGTGTTGTGGTTGAGAGTTCACAGCCACCTGCTGCTGAGAGCATGTCTCCTAGGTAGCAAAAGGAAGCTACCACCTCAAGCTTGTCAGGTCCGACCTGGACTTCCATCTGTGGTCTGCCAGCCAAGGGGCATGCAGTTCCCTGGCACCGTGTACATCTGTAGTCAGGGTCCTTTTTCAAGTGCTTGAGCCCACTGCATTTCTTGTGCACCCGGTGCTTGCAGCCATTGCAGAAGAAGCTGTTGCTGCCCACCAGTGCGACAGACGGCGCATGGAAACTCGCCAGAACTCTGTAGGAGGTCCAGTTCTGTACAGCAGATCATGATCTTTGTCTTTCCTGCATTTACTCTCAGTCCTTTCTTCTCCATTGCTTCTTTCCAAGTTAGGAGCCTCCTGACACATTCCTCAAGAGATTCAGCGATGATAACAAGGTCATCGGCATAGAGGTCCTCCCAGGGGACCCCAGAGCGGAACTCTCGTGATAAGGCTTCAAGCACAATGATGAAGAGCAGCGAGCTGAGTACTGATCCTTGGTGAACACCAACCTTCACTTCAAACTCTTCACTGTACCCCTCACCAACACGGACATGGACATGGCTCCACGCATTTGCATACATCCCCTGCACCAGTCGCACAATCCATTCCTCCACACCAAGTTTTCTTAGCGCCCACCAGATGACCTTCCAAAGTACCCAATCAAACACCTTCTCCAGGTCTACGAAAGCCATGTAGAGTCTCTTATTGGCAGCTTGATACTTCTCTTGCAGCTGCCTGACAACAAAGATTGCGTCTGTAGTGCCTCTGCCTGGGACGAAGCCAAACTGGGAATAGTCGATAGACACCAACTGTCTGATGAGGCCATCCACAATCCTCTCCAGGATTTTCATAACCTGCTCTGTCAGCTTGAGACCACGGTAGTTGCCTCTTTCCAATGCGTCCCCTTTTCCCTTGTAGAGGCAGACAATGAAACTCTGCTCCCAGTCAGAGGTACCTTGCCATCTCGAATGATTGCAGCTGCGAGGTCCCAGATCATGGAGGCGCCCATGTCACCGGCGGCTCGTATCATCTCCACCACTATGCCTGATGGGCCCGGTGCTTTGCCAGCCTTCATCTGTGAGATAGCCTTCTTAACCATATCATTGGTGATTGGGATGGGCGGGCCTTCCACTGGTTTTTGATATGACAGGTGGTCTGTGTCTCAGGCAAACTCAACGTTGAGAAGCCTTTTGGTAGTGCTCTCCAATAAGTTTTTAAAAAACCTAGGTGCACAGTGTCGTAATTTTGTTGAATGTGTAGGGATTACTTACTGTCCTTCATCACTCTTCTTCTTTACTTTTTTTGTAACTTTCCTTACTTGTGCCTTCTGACAAAAAAAGGCCCTTTGGGCATGTAGGAATTGCAAAGCCCCAGGCTAGTTTGTGCTGCCACATATCTTTGCTATTTGTCCTATATCTTCAACAAGTCCCCTGTATTGTGTAGGCAAACAGCAGAGATCCTGACCAGACTGCACAGATGTACAGTCTGGTCTGGATCTTCGCTGTTCACAAATCTTCTAAGGTCCAGTTTCTCAGCCCGCAAGGGGAGCAAATCTTTTGCTTTTAGAATAGATCCCTTTTCAGAATGGTGACAAAACATTTTACATAGTTGCCTCCCTTGACAGTTTATCAATATGCCTTGATATTGTTCCTGTAAAGGCAACTGTATCATCCATTGAGCAGGCCCCCATAGCGTAGTGGATAGGAGAATTGACTCTTAAACCATTAGTTTCTCACCGCTGTGGTTCGAGCCTCTCTTGGGTCACATGTGGGAAAGCCAAGTTCTGCTTACAGATGGTCAGGTGGTTTTTCTCTTGCTTCTCCGGTTTTCACCCTTGATGAATGGTTGGCACGATTTAAGTGAAATAGTCTTGAAAGGGCCGTAAAACTCAAATACAAAAAAACAAAACAAAAAAAAAACATTGATTAATTATTGATTAATTGTGTTGGGGTTTAATGACACGTCAACCCTTGTGGGTCATTTTTTGTTGTCTTCCAGAGAAAGGGAATAAAGAGCTAGAATACATAGTAGTGGAAATGAAAGAGAGGAATAGGGAAGAAAGAGAACAGGAATGGAAGTGAAGAAACAGAAGAAATAAAAACATTCCCCCGCTACCCTTACCTGCTACAAGGATAGCAGGTCTTGCCCAACTGTAAGCCAAAATCAGTGGGACGCCCCAGTTACGTAAGATACACAACACCTTCGCCACACCCAACCACCCCATCAACTGTATCAACATTGGTTTTGCATTTCTTCTGAAAAGGGTAAAGGTGTCTTATAGCCTTGCAGCCATTTGGGGCAATGAGAGTTAGCCCACTATGTCTTGTGCAACAGCTTATAAAAGATGGGCCCAATCCTGTGAGTGTATATCCTTTAACCTTCCTCTGAAGGCCACCCATTCACTGCTGGAGTATGGTAGTTTTCTTTATTTGATTGTTTTATTTTTCTAGGCAAAGATCAGTGATTTTGGTCTTTCACGAGCTGTAGGCTCCAACAGTGATTACTACAAAGCGACAACAGGGGGAAGATGGCCAATCAAATGGTAGGTAAATACTGATAAAAAACATATCACTGTTTAGGCTTTCAGAAAATCAGTTAGATTCTCAGATACCACTGCATCTGAAACTGGTCCCGCATAGTCATTTGTTTTCAGTGGAAAAGTTTCAACTCATGAAAATACATGACAGTTTGAAGTGTCTCATTCATGTGAGAATTAGTTTTAACAAAATTGCAATCCAGACCACAAATGTCTACTCATATTTATCTGTAAAGAAAATTGGTAAATTGGGATCTATTTATGTTGTTTGAGGTAGAGAACTTGCATATCCAATGACTTTGATATGAGTCCCACCATATTGCTTTGGCAAATGAGCCTAAATGACAAGAATGAACCCAGTTGGAAAACAGAAATAAGAAAAGCGGCCGTCACACACCTGTTTTTTTTAATGCTCAACACACTGGGTAAAAATATCAGCAGACAACATTTCAAGGTTGTTTTTTTTTCTAATTTTTCCGGAAAATAGACTTTGACCTTTCATGCAAATTTAGTCATGACAAAGAAACAGTTTGATCTGGATGTACAATATTTGCCATTTGCAGTACTTTTTGTCCCAGATCATCCTGGGTATCTGGACAGTCTGATTAGGGCCTTCACTGTCTACTACCACCATTATGAGATACTAATAGAATATATTGACAAGTAGTAAAGATACAGATCAGACTGATACAAGTACAGTGAAGGCTCAGAGTAACCTGGGTTCCAGAGCAATTTGCTCAGGACCCTCACTATCTTCTATCAGAATTATGAGATACTATAGAATATAATGACATATGGTTTAGTCCCAGATCAGAAGATAGAGGGACAGTGAAAGCTCAAATATGCCTGGGTAACTGAGCAATTTGCTCAGGACCCTCACTATCTTCTATCAGAATTATGAGATACTATAGAATATAATATGGTTTAGTCTCAGATCAGACAGATAGAGGGACAGTGAAAGCTCAAATATGCCTGGGTAACAGCAATTTGCTCAGGACCCTCACTATCTTCTATCAGAATTATGAGATACTATAGAATATAATGACATATGGTTTAGTCTCAGATCAAACAGATAGAGGGACAGTGAAAGCTCAAATATGCCTGGGTAACTGAGCAATTTGATCAGGACCCTCACTATCTACTACCAGAATTATGCGATACAGTTGAGTCTTGTTATCTCGACCTTGCTTATCTCGAATAACCGCTTATCTCGAAGTGAAAATCTGGCCCCTGTTTTACCACAAATCTACCAACAGGCAACAAAATATTGTGGAAAAGAGGAGAAATTGCTCCTTAGGAGCAATTTCTCCTCTTTTTCAGAATATTTTCAATTTATCTCTAACTTAGGAGTCAAATTACATATTCATCCTTTTAAAGGTGATTGTTCGATTAATTGTTTTCCTCAGTTCCGCAAATCTGATGTGTCGAAGTATGGATATCTCGAAGTGTTTCATAGAGTCCCTTGGAATTCGAGATAACGAGAGTCGACTGTATTATAGAATATAATGACATACAGTTTGGTCTCTGCAAACAGTGAAGTCTCACATCAGACAGACAGGCCAGAGCAAACAGTGTAGACCATGATGCAGAATGCTGCATCTGATAAGTGTCTACACTGTTTGCCATACTTCCAGTTATTGGCTTATTCAAATTTTAGAATTTGGGACAGACAGGCCAGAGCAAATGGTGTAGACCATCTGATCAGATACTGCACTGTTTCCCACTCATCAAGCAGTTTTTGACTGACGAACAGGCAGCAAAATTGACTAATGTAAATTTTAACATTTGGACAAACAGGCCTGAGGAAAACAGTATAGACCATGATCAAATGCCAGAGAAAGCTGCATCTGATAAATATCTACACTGTTTGCCACTCATCAAGCAGTGCTTGAGTGATGAACACATAGCAAAATTGACTAGTTTAAATTTTAGAAATGTGGACTGACAGGCCTGAACAAACACTATAGACCCAGATCACGCAATATTAAATGCAACTGCTGATCAGGGTATGCACTGTTTAGCCACACGAACATTTCAAACCTCCAACATCTGCAGCGAAATGACAAGGCAATGATCAGACAGATCTGTAATGTCAAGCCGCAAGACATTGTCACCATTCTTTGCATTTAGGTCAGTTTCTCAGTAACTGTTCATCCAACAGCCAGTGATACTAGACACACGCATACATTGTATCATGACCTCTTGAGTGCAGTCATCCATATTTGACACTGACCTTTATTTCACAGTCCAATAGGCATGCTACATTGTGTTAGTTATTAATTAATCATCCCGAATCTTGGTCAAAATGTTTGATTGTAGATATCTCTGTTTATAACCTGGTTTGATTAGGGTTTATATATCTATATCTTGTTTCTAATCTTGTTTGATTAGAGGTAACTATTTCTAACCTTGTTTGATTATTGATTGTAGATATCTCTGTTTATAACCTGGTTTGATTAGGGTTTATATTTCTATATCTTGTTTCTAATCTTGTTTGATTAGAGGTAACTATTTCTAACCTTGTTTGATTATAAGTACCACTGGTCCTAGTCTTGTTTAATTAGAGGTATCTCTGTCTCTAATCTTGTTTGATTAGAGTATCTCTGTTTATAGTCTTGTTTGATTAGAGGTAGCTATGTTTCTAGTCTTGTTTGATTAGAGATATCTCTGTCTCTGGTCTTGTTTGTTTAGAGGTATCTCTGTTTATAGTCATGTTTGAATAGAGGTAGCTATGTTTCTAGTCTTGTTTCATTAGAGGTATCTCTGTCTCTAGTCTTGTTTAATTAGAGGTATCTCTGTTTATAGTCATGTTTGATTAGAGGTAGCTATGTTTCTAGTATTGTTTGGTTAGAAGTATCTCTGTTTGTAGTCTTGTTTAATGAGAGGTATCTCAGTTTCTAATCTTGATGGATTAGAAGTATCTCTGTTTCCAATCTTGTTTGATTAGAGGTATTTCTGTTTCTAATATCTTGTTTGATTAGAGGTATATCTGTTTATAATCTTGTTCGATAAGATGTATCTCTGTAATCTTGTTTTGTTAGAGGTATCTCTGTTCCCAATCATGTTTGATTAGAGGTATTTCTGTTTCTAATCTTGTTTGATGAGATATATCTCTGTAATCTTGTTTGATTAGATTTACTTCTGTTTCAAATCATGTTTGATTAGAGTTATTTCTGTTTCTAATCTTGTTCGATGAGATGTATCTCTGTAATCTTGTTTGATTAGAGATATCTCTGTTTCCAATCATGTTTGATTAGAGATATTTCTGTTTCTAATCTTGTTCAGTTAGATGTGTCTCTGTAATCTTGTTTAATTAGTGGTATCTCTGTTTGTAATCTTGTTTGATTAGAGGTATCTGTTTCTAATCTTGTTTGAATAGAAGTATCTCTGTTTCTATTTGTGTTTGGCTGTAGATTTTTCTGTTTCTGATAGTGTTTGATTACAGGATTCTATTTTCTAAACTTTTTTGATTACAGGTATTTTTAGCTCGCTGGGACTGTGTCCCTGGAGAGCTTATGTTGTCACCCAGGCGTTGGCGTCGGCGTCTATGTCCATGTTAGCACAATGTTTAAGTTTTCAAATGTGTGCATAGTTTTTTAACTGTTTAAGGTACTGCTTTCATATTTGGCCTGCACCTACTTTAGAGTAAGACCTTTCAATAGCATACATTCCCATCCCAAAATAGACTCTTTATGTAGGTCAAGCTCAGTTCTTACTTTGTCTTTTACACCCATGTTTAAGTTTTGCGTTTAAGTTTTGAAAAGTGTGCATAACTGCTGAAGTATTAAAGATAGAGCTCTAATATTTGGCCCACACCAGCTTTAGGGTTAGACCTTTCAATAACCCACGTCTCTTATTCAGTTTGACCTTCTGCCTAGGTCAAGGTCAGGTTATACTTTGTCATTTGAACCCATGTTCGAGTTCTGCATTTAAGTTTTGAAAAGTGTTTGTAACTGCTGAAGTATTCAAGATACCCCTTTAATATTTAGCCAACACCAACATTAGGGTAAGACCTTTCAGTAGCACAGACTTTTCCTCAGTTGACCTTCTGCCAAGGTCAAGGTCAGGTTATACTTTGTCATTTAAACCCAAGTTTGAGTTTTGTGTTTAAGTTTTGAAAAGTGTTTGTAACTGCTAAAGTATTGAAGATGCAGCTTTAGTGTTTGGCCTACACCTACCTTAGGGTAGAACCTTTCAATAGTACACACCCCTTCCTCAGTTTGACCTGCCTAGGTCAAGATCAGGTCATACTTTGTCATTTATACCTGTGTTTAGGTTTTGAAAAGTGTACATGGCTGCTGAAGTATGTAAGATATAGCTTTCATGTTTCATCCACACCAGCCTAAGGGAAGATGTTTTAATGGCATATACCCCATCCCTCAGTTTGACATTCTTCCGACATCAAAGTCAGGTCATACTCTGTCATTTAATCTTTAATATTTAAAGATTGTTTTCTTATTGGATCAGCTCTTTCCAGCGAGTTGCGTTGTCTTCTGACAACTCTTGTTTTAAATGTACTAGATTACAGGTGATTTTGTTTACAATCTTGAGTCCAGGTACATCTGTTTATAATCTTGGAATCTTTGATTACATGTATCTGTTTATAATTTGTTTTGATTGCAGGTATCTCAGTTTCAAATCTTGATTGATTACAAGTATCTCTAATCTTTATAATTGGTTTGATAGCCTGTTTTTTGTAAGACCAGTATTAGCATGGATGACTCAGGCATGCAAATTTCCATCCATCCTTTGGGGTACTCACGTCCACCCTAGCATTCATCCTGGCGTCCACCCTAAATGTAGTCTACAAACTGTTAAACTTTAGTTAATTTCACTTCACTGATTGTTTTATCTAACGGAGCTAAATAAGGATGCCAGCCTTCAGTCTTCTAGAACTTGTTTTCACTATTTGGTATGCAGGTATGCAGGTATGACATAAACTTGTTTCTAACCTTGTTTGATTACAGGTATGCACCTGAGTGTGTGAACTATGGTCACTTCTCTCATGCAAGTGATGTTTGGAGTTTTGGTGTTACCCTGTGGGAAATGTTCACATTTGGAGAGCCACCTTATGGTGATATGAGAGGAATAGAGGTCTGTAACACACTTTCTGACCAGACTGCTTAAATTTTAAGCACTGACCAATCTTTGTCTAGCAGCGCAAGTGGTGCATTATTTAATTTTACTGTGAAATCTACCTTGAATAATACTCGTGTTTTACGGCCTTCAAGCAAAAAAAACAAAAACAAAAAACAAAAAAACAATAAGACCCAGATCAGACGCCATTGTATGCAACGTCTGGTCAGGACCTACACAGTTTT
Organism: Anodontia alba; assembly: GCA_964016985.1. NCBI lineage: Eukaryota > Metazoa > Mollusca > Bivalvia > Lucinida > Lucinidae > Anodontia > Anodontia alba. Next base: position 11,494,567 of record OZ024832.1, read on the forward strand.
GGAATTAATTTATCAAATCTGGGACCAACAAAATGAAAATCGTGTTGAAAAAAAAAAAAAAAAACAGAAGAAGAAAATAGGTGCGTTCAAGCGGTGCATTCTTTAATCACTCTCAGTTGGGATTAAAGCAACCCTTTGATTTTTGGACATGCCGACTGCACCTGGAGTTTTGCAGTCGCAGTGCATTCACACGTGTCACATATACGGATTAAATATCAGACTGCCATTACTGATGATTCGTGTTAATCACTTGTTTACCACAAAAAGGACAGTGAAGTGTTGATTTTTTGACAATGTTTGGATAATGACGAAATTAATTTGTGTTGCAATATGTTGCCGTTATTCATCTGACCTCTCCAATATACATGTCAAATGACTGGTTAGAGCAGTTTAAATACCATAATATCGCATTTAAAAGGTGGGCGGATGTTATCAGTTTGTGAAGATTTGACCGTTTGTGATTTTTCAGACATCATTGATTCATGAAAATTGGTTGGTTGGGGAAAAAATTGGGTCCAAGGCACCATGCTCTTGGACCGAATTATTAGCGTTTTTCGGTGTTTAAAACCGGTCCTGAATTCTTATTTTCAGTTCATACCGGCTATTTTCCAGTTTTCCAGAGCTCTGCTGTACACCAAATGTTTTATTTTGTTCAGTCGTTTTAAAAAAAAAAAATAGAACGTTTCTATTTTTTCTGTAGTAAAAATGGCTGCAAATTATGCAAAAATATTTAGGGTAGGTGGTTTAGATGCAGGTTTTCCACAAGTTACAGTTGTTGAAAACAAAGCACAGAAACAGAAAAGACAAATGGTTCCTTATAAGTTATTATCAGTCGCAAGTCAGTTTTTCCATTTAGAATAAAATGCCAGGCAAAAAACGTCTTTCCAAAAGATGTCAAATGCACAATAGATGAGGCTCTAATATTGCCAACATTAATATTCAGAGATCATAAGTCTAGATAAGAGTGGGTATCAGGTTAATAGTTTTCTTATTACTCGATGAAAACATACGTTGTGGGTACTCATTAGAAGTGCTTCAGCAAGACGCTTCTAATGAGTACCCACAACATATGCTTTTGTTGAGAAATAAGACAAATATGGATACTTTTTGGTTGAAGAAAACGCCTTAATAAGAGCTATGAGAGATACTCATGTAAGTGGTAGGGCAAGGATAAATCTCAGCCAAAGAACTAGATGTGGTCTCCCTAAGGGGCCTCGGCATTTACACAGAATGGTAGATGCAATGGATAAAATCTGGAGAGCATTTTTTTTTGCAACTCGGCTCTTATAGTGATATTTTTAACCCTTGTCATGCTAAATAAATAAAGATGCTGTGCCCATTTCTAATTTTCAGCCAGTCAGATTACTTGATCCAAGTTGTTCATATAAATTCAAATACTTAATGACAACTGTGCTGACCCAGATCAGCTGGCTTCTGAAAAATCCAGCTGATCTGGATCTATACTGTTTGGAAAGGCAGGGCATATCTGGGTTCAGCAGGACAAGGGTTAAAGTATGAATTTGCCTCCAATGCCATTAAGGGAAACAGATATACTTTCAAGAGAGGCAATGCTTTTGAAATTGTTTTGTCTTCCTTCTGAAATGGGTCTTCTCTAAAAGGAAAGAGCAAATGCTTTCTCTTTAGAAGGGGCCTGGTTTGCAGAAAAGCAAACATGAAGTTACAAAATAAAAGTCAAAAAGGATTGCCTTTGGAAACAAAGAACACAAAAAATCACGAAAATCGTAGACTCGGTTTGATTGAGTCTCTTCATATGCAACATTGTAGTTGTGAGGCTGCATTCCCCCCTAGCGCCAGCTTTAGTGGTATTCGATTTTCAAAATAACTAGGATGGGCTCAATGATCCCAAAGGAAACAAGCAAATTCCATGGGGAATTTATGTCCCCCGCCTAATTTTTATTTGAGGTGTTAAAAATGGTAAAGTTAACCAGAGGACCACTGGTCCTGTATCAAATACCTAAGTATTGAAGCAGGAAACCAGTGATAAAAAATAATTTCAAGATTCTGAAAAAAACCACATGCATATCTTCAGACCATCCTTAAAGCACCTGTACAGTTTCAAAAGGATCGGCCAAAAACTGTGGGAGGAGTTAAGACAGTTTCAAAAGGATCGGCCAAAAACTGTGGGAGGAGTTAAGGGGACAAGGTACCTGCTCCCTATATACTCCTGTAGTATTAGAACTCAAAAAATGTCTAAGTTAAAAATGCAGAAAAAGTGGTAAAAAATTATTTCAGGATTCTGAAAAAAACCACATGCATATCTTCAGGCCATCTTAAAAGCCCTTGTAAAGTTTCAAAAGGATCGGACAAAAACTGTGGGAGGAGTTAAGGGGACAAGGTGCCTGCACCCTATATACTTCTGCAATATTAGAACTCAAAAAATGTCTAAGTTAAAAATGCAGAAAAAGTAATAAAAAAATATTTCAGGATTCTGAAAAATCCACCTGCATATTTTCAGGCCATCCTAAAAGCCCACGTAAAGTTTCAAAAGGATCGGCCAAAAACTGTGGGAGGAGTTAAGGGGACAAGGTACCTACTCCCTATAGACTTCTGTAAAATTAGAACTCAAAAAATGTCTAAGTTCAAAACGTGTAAAAAGTGATAAAAAATAATTTCTGGATTCTGAAAAAAACCACATGCATATCTTCAGACCATCCTTAAAGCACCTGTACAGTTTCAAAAGGATCGGCCAAAAACTGTGGGAGGAGTTAAGGGGACAAGGTACCTGCTCCCTATATACTCCTGTAGTATTAGAACTCAAAAAATGTCTAAGTTAAAAATGCGGAAAAAGTAATAAAAAATTATTTCAGGATTCTGAAAAAACCACATGCATATCTTCAGGCCATCCTGAAAGCCCATGTAAAGTTTCAAAAGGATCGGCCAAAAACTGTGGGAGGAGTTAAGGGGACAAGGTACCTACTCCCTATACACTTCTGTAGTACTAGAAATCGAAAAATGACTAAGTTAAAAATGCGGAAAAAGTGATAAAAAATTATTTCAGGATTCTGAAAAAACCACATGCATATCTTCAGGCCATCCTTAAAACACCTGTAAAGTTTCAAAAGAATCGGCCAAAAACTGTGGGAGGATTTAAGGGGACAAGGTACCTGCTTCCTATACACTTCTGTAGTATTAGAACTCAAAAAAAGTCTAAGTTAAAAATGCGGAAAAAGTAATAAAAAATTATTTCAGGATTCTGAAAAAAACCACATGCATATCTTCAGGCCATCCTAAAAGCCTATGTAAAGTTTCAAAAGGATCGGCCAAAAACTGTGGGAGGAGTTAAGGGGACAAGGTACCTACTCCCTATACACTTCTGTAGTATTAGAACTCAAAAAATGTCTAAGTTAAAAATGCGGAAAAAGTGATAAAAAATTATTTCAGGATTCTGAAAAAAACACATGCATATCTTCAGGCCATCCTAAAAGCCCATGTAAAGTTTCAAAATGATCGGCCAAAAACTGTGGGAGGAGTTAAGGGGACAAGGTACCTACTCCCTATAGACTTCTGTAATATTAGAACTCAAAAAATGTCTAAGTTAAAAATGCAGAAAAAGTGATAAAAAATTATTTCAGGATTCTGAAAAAACCACATGCATATCTTCAGACCATCCTTAAAACACCTGTAAAGTTTCAAAAGGATCGGACAGAAACTGTGGGAGGAGTTAAGGGGACAAAGTACCCACTAAAAACTCGGAACCACGAACCACGCACCACGCGCCACGGAAAACCAAAAACAGTGTCCCTCCACTTTTTTTCGAAAAGGCGGGGGACAATAAAATATAACCTGCATTATGATGATCCCTTATCCAAAATTGCAGAAAAATCCCCAAAGCGTATTACATCTCCTTAAAGTGTGAAATTAGCTTGCTTTATTTTAATTGACAGGTAATTAAGTTCATAGAGGAAGGAAAGCGCCTAGAACGACCAGAGAAATGCCCGGAACTTGTGTATGAAGAAATGTGTAAATGTTGGTTGAAGGACCCGAAGCAGCGACCAACATTCAAAGACCTCAATATTCATTTTGAGAGCCACCAAGAATATGCTTCAACTGCGGAAGTCATGAAACCATTGAGAAAAAAGAAAACATAGCAAGAGTGTAGCTGTTTTTATACTTCCAGATAAGAGGGGCATAATGGAAATATTTTTTCTTTTTTCTCCACAATAACATATGTTGTGGGTACTCATTAGAAGTGCCTTGCTGAGGCACTTCTAATGACTACCCACAACATAAGTTTTCATGGAGTTATAAAAAAAATGTCTGTCTGTGTCTGTCTCCATGTACTGAGACGGTCATCTATAACCATTACTTCAGTTGGTGGATGGCTAAATTTAGAATTAAACTATTTTGAAAGAAAAAATAAATGAAAAAAATAAATACAACTGACTTTCATTATCTCGAAGTCCAAGGGACTCTCTGAAATACTTTGAGATATCCATACCTCAATATATGTCAGATTTGCAGAATTGGGGAAATAATAGATCAAACAGTCACATTTCACAAATGACTATGTAATTTGATTCTGAAGTTAGAGATATATTGAAAATATTTTGGAAAAGAGGAGAAGTTGCTCCAATTACTCCTCTTTTCCACAATATTTTGTTACCGTTGTTGGATTTCCATGTTAAAACAGGGACCAGATTTTCACTTTGAGATAAGCAATTATTCGAGATAAGCAGAGTAGAGATAATGAGAGTCAACTCTAAATATCACTGGAAGGGCTATTAAAACCTTTCAGGCTAGAGTTTTTTATCTTGAGGTTTATGAGAGATTTCTTAAAAAGTTGCTCTCGGGAGGAGGGAATAAAAATAAAAATAAATATGTAAAAAAGAGGTGGGTCAATGAAATAAAATAATTTTCCAACAAAAATACTTGTAAAAATGCAATATTTCAGCGCTAAATTCTAAGGGTAGGATCATAAAATAAAAAAAAATAAATAAAAATTGAAAAGCAAATTTTATTTTTCCTGAGGGGCTAAAATCATAGGGCAGGCTCTCCCTTAAACCTTAAAATAAAAAAAAACTGTGACCATACAAGCATTAGTTGGAGGTATACTGAAATGCATACCTCTGAGTTACCAATCTAAATCAGGGCCTTGAACTCCTCTGGGGTCCTTACATCCACCACAGAAAAGGGAAGGCTTTCCAATGTGGAACAGTTCTGGGGAAAAACAAATTCTTCAGGGCATCACTTTAAGCCTGGTACCGACAATACTGTGTGTGTGTGTGTGTTTTTTTTATGCCTTTGTTATGTCTCCCCACTTTAGGGTTGGGAGACATGTTGTTCCCGCTCCCCCCTCCCTCTCCCATCCCCCATTCCCCCCCTCCCCCCCCCCCCCCCAGGCATCTGTCTGTATCTGTTTGCTGTCTATGTGTCTGTCATACTCATGTCCGCTCTATAACTTGAAAACTGTTCAAGCTATCTTGACGAAACTTCATATAAATATCAATCAACATTAAATGACGTGCAGAGTGTAAGAACCATAACTCCTTTAATTATACCTTTTGAGTTCTTTCCCTTGGACTCTGTCACAAAATTGTGTCCACTCTATAACTTGAAAACTGTTCAAGCTATCTTGACGAAACTTCATATAAATATCAATCAACATTAAACAATGTACAGAGCAGAAGAACCATAACTCTTGTATTTATACTTTTTGAGTTATTTTCCTTGTACTCTGTCACAAATTGTGTCCGCTCTATAACTTGAAAACCAGTCAAGCTATCTTCACGAAATGTCATATAAATATCAGTCAGCATTAGATGATGTGCAGAGCGCAAGAATCATAACTCTTGTATTTTTACTTTTTGAGTTTCCCTTGGACTCTGTCACAAAATCGTGTCCACTCCATAACTTGAAAACTGTTCAAGCTATCTTCAGGAAACTTCATATAAATATCAATCAACATTAGACGATGTGCGGAGCGGAAGAAACATAACTCTTGCATTTATACTTTTTGAGCTATTTCCCTTGGACTCCGTCACAAAATCGTGTCTGCTCTATAACTTGAAAACCATTCATGCTGTCTTCATGAAACTTCATATAAATATCAATCAACATTAGACGACGTCCAAGTGGAAGAACCATAACTCTTGCATTTATACTTTTTGAGTTATTTACCTTGGAACTTTGTCACAAAATCGTGTTCACTCTGTAACTTGAAACCTGTTCAAGATATCTTCAAGAAACTTCATGTAAATATCAATCAGCATTAGATAATGTGCAGAGCACAAGAATCGTAACCCTTGCATTTATACTTTTTGAATTATTTCCCTTGAACTTTGTCCGTCATTAAAAAAGTGTCCACTCTATAACTTGAAAACCATTAAGATATCTTCACGAAACTTTAAATGACTACCAATCAACATTAGATGACATGCAAAGCGCAAGAACCATAACTCTTGCATTTATACTTTTTTAGTTATTTCCCTTGGAATCCCATTAGTTACTATAAATGTTTGCTGAATGTACAATACAATATGACACCAAAAAGGGGAGGGACATCTATATTTTTATAGAAAAACAAATTCTAGTTTGTATTGATCCTGTTACTGGGGATCAAATATCTAGCATGCCACCAATGCTACTTATATTCTGCCATCACCTGCGGGTCCATCTAGCAGCTGTCTTTGTACCATCTCAGTACCTTTTGGTTGAAAAAGGTGCCTTATCTGGAGCTATGTGTTTTTTTGCCTGGGCAGTTTGACATCTGCTTGGACATATCATTATGTATTAATTACTTAAAGGCTCAATATTCCTCAAACATAGACATTTTATTATCCAAGAAAGGTTTAATAAACTGAGTTATGGTATCAGTACAATCATAAAATGTGGCACCTGACAGCCCATAAAATTTCAGTTAGTCTCTCATTCTTCGTCTGGGTCAGAAATGAAAAGATTGTTTTTCATATCTCTGAATTAATATTACCAACATTAATTCGGAGATACGATAAAAAATCATTTCTTTTTTGACCCAGCTCAAAAACAAGAGACTAATTGAAATTTTACAGGCTGTCAGGTGCCACATTTTATGATCGTATTAAAACCATATATCAATTTATTAAACCTTTCTTGGATAAAAATGTCTATTTTTGGGGAATATGGAGTCTTTAAGGTGAATGGAAGACCAGGCCCAGAGGTTTTAAACTCTTTTCATGCTCAGATCAGCTGAGCATGAAATTTTTCATGCTCATAAATCTCAAGTTACAAATAATTGCCAATTCTTTCTTGCTAAACATGAAAGTATCTCTGCTAATAAATATGAAAATGGCAACCATTGTTGACATTTTCATTTTTATTTGTAGAGAAAAATTCATGCTCTGGTGAGTTGAGCATGAAAAAAGTTTTACAATCTCAGACCAGGAGATTTTGCTGCCATTTAACAAGGGAGACAACTTTTGTGACTTCCTGTTTGCTTTTCTGTACAAGATTGCCCTTCTGAAAAAAGAGTCTACTCTACATGGTAAGGTAAACTCTTATCTTATAGAGTAAACCCTTTGTCATAAAGAGGACAAAAACAAGTTTGACAGAGTTGCCTCCCCTGAAAGTGTATCCAGTGTCAAAGATTTGGGCCTAGTTGATCAAAGCATTGTTAGCTTAACAAGCTTGTTAGTGGTCAAAATGTTAAATGTTCTAGTAAGTACAGTACCTAATTCACAGGTATTTTTGCTGAAAAAAAGGTGAGTAGCTTTTGCCAGGGCAAAAGCTACTCACATTTTTTCAGCAAAAATATTAGCGTTTATGCCATATTTAAGGATGAAAGTTTTAACAATATGTTAACTAACGACATAGTTAATTTTGAACAACTGGGCCCAGGTTTATATAAGAACTCTGTAGCAATAAATAAGAATACGGTATTACCTTAAATATTCGGATAGCTTTACTCGTTTCAGCTAATCCTAAAATGGATGATGATGATGATGATGATGATGATGATGATGATTTTGTGTTTTATGACCCTTTCAACAGTATTTAAAACATACCGAGCAGATGGAAAGGAGATAATGAAAGGCTCTACTAGAATTTAAATGATTGTATATGACTAGTTTGGTCACTTGGATCAAAAGTACTACAGTAGTTGAATCGCAGATTGTGTAGACAGATATCAAAACTGCAGTTTGCTGTGGGTCTACACTGTTTGCCCTGGTATGACTGTCCAAATGAAGTCCAAATGAAATAAACTCATTTATGCTGAATGGACGTCTACCATAACTCTTTGGACTAGTCCATTTCCAAAAGAAGGGGTGTCTGGATAGTTTTTGTTGTTACCTTTTTTTTTTATATATAGAAATTCATGTATTGAAAACAGTGTATAAGCCTTTTGGCTTCTTTCTGAATCCCATCACTTATTGTCAGTATTGTTTGAATGTAGGTAGAATTTATTTGAATGAATGTGTTTAAACCAAGCGAAGACTCGGAACAGATGGGCCTCACAAAGAGCAAATTCTCAGGATGAGACTGCACATGTGCAGGATGATGTGAATCTGCACAGTTTGTGCATGATTATTGCATAAAAAGCAGTGTCGCACGTTATTAACAGCCGTGCATTAACTGGCGAAAAGCCGTGTATTAAGGCAATTCATGCACTGTTAATGCACGGCTACGCAACTTTCAATATGATCGTACCAGGGCCACAGATTTGCTGCCGTCACAAGATGTGTACTGCCCGGCCCTAGAACGAGCATAGTCAGTGGAAATTACGTTCGCAAGACATCAATGAAAAGGCGAAACAAAATAATGCAAGAAATAATGCAAAATATAGCAAATCTTTTCAGTTTTTATGCAATAACAGCGATTGAACATGGTTTTTCAATGCATTAACATTCGCCAGGTCCCTTGGCCTTTGGCCTCGGTTTTCAACACCTCCCACGGGACCTGGTGAATTTTAATGCATGAAAAAACATGTTTGATCCCTATATTGAAGGCATATTTTCACTTGATGCGGCCCATTTTGTATATCAGTCTTCATTTGGTGCTCATGCCACAATATACATGTACATAATCTCATTGTGCAAGTCACATGTGAGAGAGTATGTTTTTTACTGACCTTGACCCAATTCTTGTCCTTTATTGGTAGATTATTAATTTTAATAGTTTTTAACCTTAAATTGCTAAGCAAAATTGTAGCAGGCGACATTCTAAATTTGTATTTCACTGTAAATCAGTGAAAATAAGACTTTGTGTTTCATGTGAATCACCTTCTAGGCAGATGATTTACATGACTGAAATATCGCCTTATTTCCTCTGAAAAATTAAAAAATCAAAAAGAAAATCACAATGATGTCGGTTGCAGTTGGGATTAGCACTTTAAGGGTAAATGAGAAACGTGAGCTGGCTCACATTAATTCACATGCCGGGTCCCAAGATTATAAAACTATTTTTTCTTGCAAAACATAGCTGAGCATGAAATTTTTTCTGCTAATAAATATGAAAATGTCAACACTAGTGTATTTTCATATTTATTAGCAGAAAAAATTTCATGCTCAGCTCTGTTTTGCAAGAAAAAATAGTGGTTGTTAGTACAGTCGAACCTCAAACACCAAAGGCCCCTTTACCATGGCTAATTCGAACTCGTTTTAGCGTCCCTACAAAATTCTTCCGATAGCTATAGAAAAGAAATATTTATCGAAATTTTCCATTTTATCATGACATTGTATGTTGTGTGTACTCAATAGAATTGCCTCATCGAGGCAATTTTAATGAGTACACACAACTTACAATTATTGTGTAGAAAATCGAATAAAACCCCTAAATTAGCACTATTTGCTTTCTGACCTGCCATCATGATTAACCCCCAGTGGCTCGAACTACCCATGTCTTGAACAATTTTCTATGGTTCCACAGATGTTCGAGCCATTGAAGTTCGACTGTAATTTGAGATTTATTAGCAGGGCCAAATTACATACTCAGCTGAGTTGAGCATGAAAAAAATTTTGTAACCTCAGGCCCTGGTTTACTGCATTTACCATAAGTATTCGGACAGATAGGCCAGAGCAAATTGTAGACCCCAGATCAGCTGCCACAGGAATTGGTTTCTGGTCAGGGTTTACACTATTTACACTGCCACTAATCCAGCAGTGTTTTCACAAATCAGCATGTAGCGAAGTGGATGTGTGCAAATTTTACGATGAATATGGAACATTTAGAGCACTTAACGATAATTTAATGTCTGAATATTTGGAGTACTTACAGTTGTTAAATTTTAATGTAACTGCATCATATAACTGCATTGTACAGCTGCATCATGAGGAATAATGCCTGCTTTTGGGATGTATAGCTGCATTATGAGGAATCCTGTCTTATGTTATTGTCCTGTATATCTGCATCATGAGGAATCCTCTCTAATGCTATAGGTCTTTTACTGTAGCTGCATCATGAGGAATTCTGCTTAATGCTGTAGGCATAATCAGCTGCATCATTAGGAATCCTATCTAATGTTATATGCCTGTATAGCTGCATCATGAGGAATCCTGTCTAATGTTATAGGTCAGTACAGCTGCATTATGAGGTATCCTGTCTAATGCTTATGCCTGTATAGCTGCATTATGAGGAATCCTGTCTAATGCTGTAGGCCTGCATAGCTGCATGTGAGGAATCCTGTCTGATATTATAGGCCTGCATAATTATATCAAAGGAATTCTGTCTACAATTTCTGCATCATGAGGAATCCTGTTTAATGCTATATGCCTGGACCATTCTGCATATCAGTACAATATAGTTGCATCAAAGGAATCCTGTCTGCTATAGCCTGTATAGCTGCATCATGAGGAATCCTGTCTAATGCTATAGGCCTGTATAGCTAGATCAAGAGAAATTCTGTCTAATCCTGTATGCCTGGGCCATTCTGCATATCAGTGCAATAAGGTCAGGATCATAATTATTTGCATTTGACTTAAGGTAGGTTTTCACAAAAGGCACACAAAAGACTTATGCTATGGGCCGCACCATGCAAAAATGTGTCTTAGAGTATGTGCTAAATACACAGATACAGATTCATCCCACGCATGCGCATAGTCTCATCTGAGGAGTTGCTCACATTGATACATTCTGTAGTGTCTAATGATTCTGTTGTCGGCCTTGGTGGCTTAGTTGGATGCACATCCGACTAGTGATCAGGAGGTTGCGGGTTCAACCCCAATCGGGTGGGCAACATTCTTTCGTGAAGATTTGATCATGAAATATTTTCTACGGTCATTCTCTACCTTTCGCTGATTCTAGAAGGGCAGTTGTCAGTTTCTGGCGAAAGAAAGTGCACAATACTGGTTAACCACTTAGAGGACTATGCCTGACCAGTAAAAGTGTGGTTAGGTAACTGACCGTGCTGGACATTACCCCATTGGGTTGACTGGGCCATAAAACTTTAACACAAACAAACAATGATTCTGTTAGTGGACAGCAAAGGCCCTGATCAGACTGTGTGGAAGTGCAGGCTGACCTGGGCCTTTGCTGTCCGTTTACGCCCGAAGACACTTTTTCCCATGGTTCAGCCCATATATAGCTCAATATGAGATACTTTTCTTTGAAATGAAAATAACATACAACATATGAGCAGCGACATTGGAAAACTTACAGTAAATGTCCTAAAATTTCATACACCAAAATGGCTAACAAAAAGGCATATGCAAACAGTGCAGACCCAGATCCTGAATGAGCAGTCTGATCAGGGTCTACACTGTTTGCCTTTCCATTAAATATTTTAAGAAATAACTGTATAAAAAGCAAAATTTTTGCAAAACCGGTATGGAGTAAAACGTTCAAATTTTAGGACATTTACCTTACTTTGTGTGCCTAACAAAGACTCAAATTAGTCTTTCTTTCTGCACAGTCTGATCAGAGTCTTTGTTGTCAACATGAAACAAAAATTATCCGAAGATACATTTGTTACATAATGGCTCTAGTTTGTAACTCTTTCAGCACCAAATTTTAACCCTTAAAGCGCCAAGAAAACTGCATCTGAAAATGTCGTCTGTTTATGTCGTCTGCTGAATATTCTTGCAGACTTTTAAAACCTATTTTTGCATATAGGCAAACAGTGTGGACCCTGATCAGACTGCTCCTAAAGGAGCAGTCTAATCTGGGTCCACTCTGTTTGCAAAAATGACTTTTAAAATCACAAGCAGATGACAAAGCAGACGACAATAGTTGTGATTGGCGCTTTAAGGGTTAGACTTCATTTCTCCTCTACTTTGTTTTTTGTAGCTCACTTGAGCACTAAGTGCTAGAGGTGAGCTATTGTGATCACCCTGTGTCCGTGGTGCGTCATCTGTGTCCATCGTCAACAATTTCTTTTAATGACATCTCTTTAACTGCAGATCCAATTTCCTCCAAACTTTACAGAATTGTTTCACTCATGGCGCTTACCAAAATTGCTCAAATGGTTCCACTCCATTGAACAAGATGGCCCCCAGAGCTAACAATAGAAAAATCTTTAAATGACACTTCCTCCTTGGCCAGTGGCCTGATTTCATAATAATTCCACAAAAATGTTTCTCTTATGGCCCTCTACCAAAATTGCTAGAATGGTTCTGCTCCATTGAACATGATGGCTGCCCGACCTAAAAATAGAAAAGAAATTATATGACCCATCCTACTTGGCCAATGGCCAGATTTCAAAATAATTTCACCAAAATGTTCCTCTTATGCCTTTTTACCAAAATTATAAAAATGGCTCCACTGGGCAGAAAATGGCTACCAGAGCTAAATATAGACAAGTGACTTCTTCTCTCCTGGTGCTTTACAGGCTCTTCTTTCCCTACCGATGCTTCACAGATTTCCTACTTCAAAGTTTTGCCACAGCAACCAAACAGAATAGCCACCTTTATCCGACAACTCTCAAGCCATGACACCACCATTTCCATAAATTATCTTGAGCTCAGGTGAGCGATCCAGGGCCATATGGCCCTCTAGTTTTAACGGACTATGGATGGGAAAGAATTTTAAATGTAAAATTGAAAGCCTGAATGTCAAACATTGTAGATGCTGATGAGACAGCTCATTATGAGCCATCTCATCTGGATCTATACTGTTTGCAAAAGCATATTATTATCTCATATTATTATTGCAGTGAAAGTTTATGGAGAAATATGAAAAGGAAAATTACTTAGATACCTCCCATGTCAAGAGCTGCCCTTGGTTGCTCAGTTAGATGCATGTCCGACTGGTGATCAGGAAGTCAGGAGTTTCAATCCCCGCTGGGTCCAGCAATATTCTTTTGTAGAGATTGATCATGAAATATTTTCGACAGTCATTCTCTTCCTTCAGCTGAATCAAAAAGGGCAGTTGTCAGTTTCTGGCGAAGGAATGTGGTTAATCACTTAGAAACCTAAGTCTGCCCAGGAAAAGTGTGGTTAGGTAAATTGACTGGCTCTGCATGACCCTAATGGGTTGACTGGGCCGTAAAATCTCAATCAATCAAAATCTTATGAAGAGCTATGTATATATTATTGTATGCAGATTTAATCTTTTTAGGGCCAGTCACAATCGCAGCAGACGACACTTGTAGATATTTTTTAAATTTTTTTTCGTAGAAAGTAAGTCTTGACATTTACCGTGAATTGTCTGCCAAGCAGACTATTCACATTAAGTGTCAAGACGTATTCTAAGAAAAAACAATAGAATGTCTGGGCCCAGTTGTTCAAAGCGTCGTTAGCTTAACGAGCTCGTTAAGGGTCATTTCGTTAACTGTTTTAGCGAATTCAATATACAATATTTTGATATTTTTTGCTGAAAAAATGTGAGTAGCTTTTGCATTGCAAAAGCTACTCACATTTTTTCAGCAAAAAATTTTAGCATATTTGCTTATCACTCGATGTAAATTTTAACGAATCGTTAACTAACGACGTCGTTAGCTTTGAACAACTGGGCCCTGATATTGTGCAGGCTGATGTGGGCCTTGCTGTCAGCGTATGCCCAGAAAATACATGTTCTTATGGCATGGCTCAGAGTAGATTTTTGCATTTAACCCATTGTAGACTGAATAGACTTCCCCACACTATATTTTGGAAGAGCCCAATTTCAATTTTAGGTACATCTGGTTGCGAGATGTAGATATTCCTACAGAAAAATGGCTTAACCATTTGCAAACAGCATAGACTCTGGTCAGATGCCGCAGAATGCAGCGTCTGATCTGGGTCTGCACTATTTGCCACTTACCCTTTTAGGAGTCTCCAGAATAAATGGGTTAAATGACATTGCATTTTAGAAGTGCCCTGCTTGCAATATCTTTCAGAAAGTAGCTTTTTGCATGGTATTTTAATCAGAAGTTAGTTTGCACACTTTGGTCATGATTCAGTGCATACTATTTTTTCTGTAACTATCTATGCATCAAACATTTTATTCTAATCATTAGTTTTTTTGTTGTTTTTTTTATCAAAAAATCAAATATTTTTATGTTCCCATAGTAAAAATGGCTGCAAACTATGCTGTAATCAATAATATAGGCAAATTAGAGACAGATTTTCAACAAGTTAGATTTGTTCAAATTTTCTTAAATTTTGACAATATTGTTTTGAAACAACAATAAAAAAAAGTCAATAAAGTAAATTAAAATACATTTCCATAGATAAAAATTCCAAAATGTCACTAACCTATAGAAAGTGCATATATCAGACCAAATTTTGGCCTTAATTTAATTTAAAGACAACTGTTTGAGAACGAATTGTAAAGCTAGTTTAAAAATTGAGAACTTCTGAAAATCCACACAATAATGTAAAATGTTTAATGTATAGGGGTATATATTACATAGACTTGTTAATGTAATAAATCACTGTTATTTCAAGAAAATAAGAATCAACATTTCACGTGAATCATCTGCTATGAAATGTTGATCCTTATTTTCTCCATGAAAGGTAAAAAGAATTTCATCTGTTGCCGTTGTAATTGTTACTGTAATAACCCTAAGTACTGGGACAGATAGGCCCTTGCAAACAGTGTAGATCCAGATCAGATCTCACAGAATATGGCATCTGATCAGGGTCTACACAGTTTGCCATACATAAAGCAATATTTCAGACGCATCAACAAGAAGTAGAATGGACTATTTCAAATTTTAGGACAAATATGGTAAGTAGATAAGGTGTCCCAATACTTAGTGTAAATACGGTAATCATCTGTATGCAGATAATTTGCATGAAGTTTCAAGACTTATACAAAGTACATAAAGTTATATTTTAGAATGCCGTATACTGTTGTTGTGACTGGGCTATAAAGGTAATGTATCTTTTGAGAATAGACATTAGAATTATATTGTCTCATTTTTACTGTTTGAATATATTGTTTTTTCATGATGTTAATAACTTACTAGAAAGTATATCGTCTCTTTTTTATTTACTGCTTGAAATACTGTTTATAAAGTTGCAATTTTATCTACCAAGAAATGGTATTTTTCTACTCAATAAAGTACTGAACTATAATGTTTTTTTTGTTGTTTTTTTTTGTAAAACACTTTACCCCCAACTATATGCTTGTCCATACAAAATGCAGTTTGAAAGGGGGGTAACTCTGACAAAATTAATCAGATTTTTTCAAAAGTTACTTGGATGTTCCACTCATCATCTGCAGTAAGCTCACCAAGTTTCAAGTCCCTAGCTCAAATTGTTTTTTTGTGATTTGCTCACTTGATTTCATTATATCCCATAGGCTTACAATAGAAGGGTTGAAAAAGAGGCATTACTCCAGAAATACAAGTCTGATGGAAAAAAAATACAGTTCTGTTTATTTTCCATCCTTATTCCATAGCCAGCACATGACAAAACCTACAAAATGGCATGAGCACCCAGCAAAGACTCAGCTCAGCCCAACTGGATCAGAGTCTTTGCTGTGGGCTTAATGGGTAGCTAAGGATCCATGCTTTCTTCATGCGAAACAGCGAAGACTGGTCAGACTGGTTGGATGCCCAAGCTGTTCTGAGTCTTCCCTGGGCGCAGGTGCCATTTTGAAAGTTTTGTCATGCGCTGGCTCATATATAAAATTACAAGATCCATTTCCTAACGCTTCTTGACCGTATGCTTCAGCATGAAGGACAAACAACCCAAAAGCAATAGCCCCTGCCAACGTCTTTGAAGTTGGAGCATTCTAACAAATTGTCACATTTTGTTCAGAATTTGTCTAAAATTAAAACATAGGGTCAAGGCCTTGTATGGCTCCCCTGATTACCAGACAAGCTAAAACGGAAATGTGACAGAAGAGATAAAAACAGGAAAATTGTTATTTGTTTAACAGTATGCGGTGGTCCTGCGACTTGACTGCAACACTGAATGGATCAAGAGTGTGTAGCAATACTATACTGGCTGGAAGCTATTCCCAATAAACTACAGTTGAAGGGAAGAATGAGAATTTATAATAATTACCTGTAATATGCATCTTGGTCAGGACCACTTATATAAACTTTTGTTCCCCGCGAGCCAAAGACGTTCCACATGCAGTTTGACTTTATTCGGCTAAGGGCTTTCTAAGAAAAAGATATTTGAAAGTGGGGATAGACAATAGCCTGAAAGCAGAGGTAGACAATCTGTGGGGAAAAATGATGCCATAACAGAAAGGCCTTATCACGTTATCCATTTGTTGTAAGTTTCAAAAACATCTCTTTGAACTTTGATTTTAAATATATTTTTGAAGATTTTCAAATGTTAGAGCCTAAATGAACACAGCTGACCTTGTTATACCAATTATATAAACTTTTGTTTCCATGAAGCATAGATGTTCCATATGAAATCTAACTTCAGTCAGTCCAGTGGTTTCTGAGGAGATGTTTGAAAGCGTGGACAGTTCTTTCCAATGTTAAAGTCTAAGTGAACAAAGTTGACCTGTTGTAAAATAGGTCAAGGTCAACCCAGTGGCATCATTTATATAACTTTCGTAGGGCTCAAGTCCCAAGTTTCAAGATCATCTGACTTATGGTTCTGGAGAAGATTTTAAAAGGTATTTTACCATATATGGGCATGGGGCCACCTTTTCATGTGACCAGGACCAATTATATATAAACTTTTGTTCCCGCGAGGCATAGATGTTCCAAATAAAATCTGACGTCAGTCGGTCCAGTGGTTTCTGAGATGTTGAAAGTGTGGATAGACTTTTCCAATGTAGAAGCCTGAATGAATAAAATTGACCTTGTTGTAAAATAGGTCAAGGTCAACCCAGGGTCATCATTTGTATAACTTTTGCAGGGCTCAAGTCCCTTTTGCAATATGCCAAGTTTCAAGGTCATCTGACATGGTTCTGGAGAAGATTTTTTAAAGGGTTTTTACCATATATGGATATGGCGGCTCTCTTGGTCATGCGAACAGGACAAGTTTTATAAACTTTTCTGTAGTGTGTTCTTTGTTTCCAAAGGCAGTCTTTTTTATGTTTATTTTGTTCATGCAAGGCATAGATTTTATGAAATAATGAAGCTTTACAGTAGTTTGAAATAATGTACTTGGAAATAATGAAGTTTTACTGTAGTTGAAAATAATTTAGTTGGAAATAGCGTGGTTTAACGGAACAATTAAAAAAAAAAAAAAACAAGAGGCCCACGGGCCACGATTCGCTCACCTGAGTGACATAGCCACTGCAGACATGCAGATGTTATGCAACATTTATCCAATCCTATCATCGCAACTAATGAAAATATCATCATTTGAGCAGTTCTTAGTTTTGAAGAAGAATATATGGGCCTGACAGTCAATGGAGCATGATCATGAATAAACTATCAATCACATTTCAACAGAAGGATCAATGTGAAATTTGGTGGAAATTGGCTAAGTGGTTTCTGAAGAATCGTGATTTTATACATGTAAACAGCACAGTGGCAGGGACATATTATAAATACATGTATAAACCAGATGATGGCCATCTTAGATTTCCAATCAGAACAATTTTAACTACTGTTGATCTACAAGTCACTTCGATACTTTCAATATAAATGTATATGGCCCACACAAATAGGGAAGCAAATTTGACCTTGGAGGTAAAAAGGTCAAATGTCAACATAGAACCATCATTTGAGCAATTTTGGTAGATCTCCTGTCCCCTATAATTTGTGCAAAGATTAGGACCCAGGGCTTATTTGGTTATGGAGAAGAAGATTTTTAAAGGTTTTTACCATATATTGGCATGGCAGCCATTTTGATCAATGGACCATACCCATTTTAGCAATCTTTCATTCTCCTGCCCACGGAGGCTCCGCATGAAATTTGAGCAACACTGGCCCGGAGGCTTCAGAGGAAAAGCCATTTGAAATTATCAACATTTTTTCCATACAAATGTATGGCGCCCATACAAATGCATACAGAAGCAAACTTGACCTCGCCGTAAAAAGGTTAAATGTCAATGTATGACAATTATTTTAGCAACTTTGGTAGACCGCCCGTTCCAGATGATATATGCAAAGATTCAGCCACAAGCCATCCTCGGTTTTGGAAAATAAGATTTTTAAATGTTTTTTCCCATGCAAATGCATAAGGAAGCAACTTGACCTTGCCGTAAAAAGGTCAAATGTCAATGTATGACCATTATTTTAGCAACTTTGGTAGACCCCCTGTCCCCGATGATTTATGCAAATATTCAGCCCCAAAGCATTCTCTGTTCTAGAGAAGAAGATTTATAAAGGTTTTTACCATATATGAGCATGGCGCCCATCTTGGTCAATGAACCGTGACCATTTTAGCAATCTTTTGTTCCCCCTACCTAAGGAGGCTCCATATGAAATTTGAGCAAAATTGGCCCAGAGGCTCCAGAGAAGAAGTTGTTTGAAATTCTGAACATTTTTCCCATACAAATGCATAAGGAAGCAAAATTGACCTTAACGTAAAAAGGTCAAATGTCAATGTACGACCATTATTTTAGCAATTTTGGTAGCCCTCTTGTTCCCGAAGATATATGCAAAGATTCAGCCATAAGGCATGCTCGGTTTTGGAGAAGAAGATTTTTAAAGGTTTTTCCCATACAAATGCATAGGGAAGCAAACTTGACCTTGCCGTAAAAAGGTCAAACGTCAACGTACGACAATTCTTTTAGCAATTTTGGTAGACCTCCCGTCCCCGATGATTCCTGCAAAGGTTCAGCCCCAAGGCATTCTCGGTTCTGGAGAAGAAGATTTTTAAAGGTTTTTACCATATATGGGCGTGGCGGCCATCTTGGTCAACGGACCGCGACCATTTTAGCAATTTTTCGTTCCCCTACCCTAAGGAGGCTCCATATGAAATTTGAGCAAAATTGGCTCAGCGGTTTCAGAGGAGAAGTCGTTTGAAAATGTTAACGGACGGACGCACGGACGGACGCACGGACGACGGACGAAAAGTGATCACAATAGCTCATCCTGAGCAGAGCTCAGGTGAGCTAAAAAAAAAAGATTGCCACTCGCTACAAAAAGGATACTAGGTAACAACACGGTTATTCTGTGGCAATTGCATGCATACATGTAGTTGTTAACACAATAATGGCTGATAACGTTGCTCCCCTTTTTTATTGCATGACGGCTACATCCTCAGTCTGTTTCAGATGGTAAACGCCGACTAACAGTGTCCGTGGTTGGGCTCATCGGTGTCCTGTTTGTGGTTTTCTTGTGTTCTAGCTTCAGATCGTCAGTCTGTCAATTGCCTTGCTTCATCACAGTGTTTGTGATTATGTGTTTAACTGTGATGTTTAAGCCTCACCCAGTAGTTGTTTTACTGACACTTCCAAGGCGGTTCCTCTGTTGCAGTTCATCTTTGTTCGTCGGTGGTTTCATATGTAGCGTTTGTTTTGTCAGTGTTTGTTCCTCATCTAGCCTTTTTTCGTGCATCGGGAAAGCTGTGCTTCGTGACTGTGGCATTTCTTGGGTATTTTCACTTATACATATTTTTATATTTACATTCTATTTAATTCATCCACTTTTCCATAGTATTTGGCCAAATTGGAAATATTTGTTCTGACATCCGGGGTTACAGTTTGCTGAATGTCTGATTTGGAATAGCGTGAAGGCAGAATTTGCATGTTATGTCAAGGTCATATGCGTACGAGTCGGCTTTGGTGGCTCAGTTGGATGCGCGTCCGACCTGAGACCAGGAGGTCGCGGGTTCGACTTGCCGAAGTCGGCAACATTCTTTCATGGAGATTGATCATGAAATATTTTCTACGGTAATTCTCTCCCTTCCGCTGATTCAAGAAGGGCAGTTGTCAGTTTCTGGCGAAAGAATATGCACAATACTGGTTAACCGCTTTGAGGACTAAGCCTGCCCAGAAAAAGTTAGGTAAACTGACATAACCCCAATGGATTGGCTGGTTAGGTACACTGACATAACCCCAATGGATTGACTGGGCCCTAAAACCTCAACGCAAACATATGCATGCGACGTCATTATAAAGTCAGTAAGCAGAGAACATTTTTGGCTGATCTTCACAAGCAATTGTTTGTCTTCGCCTTATGTCCGCCTAGATGAGAACATATGGCATTGTTTTTTCGTCGAGAAATGAAACTCATACGCTCGTAAGAATATAATGTTTCATTTTAGAATAAAACTAAATATGTTAGAAATTTCGTAGAAAGTTTAAAAATCAACATTAAAAATCAACTTACGGTACATTTAGTACGCTTCTTTAATCGTAACGCGAAATTTATCATTAATTTATTTGCTTTGGAAGGCTTAAGTCTTTATACAAGAGTGGAATGCCTTTGAATGCTTTAACTATTGCTGTGTAATCTAACATTTCTACTATATATATATATATATAGATATATGTTAGATTACACAACAATAGTTAAAGCATTTAAATGCATTCCACTCTTGTATAAATACTTCCTATAGATCTTTTTAAACACTACGTCACACAATAAACATCATTCGAAACCTCTCGGTCTTTAACGCAGAGTACGTTCTGGCCTTGTTCCTATTGGACTGCAGAAATTTATTTTTTACGTTTACTGGACAATATAATTGCCGATGTTTATTCATAAAAATAAAGCAGTTTAATTCGTCAAAAAAGTCTTTTCGGAAGATATTCTCATCGAATGATCATTTAAATGTCATAAACAGAAATATTGACATATGTTTTGAAAATATATTAGCTAAAACTAGACGTACAAATGGTCACTATAAAGCAATATTACGGCATCGTGGATCATGCATGCCTGTTATTATAGGGAAAAAAATATCATTGAAACATTTATATTTGTCTTAGGAAACGCAGCCAGATTGCTTTTAAAGCCTTATTTTAAAACATTAGATACAATTTACTATTAAATATTAATAAAAAGGAACTTATTATCCAAGTAAAATTTGGCTTGCATCAATAGTTATCTATATATGGAACCGGAAATGTTTTTCGATCCACTATTTTGGTCACATAGCATCGTAATCACGTGGTCAGTAGCCCGGATGAAAACAACAACATTAAAAAGGTCTATATATATATATATATATATATATATATATATATATTTATATATATATATATATATACCTTTTTAAACACAACGTCACACAATAAACATCATTCGAAACCTCTCGGTCTGTAATGCAGAGTACGTTCTAGCCTCGTTCCTATTGTATTGCTGAAAGTTGTTTACCTTTACCGGACAGCACAATTGCCGATGTTTATTCAGAAAAATAAAGCAGTTACATTCGTCAAAAATTTCTTTTCAGAAGAGAATCTCATCAAATGATCATTTAAATGTCATAATCAGAAATACTGATATGTATTTTGACTATACAGTAGCTAAACCTAGGCGTAAAAATGGTCAGTATGTAGCAATATTGCGGTTGCGCGCGTGTCTACCGATATCGGAAAAAATATCACTTGTCTGTGAGAAAACAGTCAGATTGCTTCTTAAAGCTATATTCAAAACACTAGAAAAAAATTACGATTAAATGTTAATCAAAAGTCATTTATTTTTTTCAAATAAAACTTGGCTTGAATCCAGTGGTATCAGTGGAACTGGAAATGTTTTTGCCATCCACAATTTTTGGTCACGTGGTCAGCCCGGATAAAAACAGTAACATTAAAAAGATCTATCTATCTATCTATCTATCTATCTATCTATCTATCTATCTAAATAGAAAACCTCTAAGAAGGCGAAAGCCGAAAGTCCTCAGGTAAACAAACCATTTGCACTGTTAATGATTAAATCTCAACATATATATATTATGTAACGACATCTTTTCTTTCCAAAGGTATTGCCATTAAAATGAAATTGCTGTTGTAAAGAATTCTTTATGAGCAGAATGATATGCAACAAATGCAATGTTTTATTCTTATTGTTTTTAGAGAACGTAAGTTTTTTAATCGCCTCGTGAGGAGATTCTAACAAATACCCAAAACATACTTAGCTTGGAGTATTGAATAATTATGTTCCTGTATAATTTCTGATTAATTGTCACCTCTTCAGAAATTGTCAGTATAACGAATTTTGTCGTTGTGTCGGTATAAAGAGGGTTGACTGTATTTTTAATTGTCTCCCACCGTATCTTTAATTGTCTCCGCGACACATTAAGAAACTAAAATGCACACATACGAACGTCCGTGTTCTATTCTCACATAGACTAAAGGAGCCAGCACACGAAAAAAGTGACCTCATGTTTTTCCGATTTGTGGTTCTTCAAATGCGCATGCGCAGTCCCATATTTGGATTACTCACATGCATTTTTTGACTGAAGCTTCCACAAGGTCTGTACTAAATGTCTGTGAACAGCAAAGGCTCTAGCGAGTGCGCATGCGCAGTGTGGCTAGAGCCTTTGCTGGTCGCTTCTGTAACAAGACTTTTAGAGACGGTCAATCCTCACGCCGATGACTATTTTTCACAAGACAGTGGCTACCATATCACCCTTTAACAGTCTTGATGGGCGTGGGATATGAATGGGGGATGGACATGCTCCTCCTTTAACAGCATTGCCTTTCGGTGGTCGGGCTGGAGGTGGTGGGAGAGGGACTGAACAATGCATATTCTATCGTTTTGTATAATTTGAATTAAATACCTCGAATAGTTATTGATTCATATATATGACAAATATACCGAAACTGTAAAAGAGGGATAATAACAAAATAAGGCAATACAAAGTTTTGGTTCTCAGACACAAGATGTCTTCTATCTTTGTATGTAATTTAAATGAATGCCCTTTAGCATTCCTGGAGTTTTGACCCGGTCAATGAAATTAAATAAAGGGAACTAATTAAAAACAAAACAACAAAACAACAAAGTAGAATTAAGGTTTTTGGTTAATGCACAGCCTATTAAGGTTCTTTATAATTTCATGAATTTCAAAGAAATCCCTTAAATGGTTTTGAAGTTATGCTCCGGACAAAAGTGTGACAGACTGAGGGACGCACGGACGGAGACCATAACTGTATCTCCCTTCGCCTTAGGCGTGGCAGGTAAGGGGAAATAATAAGAACATTTTATCTTATGTGCTAGCTCAAATATGATTAAATCCTTGAATTCGTTTAGAAGGTATACATGCTGATGTGCTGCGGAACTCGTTTACTGATGTACAGAACACGTGACTTCATCCTGAAAACAGATATCCTAAAATTAGATTGAGTCGGGACACAGCATTTCCTACAAGAGTCCATCCGCGCCCAGCGCTGCATCAGACCAGCCTGCGCATCCGCAGGCTGACCATCAAAGTCTTCACTGTCCGCCTGGACGCCTTGGATTTTTGGCTACCCACAGTGCGCCCTACGAAGAGGTCGTGTGGATGTGCAAGCTGATCTGAGTCTTCGCTAAGCGCATACACCATCTTTTAGGAAATATTATGCCCACCCAGCTAGCATTCTTTATAAATCTACAGCGGGCCGTTATCGGCCTGACGGGCCGATAACGGCCCGCTATACATATGTAGATTGATGTAGAATGCTTACTGGGCAGGCTCAATTTAAATTGTGTTCGGTATAAAAGTACTATAATGATAATTCGAGATTTCTGGAAGGAGCTGCAAAACGAAGTCGGTTGGTGTTGCGTATCGGAAAATAATAACATTCATTATTGCATAAAAAGCAGTGTCGCATGTTATTAACAGCCGTGCATTAACCGGCAAAAAGCCGTGTATTAACAAGGCAATTCACGCGCCGTTAATGCACAGCTACGCAACTTTCAATATGCTCGTACCGGGGCCACAGAATTGCTGCCGTCACGATATGTGTACTGCCTGCCCTAGAACGAGCATAGTCCGTGGAAATCA
Organism: Anodontia alba; assembly: GCA_964016985.1. NCBI lineage: Eukaryota > Metazoa > Mollusca > Bivalvia > Lucinida > Lucinidae > Anodontia > Anodontia alba. The sequence goes on from OZ024832.1 coordinate 11,518,716, forward strand.
CGTTCGCGAGACATCAGTGAAAAGGCGGAACAAAATAGTGCAAGAAATAACGCGAAATGTAGCAAACGTTTTCAGTTTTATGCAAAAATAGCGACCGAACATATTTTTTCAATGCACTAACATTCGCCAGGTGCCTTGGGAGATGTTGAAAACCACTGCCTTCGACCTCGGTTTTCAACACCTCCCACGGGACCTGGCGAATGTTAATGCACGAAAACCCATGTTTGATCCCTAAATTGTATATTAACGAATCACATAATTTTAAAGACATAAATGAACATAAGATTTATTTACGTAAGTTCTTAACAGCCTGACTTTTAAAAGCAGTGAATACAGGCAAACAATAGAAAACACACACACACACACACACACACACACAACAACAACAACAACTACAACAACAAATCAAACAGATTGCTTGCTGTTTGAGCCATACAGGTAGTTCCTCAGTGACCCTTTATATTAATCTAGCATTGAATGCAAGAGGTTGTAATGAAATGCAGAAATACACCTACCAGTTTGCAATTAAACATGGAGTGTACTGTTTATTTCTACGCCCATCCTCAATCTTAGCGTTTGCCACTGCCCCGGAAACACTTTATGAAAGGTCTTGGACTGGTCCAATGCTATTTTTCCTGGACTGCTAAACATTGCGCTATAACCAAGTATTGGCTTTCACAAAATAAGCATGGTCTACACGTAACACACATCGTGTGCTAAGTGTAGATCAAGCTTTCTTGTTATAGTTAATACTTGTTATATACAGTCATTTGAAAGAGCTTTTTAACCAGGTGAGATCCAAAATTTCAAAACACCATCAATAAGTCTCATGAATCAAATTCCAGCACTGACATTTACTGATGTTCACATAACGAAATGCAATTTGAAAACCCTCTAAATGGACTCATTGGCCGCATAGGACTAGCAATACAGATTACGCGTACATACTGATAAATACGAGGCGAAGTTTAACAACCGCAACGTAGCATAAAGACACAATTTAGACTTGATTTGAGGTTTCCGAACAATTTCCTAAAAATCAAATGTATTTGCTTTCACAAAAACGCTTGGTATACGCTTAGCACACATTTTGTGTTTAGCGTAGACCAAGCTTTTTTATGAAAGCTAAACTTGGTTATGATAAACGCTGAGGCAGTCCATGGAAAATAACATTGGGCCAGTCCATTACCTTTCATCGAATACTTTCGGAGCAAATACAAACTCTGAGATTGTCTAGGCCCATGGGCGTTGGCGTAAACAATAAATGTGGGGATACCCAGGAATGACCACAATCACAACCATTCCAAGGCACCGAAAACGTTTAGAATGGTACAAAATGACATCAGAGAAAAGCACTCGAATTAGAACAGAACGAACAATCCGGATGAACTGCACCATAAATCAAACCAATGACAGTACTATTTTGTTCTGTCCTCAAAATAACTGTTATATTGCGGAAGAGACAGGGGTTTTTTCACCTTTGATTTTCGTAATTAATATCGTCTAAATCGAAAACGAGTCTTGTACCTTAAATCTAATCATAACGGCAGCAGGCGACAATTTGATATTGTTTAATTATTTTTTAGAGTAAATAAAACTTGACATTTCATGTAACTCGTCTGGCTGACAAGTTTACAAGAGATGCCAAGTTTTATATTCTCGGAAAAATATTAACAAAACCAAAAAAAAAAAAAAAAAAAAAAAAATGTCATCTGCTACAATTTTGCATAGCCTATTTTCTGGGAAAAAGAAAAGAAAAAAAAAACATTGCAAAATGACGTCTGCTGAAATTTTTACCCAGTATGCTGAGCGGCAGCAAATTTATAAGGGAGTAAACATTGTATTGTTTGCGAATATACTATATTTAGTGATATCACTAATTCGACTCTGTAATATCACTAAATCGGAGTGAATTTGTGATATCACTAATTCGATTTAGTAATATCACTAATTCGTTCATATTTAGCGATATCACTTATTCGATTTTGTGATATCATTTAATCATGTCTATTTAGTGATATAACTAAATCGAATCAGTGATATCAAAAAATCAATTTAGTGATATCACATATTCGATTGTGTGATATCACAAAACAGATTTGATTTAGTGATATCACTAATTTTATTTAGTGATATCACTTAATCGATTTTATTATATCACTAATTCGATTTACTGATATCGCAAATTCATCTCTATTTAGTGGTATCACTAAATAGAATTAGTGATATCACTAATTTGATTTAGTGATATCACAAAATAGGCGATTTATAGCAAAACGGCACATCATATAAATAACTCTTACCTGGATTTCATACAAACGCACGGATTGATATCATTGGTCAATGATACCGGTAATCACATTGACAACAATCGATCCAAAAATACCGGATCCAAAAATATCGCATCGGAACGGTGACAGTAAATCTGTTGGGCGCTTTTACTGGTTAAAATATTTCAGTATATCATGATACATACCAATGATGGCAGGGTCAATTCCACCTTGACCAATAGTACAGTTTCTGTTACAATAATCCTCACTACAACAGGCGTGACATACCGGTGTAGACCTGCTAACAACATGATGCACTGATCTCGAAATCACCTGACACTGTAGTAAATATATAAAATAGTTTATTTTTTTGTTAATAGTATAATAGTGAAGATATCCTCAGCTGAGCATGAAATTTGTCCTCTGGTAATTAATCTCAAATTACCAACAATTGTAAATTCTTTCTTGCTAAACATAGCTGAACATGAAAATTTTCTCTGCTAATAAATATGAAAATGCCAACTTTTGTTGGCATTTTCATATTTATTAGCAGAGAAATTATCATGCTCAGCTCAGCTAGACCATGAAAAACGTTTTATAACCTCAGGTCCTGGGTCTCCCCATATGTAATTTGTACATATCCTAAATTTCCTACCATATTCAAGTAATATAGATATTGGAATACCCAGGTGCAGGCACTGTCACAATCACAAAACGCAGGCCTTCCCAGGCATCGAATAATGTTAGAATGACACAAAACAGCGTCACAAAACATCACACCAGCGAACAAGGAACAAACGAAACAAAGAGGGTTTGCAATGGAAATTCCGCCTTGGAACGATCGACAGTAAAAATGGACCGCGCCAAGCGAAAAGGTGTCTTCGAGCATGCGCAAAATACACAGGCACGCATGCGCAAAGTCTAATTCGGGCATTTGCTCTCCACTGATACATTCTATAATGCCCAATAATTCTGTAAGCGGATTCGCTGGTTGATCTGGGCCCTCGCTGTCCATATATTATCGAAGACACGTTTTTGCCTTGCGTAACCCAAATGTAAGTGAAGATAAAGTAAAAGAAATGGGACATAAAGAAGAAATAGCAAGAAATTAAGTATTCTCCTCAAATATATGTACCATATTTCTTCGCGTTGTTTGTCCTTTATTATTACCAAATAATTCCAAAACAGTAACATGATAACCCCAAGTATTAGCTTTCTTGTGAAAGCTAATTGTTGGTTATTACAACTCTGAGCGTTGGACCAATACACGACCTTTCATTATGTGCTTCTGGAAGAATGTAAAGAATGTCTATGCCCATGGACGTAGACAATAAACTCACTCACCGATGTTTTTTCTGTACACCCCAGTTTAAAGTGCAACTGGTCTGCTAACTTTGATCCCTCTATAATGCACACCTGCAATCATATACAAAGAAACGGTATACACCTATTTAGACCTTTGGTCAAGGATAAATGGGCATATGCGGACAATGAAGGTCTAGATCAACCTGCGCACTCGCGCAGTCTGATCAGGACCTTCACTGTCAGGTAACAGAATCATTGGATACTACAGCGTGCATGCATGGAGAGAAACTATTCAGATGATAGCTAGCGCATGCGCAGGATGATGTGAATCTGCACAGTTTGCGCATGCTCGAAGGCAATTTTTCGCTTGACGCTGCCCAAATGATTTGAAATTGAAAGTATATTGTTTCTAAATCGTATTGTTTGAAGGCATACCCCAGCAAACACACGTCGCAAAAACGTCGGTACAACGTCGCTGCAACGTCACGACGTTGTAATGACGTTGTTGCAACGTTGTGTGTTTGCTGGGACGTAAATTAAAACATTATCCGAAGATAATTTCAACTCCTCATCTTTTAACAAATTTTCCGCAATTTTATTGGTCGAAGGAAAAGTTTTAAATTTCAATAAAGCCCGGTGCAGGAATCCGGAACGGTTGGATCTGTTTTTTTTTTTTTTTTTTTTTTTTTCGCCGTCTCAAAAGATTGAAATTTTTTGCAACATTTATAAGATTTAGATGACAAAATTGGAATTATAAGGAATTAATTATTATTTTTCCGGATTTTATCAGTGTCGATTTCGGCGAATCACTAACAAACGAAGGGCTTTATTCGGTTTGTGATTTATTGGCTGGTGTTTATACATCGATAAAATCCACAAAAATAAAATTCGTTTCTTATGATTCCAGCTAAGTCATATTTATGTAAAAAAATGGGTAAACTTGCTCATTTTAGAAATTTGCGCGAAGAAAATAGTTCCGGAATTCCTGCTCGCGGGGTTTATCAAAGTATTTATAAATCCAAATTTTAAATAGCTCTCGGTCAATATAAGAAGTGTAAACCTATTCAGTCGGAATCACACCAAACTAACAACGGATCGATACGTATGGTTCCATTTTAAGCCCACTGAAATGCCTAGCTTATATATTTAGCCCACAGTCTCCCCAGAATTTATGCTGTTCGCACACACATACGATAGGGCATGGGGAAACAGCCAGCTAGCATTCTTTATAAATCTATAGCGGGCCGTTACCGGTCCGTCAACAATCCTGACGGGCCGATAACGGCCCGCTTAAGATTTATAAAGACAGCTTACTGGGCATTAGCCAAAGAATTAGACATGTGGCCTCTTTAAGGGGCCGGGCATGCGAACTGAAAAATTGATTCGACCGAAAGTCTGAATAGCCTATTGATCGCAACACGGCTCCAATGATACTATTATGCACAGAAATTATCACCTCATCCATTACGAAAACAAGCCTATTCAAATAAACTGAAAATTTTATCCCAAAAGATGGATTTCTTTTTCAGATAAAAAATCTGATTTTTTCATATTTATGTTCAAAACGACGAGGCGGTTCTAATGAGTACCCACAATCTTTGTTTGTGAACAGAAATAAGACAAATAATGTTTACCCCTGTAAACCCCAGTTTTACTATATAAAAGTGGGGTTTAAGGCTTAAAGGGGGTCAATATTATATAGGCATGCTTTCGTGATAATAATAATAATAATAATAATAATAATAATAATAATAATAATAAATAAATAAATAAACAATAAAAAAACAAAACAAAAAACAACAACAAAAAACTAGCACTCTACTAGATTGATATAAACGCACGGACATTTAAGCCGCAACATTAGAAAACGAACCTTAGGAAGTGTGCCTACAGTGAAGATTCAGATCTGACTGTGCCTTGCAGAGGCACCAAAAGAATACCTATTATAATTATGTGTTTCACTCTGATGTTTAAAAGATGAGTTGGAAAACTCCTATGAAGACCAAACATATGTTCGTTGTTTGGAGCAAAACTACGAATAAAACTAAATTAAGGCCCTCACTCCCTCCCCTGCCTCTCCACCACACAATAAGTGGATTTTGTTTTCTACTGACTATTGAAGTGTCCCAAGGCGGTTCCTCTCTTGCATTGTATCTTTGTTTGTGTGTCGGGATTTCATATGCGGCGTTTGTTTTGTCATTATAGGGATCAAACATGGTTTTTCAGGCATTAACATTCGCCAGGTCCTGAGGGAGGTGTTGAAAACCGAGGCCGGAGGCGGGAGGTGTTGAAAACCGAGGCCGGAGGCCGCGGTTTTCAACACCTCCCTAGGGAGCTGGCAAATGTTACTGCATTGAAACACCATGTTCGATCGCTATTATTGCATAAAAACTGAAAACATTTAATACATTTTGCGTTATTTCTTGCACTATTTTGTTTCGCCTTTTCACCGATGTCTCGCGAATGCAAATTTCCACTCATTATATACAAGAAACTCTCTGGATCCTCAGGACACTGAAACTTGGAAATATTATTATAGTCGGATAGGATATATAGTCGTACAGGGTATATGGTCGGAAGGGGTATATAGTCGGATAGGGTAAATAATCGGATAGGCTAAATAGTCGGATAGGGTATATCCTGTGGATCCGTAGAGTTCCTTGTATATTGCGTCAGAGAATCGACTCTATGGCTGTTGTTAGAGCATAAGACTTTTAGCCGAACAGACCGGGTTCGAATCCCTCGATAGGTGGAATTTTTACTTTCAGCTTTGCTTCATTTCTTCGTTACGACTTTCATGCCGTAAGATGGGGGTTCGTCCGAAATTGGACTTTGCTTGGCCGAAAATGGCTTCGCGTTATCATAAATGATGATTTCCTTGAAAAGGGGGAGTGTTACGGCCTAGCACTCCTACCTTCGATAATCTGGCTCGGCAGATTTCGCATAGCTTGTAGGTACATATTCAAACTCTGATAACTGCGTCAAAGAGTCGATTCTTTGGCTCAGAGGTTACAGCTTTAGATTTTAATCCGAGCAGACCTGGTTCGAATCCCTCGATAGGCGGTGTTTTTTTTTTTTTTTTTCTTTTTTTTTTTTTTTTTTTTTTCAGCTATGGTTCATTCCTTTGTTACGACTTTCATATCGTAAGAACTCTAAAAGGATATAATTTGCTCGAAAATTATTTCGTTTAAGTGTAGACCCCTATTTAAATGGGAAGCAAATATAATTTTGCAAGAGTTTTCCTCTTTGACCATGCATCAGTACCACTTAAATAATGATTATAAAATACAGTCGAACTTCGATAGCTCGAACATCTTTGGGACCATAGAAAATTGTTCGAGACATGGGTGGTTCGAGCCACTGAGGGTTAATTATGGTGCCAAGTCAGGAAGCAAATGACGATAATTTAGGGATTTTTTTTTTCGATTTTCTACACAATAATTGTATGTTGAGTGTACTCATTAGAATCACCTCGATGAGGCGATTCTAATGAGTACACACAACATACAATTTCACGATAAAATAAGAAAATATCCCTAAATATTTTTTTTCTTGAGCTATCGGAAGAAATTCATAGGGACTCAAAAACGAGTTCGAAATAGCCATGGTAAACGAGACATCGGTGTTCGAGCTATCGAGGTTCGACTGTACCTGATTAGACGCACAAAGAGAGACCCTTTGGCAGTTATCTGGGGATCCTACATTTTCGCAACGAAAACACACTGGACCCCTTTGGTCTCTGCTTGGATAACCTGAAAAGGAAGCAAATCAGTAATACAGAACATACGAGTATTTTGAAACAAATCACATTTGAACAAATAAAATACATATAGTACTAAATTAGTCATGCCCCGATTATATGAAGACGAGGAAGGGCGCGATCAGTTTGTGACTTCAGTAAAACCAGATTTCATCAAGAAAACATGCCTATAAAATTTTGACCCCCTTAAACCCCACTTTTATATAGTAAAACTGGGGTTTACAGGGGTTGACATTATTTTTCTTATTTCTGCTCAAACATAGATTGTGGGTACTCGTTAGAACCGCTTCGTTGAGGCGGTTCTAACGAGTACCCACAATCTATGTTTTGAGCAGAAATATGAAGAATATCAGAATTTTTTATCTGAAAATTTTCATATTTTGGTGGCAAAATTTTCAATATATTTGAATAGGCGTGTTTTCGTAATGTGAAGCCGTTTTAATGTTGGACTTCTGCTGAAGTTCTTAATTTTTATCGGTATTGCTTATTTCCACATAGTGCTGTTTTGTGTAGTCGCTTCATGTAATGAAAGTATAGGCCTACATAGCTGAAAAAGTTAAGTACTGTTAACTTCCATTACGAAAACACACTACTCAAATATATAGAAAATTTCTCCTCCACAAAATTAAAAAAAATCAGATAAAAAACTGTGATATTTTTTATATTTCTGCTCAAAACATAGATTGTAGGTACTCGTTAGAACCGCCTCGACGAGGCGGTTCTAACGAGTACCCACAATCCATGTTTTGAGCACAAATAAGAAAAATAACTTATACCCCTGCAAACCCCAGTTTTACTACATAAAGGTGGGGTTTAAGGGGGTCAAAATTATATAGGCATGTTTTCGTGATGAGAGCTCTTTTTTTTTTTTTTTTTAGAAAAAAAACAATGGTTATGTTATGTCATAAATCTACACTAGTGGACTCGAGTACTAAATGTTTGCTAACCATAGATTCGGAAAGATATACCATTTATTTCGATGTAGGAAGATAGTCTGGACATGTGTCTGTATATAAAACAAGTGTATAGCAGATATGCATACGTTGCATTTTGCGGAAACTTGCACGTTTCTGTGGAAGCCAAATTGGAGCTTGACAAATTCTAAGTATACAAAATCTTGTGTATTCAGATTAAATCATAACAAAAGAAAGAAAAAATGTTCAAAACAGAAAGCAGAATATTTATTTTCGTATGCACATGTGCAAACATTACGTCAATAGGAAACCCCGTGTTTTCCGCATTTAAGGGAGAGTACCCCGTTTCCTGTCTGACATCAATTTATAAATTTCGCATGTAAACAGCGTTTCAAATAAACCTTCTACTGTTTTCTATAGCCTTTATTAGAAAGTATATAGAAATGAACTAACACAAAAAGTTTTTTTTCGTCCAATATGGCCGCTACAATAAACCTGAAAGAAAACGTTTGATTGCAAATTTTATGACACCATTTTGAATGACACAGTTTAAATCCGCGCAGTCTGATCAGGGCCTTCGCTGTAAGCAGAC